>CM053034.1:106458528-107168409 GCA_028564925.1 Lithobates sylvaticus | reverse complement strand
TGTTATACTGAGAGTGGGACTGATACGCTATGCTTCCCCCTCCAGCCTCATACTAAGTTAGTTGCTCGTCCTCCACATACACATGCTGGACATTGTAGTCCCACTCCCACAGACTCCCCTCCACAATGGGGCACACAGACACGGCTATCCCGCCCAGCCTCCGCCTCTATCACAAACAAGCTCCACTCACCGAGCATGTATTTCTTCCAGGGCTGCTCCCGAGTCCTGCCTCCCTCTATGCATTGGGGCCGCTGTCGCCGACTTTAGGGGAAGGGCTAGAGGTTGAGCCTGCTATTGGACGCAGGCAGCCTTAGCCACGCCCACCACACTTCCACTATGCTCGTCCGCCGCCGCGGATCGCGGCGCTGGCTCAGCTAAGCTATTAGCTCACTCTGTGCAGAGCGCCTGCTGCCAGACAGTCTCAACACAGCACCTGAGGCAAATTAGGCAATCACTCGACGGCGAGGCCCTTCTGTGGGCAAGGCCTAAGGCAATCACCTAATTTGCCTAATTAAAGAGCCGCCTCTGATTAAGATAAAAAGCCTTCTGTGTGCAGCAGCCCCTAACACTACCCTGAGTCCCATCTAGATCCAGCGATGACATTGCAAGACCCTGACAATCACAGGCATGTCTCCTAGAGGCAGAGGCATGATGGGATTTGTAGTTTCACCACAGCTCGAGTTGAGCTTGAGCTTGTCTAACCCCTTAAGTTAACAACGTAATACATGCATTTTTTTTTTTAAGGACAAAAAAGGCTTTCTTTTTGTGAATATTGTCCTGCAACAATAATTTTTACAATTAAGTGTAATAAAATTAAACAAAAGGCATTTTTTTTTCTTTCTTTCGGTATATATATGTAAAAAGGTGTCAACATTTTTAATAAGCAAAGCAAACAAAAAAAATGAAAAAAAGTTTAACTATTAGTTAATAAAATAGAAAAGAAAAAAATCACCAGGAAAATTACAATTCAATAGAGAAGGAGAATATAGAGTTAATCAGTGCTGATTAAAGAAAACTAAAGGGTTAATTAGGAGTTCAACAGAGGAACATTTAATTAGAAAAAAAAAATGTTTTATTTACATGTCAAGGTTGCTTTAACTCTCTTCACCTTCAAATCGAAGTTCATCCATTTGATCTGTGAATGCAAAACACAGAAAGTTACAATTGATACAATGTTTCAATGTAACTTTCTGTGATGTGGTTGTTGATAAACATTGCCAGCTTGCTTCTATTTTTAGACAGTTCCTGCTGAATTGTTGGGTACAGAGACAGGGAAGGGTCCCAGCAGCAGAGCAGAAGGACTGGATGTACTAGACATGACCTGTGTACATTAATGACATGTTTTTGGGCGTGTCTAATGCGCCCAAAGTCTGCAACTGGTTAAGGATTGTAAAAAAAATGGTGAATAACTTTTGGGGTGATTTGCCAAATGAACTGGAATTCTTGAATAGGTTTGGGAAGTTGAGATCTTGGGCTGTGCAAAGTTTCAGGGCAATTGATTGAGGTTTAGGCACTTTATTACACGTTAAGCTACATTAACCACTTCCCGACCGCCCCATGTAGATATACGTCGGCAGAATGGCACGTACAGGCAGAATCACGTACCTGTACGTGCCATTCTTCAGGCGGTTGGGGGGTCCGATCGGACCCCCCTCCGCCGGCGGGGACGGTCGGGATGGCTCGAGAAGCGATGCGGGACGAGGGGACGGCCAGTCGTTTCTGGCCACCCCCTCGCGATCGCTCTGGCCAATGAGATGCTTCCCCTTCCTGTGTATTGTAAACACAGGCAAGGGGAAGTGATGTCACGCTCCTCGTGCCGGTCTTTCTGACCGGGACGCCGAGCGGAGAAGACATCAGGTTAGTGCACAAACACTACACTGACACCAGTCACACATAGGCACATATTTCACCCCCTGATCACCCCCCAGATCACCCCCTGCCCCCCAGTCACAGTGTCACTGATTGCAGTGATCATTTATTTTACTGATCACTGCATTTAGTGTCAGTGTGACTGCAATAACTGTCAGGGCAGTTAGTTTTAGGCCCCTTTAGGTCTAAGGTAGCCCCCTACCCCCCCCCCAATAAAGGTTTAACCCCTTGATTGCCCCCTAGGTAACCCTTTCACCCCCTTTTGCCAGTGTCACTAAGCGATCGTTTTTCTGATCGCTCTATTAGTGTCACTGGTGCCGCTAGGTAGCCAGTTTTTTTTTTAGGTAACCGCCAGGTTTATATAGGATTATAAATAGGTTTATAGGTCAGGTACCCCCATATTACAACCTAAATAAAGGTTTTAACCCCTTGATTGCCCCTAGAGTTAACTCTTTCACCAGTGATCACAGTATAAGTGTCACTGGTGACGCTGGTTAGCCAGTTAGTTATTTAGTTATTTAGGTTCCCCGTCAGGTTTTTATATATCGTCAGGTACCCCCATATATTACCTAATAAAGGTTTTAACCCCCTGATTGCCCCTAGTTAACCCTTTCACCAGTGATCACCGTATAACTGTTACGGGTGACGCTGGTTAGTTAGTTTGTTTTTTTATACTGTCAGGGCACCCGCCATTTATTACCCAACTATCGGTTTAACCCCCTGATCGCCCGGGCGGGTGATATCAATTAGGTTTTAGGGTCAAATAAGGTCTGCGTCGCCCCAGGTTAGTGCCAGTACCGCAAACACCCACGCGCAAAGCATACACCTCCCTTAGTGGTATAGTATCTGAACAGATCAATATCTGATCTGATCAGATCTATACTAGCGTCCCAGCAGTTTAGGGTTCCAAAAAACGCATTGTTAGCGGGATCAGCCCAGATACCTGCTAGCACCTGCGTTTTCCCCCTCCGCCCAGCCCAGCCCAGCCCACCCAAGTGCAGTATCGATCGATCACTGTCACTTCCAAAACACTAAGCACACATAACTGCAGCGTTCGCAGAGTCAGGCCTGATCCCTGCGATCGCTAACAGTTTTTTTGGTAGCGTTTTGATTCAGTTGCCAGCAGCCTAGGAGCTTTTTTTTCCTGTGAATCTCACTAGTGTACTACTAAATTTAGAGCCCAAAATGGCAAATCGCAAGTACACTAGTGAACAGGCCTACTTGTTTCTGAGTATGTCAGATAGTGAAGAGGAGGTCACTCATCTGTCATAATCAGGCTCAGAATACGATCCAGTAGACGACAGCGGCTCCATGACAGATAGCTCTGGCGACGAAGGTGTGGTCCCTGCTAAGGTCAGGCGTACCCGATCCCGATCTTCTGATGTTGTTGAGGTGCAGGAACCGCAGGTCTCTCATATGGAGCAGAGAAGTACTAGCGCCGCTATTCCTTCTGGTGAACTGGCAAGCACCAGCGGCCTAGTACACCCTGGACGTAGTCAAACCAGCACTGCAGTAACACTTGGTGACGTGGCGAGTCCCATAAGTGCAGTTCAAGCTGGCGAGGTGGCAAGCACAAGTAGTGTCCCGCTGCCACCAAGAAGAAGACAAAGGCAGGCCCGTCGATCACATAGTGTCCTTCCTGCAGAATTCGCCAATCCTGATTGGGTGCCCACCACTTCTGCAGAACCCGTACTTCCCCCATTCACTGGCCAACCCGGTATTCAGGTGGAAACAGCTGATTTTAAGCCATCCGATTTTTATTCGCTGTTTTTCACGGAAGATCTCTATAGATCTATTGTGGACCAAAGTAATATATACGCTGGTCAACACATCGCCGCTAATCCCCAAGTGCCTTCCCTTGCCAGAGATTGGAAACCAATTACGGTTTCCGAATTTAAGACCTTTCTGGGCCTTTCCCTCAACATGGGCATACACAAATTCCCGACTCTGAGGTCTTATTGGTCCACCTCACCGCACCACCATATGCCCGTGTTCTCTGCCTCCATGTCCAGGGCACGATACGAGATGATTTTGCGGTTCATGCACTTCAGTGACAATGAACTTTGTCGTCCTCGTGGAGACCCTGAATTTGATCGGCTCTACAAAATTCGGCCCCTCATAAACCACTTCAACCAATGTTTTGCAGCCTTGTTTACGCCCAATCAAGTTGTCTGCGTTGACGAGTCCCTGATTAAGTTTTCTGGCCGCTTGTCTTTCAAACAGTTCCTTCCCAGCAAGCGTGCCAGATACGGGGTCAAGCTCTACAAGCTCTGTGACAGGGCAACAGGCTATACGTGGAGCTTTTCGGTTTATGAGGGAAAAGATAGTCACGTAGAGCCGGAGAACTGTCCAGATTACATAGGGAGCGCTGGCAAGATAGTGTGGAACTTGGTGTCACCCTTATTCGGAAAGGGGGTACCACTTGTACGTGGACAATTATTACACGAGCGTGCCACTGTTTAGTCACTTGTTTGATCATCAGATTGGAGCATGTGGCACCGTGCGACCTAATCGCCGGGGCTTTCCCCAGCGGCTTGTAGATTCCCCTCTTAGGCTGGGGGAGAGAGCCTGCTTCAAGTGTAATAATTTGCTCGCTGTGAAGTGGAGGGATAATAGGAATGTTTTCGTTCTTACCTCCCTTCATGCAGACACGACAGTCCAAATTCGTACGGCGGCTGGTGTTGTGACGAAACCCCTCTGTGTCCACGAATACAACCTTAATATGGGGGGGGTGGACCTCAACGACCAGTTGTTGGCGCCGTACCTAGTTGTCCGTAAGGCTAGACGCTGGTACAAAAAAGTGTCTATTTATTTGTTCCAATTGGCTTTGCTGAATGCTCATGTGCTATACGGAGCTTCAGGCGGGACGTTACCCTTCCTTGAATTCCAGGGAGCGGTTGTCATGGAACTCCTGTATCCAGGCGGTTCCACACCTCAACATCCCCTACCAAATGCAGTAAGCCGGCTGCATGAGAGGCATTATCCTCATGTCCTCCCGAGTACCCCTACCCAACGAGCCCCCCAAAGAAGATGTCGTGTCTGTAGCAAGCGCGGATGTAGGCGTGACACCCGTTATTATTGTCCACGCTGTCCTGACAATCCTGGTCTCTGCGTTGGTGAATGCTTTGAACGCTACCACTCACTAGTGAGGTTTTAGCGTAGGGTACAGCATTTCACAGGCTAGGATACACTTTCACAGGGTCTCAAGAATGCCATCGCATTTTGAGACCCGACCGTTACAGTTAAAATTATAGTTATAGTTTAAAAAAAAAGTGTAAAAAATAAAAATAAAAATAAAAAGTACAAAAAAAAAAAAAACCCCAAAAAAATATAAAATAAAAAAACCAAAAATAGTTGTCGTTTTATTGTTCTCTCTCTATTGTTGCTCTTTTTTACTCTATTCTATTCTGCAATGTTTTATTATGTTTTATCATGCTTGCTTTTCAGGTATGTTTTATTGTTAACCATTTTTTTGTTTTCAGGTGCGCCATTCAGTTGCAGCGCGGATTTATTTATCTTGACAGCAACAGCGTTTGCTCCCACGATACATAAAGCCGCGACTCCAACACTGTAGGAGGTGATTTCACCACCACAGTTAAAAAAAAGAGCATATATGCCGAAGCATGGGGGCAGCAGAGGGCGGAGGAGCGATTTTGCTCCTAATGCCACGTACATACGGTCGAAAAAAGTCCGACCATGTGTACGTGGCATAACTTTTTTGCGGGAGGATGCCCCCATGCTTCGGCATATATATATTTTAGGCACCGGTTGCGTTAACAAAATGTTTTATTTTTTACTATGTTTTTTTTTTGGTATTTGCTTTGCAGGTATGGTATGGTAAGGTCTTACTGTTATACTGTAATGTTACTTTGTTTTAATGTTAACCATTATTTGCTTAGCAGGTACGCCATTTAGTTGCAGCGTGGATTTATTTATCTTGACAGCAACAGCGTTTGCTCCCACGATACATAAAGCCGCGACTCCAATGCTGTAGGAGGTGATTTCACCACCACAGTTAAAAAAAAGAGCATATATGCCGAAGCATGGGGGCAGCAGAGGGCGGAGGAGCGATTTTGCTCCTAATGCCACGTACATACGGTCGAAAAAAGTCCGACCATGTGTACGTGGCATAACTTTTTTTGCGGGAGGATGCCCCCATGCTTCGGCATATATAAATGGTGCATGTATGCCCATCATTAGAAGTGGGTGGATGAAGGGAGGTATTCTAATGGTGGGCATACCCACCGCGCCATTGGGAAATTGGGTAAGCATTTTATCACACCGATCTTGGTGTGGTCAGATGCTTTGAGGGCAGAGGAAAGATCTAGGGTCTAATAGACCCCAATTTTTTCAAAAAAAGAGTACCTGTCACTGCCTATTGCTATCATAGGGGATATTTACATTCCCTGCGATAACAATAAAAATGACAACTAAGAAAAAAAAAATGGAAGGAACAGTTTAAAAATAAAATAAAAAAGCTAAATAAAAAGAAAAACTAAAAAAAAAAAAAAAAAAAGCACCCCTGCCCCCCCTTCTCTTGCGCAAAGGCGAACACAAGCGTTGGTCTGGCGTCATATGTAAACAGCAATTGCACCATGCATGTGAGGTATCACCGCGAAGGTCAGATCGAGGGCAGTAATTTTAGCAGTAGACCTCCTCCGTGAATCTAATGTGGTAACCTGTAAAGGCTTTTAAAGGCTTTTAAAAATGTATGTAGTTTGTCGCCACTGCGTGTTTGTGCGCAATTTTAAAGCATGTCGTGTTTGGTATCCATGTACTCGGCCTAAGTTCATATTTTTTATTTCATCAAAAATTTGAGCAATATAGTGTGTTTAAGTGCATTAAAATAAAAAAAAGTGTATTTTTTCCACAAAAAATGCGTTTGAAAAATCGCTGCGCAAATACTGTGTGGAAAAAAAAATGCAACACCACCATTTTAATCTGTAGGGCCTTTGCTTTAACAATATATATAGTGTTTGGGGGTTCAACGTAATTTTCTTGCAAAAAAAAAAATATGTTTTCATGTAAACAAAAAGTGTCAGAAAGGGCTTTATCTTCAAGTGGTTAGAAGAGTGGGTGACGTGTGACATAGGCTTCTAAATGTTGTGCATAAAATGCCAGGACAGTTCAAACCCCCCCCAAATGACCCCATTTTGGAAAGTAGACACCCCAAGCTATTTGCTGAGAGCAATGTTGAGCCCATTAAATATTTTTTTTTTGGTCCCAAGAGATTGAATAATGAAAAAAAAAAAAAAATTTACAAAAACTTGTCACTAAATGATATATTGCTCAAACATGCCATGGGCATATGTGGAGATACACCCCAAAATACATTCTGTTGCTTCTCCTGAGTACGGGGATACCACATGTGTGGGACTTTTTGGGAGCCTAGCCGCGTACGGGACCCCAAAATCCAAGCACCGCTTTCAGGCTTTCTAACGGTGTAATTTTTTTATTTCACTCCTCACTGCCAATCACAGTTTCGGAGGCCATGGAATGCCCAGATGGCACAAACCACCCCCAAATGACCCCATTTTGGAAAGTAGACACCCCAAGCTATTTGCTGAGAGGTATGGTGAGTATTTTGCAGATCTCGCTTTTTGTCACAATGTTTTGAAAATTGAAAAAAGAAAAAAAAAATTTTTTTTTCTTTACTTTCTTCATTTTCAAAAACACATGAGAGCTGTAAAATACTCACCATGCCTCTCAACAAATAGCTTGGGGTGTCTACTTTCCAAAATGGGGTCATTTGGGGGGTTTTGTGCTATTTTGGCATTTTATGGCCTTCGAAACTGTGATAGGTAGTGAGGAGTGAAATCAAAAATTTGCACCCTTAGAAATCCTGAAGGCGGTGCTTGGGTTTCGGGGCCCCGTACGCGGCTAGGCTCCCAAAAAGTCCCACACATGTGGTATCCCCATACTCAGGAGAAGCAGCAAAATGTATTTTGGGGTGCAATTCCACATATAACCATGGCATGTGTGAGCAATATATCATTTAGTGACAACTTTTTGAATAAATTTTTTTATTTATTTTTTTGTCTTTATTCAATCACTTGGGACTAAAAAAAAAAATATTCAACGGGCTCAACATGCCTCTCAGCAAATAGCTTGGGGTGTCTACTTTCCAAAATGGAGTCATTTGGGGGGGTTTTGTGCCATCTTGGCATTTTATGGTCTTCAAAACTGTGATAGGTAGTGATAGGTAGTGAGGAGTGAAATCAAAAATTTATGCCCTTAGAAATCCTGAAAGCGGTGCTTGGTTTTCGGGGTCCCGTATGCGGATAGGCTCCCAAAAAGTCCCACACATGTGGTATCCCCGTACTCAGGAGAAGCAGCAGAATGTATTTTGGGGTGTAATTACACATATGCCCATGGCATGTGTGGGCAATATATCATTTAGTGACAACTTTGGGCAAAAAAAAAAAAAGTTTGTAATATTCCCTCAACTTGTGGCAAAATATAAAATATTCCATGTACTCAACATGCCTCTCAGCAAATAGCTTGGGGTGTCTACTTTCCAAAATGGGGTCATTTGGGGGGGTTTTGTGCTATTTTGGCATTTTATGGCCTTCAAAACTGTGATAGGTAGTGAGGAGTGAAATCAAAAATTTGCACCCTTAGAAACCCTGAAGGCGTTGATTGGGTTTCGGGGCCCCGTGCGCGGCTAGGCTCCCAAAAAGTCCCACACATGTGGTATCCCCATACTCGGGAGAAGCAGCAAAATGTATTTTGGGGTGCATCTCCACATATAACCATGGCATGTGTGAGCAATATATCATTTAGTGACAACTTTATTTTTTTTTTTTTGTCTTTATTCAATCCCTTGGGACTAAAAAAAAAAATATTCAATGGGCTCAACATGCCTCTCAGCAAATAGCTTGGGGTGTCTACTTTCCAAAATGGGGTCATTTGGGGGGGTTTTGTACTTCCCTGCCATTTTAGCACCTCAAGAAATGAGATAGGCAGTCATAAATTAAAAGCGGTGTAAATTCCAGAAAATGTACTCTAGTTTGTAGACGCTATAACTTTTGCGCAAACCAATAAATATACGCTTATTGGCATTTTTTTTACTAATGACATGTGGCTGAATACATTTTGGCCCAAATGTTTGACTAAAATTGAGTTTATTGGATTTTTCTTATAACAAAAAGTAGAAAATATCTTTTTTTTTCAAAATTTGCGGTCTTTTTCCGTTTATAGCGCAAAAAATAAAAATCACAGAGGCAATCAAATACCATCAAAAGAAAGCTCTATTTGTGGGAAGAAAAGGACGCAAATTTCGTTTGGTTACAACATTGCATGACCGCGCAATTACCAGTTAAAGCAGTGCAGTGCGAAATTGAAAAAAGACCTCTGGTCCTTTGGCTGCCAAATGGTCCGGGGCTGAAGTGGTTAACCACTTTCAGACCGGACCAATTTGCAGCCAAAGGACCAGGCCCCTTTTTTGCGATTCGGCACTGCGTCGCTTTAACTGACAATTGCGCGGTCGTGCGACGTGGCTCCCAAACAAAATTGATGTCCTTTTTTTCCCACAAATAGAGCTTTCTTTTGGTGGTATTTGATCGCCCCTGCGGTTTTTATTTTTTGCGCTATAAACAAAAAAGTGCGACAATTTTGAATAAAACAAATTCTTTTTTATTTTTTGCTATAATAAATATCCCCCAAAAATATATAAAAAACATTTTTTTTTCCTCAGTTTAGGTCGATACGTATTCTTCTACATATTTTTGGTAAAAAAAAATCGCAATAAGCGATTATTGATTGGTTTGCGCAGAAGTTATAGCGTTTACAAGATAGGGGATAGTTTTATAGCATTTTTATTAATAATTTTTTTTTATTAGTAATGGTGGCGATCAGCGATTTATATTGTGACTGCGACATTATGGCGGACACATCGGACATTTTTGACACATTTTTGGGACCATTGTCATTTATACAGCAATCAATGCTATTTAAATGCATTGATTCCTGTGTAAATGACACTGGCAGTGAAGGGGTTAACCACTAGGTGGCAGTGTAGGGGTTAAGTGTGCCTAGAGGTGTGTTTCTTACTGTGGGGGGGCGTGGCTGTCAGCTAGTGAATGCTGATCTCTGCTCCAATCACAGGGAGCAGAGATCAGCGTCACTAGTTGCTAGGCAGAATGGGGAGATGCTGTTTTTTTTCGCATCTCCCCGTTCAGCCTTCCCGTGAGACGATCTCGGGTATCCCCGCGGCAATCGAGTCCGCGAGACCCGCGACCGGCCTCACGCACGCCCGATGGCACGGCGGCATCTTAAAGGGGACGTGCCTGTCCATGCTATTCTGTTGACGTACATCGTCGTGCGCCGGTCGGCAAGTGGTTAAGCCATTTTCACATTAAATGTTTTAGCATTGTAAAATATAGCTTAATGTGAATAACTTTTGGTGTGATTAACCAAATCAGCTGAAACTTTCACTTTTGCGTGAGGTTTGGGGGAAATTGGTTGACAATCGCATAAAACTTCTTGGATGGGGTTGAGAAGTTGAGAACTTAGGCTAAGCAAAGTTTCAAGACAATTGATTGAGGTTAAGGCACATTATGGTACATTAAGCTCTTTACATTAAACATTTTAGCATTGTAAAATATAGCTTAATGTGAATAACTTTTGGTGTGATTTACTAAATGAGCTGCAATTTTCAAAATATGTTGGCATGGATAGAGTCTTCTATTGTGTGAAGTTTGGAGGAAATTGGTTAACATTTAAGGTCTTTTTTGTACGTTAAGCCACATTAAGCTCCCCAAAAAAAAACAAGCTTAATGTCCTTAATTTGCCTTGTGGAACTCCGAATCGCATGAAACTTCTTGGATAGGTTTGGGAAGTTGAGATCATAGGCAATCATAGGGCAATCGATTGAGATTTAGGCACTTTATTACACGTTAAGCTACATTAAGCTACATTAAGCCATTTTCACATTAAATGTTTTAGCATTGTGAAATATAGCTTAATGTGAATAACTTTTGGTGTGATTAACCAAATCAGCTGAAACTTTCAGAATATGTTGGCATATACATATACATTAAGCTACATTAAGCCATTTTCACATTAAATGTTTTAGTAAGTCCCGGTCTGCTGACATCGGGAGCGGCAGTGGTTCTGCTGTGTTCAGCTGGAGAAGGGTTGTGAACCATGGGCGTCTCGGCCAAAAGGGGAGGACTGCTATCACCGTGGATCTTGACTTCTTCAGTCTGAGTAAAAACTTCGGTATGATTGGAATTGGTGGGAAGATGTAGCCTAGGTGGAAGTCCCAGCTGTGTTGTAGACAGTCCGTGCCCTCCGCTGATGGAAAGGGAACTCTCGTCAGGTACCTCTGGCACTTCGTGTTGGTTGGTGACGCTGCTAGGTCTATGTCCGGTACTCCCCAAGTCTCGGTTATCAGAGCGAAGGCCCTTTGGTTTAGAGCCCACTCGTGATTGGATGTGAATTCCCGACTCAAGGTGTCGGCCACTTGATTCTGGGTTCCCGGTACATATGCTGCTCTCAGCCCCGATAGGGATAGTTGGGCCCATTCGAAAATTGGTATGACTTCTCTGAGCATTGAGCGACTCCTGGTGCCCCCTTGCCTGTTTATGTAGGCAACTGCTACACGATTGTCCATCCTCAGTAGGACCTCCTTCCCCTTTCAGGAAGGCGCTGAAGGCTATTAGGGCTTTGAATGTCGCTCTTATTTCCAGAATATTGGACACTATGTTGTGCGTCCTGAATGGCCAGCGCCCCTGGGCTGCATAGTGACTGTAGTGTGCTCCCCAGCCCTCCATGCTGGCATCTGAGGTAACCACCTGTTGAGAGAGAAGTACTATGCTCTTGCTCCTCTTGAGATTGCTGGTCCTGGTCCACCACCATAGCGATTGCTTTACCTCTTTTCACATTGATACGCCATTCCATTGTTCCAGAAAGGATATTTGGAGGGGTCTTGTGTTCCATTGAGCCCAGCGGACCATTGGGATAGTTGCTGACATGGTCCCCAGAACACCGAGGCATTCTCTGGCTGGTACCGAGGTGGCCCGCAGTATCCTTTTCACCCTCTGAGTCAGGATGGGAATCTTCTCTTCCGGGAGCTCTACTGTGTTGAGGCGGGTATCTAACTCGGCCCCTAGAAAAATCATCCATTGGGTGGGATCTAAGTTGCTTTTCCCCCAGTTTATTAACCATCCAAACTTTTGTAGGGTGGCGACAAGGATTACCCGATGTTGCAGGAGGGAGACCTGGGTGTCCGCCAGCAGAAGGATGTCGTCCAGGTAGTGGTGTACTCTTAGGCCCTGTTCCCTTAGTAGAGCTATTACTGGGAGTAGAACCTTGGTGAACGTTCTTGGAGCCGTGGAGATCCCGAAGGGGAGACTTTGGAACTGAAAGTGATGCCGGTCTACCGCAAAGCGGAGAAACTTTTGGAATGAAGGATGGATTGGGATGTGAAGGTAGGCATCCTGCAAATCGATGGAGAGCATCCAATCTCCGATATTTATAGCCTGTAGGATTGACTGTAGACTCTCCATCCTGAATGTCTCGACTCGGATTGATCGGTTTAGATCTTTTAGGTCCAGGACGGGACGGAGATCTCCTGTCTTCTTTCTCACCAGGAATAGGGGTGAATAAACCCCCTTCCCCCTCTGTAGTAGGGGGACTCTTACTATGGCCTGCTTGTGCTCGAGAGTTTGGACATATTCGGTCATTAGTAACCTTTTCTCTCGAGATGTTGGGGTTTTTGTAATGCAAAACCCGTCTCTTGGCCGTCTCTGGAATCTCCACCTGTGGCCTAATTGAATAGTGGATCCTCTATCATTTCCGCCCAGACCTGCTCGAACTTCGTTAGCCTGGCTCCCACTAAGGCTGGTTGGGCGGACACACCTTCAAAAAGGCTTCTGATCTCCCGTGGTAGGGGTCTTAGGCGTTTGAAGTTTGAGGAAGGATGACTGGGGGTTCTTCCAGTTTTTCCTATACTCTCTCCCGGGTCTATAGGATCTAGCCTCCCTATACCTGTCAGGGAGGTTTCGCCTGAAGGTTGGTGGTCTCTGTTGTTTTGGCCTTCTGTCTGAGGGAATCAAGCCTGACTTCCCGCCGGTGACCTTAGAAATGGCGGCATCTAATTTTTCCCCAAAAAGGTTTGCCCCGTCAAAGGGAATCTTACACCAGTTGGTCTTTGAGGCTGGATTTGCCGACCATGGCTTCAACCAAAGTGCCCTTCTGGCCAACACTGAGCTAAGCATAGCCCTTGAGGTGGACCTTATTACATCCACTGAGGCTTCCGCTACAAAGTCGCCTGCGAGGGAGAGTTCCTGGAGGGCGGCAATTACCTTCTCTTGTTCTATTCCCTCTGCTACCAACTTTTCTGCATTAGAAAACCAGCTAGAGATGGCCCTTCCAACGGCCGGTAGGGCTATTGCGGGTCGACATGCACCCCCTGCAGAGAGGTAGGTCTTCTTAAGGTAGTACGTCTTTAAACGTGACTGCATCCTCGATTGGGAGGGTCACATGCCTAGCCAGACGCATCAGCGAGGAGTCCACTACCGGTGGGGACGTCAGGGGGTTAACATTAGGCTCTTTGAGGGGATAGAGCTTTGCCAGCCTATTTCTGAGGTTGGCTTTCTTCTCTGGCTTCTGCCATTCTTCTTTAACCGCTTCCCGACCGGCCACTGCATATATACGTCAGCAGAATGGCACGGGCAGGCAGAATCACGTACCTGTACGTGATCGTGCATGTGCCTGCCCGTGGGTCGCGCGCGCACCGCTAGCGGCGCGCTCGCGACCCGGTCGGGAGCTCCGTGACCCCGGCCGCAGGACCAGCGTACCCGATCGCCGCTGGTATCCCGCGATCGGGTTACGGAGCTGAAGAACGGGGAGAGGTCTATGTAAACAAACCTCTCCCCGCGCTTCCTACACTGACTGTCAGTGATCGGCGGTTCCCTGTGTTGAGTTATTTTGAGGGGACAGCAAATGTACACTGTTATACAAGCTGTACACTCACTACTTTACATTGTAGCAAATTGTAATTTTTTGTCACATTTATGTTGTCACATAAAAAGATATAATAAAAAATATTTACAAAAATGTGAGGGGTGTACTCACTTTTGTGAGATACTGTATATATAATGAAGTATAACATGCTGGTTATCCATCACCTATCATACAAAAGGCCAGGGCACACAGCCCAAGTGTAGAAAAAGCACACCACAGCTATGGGAACACATGCAACATTAATATACTAGTACCGAAGTAGATAGAGAGTGTATGTTTGAACAACTTATGCCGCGTACACACGGTCGGAATTTCCGATGGAAACAGTCCGATGGGAGCTTTTCATTGGATTTTCCGACCGTGTGTATGCCCATCGATCTTTTTCTGTCGGAATTTCCGACGGACTTTGGATTGAGAACCTGTTCTTAATTTTTCAGACAGAAAACCTTTCTATCGGATTTCCCGATCGTGTGTATGCAATTCCGACACGCAAAATTCCGGCACATGCTCGGAAACAATTCGACACATGCTCAGAAGCATTAAACTTCCCTTTTATAGTGCAGTCGAACGTTTTTTAAGGCGTGGTGTTATTGACCGTCGGAATTTGGTGTGACCGTGTGTAGGCAAGACAGTTTGAGCAAAATTCCGTCAGAATTCCGACGGGAAAACCATCAGAGCTTTTTCCAACGAGAATTCCGACCGTGTGAACCCGGCATAAGACTACCCCATAGAACAAATACACTCATAGCCAGGTGTTTCTACACCTGTATATATACAAGAGATCATTATAACCATAGTAGAAATTCGCTAATCAAAAATTGTACAAGAGAAACAGGTGTCCAGCACACAGTGGAGGATGCAAGGATGTATTGCCAAATATTAAATTGATCTGTACACAGAAGTAGATATTTACTCAAAAATACAAACAGTATATTTTGATGATATACAGGGCAGGGGATATCCAAAAAAATTATAAAAATAAAATATAGCTTACCTATATATGGCAAAGATTACACAGCGTACCCAGCTCACTATTTTTCATGTGACTGTATAAGACAAACAAAGGGTAAAGATAAGTAAATCTGGCATTGGTGCTGTTAGGTTGCCGAGGTTATAGATAGTTTCTCAAACCATCCATTAGATTCCTTTCTCTGTGGAAAAGGTTACATACGGTACCTAACAAGGGATGAGTATAAATGAGATTGCTCAATAACAATTGTACTACCATGTAGGGCACGGCAATTTTTTTTGTAGTACACGCTATAGGATTGTAAAATACTTTGGGTTACCCAAAGATAGTAGTAATGAGGTGTACTCCGCTGAACAGTGGCTGTCGCCAAATTGCATTAACAGTGGGGGGGGGGGGGCATGGTTAAATAAAACAAAAGCATTAGTGTACCCATAAAATATGATTTGATTAATAAAAGAAATGTCAGTTAAATATGACAATAGCCTACCTTAAAAGTGGACACTGTCAGCCAGTAGAGCAGTGGACGGTGTCAGAAGATCAGTGGACGGTGTCAGAAGATCGGTGGACAGTGTCAGAAGGAGTATAAAGTTTGTACCAGGCCAGACCCATGGGCAGAAAGTACATCTGCCATATATTTGGATGACCTTATGTCTTGTAGAAATTGGGTTTGAGGAATAGTGACTAGAAACGAGTCTATCACGTAGTGAGTTTGCCCCTCAGAATGTTAGCCGAGGCTGTAGCCCAACATGTTTCCTCAGGATAGGATCCTGATGTAATAGGTGCAAATGACTGCAAAAAATATCTCTAACCTCAAGATGCTGAGATGAAAAACTAGTAATTAATTTGACTGTGGGTCTAGGTTCAGGTTTTTTATTTTTATACAATAATGTATTTTTTGCCTGTTGTATTGCCTTGTTGTATGCTTTTCGTAGAAGCGATTTACTGTATCCCTTACATAAGAGGCGTGTACGTAACAATTTGGCTTGTGTTTTGAAATCAATTAAATGTGTACAGTTCAGACGGAGTCTAATGTATTGCGCATAGTGGATTCTGCGAATTAGTGCAGGTGGATGTGCACTAGCCGCATGTAACAAAAATGTTGCCTACAGTTTCCTTCCGGAATATATTAGTTGCCAAGCAACCATCCTGATCCTTGAAGATTGTCAAATCTAGGAAAGTAATTTGACGTGTATCACAATTTACTGTGAATTTGAGATTCAAAGGATTACAATTAAGTGTCTCCACAAAAGCTGCTAGGTGGTCCCTAGTGCCAGTCCAAATGACAAACATGTCATAAATATATTGCATCCAACAAAGTGCCTGATTGGTAAATATAGAGAGATTTATCAGAAAAAAATGTTACGTCCCCACCACCTAAGGTACAGGTTGGCGTCGGCTGGAGCATAACACGTGCCCATGGCCACTCCCTGTACCTGGAGTTAGTGGGAACCCTTGAATACTAACCAATTGTGAGTTAAAACAAACCTGAGAAGGTCTATTATGAATTAATTGTATTGCCACTGAGTGTGTTCCTGTTCAAGCAGAAATGTACCATCCCGACATGCTGCTTGTGAGAGATGCTCAAGTATAATGCTTCCACATCCAAAGTCACGAGCAGGGCATCAGGAAGGACAGCCATTCCCTCGATCTGTTTCAAGAGGTCAAGTGCGTCTTTAGTGTATGATGGTAATCCTAGTACATGGGGCATGAGTACTGAGTCAATAAATCTGCTGGCATTCTCAGTCAGTGAACCAATCCCTGATATTATCGGTCTACCAGGGGGCAATGAGGAATTCTTGTTCACTTTAGCAAGTGCATAGAATGTTGCATCCCTGGGGGATCGAACGTTAAGGTAATTGTAGGTGTCTTGGTCAATCAGGCCTTTTTGGTAGGCGGTGTTGATAGTTGTTAAGTATTCAGTTTTAAAGGAGGATAAGGCTGGAATTCGCCGATACCAGTCTTTGTTAGTCAAAATGTCAGAACACATTTTCTCATAAATGGATTTGGTCATAAAACTAATATTCCCACCTTTATCTGATCCCTTGCTCACCAGATCAGGATGGTTTTGTCATTTTAAAATAGCTTGTTGTTGATCATATGTGAGGTTGTTCTTTTTGGGGATTAATTTTTATACGTTTGACGTCACTGACTACTCTGTAAGAATGCCCAAATGTAAGGGTTTGTGGTTAAGTCTGGAAACCTCTGGGATTTGAGTTTGAATTTGTTGATAGATGTAGACACTGGAATTGCCAGAAATGAAGATGGTAAGTCAGCACATATACTCAGAGAGTCGTCAGCTTTATTATTTTCCTCCAGGAGTAGCATCAAATCATGCAAACAAATAGATATCTTTGATTACTTCATATTTGTCCATATTCATAGATGGACAAAAACTTAATCCAAACTTTAAAACATCCAACTCTTGTTGGGAAAATTGGTATGCTGTAAGATTGAGTACATGAAGTTCTATGTTTGAGGTGGGTTAGGCCCTGACAGGGGAAAATTTGGAGGTTGTGTCCCTCCTTGGGAGAGATGAGAATCTAAAGCTCGTCTGCAGCTAAGTTGTAGGAATCAAATTAGAAGGTGACTGGGAATTATGTAAAGGTGATTGAATGGGAGTGTCAGGTACCACAGGTCCAGAGGACGAAGTGGCTGGAAGAATGGACATCACGACTTGTGAATTTGTGGAAGTGTGAGGTATATTGGAAATATGTGATTGTGTACTCAGTATCTGTAAAGCCTGGTGGGCTATGGGGCCTAAATATTTATCTTGTGAAACAATGCCAACACCAGTATTAGATGTGGCACCCATTTATTACGTTCCCCCCCCCCCCCACCCCTGTTTTTTCTATAACAGAGCTTTGTATATATACAGGTGTAGAAACACTTGGCTATGAGTGTATCTGTTCTATGGGGTAGTCTTATTTGTTCATACTTTACACTCTCTCTCTACTTCCGTACTAGTACATTAATGTTATACTTGAATATATATATATATATATATATATATATGTATAGATATATATATATATATATATATATATATAGTGCCTTGCAAAAGTGTCCCCCCCCCCCCCCCTTGGCTTTTTACCTATTTTGTTACATTACAGCCTTTAGTTCAATGTTTTTTTAATCTGAATTATATGTGATGGATCAGCACACAATAGTCTAAGCCCCTGTACACACGGTCGGAAATTCCGACCACAAAATCCGTCAGATTTTTTCTGATGGATTTTGTCCAACACTGATGTTGCATACACACGGTCGGACAAAGTTGTCCGAAAATCCGATCATTCTGAACATGGTGACGTTTATTGCGTACAACGGAACTACGTAGAGGCTAGTAGCCAATAGCTTTGGTCTCGTAATTTGATCTGAGCATGCGTGGCATTTTGTCCGTCAGAATTCTCTACACACGATCGGAAAAAGTCTGATCGGATTTTGTTGTCGGAAAATTTGAGAGCAGGATCTCAAATTTTTTCCGTCGGAAATTCCAACGGAAAAAGTCTGATGGAGCCAAAACACGGGCGGATTTTCCGACAACATGGTCCAATCGGACATTTTCCGTCGGAATTTCCAACCGTGTGTATGGGGGCTTAGTTGGGGAAGTAAAATTAGAAAAGTATATATATAAAACAATTTTTTTTTCAGAAATAAAAAACTGATAATTGGCACATGCGTATGTATTCACCCCCTTTTTTTCTGAAGCCCATCAAAAGCTCTGGTGCAACCAATTACCTTCAGAAGTCACATAATTAGTGAAATAATGTCCACCTGTGTGCAATCTAAGTGTCACATGATCTGTCATTACATATATACACCTTTTTGAAAGGCCCCAGAGGCAGCAAGAGGCACCACTAACCAAACACTGCCATGAAGACCAGGGAACTCTCCAAACAAGTAAGGGACAATGCTGTTGAGAAGTACAAGTCAGGGTTAGGTTATAAAAAAATATACAAATCTATCATAACCAAATGGAAAGAACATGGTACAACAGCAAACCTGCCAAGAGACGGCCACACACCAAAACTCACGGACCGGACAAGGAGGGCATTAATCAGAGAGGCAGCACAGAGACTTAAGGTAACCCTGGAGGAGCTGCAGAGTTCCACAGCAGAGACTAGAGTAACTGTACATAGGATGACAATAAAGCCCCATACACACGCGCGGATTATCCGAGGACCAGGTCCGTCGGATCATGTCCGTCGTACTTTGTCCGATTTTGGTTTTGCATACACACGGTCGGACAAAGTTGTCGGAAAATCCGATCATTCTGAACGTGGTGACGTTTGTTGCCTACGACGGGACTACGTAGAGGCTAGTAGCCAATAGCTTTGGTCTTGTAATGTGATCTGAGCATGCGTAGCACTTTGTCCGTCGGACTACCATACACACGATCGGATTTGGTGTGATCGGACCTTGTTGTCCAAAAATCTATCCAGCAGGAGATAGGACTTTGTCCGTCGGACAATCCGACGTACACTGTCCGATGGTGCATACACACGGTCGGATTTTTCGACAACATTGTCCGATCGGACAGAATCCATGCGAAAATCCGACCGTGTGTATGGGGCTTAAGCCTTATGCTCCATAGAGATGGGCTTTATGTCAGAGTGGCCAGAAGAAAGCCATTACTTTCAGCAAAAAACAAAATTGCACGTTTTAAATTTGCTAAAAAGGCATGTGGGAGACTCCTAAAATGTATGGAGGAAGGTGCTCTGGTCTCATGAGACAAAAATTTAACTTTTTGGCCATTAAAGAAAACGCTATGTCTGGCGCAAACCCAACACATAACATCACCCAGAGAACATTCCCACAGTGAAACATGGTGGTGGCAGCATCATGCTGTGGGGATGTCTTTCAGCAGTCAGTACTGAGAAACTGGTCAGAGTTGAGAGAAAGATGAATGGTGCTAAATACAGGGATATTCTTGAGCAAAACCTGTATCACCCTGTGTGTGATTTGAGGCTAGGACGGAGGTTCACCTTCCAGCAGGACAATGACCCCAAACACACTGCTAAAGCAACACTTGAGTGGTTTAAGGGGAAACATGTAAATGTGTTAGAATGGCCTAGTCAAAGCCCAGACCTCAATCCAATAGAAAGTCTGTGGTTTCTGTGACTTAAAGATTGCTGTTCACAAGTGAAAACCATCCAGCTTGAAGGAGCTGGAGCAGTTTTGCAAGGAGGAATGGGCAAAAATCTCAGTGGTAAGATGTGGCAAGCTCCTAGAGACTTATCCAAAGCTACTTGGAGCTGTGATAGCCGCAAAAGGTGGCACTACAAAGTATTGACTTTAGGGGGGTGAATAGTTATGCATGTTGACTCTTTCTGTTATTGTGTCCTATTTGTTGTTTGCTTCACAATAAAAAAAAAAAACATCTTCAAAGTTGTGGGCATGCTCTGTAAATTCTCAAACAATCCATCTTAATTCCAGGTTGTGAGGCAACAAAACACGAAAAATGCCAAGGGGGGTGAATACTTTTGCAAGGCACTGTAAATATATTAAATAGATATATATATAAATATATATATATATATATATATATATATATATATATATATATATATATGAATATATGTTTTAGATAGCGATGTTTGTGAGTTTCACTGTTCATTTTATATTCATGTAGAATATACGCCTAAACTCCTGAAGGAGCGTTTTCACACGCAACATGTAGAGCTGAGCCACAGCACACCTCCCACCATCCAACACCAAGCCTGGTGTAACAATATCAAATGTGCCTAGTATATGGTTCTTGATCAATGTTTTTTTAATCTGAATTATATGTGATGGATCAGCACACGATAGTCTAAGCCCCTGTACACACGGTCGGAAATTCCGACCACAAAATCCGTCAGATTTTTTCTGATGGATTTTGTCCGACACTGATGTTGCATACACACGGTCGGACACAGTTGTCGGAAAATCAGATCATTCTGAACATGGTGACGTTTGTTGCCTACAACGGGACTACATAGAGGCTAGTAGCCAATAGCTTTGGTCTTGTAATGTGATCTGAGCATGCGTGGCACTTTGTCCGTCGGAATTCGCTACACATGATCGGAATTGGTGTGATCAGACTTTGTTGTCGGAAGATCTATCCAGCAGGAGATAGAACTTTGTCCGTCGGACAATCCGATGGAAACTGTCCGATGGTGCCTACACACGGTCGGAATTTCCGACAACATTGTCCGATAGGACAGAATCCATCGGAAAATCCGACCGTGTGTATGGGGCTTAAGACATTATTCACAACTGCAATGTAACAAAAAACAGGCTGAATAATATATTATAGCCTTTCTCAAACCTTTTATCCCGAAAGAACCCTTAAAATATTTTCAGGTCTCAGGCAACCCCTGCTAAAACTAATTTAGCTGGAATAAGTGGGTAGAATGCCCCTTACATTGGTGGTCAGTGGGTAGAATTTTCTATATGATGATGATCAGTCAGAAGAATGCTTAATACATTGGTGGCCAGTGGGGAAGAATGTCCCTTATGGTGGTGGCCAGAATGCCTTACTTACAGACAGCTAAAAAGATCTCTGGTGCCATGCCACTGGCTTTGCCAAGTAGCTTTGGACCAGGAACTTGGAAAGTTCACCATCAGATGGAAGTGGACCATCAAATAGAAAGTCAGTCAGCCAAAGATCATAAATCCCCTAAAACCTCTGCAGGAACCTTAGAGTTCCATGGAACCCTGGTTGAGAATGGCTGACATATAACATCAAAAAGTGTGCTCAGAAAGATTACAAGGTGATACTTAAGTGGTTGTAAAGCAGGGGTCTCAAACTGGCGGCCCTCCAGCTGTTGCGAAACTACAAGTCCCATGAGGCATTACAAGACTGACAGTTACAAGCATGACTCCCGCAGGCAGAGGCATGATGGGACTTGTAGTTATGCAAGAGCTGGAGGACCGCCAGTTTGAGACCCCTGTTGTAAAGTCAGAAGGTTTTTTATCTTAATGCATTCTATGCATTAAGATAAAAAAAACTTTCTGTGTTCAGCATCGCCCCTCAGCCCCCCTAATACATACTTGGGCCCATCTCGATCCAGCGATGTTACAGGAGGGTCTCAGCTGCCTGGTACACTCTCTCCTCATTGGCTGAGATGGCAGCGCGGAGCCATTGGCTCCCACTACTGTCAAAGTCAGTGAGCCAATGAGGAGAGAGAGGGGGCTGGGCCGAACCGAGGCTCCATGTCTGAATGGACATACAGAGCAGCGGCTCGGTGCTGTGGGGGCAGGAGGGGCCAGAAGCGCCGGTGGGGGGACCCAAGAAGAGGAGGATCGGGGCTGCTCTGTGCAAAACCATTACCTAGAGCAGGTAAGTATGACATGTTTGTTATTTTTAAAGAAAAAAAAATGAGACTTTATTATCACTTTAAAAACATTCTACAATTAGCACCTAGGTTTAACTTATGCCACGTACACACTTTCCGAACGTGCAGACTTGCCCACACACGCCCAGACTTTTCCGGCGGACAATCTGCCGGAGTTTTGACGGAGGTCCGACAGACTTTTACACGAAGTAAAGTCCGTTCATTTAGAACGTGACTCCAGGTAGATGGGACTAGCAAAGGAAGTCAATAATCGGCGAGATTGACACCTTGCTAGCCCCGTCAACTGGTATGGATTTAAAGGGGAATCCCTACGCTGAAAGAACGGTGTGGGGATCCCCCCCAAATCCATATCAGACCCTTATCCGAGCACGCAGCCCAGTCGGTCAGGAAAGGGGGTGGGGACGAGCTGGGCTCCTCCGCTAGTAAAAGAGCTAGCAGAAGATAACGGAGGAGTCCGGCGAGAAGACCCCCAAGACGGAAGAAGACCCCCGGAGCTGTCTAATAAAGTATTTTAAAAACTTGTGTTGTGTTTTTTATTTACACATTTTTCACCAGGTGAATGGGTAGGGGTACGTAGTACCCCATACTCATTCACATAGAGTGAGGGGCTGGAATCTGGGGGCCCCCTTTATTAAAGGGGACTTCCGGATTCCGATAAGCCCCCCGCCCACAGACCCCGACAACCAATGGCCAGGGATGTCGGGAAGAGGCCCTTGTCCTCGTCAACATGGGGAAAAGGTGCTTTGGGGTGGGAGGCCCCCCTTCCCCAAAGCACCCCCCCATGTTGAGGGCACGCGGCCCGGTACGGCTCAGAAGGGGGGGCACTCGCTCGTCCCCACCCCCTTTCCTGACCGGCCAGGCTGCATGCTCGGATAAGGGTCTGATATGGATCTGGGGGGGACCCCCACACCGTTTTTTCGGCGTAGGGATTCCCCTTTAAATCCATACCAGGTGACGGGCTAGCGAGGTGTCAATCTCGCTGATCGAGGCGGCAGCATTGACTTCCTTCGCTAGTCCCGTCTACCTGGAGTCACGTTATAAATGAACGAACTTTACTCTGTGTGTCGGCAAGTTCATTCATTTCAAAAGTCCCGTGGACTAGCACACAGACGGCCGGTTTGTCCGCCGGACTGCCGAGTCCGGTGGATAATTTTTTGTCAAAACTTCTTTCTAAGTCCGCCGGACTTTTGGGAAGAAAAAGTCTGCCGGAGCCCACACACGGTCGGATTGTCCGGCGGACAAATCCCCCCGATATTCCGATCGTATGTACGGGGCATTAGGGGCATATTTATAGCAGTGAATGAGACTTTTACCAAACATTCACTGGTTGTAAATTAATCACTGTCATTTAAGAACATGTATCTGCAGAATTACCCAGCAGGCAATCCTTGAACAGTATTATTATCTTCACAGGGAGAGGAAAATAAGTAGTAGAGTATGTGAATGGGGCTTTTTTAGGGCTACAATACAAGCTATGTCCTGGAAGCAGCTAGAGTTAATATTATTGAACTAGAGGAGCAGCATATTAAAGTTTATGTAAACCTTTAAAGAGAAGTAAGTGTTTTCTTTCTTTTTTTGATTTATACTTACCTCGGTGGAAGCAGCATCGGTCAGATGCTGCATGTGTCCCCCTGGCGCCTCTATACTGACTCGGTGAGCAGAGAGCTGTAGACTTCAGTCACAGCTCTCTGCTCTACTCCCTCCATGCTCACTGGAGCGCTGAGCTGTGGAGGGGCAGAGCGGCCATCACAGGCTCTCAGTAGCTCCCTAAAAGGCTGAAACAGGTATCAGTCCAGGCACCTTGCGGGTCCAGACTCCCATTGTCTGGATGACGAGGTCCCTGGACTAATATCTGTGACGTCAGCAGAGAGCGGACTTCAGTCGTGGGTCACAGGAGTGCAAAACTAATTGCACTCCTGTGATCCATAGGAGAAGCCCAGCCAAAGGAGCTCAGGGTGGACTTCTCCTTTAACTATTATCTTTTGCTATGTTAAATATACAATTAAAAGCCTTTCATTAAGTGCAAAAAATCCATGGAGCAGGAGTGGAGAAGCTGTTCTGTAAGCCTGTGAAGGATTGACAACACTATGGGGGTTATTTACTAAAGGCAAATCCACTTTGCACTACAAGTGCAAACTACAAGTGCAAAGTGCACTTGAAATTGCACTGAAAGTGCACTTGGAAGTGTAGTCACTGTAGATCCGAGGGGGACATGCCAAAATAAAAAAACAGCATTTTAGCTTGCACATGATTGGATGATAAAATCAGAAGAGCTTCCCCTCATTTCAGATCTACCCCTCAGATTTACAGCGACTGCACTTCCAAGTGCAATTTCAAGTGCACTTTGCACTTGTAGTGCAAAGTGGATTTGCCTTTCGTAAATAACCCCCTATGCCTCCATAGAGACAGTGCAGTGAGTTAGCGTTGTCACCCTAGGACAGGATGTTCGTTACTTGTAGGATCACCATGTGAATACAAAGGACAAAGAGCCAGAAAAGAAAGCTAATGCAGCCACCCATCTAAGTATTGGTAAGATATTGCATTTCTGTTTCTGGGTTTATAGTTGTGCAACAGTTTTAAAAACAGAAGCCCCATCAGATAGGGTGCCTATATGCATGTGCCTAAGATGCTTACGTAGAGTCAGCTGTGCCTTTACCTTTGAGGTTGCCAATATAAAAATGTAACACATTTCCCTTTGTCTTCAACATCAGATTTATTGAGTTATGTATGTCAATATTAATAGAAAAAGTTCTCTGCGCTTATTTTTTCTTTCTCTGGTACCCAAAACATTAGAGGCTCTAATAGGCTTCAAAAAAGGGTGGTCTTGGGGCGCAGAGCACTGTGCTCTGAGCCCACCCAGTTGTGTTACAATATCGAATGAGATTGTTTGTCCCCCCCCCTTAAAAAAAAAGACCACCAGCCGCCACTGCTGTTAGCCTATGTGTACATGCACACATAGGCATTTACAGGCATATTATAAAAAGAGAATTTACAGGCTGAAAAAAAACACATCACCAGCGCATTCAGGAGAGAAACATTTGGGCAGAAAAAACCTTTGATGTGTCTAAACATACCTAAATGCTAGACATGTTTAATGATTCAGTATACAGTACATTCATTCCAATTTCCAGAAAAATGTAATATGCTGGCCAATGGAGTCCATAAATGCTTAAACGCTTGACGCACCTAAATGGGTGTGCAATACGTGGCTTAGGCAATACATTTTTTTTAAGCTGCTTTTTCCTGTCATAAGAGCAGAAATTGAAATGGCCTGTGTGCATGAGCCCTTAAGGCTTCATGCACGCTAGCGTTGTTTATACTGTAAGCTCAAAAAATGCTCGAAAAAAAGCTGGATGAAAAATGCTGATAATAGTGTTTTTGTGCCGGCTTGTAGTAGCTTTTAGGAGCGTTTAGGAATGTTAGTGTTTTATTATTGTTTTTATAGTAAGAAGGGAAAAAAAGCTAAAAAAAAAGCTGTTTTAGTAGCGTGTAGCGTTTTTTTTTTTTTTTTTTTAAAAACATTTTCCGCTCCTAGATGCTGAAATTCAAAAAACGCTAATAGCCTAAAGTAGTGTGCATGGACACATAGAATAAAACAATTTAGCTTCTAGTAGCAGAAAAAAAATGCTAATAGCTTCTAGGAGCTTAACCACTTCAGCCCCAGAAGATTTTACCCCCTTCGGAAAGCCACTAACCTTTAATGGAGAAATGGCAGGGGGAAGGTGGGTGCAGCTAGAGAGGTGTTTGTGCAAAAAGAAAACGTCCAGAATCGCTCCTTCTCCTGTGCAAGGCAGCCACAGGGAAAGGCGATTCTGGCATACATTTAAATTTAGCGCCGTTCTCAACGCGGTGACGTCATTTCCGCGCATGCGCAGAAGCGCCGCGCACGTCCCGGCACCATTTTGGAGCCTGGCAAGGCCATAGGAGGATGTATTGTCCGCCCGCGCCTGCGCAGAAGCGCTGAGACGCTCGGCGCTGGGCGGAAATGACCTAGGCGGAACATGGGAGATGACCCCCAGAGTTTGAAAAGATGCCGGAACGCAATGTAAATACACAGGGGACAAAGTGCAGGAATAAACAACAGGGGAAACCATGGTGCAAGACAGAGTTGGAGGCCGCTGCATTTTAAACCTATTTAAGGCTTGTTTAAGGTAAGAGAGTTTTTTTACATACTCCTGAGACCATCAGAGTGGGGTTCCCCCATTTAGCTCATTTAGAGGCTGTACAGGTAGGACTTCCACCCAGGAGAGGCTTGAACCTGGCTGGGGCGATAGCGGTAAGAGGTGCTGTTCTTCGGTCTTGTCAGGTGAGGAAAAAAAGGAGAATGTAGGGGCGGGGGTCCTCTCAAGGTTTAATAGCTACGCGGTCCTATCAGGTTGTGGGGGCGGAGGCACAACCCATGTGTGTATGCTGCCATGATGCGACAGGAAACTAAATTCTGAAACAAAATATTTCAGTGTGCACATGTCTATTGCCAGCATTGCTGCAGAAGTTGAAGAGGGGGGGGTGAGCCTGTCAGTGCTCAGACCATACGCAGCACACTGCACCAAACTGGGCTGCATGGCTGCCATCCCAGAAGGACATGGATTACTGGAATCATGCCCTGTGGTCTGATGAGACCAAGATAAACTTATTTGGTTCAGATGGTGTCAAGCGTGTGTGGCGGCAACCAGGTGAGGAGTACAAAGACAAGTGTGTCTTGCCTACAGTCAAGCATGGTGGTGTGAGTATCATGGTCTGGAGCTGCATGAGTGCTGCCAGCACTGAGAGCGACAGTTCATTGAGGGAGCCATGAATGCCAACATGTACTGTGATATACTGAAGCAGAGCATGATCCCCTCCCTACAGAGACTGGGCCGCTGGGCAGTATTCCAACATGATAACGACCCCAAACACACCTAACGACCACTGCCTTGCTAAAGAAGCTGAGGGTAAAGGTGATGGACTGGACAACCATGTCTCCAGACCTAAACCCTATTGAGCATCTGTGGGGCATCCTCAAATGAAAGGTGAAGGAGTGCAAGGTCTCTAACATCCACCAGCTTCGTGATGTCATCATGGAGGAGTGGAAGAGGACTCCAGTGGCAACCTGTGAAGCTCTGGTGAACTCCATGCCCAAGAGGGTTAAGGCAGTGCTGGATAATAATGGTGGCCACACAAAATATTGACACTTTGGGCCCAATTTGAACATTTTCACTTAGGGGTGTACTCACTTTTGTTGCCAGCGGTTTATACATTAATGGCTGTGTGTTGAGTTATTTTGAGGGGACAGCAAATGTACACTGTTATACAAGCTGTACACTCACTACTTTACATTGTAGCAAATTGTAATTTTTTGTCACATTTATGTTGTCACATAAAAAGATATAATAAAATATTTACAAAAATGTGAGGGGTGTACTCACTTTTGTGAGATACTGTATATATAATGAAGTATAACATGCTGGTTATCCATCACCTATCATACAAAAGGCCAGGGCACACAGCCCAAGTGTAGAAAAAGCACACCACAGCTATGGGAACACATGCAACATTAATATACTAGTACCGAAGTAGATAGAGAGTGTATGTTTGAACAACTTATGCCGCGTACACACGGTCGGAATTTCCGATGGAAACAGTCCGATGGGAGCTTTTCATTGGATTTTCCGACCGTGTGTATGCCCATCGATCTTTTTCTGTCGAAATTTCCGACAGACTTTGGATTGAGAACCTGTTCTTAATTTTTCAGACAGAAAACCTTTCTATCGGATTTCCCGATCGTGTGTATGCAATTCCGACACGCAAAATTCCGGCACATGCTCGGAAACAATTCGACACATGCTCAGAAGCATTAAACTTCCCTTTTATAGTGCAGTCGAACGTTTTTTAAGGCGTGGTGTTATTGACCGTCGGAATTTGGTGTGACCGTGTGTAGGCAAGACAGTTTGAGCAAAATTCCGTCAGAATTCCGACGGGAAAACCATCAGAGCTTTTTCCAAAGAGAATTCCGACCGTGTGAACCCGGCATAAGACTACCCCATAGAACAAATACACTCATAGCCAGGTGTTTCTACACCTGTATATATACAAGAGATCATTATAACCATAGTAGAAATTCGCTAATCAAAAATTGTACAAGAGAAACAGGTGTCCAGCACACAGTGGAGGATGCAAGGATGTATTGCCAAATATTAAATTGATCTGTACACAGAAGTAGATATTTACTCAAAAATACAAACAGTATATTTTGATGATATAGAGGGCAGGGGATATCCAAAAAAATTATAAAAATAAAATATAGCTTACCTATATATGGCAAAGATTACACAGCGTACCCAGCTCACTATTTTTCATGTGACTGTATAAGACAAACACAGGGTAAAGATAAGTAAATCTGGCATTGGTGCTGTTAGGTTGCCGAGGTTATAGATAGTTTCTCAAACCATCCATTAGATTCCTTTCTCTGTGGAAAAGGTTACATACGGTACCTAACAAGGGATGAGTATAAATGAGATTGCTCAATAACAATTGTACTACCATGTAGGGCACGGCAATTTTTTTTGTAGTACACGCTATAGGATTGTAAAATACTTTGGGTTACCCAAAGATAGTAGTAATGAGGTGTACTCCGCTGAACAGTGGCTGTCGCCAAATTGCATTAACAGTGGGGGGGGGGGGGCATGGTTAAATAAAACAAAAGCATTAGTGTACCCATAAAATATGATTTGATTAATAAAATAAATGTCAGTTAAATATGACAATAGCCTACCTTAAAAGTGGACACTGTCAGCCAGTAGAGCAGTGGACGGTGTCAGAAGATCAGTGGACGGTGTCAGAAGATCGGTGGACAGTGTCAGAAGGAGTATAAAGTTTGTACCAGGCCAGACCCATGGGCAGAAAGTACATCTGCCATATATTTGGATGACCTTATGTCTTGTAGAAATTGGGTTTGAGGAATAGTGACTAGAAACGAGTCTATCACGTAGTGAGTTTGCCCCTCAGAATGTTAGCCGAGGCTGTAGCCCAATATGTTTCCTCAGGATAGGATCCTGATGTAATAGGTGCAAATGACTGGAAAAAATATCTCTAACCTCAAGATGCTGAGATGAAAAACTAGTAATTAATTTGACTGTGGGTCTAGGTTCAGGTTTTTTATTTTTATACAATAATGTATTTTTTGCCTGTTGTATTGCCTTGTTGTATGCTTTTCGTAGAAGCGATTTACTGTATCCCTTACATAAGAGGCGTGTACGTAACAATTTGGCTTGTGTTTTGAAATCAATTAAATGTGTACAGTTCAGACGGAGTCTAATGTATTGCGCATAGTGGATTCTGCGAATTAGTGCAGGTGGATGTGCACTAGCCGCATGTAACAAAAATGTTGCCTACAGTTTCCTTCCGGAATATATTAGTTGCCAAGCAACCATCCTGATCCTTGAAGATTGTCAAATATAGGAAAGTAATTTGACGTGTATCACAATTTACTGTGAATTTGAGATTCAAAGGATTACAATTAAGTGTCTCCACAAAAGCTGCTAGGTGGTCCCTAGTGCCAGTCCAAATGACAAACATGTCATAAATATATTGCATCCAACAAAGTGCCTGATTGGTAAATATAGAGAGATTTATCAGAAAAAAATGTTACGTCCCCACCACCTAAGGTACAGGTTGGCGTCGGCTGGAGCATAACACGTGCCCATGGCCACTCCCTGTACCTGGAGTTAGTGGGAACCCTTGAATACTAACCAATTGTGAGTTAAAACAAACCTGAGAAGGTCTATTATGAATTAATTGTATTGCCACTGAGTGTGTTCCTGTTCAAGCAGAAATGTACCATCCCGACATGCTGCTTGTGAGAGATGCTCAAGTATAATGCTTCCACATCCAAAGTCACGAGCAGGGCATCAGGAAGGACGGCCATTCCCTCGATCTGTTTCAAGAGGTCAAGTGCGTCTTTAGTGTATGATGGTAATCCTAGTACATGGGGCATGAGTACTGAGTCAATAAATCTGCTGGCATTCTCAGTCAGTGAACCAATCCCTGATATTATCGGTCTACCAGGGGGCAATGAGGAATTCTTGTTCACTTTAGCAAGTGCATAGAATGTTGCATCCCTGGGGGATCGAACGTTAAGGTAATTGTAGGTGTCTTGGTCAATCAGGCCTTTTTGGTAGGCGGTGTTGATAGTTGTTAAGTATTCAGTTTTAAAGGAGGATAAGGCTGGAATTCGCCGATACCAGTCTTTGTTAGTCAAAATGTCAGAACACATTTTCTCATAAATGGATTTGGTCATAAAACTAATATTCCCACCTTTATCTGATCCCTTGCTCACCAGATCAGGATGGTTTTGTCATTTTAAAATAGCTTGTTGTTGATCATATGTGAGGTTGTTCTTTTTGGGGATTAATTTTTATACGTTTGACGTCACTGACTACTCTGTAAGAATGCCCAAATGTAAGGGTTTGTGGTTAAGTCTGGAAACCTCTGGGATTTGAGTTTGAATTTGTTGATAGATGTAGACACTGGAATTGCCAGAAATGAAGATGGTAAGTCAGCACATATACTCAGAGAGTCGTCAGCTTTATTATTTTCCTCCAGGAGTAGCATCAAATCATGCAAACAAATAGATATCTTTGATTACTTCATATTTGTCCATATTCATAGATGGACAAAAACTTAATCCAAACTTTAAAACATCCAACTCTTGTTGGGAAAATTGGTATGCTGTAAGATTGAGTACATGAAGTTCTATGTTTGAGGTGGGTTAGGCCCTGACAGGGGAAAATTTGGAGGTTGTGTCCCTCCTTGGGAGAGATGAGAATCTAAAGCTCGTCTGCAGCTAAGTTGTAGGAATCAAATTAGAAGGTGACTGGGAATTATGTAAAGGTGATTGAAGGGGAGTGTCAGGTACCACAGGTCCAGAGGACGAAGTGGCTGGAAGAATGGACATCACGACTTGTGAATTTGTGGAAGTGTGAGGTATATTGGAAATATGTGATTGTGTACTCAGTATCTGTAAAGCCTGGTGGGCTATGGGGCCTAAATATTTATCTTGTGAAACAATGCCAACACCAGTATTAGATGTGGCACCCATTTATTACGGTCCCCCCCCCCACCCCCGTTTTTTCTATAACAGAGCTTTGTATATATACAGGTGTAGAAACACTTGGCTATGAGTGTATCTGTTCTATGGGGTAGTCTTATTTGTTCATACTTTACACTCTCTCTCTACTTCCGTACTAGTACATTAATGTTATACTTGAATATATATATATATATATATATATATGTATAGATATATATATATATATATATATATATATAGTGCCTTGCAAAAGTGTCCCCCCCCCCCCCCCCCCCTTGGCTTTTTACCTATTTTGTTACATTACAGCCTTTAGTTCAATGTTTTTTTAATCTGAATTATATGTGATGGATCAGCACACGATAGTCTAAGCCCCTGTACACACGGTCGGAAATTCCGACCACAAAATCCGTCAGATTTTTTCTGATGGATTTTGTCCAACACTGATGTTGCATACACACGGTCGGACAAAGTTGTCCGAAAATCCGATCATTCTGAACATGGTGACGTTTATTGCGTACGACGGAACTACGTAGAGGCTAGTAGCCAATAGCTTTGGTCTCGTAATTTGATCTGAGCATGCGTGGCATTTTGTCCGTCAGAATTCTCTACACACGATCGGAAAAAGTCTGATCAGATTTTGTTGTCGGAAAATTTGAGAGCAGGATCTCAAATTTTTTCCGTCGGAAATTCCAACGGAAAAAGTCTGATGGAGCCAAAACACGGCGGATTTTCCGACAACATGGTCCAATCGGACATTTTCCGTCGGAATTTCCAACCGTGTGTATGGGGGCTTAGTTGGTGAAGTAAAATTAGAAAAGTATATATATAAAACAATTTTTTTTTCAGAAATAAAAAACTGATAATTGGCACATGCGTATGTATTCACCCCCTTTTTTTCTGAAGCCCATCAAAAGCTCTGGTGCAACCAATTACCTTCAGAAGTCACATAATTAGTGAAATAATGTCCATCTGTGTGCAATCTAAGTGTCACATGATCTGTCATTACATATATACACCTTTTTGAAAGGCCCCAGAGGCAGCAAGAGGCACCACTAACCAAACACTGCCATGAAGACCAGGGAACTCTCCAAACAAGTAAGGGACAATGCTGTTGAGAAGTACAAGTCAGGGTTAGGTTATAAAAAAATATCCAAATCTTTGATGATCCCTAGGAGCACCATCAAATCTATCATAACCAAATGGAAAGAACATGGTACAACAGCAAACCTGCCAAGAGACGGCCACACACCAAAACTCACGGACCGGACAAGGAGGGCATTAATCAGAGAGGCAGCACAGAGACTTAAGGTAACCCTGGAGGAGCTGCAGAGTTCCACAGCAGAGACTAGAGTAACTGTACATAGGATGACAATAAAGCCCCATACACACGCGCGGATTATCCGAGGACCAGGTCCGTCGGATCATGTCCGTCGTACTTTGTCCGATGTTGGTTTTGCATACACACGGTCGGACAAAGTTGTCGGAAAATCCGATCATTCTGAACGTGGTGACGTTTGTTGCCTACGACGGGACTACGTAGAGGCTAGTAGCCAATAGCTTTGGTCTTGTAATGTGATCTGAGCATGCGTAGCACTTTGTCCGTCGGACTACCATACACACGATCGGATTTGGTGTGATCGGACCTTGTTGTCCAAAAATCTATCCAGCAGGAGATAGGACTTTGTCCGTCGGACAATCCGACGTACACTGTCCGATGGTGCATACACACGGTCGGATTTTTCGACAACATTGTCCGATCGGACAGAATCCATGTGAAAATCCGACCGTGTGTATGGGGCTTAAGCCTTATGCTCCATAGAGATGGGCTTTATGTCAGAGTGGCCAGAAGAAAGCCATTACTTTCAGCAAAAAACAAAATTGCACGTTTTAAATTTGCTAAAAAGGCATGTGGGAGACTCCTAAAATGTATGGAGGAAGGTGCTCTGGTCTCATGAGACAAAAATGTAACTTTTTGGCCATTAAAGAAAACGCTATGTCTGGCGCAAACCCAACACATAACATCACCCAGAGAACATTCCCACAGTGAAACATGGTGGTGGCAGCATCATGCTGTGGGGATGTCTTTCAGCAGTCAGTACTGAGAAACTGGTCAGAGTTGAGGGAAAGATGAATGGTGCTAAATACAGGGATATTCTTGAGCAAAACCTGTATCACCCTGTGTGTGATTTGAGGCTAGGACGGAGGTTCACCTTCCAGCAGGACAATGACCCCAAACACACTGCTAAAGCAACACTTGAGTGGTTTAAGGGGAAACATGTAAATGTGTTAGAATGGCCTAGTCAAAGCCCAGACCTCAATCCAATAGAAAGTCTGTGGTTTCTGTGACTTAAAGATTGCTGTTCACAAGTGAAAACCATCCAGCTTGAAGGAGCTGGAGCAGTTTTGCAAGGAGGGTTGGGCAAAAATCTCAGTGGTAAGATGTGGCAAGCTCCTAGAGACTTATCCAAAGCTACTTGGAGCTGTGATAGCCGCAAAAGGTGGCACTACAAAGTATTGACTTTAGGGGGGTGAATAGTTATGCATGTTGACTCTTTCTGTTATTGTGTCCTATTTGTTGTTTGCTTCACAATAAAAAAAAAAAACATCTTCAAAGTTGTGGGCATGCTCTGTAAATTCTCAAACAATCCATCTTAATTCCAGGTTGTGAGGCAACAAAACACGAAAAATGCCAAGGGGGGTGAATACTTTTGCAAGGCACTGTAAATATATTAAAAAGATATATATATATATATATATATATATATATATATATATATATATATATATATATGAATATATGTTTTAGATAGCGATGTTTGTGAGTTTCACTGTTCATTTTATATTCATGTAGAATATACGCCTAAACTCCTGAAGGAGCGTTTTCACACGCAACATGTAGAGCTGAGCCACAGCACACCTCCCACCATCCAACACCAAGCCTGGTGTAACAATATCAAATGTGCCTAGTATATGGTTCTTGATCAATGTTTTTTTAATCTGAATTATATGTGATGGATCAGCACACGATAGTCTAAGCCCCTGTACACACGGTCGGAAATTCCGACCACAAAATCCGTCAGATTTTTTCTGATGGATTTTGTCCGACACTGATGTTGCATACACACGGTCGGACAAAGTTGTCGGAAAATCAGATCATTCTGAACGTGGTGACGTTTGTTGCCTACAACGGGACTACATAGAGGCTAGTAGCCAATAGCTTTGGTCTTGTAATGTGATCTGAGCATGCGTGGCACTTTGTCCGTCGGAATTCGCTACACATGATCGGAATTGGTGTGATCAGACTTTGTTGTCGGAAAATCTATCCAGCAGGAGATAGAACTTTGTCCGTCGGACAATCCGATGGAAACTGTCCGATGGTGCCTACACACGGTCGGAATTTCCGACAACATTGTCCGATAGGACAGAATCCATCGGAAAATCCGACCGTGTGTATGGGGCTTAAGACATTATTCACAACTGCAATGTAACAAAAAACAGGCTGAATAATATATTATAGCCTTTCTCAAACCTTTTATCCCGAAAGAACCCTTAAAATATTTTCAGGTCTCAGGCAACCCCTGCTAAAACTAATTTAGCTGGAATAAGTGGGTAGAATGCCCCTTACATTGGTGGTCAGTGGGTAGAATTTTCTATATGATGATGATCAGTCAGAAGAATGCTTAATACATTGGTGGCCAGTGGGGAAGAATGTCCCTTATGGTGGTGGCCAGAATGCCTTACTTACAGACAGCTAAAAAGATCTCTGGTGCCATGCCACTGGCTTTGCCAAGTAGCTTTGGACCAGGAACTTGGAAAGTTCACCATCAGATGGAAGTGGACCATCAAATGGAAAGTCAGTCAGCCAAAGATCATAAATCCCCTAAAACCTCTGCAGGAACCTTAGAGTTCCATGGAACCCTGGTTGAGAATGGCTGACATATAACATCAAAAAGTGTGCTCAGAAAGATTACAAGGTGATACTTAAGTGGTTGTAAAGCAGGGGTCTCAAACTGGCGGCCCTCCAGCTGTTGCGAAACTACAAGTCCCATGAGGCATTACAAGACTGACAGTTACAAGCATGACTCCCGCAGGCAGAGGCATGATGGGACTTGTAGTTATGCAAGAGCTGGAGGACCGCCAGTTTGAGACCCCTGTTGTAAAGTCAGAAGGTTTTTTATCTTAATGCATTCTATGCATTAAGATAAAAAAAACTTTCTGTGTTCAGCATCGCCCCTCAGCCCCCCTAATACATACTTGGGCCCATCTCGATCCAGCGATGTTACAGGAGGGTCTCAGCTGCCTGGGACACTCTCTCCTCATTGGCTGAGATGGCAGCGCGGAGCCATTGGCTCCCACTACTGTCAAAGTCAGTGAGCCAATGAGGAGAGAGAGGGGGCTGGGCCGAACCGAGGCTCCATGTCTGAATGGACATACAGAGCAGCGGCTCGGTGCTGTGGGGGCAGGAGGGGCCAGAAGCGCCGGTGGGGGACCCAAGAAGAGGAGGATCGGGGCTGCTCTGTGCAAAACCATTACCTAGAGCAGGTAAGTATGACATGTTTGTTATTTTTAAAGAAAAAAAATGAGACTTTATTATCACTTTAAAAACATTCTACAATTAGCACCTAGGTTTAACTTATGCCACGTACACACTTTCCGAACGTGCGGACTTGCCCACACACGCCCAGACTTTTCCGGCGGACAATCTGCCGGAGTTTTGACGGAGGTCCGACAGACTTTTACACGAAGTAAAGTCCGTTCATTTAGAACGTGACTCCAGGTAGATGGGACTAGCGAAGGAAGTCAATGATCGGCGAGATTGACACCTTGCTAGCCCCGTCAACTGGTATGGATTTAAAGGGGAATCCCTACGCTGAAAGAACGGTGTGGGGATCCCCCCCAAATCCATATCAGACCCTTATCCGAGCACGCAGCCCAGTCGGTCAGGAAAGGGGGTGGGGACGAGCTGGGCTCCTCCGCTAGTAAAAGAGCTAGCAGAAGATAACGGAGGAGTCCGGCGAGAAGACCCCCAAGACGGAAGAAGACCCCCGGAGCTGTCTAATAAAGTATTTTAAAAACTTGTGTTGTGTTTTTTATTTACACATTTTTCACCAGGTGAATGGGTAGGGGTACGTAGTACCCCATACTCATTCACATAGAGTGAGGGGCTGGAATCTGGGGGCCCCCTTTATTAAAGGGGACTTCCGGATTCCGATAAGCCCCCCGCCCACAGACCCCGACAACCAACGGCCAGGGATGTCGGGAAGAGGCCCTTGTCCTCGTCAACATGGGGAAAAGGTGTTTTGGGGTGGGAGGCCCCCCTTCCCCAAAGCACCCCCCCATGTTGAGGGCACGCGGCCCGGTACGGCTCAGAAGGGGGGGGGCACTCGCTCGTCCCCACCCCCTTTCCTGACCGGCCAGGCTGCATGCTCGGATAAGGGTCTGATATGGATCTGGGGGGGACCCCCACGCCGTTTTTTCGGCGTAGGGATTCCCCTTTAAATCCATACCAGGTGACGGGCTAGCGAGGTGTCAATCTCGCTGATCGAGGCGGCAGCATTGACTTCCTTCGCTAGTCCCGTCTACCTGGAGTCACGTTATAAATGAACGAACTTTACTCTGTGTGTCGGCAAGTTCATTCATTTCAAAAGTCCCGTGGACTAGCACACAGACGGCCGGTTTGTCCGCCGGACTGCCGAGTCCGGTGGATAATTTTTTGTCAAAACTTCTTTCTAAGTCCGCCGGACTTTTGGGAAGAAAAAGTCTGCCGGAGCCCACACACGGTCGGATTGTCCGGCGGACAAATCCCCCCGATATTCCGATCGTATGTACGGGGCATTAGGGGCATATTTATAGCAGTGAATGAGACTTTTACCAAACATTCACTGGTTGTAAATTAATCACTGTCATTTAAGAACATGTATCTGCAGAATTACCCAGCAGGCAATCCTTGAACAGTATTATTATCTTCACAGGGAGAGGAAAATAAGTAGTAGAGTATGTGAATGGGGCTTTTTTAGGGCTACAATACAAGCTATGTCCTGGAAGCAGCTAGAGTTAATATTATTGAACTAGAGGAGCAGCATATTAAAGTTTATGTAAACCTTTAAAGAGAAGTAAGTGTTTTCTTTCTTTTTTTGATTTATACTTACCTCGGTGGAAGCAGCATCGGTCAGATGCTGCATGTGTCCCCCTGGCGCCTCTATACTGACTCGGTGAGCAGAGAGCTGTAGACTTCAGTCACAGCTCTCTGCTCTTCTTCCTCCATGCTCACTGGAGCGCTGAGCTGTGGAGGGGCAGAGCGGCCATCACAGGCAGTCAGTAGCTCCCTAAAAGGCTGAAACAGGTATCAGTCCAGGCACCTTGCGGGTCCAGACTCCCATTGTCTGGATGACGAGGTCCCTGGACTAATATCTGTGACGTCAGCAGAGAGCGGACTTCAGTCGTGGGTCACAGGAGTGCAAAACTAATTGCACTCCTGTGATCCATAGGAGAAGCCCAGCCAAAGGAGCTAAGGGTGGACTTCTCCTTTAACTATTATCTTTTGCTATGTTAAATATACAATTAAAAGCCTTTCATTAAGTGCAAAAAATCCATGGAGCAGGAGTGGAGAAGCTGTTCTGTAAGCCTGTGAAGGATTGACAACACTATGGGGGTTATTTACTAAAGGCAAATCCACTTTGCACTACAAGTGCAAACTACAAGTGCAAAGTGCAGTTGAAATTGCACTGAAAGTGCACTTGGAAGTGTAGTCGCTGTAGATCCGAGGGGGACATGCCAAAATAAAAAAACAGCATTTTAGCTTGCACATGATTGGATGATAAAATCAGAAGAGCTTCCCCTCATTTCAGATCTACCCCTCAGATTTACAGCGACTGCACTTCCAAGTGCACTTTCAGTGCAATTTCAAGTGCACTTTGCACTTGTAGTGCAAAGTGGATTTGCCTTTCGTAAATAACCCCCTATGCCTCCATACAGACAGTGCAGTGAGTTAGCGTTGTCACCCTAGGACAGGATGTTCGTTACTTGTAGGATCACCATGTGAATACAAAGGACAAAGAGCCAGAAAAGAAAGCTAATGCAGCCACCCATCTAAGTATTGGTAAGATATTGCATTTCTGTTTCTGGGTTTATAGTTGTGCAACAGTTTTAAAAACAGAAGCCCCATCAGATAGGGTGCCTATATGCATGTGCCTAAGATGCTTACGTAGAGTCAGCTGTGCCTTTACCTTTGAGGTTGCCAATATAAAAATGTAACACATTTCCCTTTGTCTTCAACATCAGATTTATTGAGTTATGTATGTCAATATTAATAGAAAAAGTTCTCTGCGCTTATTTTTTCTTTCTCTGGTACCCAAAACATTAGAGGCTCTAATAGGCTTCAAAAAAGGGTGGTCTTGGGGCGCAGAGCACTGTGCTCTGAGCCCACCCAGTTGTGTTACAATATCGAATGAGATTGTTTGTCCCCCCCCTTAAAAAAAAAGACCACCAGCCGCCACTGCTGTTAGCCTATGTGTACATGCACACACGCATTTACAGGCATATTATAAAAAGAGCATTTACAGGCTGAAAAAAAAAACATCACCAGCGCAGTCAGGAGAGAAACATTTGGGCAGAAAAAACCTTTGATGTGTCTAAACATACCTAAATGCTAGACATGTTTAATGATTCAGTATACAGTACATTCATTCCAATTTCCAGAAAAATGTAATATGCTGGCCAATGGAGTCCATAAATGCTTAAACGCTTGACGCACCTAAATGGGTGTGCAATACGTGGCTTAGGCAATACATTTTTTTTAAGCTGCTTTTTCCTGTCATAAGAGCAGAAATTGAAATGGCCTGTGTGCATGAGCCCTTAAGGCTTCATGCACGCTAGCGTTGTTTATACTGTAAGCTCAAAAAATGCTCGAAAAAAAGCTGGATGAAAAATGCTGATAATAGTGTTTTTGTGCCGGCTTGTAGTAGCTTTTAGGAGCGTTTAGGAATGTTAGTGTTTTATTATTGTTTTTATAGTAAGAAGGGAAAAAAAGCTAAAAAAAAAGCTGTTTTAGTAGCGTGTAGCGTTTTTTATTTTTTTTTTGGAAAAACATTTTCCGCTCCTAGATGCTGAAATTCAAAAAACGCTAATAGCCTAAAGTAGTGTGCATGGACACATAGAATAAAACAATTTAGCTTCTAGTAGCAGAAAAAAAATGCTAATAGCTTCTAGGAGCTTAACCACTTCAGCCCCAGAAGATTTTACCCCCTTCCTGACCAGAGCACTTTTTACAATTTGCTTTAACTGGTAATTGCACGGTCATGCAATGCTGTACTCAAACAAAGTTTGTGTCCTTCATTTCCCACAAATAGAGCTTTCTTTTGGTGGTATTTGATCACCTCTGCGGTTTTAATTTTTTGCGCTATAAACAAAAAAACTGCAACAATTTTGAAAAAAAATGATATTTTTATCTTTTTGCTTTAACCGGTTCCCGACTGGCGCATGCCGATGTACGTCAGGAGAATGGCACGGCAGCACAAATGGGAGTACCTGTACGTCCCTTTGAATTAGCCGCCATGCCATCACGTGCATGCCGGCCGGGAGCTCCAAGAGTCAGGGATACCTGCGATTTCTAATGTAAACAAGCATCTCCCCGTTCTGCCTAGTGACAGTGTCACTGACCATAGCCCCCTGTGATCAGGAGCTATGATCAGTGATATGTCACAGCTAGCCCATCCCCCCTACAGTTAGAAACACTCCCCAGGACACACTCAACCCCTACAGCGCCACCTAGTGTTAACCCCTTTACTGCCAGTCACATTTACACAGTAATCAGTGAAATTTTAATCGCACTGATCGCTGTATAAATGTAATCACGCCAAAATTGTCCGACGTGTCCGCCATAATGTCACAGTCACAATAAAAATCGCTGATTGCCGCCATTGCTAATAAAAAAAAGCCATAAAACTATCCCCATATTTTATAGACGCTATAACTTTTGCGCAAACCAATTAATAGACGCTTATTACAAAAATATACAAAAATATGTAGAAGAATACATATCGGCCTAAACTGAGGAAAAAATAAGTTTTTTATATATTTTTGGGGGATATTTATTATAGCAAAAAGCAGAAAATAATGGGTGTTTTAAAAAAATGGCGCTCTTTTTTTTGTTTATAGCGCAAAAAATAAAAACCGTAGAGGTGATCAAATACCACCAAAAGAAAGCTCTATTTGTGGGGAAAAAATACGTCAATTTTGTTTGGGAGCCACGTCGCACGACCGCGCAATTGTCTACTAGTTTTACTAGTGACATTTATAAAGCGATCAGTGCTATAAAAATGCACTGATTACTGTGTAAATGTCACTGGTAAGGAAGGGGTCAACACTACGGGGCGATCAAGGGGTTAAATGTGTGTTCCCTCAGTCTGTTCTAACTGTATGGGGAAAGGAGTAAGAGAGGAGACATGTCGTTGTTCCTATTTACTAGGAACAAACTACATGTCTCCTCTCCCCTCACAGCACAGGGATTTGTGTGTTTACACACACACAAATCCCAGTGCTGGCACTCGGCCATGCGCATCGGGTCCCCCACCCTCTGGAGGCTCTTAAAAGGCCGACGTACCCATATGGGATTTTGCATACCCGTGTCACTTTGCTGACGTATTTCGGCGTGAGCCGGTCGGAAAGTGGTTAAAGTGGTTGTAAAGGAAGAAGGTTTTTTATCTTAATGCATTAAGGATGCTAGGGTATGCACACACACATCTATAAAGGGAGAAACTCCACCACCTTGGTTATTTACATTCTCCTGGCCAACCTCTATTAAGAAAGAAATGTACACACAAGCAGCCTTTTAACGATTTTACTGTTGTATCAACATGTGAACAGTTCTGTACACCTCCCTCTTCCTTTCCATAGCACCAAGTTCAGCAAAACAATTCACCACAGAATAGGAACTCAGAATGTCCAACCATCTCCCCCACCTCCTCAGTGTAGGTCTCCGAGAAGCATACCTCCCAACTTTTTAAGATGGAAACAAGGGACACTTAGCAAAAGTATGTAGGCATAGGACACACCCCCTGCCTTGCCCCTTAAATGGTTAGTTAAACCCACCAGTCCTTTTTTTTACCATTACTATTCCTTTATACTGGCTTCTGAAATGTACTAATTCAGCAATTTAGAAATTGGATAAAAGGTTTTCACTGGGAAACACTTTTTGAAAGATAAAAAGTGCATTTTATATACAAATATGTGGATCAGACCAAAATTAGGGACAAAGGAGGAACGAGGGACAGGGGGACTTTGTTCCAAATTAGGGACAGTCCCTGAAAATCACAGACAGTCGGGAGCTATGCAGAAGTGGGTTCTCCTCTAGAGTCTTTATGGCCTACATAGTGTACTGTGTATCAAGGGTAGCCTGTTTACATTACTACTTTTGACCAAGACTCCTCCCACACCAGATTATTTAGGGTTTACACACTCCACCCAAAGGAGGAACCTAACTAGGACGGGTACTAACCCTTGTTTACATGTCCGCTGTGTGCACTTTATAAACTGTATGTAGCCTACGCTACATACAGTATACAGTTCTGTATTCTGGAAGCAGGGCAGAGACTTTGCATCCCATTCCAGGAACAAAATCAAGTCAGGCTGAGCACTGTTCAGCCATTCATAGGGAGCTTTGTATTCTGTGAATGAATCAAAAGCTTACTCTGGTTCACTAAGGTGGAGAGGCGGGTGAATGACATCATGATCTCCACCTTAGCCATTCCAAAGTATCTTTGTATTCATTCATACAGTACAAAGCTTCTGGTGAATGGCTGAGCAGTGCCGACTCATTTTTGTTCCTGGACTGGGACAAGAAGTTCCCATTGTGCTGCTGGAAGACAGTGCTTTATACCGTATGTAGCTGAGGCTACATACAGTTCATAAAGTGCACAAAGCAGGCACATCTAATAGTGAAGGTAATATTTCATTTGGACCAAGCTCGGTCCAAACAAGCTATTTACTCACCTCAATACAGGGCACTTACACCCCCTTCTTGCCCAGACCAATTTTCAGCTTTCAGCGCTCTCACACATTGAATGACAATTACTGGACCCATATGAAATTTGCATCCTTTTTTTCACACAAATAGAGCTTTCTTTTGGTGGTATTTAATCACTAGTGGGTTTTTTTATTTTTTGTGCTATAAATAAAAAAAGACCGTAAATTTTGTGAAAAAAATTCATTTTTCTTTGTTTCTGTCATAAAATTTTGCAAATTAGTAATTTTTCTTCATAAATTTTGGCCAAAATGTATACTGCTACATAGCTTTGGTAAACATAACCCAAATTAGTGTAAATTATTTGGTCTTTGTGAAAGTTATAGTCTAAAATCTATGGTGCCAATCACTGAAAATTGATCACATCTGATCAGGCCTTCAGTACATGTGTATCTCATTTCTTGAGACACTAATGCCCCGTACACGCGGTCGGATTTTCCGACAGAAAATGTCCTATCGGACCATGTTGTCGGAAATTACGACCGTGTGTGGGCTCCATCAGACTTTTTCCGTCAGAATTTCCGACGGAAAAAGTTTGAGATCCTGCTCTCAAATTTTCTGACAACAAAGTCCGATCACGCAAATTCCGATCGCGTGTAGCCTAGTCCGACGGACAAAGTGCCATGCATGCTCAGAAGAAATTCTGTGACGGAAGCGCTCGGTCAGGTAAAACTACCGTTTCCAATCGACATAGCACATTTGTCACGCTGCAATGTTAAAATGTGTTTAATGCAGCGCATTCTCTTTTTCTTTACAATGCAAGAAGTATGACGTTTTTTAGCTGCTCATATTCACACTGACTTCTCCCAAACTTCTTTCTTTATTCTTTTTCCTGATTTATTGGCTAGAATTTTTTTTATTCGTCAGATCTTAAGAATGTTTATTTATTTATTTGTCATTTATAGTGGTTTGTTTTTTAATCAAGCTTTCCTTTTTTTGTTTTTTTTTTGTGGGGGGGGGGGGGGGGTTGTGTGTCTCAACTTATCCCAACACCATTATTATCATTTGTATTTTTTGCCTAAATTCACTAGGAGGTTGTTTGGTGTTGGTGCCCCTTGTTAATTTGACTTTATGATGTGTGAAATGTACCTGCCTACTCACAAATAAACTGTCCTTTTTGAAGTAAAACACATAGGCAAGTATTTCTTCAAACCAAAAAAAAACTTTATTCGGTGTCATAAACAAAATAAACAGGAAGGCAACGCTGGAGAAACTGGTCCATTTTGCCAAACCTTTTGGTCCCCACGGCAGACATCAAATATGTAATAGCAAAATTGGTGGCCTGAGGAGTACATATCTGAGGGAGTACAATCTGGTCCAGAAGTCCAAGCGATCAGGAAGATCAGATGACATCTATGTCCCCAGGATGTTGTCAGACAAGAGGCTGCATCTTCTGACAGACCAGACAGAACCCAGGCCATCACCATCTGGTCTTTCTAAGACACTTCCCTCCAGCCTTCTTTCCAGGCTGTGGCTCAGATCTTCGAGTTGTGGCAGCAGGTGGAGGAGGAGGAGGGCAAGGGGCAAGCTCCCGGCTGCCACTTGCCACAGCCTCCTCCCGGCTGAGGTCTTCCTGTGTATGAAAATGGGACATAGTTTTAGTTCTTTGTTCATCAATCACACTATTTTCAGCTCATGACTGTTGCAAATAGAATGTTAAGAAATAGAACATACTATCATTCAGAGCCCAGCATTTTTCATTCCTGGCCCAATCCTCTTTGATCACTACTGTCTATTGATATGTCAACCACTTTGTTAAATCACAACTTAACTGATCAATAATAACATCTAGTTAACATCATTAAATGTACGTCAAGAAATATGTTCACCAATGCTATACCTGTCTCAAGCTGGGCCCCTCCACATGTTGTTGCCTGGAAGGCCCAGGTTGGACATCGGAAGCCTCAGCTGGGGGGGAAGGAAGCCTTGAAGGAAGATGGTAGGGTGATAGCATGGGTTCCCTCTGGTTTGCCAGAAAATGTAGCCTCTCGTAGAACTTCATCCTGGGAACATAAATGGCATTCGGATCTCCTGATCGCAAGGAATGCTGGTACCTCTGTCACTCCCTCAGATAGGTGCTCCTCAGGGCACCAATTTTGGCCATCACATAGGTGATGTCTGCCTTGGGACCATGATTTTGACGTAATGGAGTAGTTTCTCCAGCGCTGCCTTCCTTTTGGTTCTATTGCCAAAATCGGGGTGGGAATTCTGCCACAGGCAGGGCATCGCCCTGAGCTCATGAATGATTAAATTATAGAAAAAAGTAAACTTAAATGGGTCCATAGTATTTTCTGCAAGACAAACCATAATACTGTCAGGCTAAACTCTCCTAATCTTGTACCCAAATAAGCCTCAATGGAGAAGCAGTCTAGGCTAGTGATGTACCAAGTTCAAATTGTACCTTCGTTATAGCGATCGATCATCTCGTGCGTCAGCTCTCTCCCCTCTGCTCACAGATCGTCGGTACGACACACGCGCGTGACATTTTATTTACAGTGCGCATGCGTGAAACTCCGATCATTCTCATCTATTCCCCACCCCTTCTCTTTACGGCGCAGTGGGGAGCGCACATTGCGGGGACACAGCAGGTGCGCCCTAACTATTCCAGCAACGAGAAGGAGGACGAGGAAAGGCCGGAGCCAGAAACGTCCCGCTCCCAGAAGCTAAAATTTAAGGCGTCAAATATGTCTTTTGGAGAAATGTTGGAGAAAATGTCAGAAAGGCCAAGATCATGGCTAAAGTTGTGAAGAGGCTGCAAAATAATTTTGGGTTACAACGATCCAAGGATCAACTGAGGAAACGTTGGTCAGACCTGAAACTGAGGGAGCACGATCAGTACAGAAAGATCAAGCGAGTTCTTCAAAAAAGTAGTTGTCGTGTGTTCAGCTTTTTTTTCTTGCTTGCTCCATGTGCTTTGTTTTTCAATGTTGGACATTTGAAAATGGCCACTTTCATGTTCGTGTGTAGGGATGAGCCGAACACCCCCGGGTTCGGTTCGAACCAGAACCTTCGAACGGACCGAAAGTTTGCGCGAATTTTCGAACCCTATACGTTATAATGGACGCGAACGTTCGAAATCAAAAGTGCTAATTACAACGGCCAATATGCATGTTAATGTCATAAAACAGGTTTGGGGACCCGGGTCCTGCCCCAGGGGACATATATCAATGCAAAAAAAACTTTTAAAAACTAAAGTTTTTTCGGGAGCAGTCATTTTAATGATGCATAAAGTGAAAAAAAAAAAGTGAAATTTTCCTTTAAATATGGTACCTGGGGGTGTCTAAAGTATGCCTGTGAAGTGGCATGTGTTTCCCGTGTTTAGAACTGTCCTTGCACAAAATGACATTTGTAAAGGAAAAAAGAAGCCATTTAAAAACACTTGCGGCTTTAATGGCATGTCTTGTCCTGGCCGCCATATGGCTGAAAATCCTTGAAAAAATGGCATGGCTACCCCATCACCCCCCCCCCCCCCACCCCAGCCCCTTTGGGTCTTGTATGGATATTAAGGGGGACCCCGCACCCAAAATAAAACCCTATACCTACAACCCTATATACTCTGAACAGCAGTATATAGGTGGTGCAAACAAGACACGGACTGTAGGTTTGTTCTTAAGTAGAATCTGAACAGGTACATTATGAAGCACTTATATATATTATAAGATCGGCGGAAATGCACACAGACTTTCCTGGCCTGCCTCAGGACATCCTGTAAGCCTGGGAACCTGCCCAAGAACCGCTGCACCACCAGGTTGAGGACGTGAGCCATACAGGGCACATGGGTGAGCTGCCCCTGTCGCAGGGTGGAGAGGAGGTTGGTGCCATTGTCAGAAACGACCATTCCTGGCTTAAGCTGGTGTGGCGTCAACCACCTCTCGGCCTGCCCCTGCAGAGCTGCCAGAACCTCTGGCCCAGTGTGGCTCCTGTCCCCCAAACACACCAGCGCAAGCACGGCATGGCATCTTTTTGCCTGCGTACTTGCGTAGCCCCTTGTACGCCTACGGAGCACCGCTGGTTCCGAGGACAGAGCACTGGAGGAAGAAGGAGAGGAGGGGGTGGAGGAGAGAGGTGTGTCACAACCAGTAGCAGTAGTAGCGTTTTGGAGGCGTGGTGGTGGAACAACCTCCAACACTACTGCACCTTGTCCTGCATCCCTCCCAGCTGCCAATAGAGTGACCCAATGGGCCGTGAAAGAAAGGTAACGTCCCTGTCCATGCCTGCTGGACCATGAGTCAGCGGTAATATGCACCTTACCGCTGACCGCCCTGTCCAGCGAGGCATGGACATTGCCTTCCACATGCCGGTAGAGAGACGGAATCGCCTTCCGTGAGAAAAAGTGGCGTTTGGGAACCTGCCACTGAGGAACCGCACATTGAACAAACTCACGGAAAGGGGCCGAGTCTACCAACTGAAAAGGCAGCAGTTGAAGTGCTAGCAATTTAGCCAAGCTAGCATTCAACCGCTGGGCATGTGGATGGCTGGGAGTGTACTTCTTTCGACGGTCCAGCAGCTGGGGCAGGGAAATTTGCCTGCTACTATCGGACGTCGGTGTACTGCAAGTACTTGGTTGTGACACACCTAATTCTACACCTTCAGTCCTCTCACAGCAGCTTTCAGAGAGGACTGAAGATGTAGTGGGGATGGAGATCCCAGCTGATGAGGAGCAAGGAGAGGTCCGCTTAGTTCTTTGGTGTGGGTCTTTTATGTGTGCCTGCCAACGAGCTGCATGGCAGGTCGACATATGTCTGGTCATGCTTGTGGTGCCCAAGCGGCTGATGTTTTGGCCACGCGAGATACGCTTGAGACAAATATTGCAAATAGCAGTGGTGCGATCTGATGCACTCGTCTCAAAAAAGGCCCACACCAAAGAACTTTTCTGATAACGTGCAGAGGCAGCGCCCTGCACAGGCGGAGCTCTGCGGTGTTGTACAGTTGCTGTGCTGGCCTCTAGCTGGCCTCCAGGGGGCATCCTGCCTCGTTGGACATGTGACGCTGCATCCTCCTCCTCCTCGTCCTCCTCCTCATCCTCTCTCCCTCCAGGCACCCACCTGGCGTCAGTGACCTCATCCTCCCCTCCCTCTTCACCACTAGAGCAAACCTGGCAGTAAGCTGCAGCTGGTGGAACAGTACTGCCAGATTGCTGTCCTTCAGCATCCCCTCTCTCTGCGCGCACACTACTGACTTCCTCAAGCTGGGTATCATCATCCGAGCCTTCGAATCGTTGGGCATCCTCCTGGAGCATGTACCCAACACAGTGCTCAAAGAGTTCGGGGGACTCCTCAGGAGGACATGGTGGGTCTAGGGAAGGGGTGGATGATGATGCCATTGAGTACGCGTTGGCAGCTGCTCTGCCAGTACCCTGAGCCTGGGTGAGAGAGGATGAGGAGGATGAGGAGGGCTTGGTCATCCATTCTACCAAGCCTTCAGCATGATGCGGCTCCACATGTCCAGCTGCCGAAAACAAAGACGCGCGTGTCCCATGGTCACGTGCTGATGACGATGCACGACCACGTCCACGGACACGGCCACGTCCACTAGAAACAGAGCCTGCCTGCCCTGTGTTCTTGGCTCTGCACGCTCTGCCTCCCCTTGGCGGTCTTCCAGCCATTGTAGTCGGTAGTCCTGTGGGTGCTGCTGAGAAAGAAAATATAGGAGCTCTGTGTGATGCCACTAACACACTAGAAGTCCTATGGGTGCTTCTGCAAAGAAAATATAGGAGCTCTGTGTGATGCCACTAACACACTAGAAGTCCTGTGGGTGCTGCTGAGAAGAAAATATAGGAGCTCTGTGTGATGCCACTAACACACTAGAAGTCCTATGGGTGCTTCTGCAAAGAAAATATAGGAGCTCTGTGTGATGCCACTAACACACTAGAAGTCCTGTGGGTGCCGCTGAGAAGAAAATATAGGAGCTCTGTGTGATGCCACTAACACATTAGAAGTCCTGTGGGTGCTGCTGAGAAGAAAATATAGGAGCTCTGTGTGATGCCACTAACACACTAGAAGTCCTGTGGGTGCTTCTGCAAAGAAAATATAGGAGCTCTGTGTGATGCCACTAACACACTAGAAGTCCTGTGGGTGCTGCTGAGAAGAAAATATAGGAGCTCTGTGTGATGCCACTAACACACTAGAAGTCCTATGGGTGCTTCTGCAAAGAAAATATAGGAGCTCTGTGTGATGCCACTAACACACTAGAAGTCCTGTGGGTGCTGCTGAGAAGAAAATATAGGAGCTCTGTGTGATGCCACTAACACACTAGAAGTCCTGTGGGTGCTGCTGAGAAGAAAATATAGGAGCTCTGTGTGATGCCACTAACACACTAGAAGTCCTATGGGTGCTTCTGCAAAGAAAATATAGGAGCTCTGTGTGATGCCACTAACACACTAGAAGTCCTGTGGGTGCTGCTGAGAAGAAAATATAGGAGCTCTGTGTGATGCCACTAACACACTAGAAGTCCTGTGGGTGCTGCTGAGAAGAAAATATAGGAGCTCTGTGTGATGCCACTAACACACTAGAAGTCCTATGGGTGCTTCTGCAAAGAAAATATAGGAGCTCTGTGTGATGCCACTAACACACTAGAAGTCCTGTGGGTGCTGCTGAGAAGAAAATATAGGAGCTCTGTGTGATGCCACTAACACACTAGAAGTCCTATGGGTGCTTCTGCAAAGAAAATATAGGAGCTCTGTGTGATGCCACTAACACACTAGAAGTCCTGTGGGTGCTGCTGAGAAGAAAATATAGGAGCTCTGTGTGATGCCACTAACACACTAGAAGTCCTGTGGGTGCTGCTGAGAAGAAAATATAGGAGCTCTGTGTGATGCCACTAACACACTAGAAGTCCTATGGGTGCTTCTGCAAAGAAAATATAGGAGCTCTGTGTGATGCCACTAACACACTACAAGTCCTATGGGTGCTTCTGGGAAGAAAATATAGGAGCTCTGTGTGATGGGACTAACACACTACAAGTCCTATGGGTGCTTCTGGGAAGAAAATATAGGAGCTCTGTGTGATGGGAATAACACACTACAAGTCCTATGGGTGCTTCTGGGAAGAAAATATAGGAGCTCTGTGTGATGGGACTAACACACTACAAGTCCTATGGGTGCTTCTGGGAAGAAAATATAGGAGCTCTGTGTGATGGGACTAACACACTACAAGTCCTATGGGTGCTTCTGGGAAGAAAATATAGGAACTCTGTGTGATGGGACTAACACACTACAAGTCCTATGGGTGCTTCTGGGAAGAAAATATAGGAACTCTCTGTGATGCCACTAACACAGTACAAGTCCTATGGGTGCTTCTGGGAAGAAAATATAGGAACTCTGTGTGATGGGACTAACACACTACAAGTCCTATGGGTGCTTCTGGGAAGAAAATATAGGAACTCTGTGTGATGGGACTAACACACTACAAGTCCTATGGGTGCTTCTGGGAAGAAAATATAGGAGCTCTGTGGGATGGCACTAACACACAATTGAAGTCCTATGGGTGCTTCTGGGAAGAAAATATAGGAGCTCTGTGTGATGGGACTAACACACTACAAGTCCTATGGGTGCTTCTGGGAAGAAAATATAGGAGCTCTGTGTGATGGGACTAACACACTACAAGTCATATGGGTGCTTCTGGGAAGAAAATATAGGAGCTCTGTGTGATGGGACTAACACACTACAAGTCCTATGGGTGCTTCTGGGAAGAAAATATAGGAACTCTGTGTGATGCCACTAACACAGTACAAGTCCTATGGGTGCTTCTGGGAAGAAAATATAGGAGCTCTGTGTGATGGGACTAACACACTACAAGTCCTATGGGTGCTTCTGGGAAGAAAATATAGGAGCTCTGTGTGATGGGACTAACACAGTACAAGTCCTATGGGTGCTTCTGGGAAGAAAATATAGGAGCTCTGTGTGATGGGACTAACACACTACAAGTCCTATGGGTGCTTCTGGGAAGAAAATATAGGAGCTCTGTGTGATGGGACTAACACACTACAAGTCCTATGGGTGCTTCTGGGAAGAAAATATAGGAGCTCTGTGTGATGGGACTAACACACTACAAGTCCTATGGGTGCTTCTGGGAAGAAAATATAGGAACTCTGTGTGATGGGACTAACACACTACAAGTCCTATGGGTGCTTCTGGGAAGAAAATATAGGAGCTCTGTGTGATGGGACTAACACACTACAAGTCCTATGGGTGCTTCTGGGAAGAAAATATAGGAACTCTGTGTGATGCCCCTAACACAGTACAAGTCCTATGGGTGCTTCTGGGAAGAAAATATAGGAACTCTGTGTGATGCCACTAACACAGTACAAGTCCTATGGGTGCTTCTGGGAAGAAAATATAGGAACTCTGTGTGATGCCACTAACACACTAGAAGTCCTATGGGTGCTTCTGGGAAGAAAATATAGGAGCTCTGTGCGATGCCACTAACACACAATTGAAGTCCTATGGGTGCTTCTGGGAAGAAAATATAGGAGCTCTGTGTGATGGGACTAACACACTACAAGTCCTATGGGTGCTTCTGGGAAGAAAATATAGGAGCTCTGTGTGATGGGACTAATACACTACAAGTCCTATGTGTGCTTCTATTTTTAGGTGATGTGGATGTTGTGGAAGAAGAATCGCATTTTACCAGTGAAAGTGCACACATCCTCATCGGGGAGATAATGGTGTGCAATCGAGATCTAGATGATATCAAGAAAAACATCAATGATGTTCAACAAAAAATGAAGAACATCATTGATGTTTTAGGGAAAATATGAAACCACAGAAACGACCTATAATACATTTGTGGGTGTGTAGCCCAAAAATTTTTACGTCAGAACTTTGCCAAATTTGGAAGATGTACACAGTGTGTCAACATGTGCTAGCTCCCATCATGGTGGATCAATGACAACATTTTGTGGGTGCAACCACTTTACTAACTACTAAAGTGGCTGAGGTGAAGGGGTTGCACCCCCAAAACACATTGATCCCCATGATGGGAGATTGCACATTTGGACATTCTAGCCATGTGTTCTTGCATCAAATGCCCATTTTGATCCCCAAATTGTGTGCATGTTCTAAATTTAGCTTTTCCAGGGGTGACACCCCATGTGATGAAGGCACGATCAAACACAGTTTGGACATTTTTGTAAGTTCTTTGTAAGTTCCTGTGTTCAGTATGTTTTGCTTTGCTACATGCCTAGTTTACACAAATGTGCCAAGTTAGTAAAGAATGTTCTAAAGACCAAAGATCTTTTGAGTTTCCAAAAGCCTTTTTGAAAGGCACTTGTGAATGTGTTTGAAGTAAAATTTTACCATATGAACAATGTGTGGCTTCCTTATTCCAAACCCCAAAAGCATTATTTGCGTCAAAAGTAGATGAATTTGGTGACAATGGGTGTTATTTACTAAAGGCTATTCCACTTTGCACTCCAAGTGCAGTTTCCGGTGCACTTTTGCAGTGCACTTGTAGTGCATAGTAGATTTGTCTTTTGGAAATTACACCCACAGTGCTTTGTAATAAACCACCTATCACGCTATTTTCAGGAATACACACATTTCTGTCATGGTGATGAAAAGGAGTATTTTTGGGGTCAGTTATGCACTACATACCTTACCTAGAAAAAATATTATGTATCAGACCCACAACATGAGAAGATTCTTTTTAGGAAGAAGAGACTGTAACCTCCTCTCGCCAAGAAAGTGCATTCCCACTGTTGAAGATAAAGGCCCAAAAAGAAAACAAAAAATAAGCTAGACGACACCTACAAGAAACACAAGCAGTAAATGAAAAGAAATCTTAGTTCAGTTTCCAAAATAAATTTATTAAAAAATGCCTCTCACACATCGTCTGACATATCAATGGCCCCCCTAGCCACAAAGTACTCCATATACCTCTCGCGGACTTCACGGGCATTTAGGGGGGGCAAGCCAGGACGTGCAGCTTGAAGGGCTGTGAGGTTGTCATTTTGTGGCATGTCTGCATCAGGGCCAACAGACACAACATAGTTGGTGCTATGGCGTTTTAAGAAATTGTGCAATATGCAGCAGGAAAGCACAATGTGGTTCAGTTTATATTCCGCCATGTGGATAGGTGTCAAAAGAGGTAGAAGCAGCTGGCCATGATCCCAAAGGCGTTCTCCACCACTCTGCGGGCTCTGGACAGCCGGTAATTAAAGACCCTCTGGTCCGGGGTGAGGGTCCTCATCGGGAAGGGCCGCATCAGATGGCTTGACAACGCAAACGCTTCATCTGCGACAAAGACGAAGGGGAGTCCTTCCGCATTCTCCTCTGGAGGTGGCAAGCACAGACTGCCACTCTGGAGACGCCAGTTGAACTCTGTGTGCGCAATGGCACCACCATCCGAGATCCGGCCATTCTTCCCCAAGTCCACATACAAAAACTCGTATGTCGCCGACACCACCGCCAACATCACTATACTATTAAACCCCTTGTAATTATAATAGTACGACCCCGAGTTGGGGGGGTGGGATGATGCGGACGTGTTTCCCATCAATTGCACCTCCGCAGTTAGGAAAGTCCCAACGTCTGCCATTCCTGTGGCATTGAAGGAAACTGTGGAGTCAAACAAGAAAAAAAAATTGTCAGTTTGCACATAAACATTGCAAGCAGATTAGACACAAACATTTTGGAACAAGATCAGACTAAAATTTAACCAAGAAAGTATTTCCAAACCAAAGTACAAGGTCCCCTTAGCAGATTACTCACCCCCCATCACTCCCCCCACTTCTGATGGGCCATTGACAAAAACTAGGGGTTGGGGGGGGGGGGATTGGACAGGTAGCCCTCTACACTTCATTGAGAGCCGAATGGCTAAATTATCTGTGATAGTTTGGACAGACCCGCCTTACTTAACGCTATTGGCAGCCCACCGAAAAGATAAAAGAAGAGTCCTAATCCCAAAAAAGAACAAAAAACATAAAGGGAAGCACATTTTGACATTCTGCTATTACCTATAAAGCTAATAATAGGAGGAAATCTATATTTATCATCAATCATATAATCAATCAATCATATATCATAAATATGACCACTATAAAGAGGTAGGTATATAGTGTGTATTGAGCTTGGCAAAGCCAGCAGATAGAGTATTGGTATCATCTGACCGAGCAGTTGGGGGAGGGGGGTTCCTAATGAGTTTGGCACACCAAAAAAAAAAGGGGGACTCTGCATGAAGTAAAACACACAGAAAACATTTGTGCATATTTTAGGGGGTGTTTGGGGGAAACCAATACTATGGAGCAAACAAAATACATTGCTTAAGTGACTAGGCCATAGGTGTATATTGGCCCAGAAGAGCATGCTGGGGAGGTAAGTGAAGGCAAACATGCAAGAAGGACAAAAGGGGCACAGCATATTAGAGCATATTGCAATCATGGTAATTAGGGAAGGAGGTCAAAAATACAAGACATTAGCAAACAGAGCATACATAGAAGGAAATAGTAAAGGAGAAATGTTACCTTAATATAGTCCTCCTGCAGGACCTGGATAATAGCAGAACAGGTCTCTGGAATAATGATTCCCAGAGCCTGGGGAGATATACCTGTGGAGAACTTCAGATCCTGAAGGCTTCTCCCTGTCGCCAAGTACCTCAACGTGGCAACAAGCCTCTGCTCCGGAGTGATGGCTTGCCTCATGCAGGTATCCTGCCTGCTGATAAAAGGGGTCAGCAAAGCCAACAGACGGTGAAAAATGGGGTCCGTCATCCTGAGAAAGTTCCTAAAATCATCAGGATTATTCTCCCGGATCTCACGAAGTAACCAATTCTTGGTCCATGAACTCCTCCTCGCCCTGTTCATGGACTGGTCTTGGGTCAAAGCTAAAAGCCAGACACCAAGCCCCTGCACAGCACGAACTCTGCGACGAGTACGTACACGAAACATAGCTCACAAACAGTCGGCTGGTCAGAACGGACAAACAGAAAGTACTGATAAACAGCAAGGCCTGAAAGAACGAAATGAATACCAGAAACGAGCAGACAATAAGCAGTGAAAATCAAAGCGTCCTATATCAAGATATAGGCCGCAATGACCAACAAATGCAAACTGACTACACGCACCGATAAACAGATACGCACGACAAGCACAAACTAAAGAGCAGTAACGATCTGAGTCTGAAGACTGAAAAGCGCAAATCGAATGTAACGAAACTCCTACTAACACGCGATAAACACGGAATCAGCAGAAGGAGCCCAACGGGTGCCGGACGTGGTGCTGAACTTCCCTTTTCTAGTCTCGTGGAAGACGGCTTACGTCACGGCGTTCTTGAAGACCGGAAATTCCGACAACGTTGTCCGACCGCGTGTACGCAACACCAGCTTCGGACAATTTCAGACGGAAATGATCCGACGGAAATAGTCATCGGAAAATCCGACCGTGTGTACGGGGCATAACAAGTCAGGAAAGTACAATTACCCCCCAAATGACCCCTTTTTAGAAAGTAGACATTCCAAGGTATTAAGTAAGTAGCATGGTGAGTTTTTTTAAGTTGTATTTTTTTTTTCCCACAACTCTTTGCACAATGAAGAATTTTTATTTTTATTTTTACAAAATGTTCATATTATCAGGTTATTTCTCACACACAGCATATGCATACAACAAATTACACCCCAAAATACATTCTGCTACTCTTCCCAAGTATGGCAATACCACATGTGTGAGACTTTTACACAGCCTGGCCAGATACAAAGGCCCAACATTGAAGTAGCACCTTCAAGCATTCTGCCAGCATAAATGACATATCTACAGTAATTTCTCAACCAGCTATTATATTTTTGAACGCCCTGGAGCACCAGGACAATGGAATTGCCCACAAAATGACCCCATTTTTGAAAGCAAACACCCCAACATATAATCTATGAGGCATAATGAGTCTTTTGAACGGTTCATTTTTTTTTCAGAGGTTTTTGGAAAATGTGTAAAAAAAATTAAAACGCATTTTTTTTACACAAAGTTGTCAATTTATAAGATATTTCTAACACATAGCATGTATATAGCAAAAATACATTCTGCTACTCTTTCCGAGTATGGCGATACCACATGTGTGAGACTTTTACACAGCCTGGACACATACAGAGGCCCAACATTGAAGTAGTACCTTCAGGCGTTCTAGGAGCATAAATTACACATCTCATTTCATTCCTACCTATCACACTTTTGAAGGTCCTTGAGCAGCAGGACAGTGGAATTACCCATAACATTACCCCATTTTGGAAAGCAAACACCCCAACGTATATTCTATGAGGCATGGGCTGCATATAGATACTCGGGTAACTTGATGAGCTGCAGACAGGTACTCAGGTACTCTGATGGGCTGGTGACAGGTACTCCGGTACTCTGATGGCCTTGTGACAGGTATTCGGGTACTCTGAAGGGCGGTGACAGGTACTCAGGTACTCATATGAACTGACAGGTACTCAGGTACTTAGATGGACTGTGACAGGTACTCGGGTACTCAGATGAACTGTGACAGGTACTCAGGTACTCAGATGGACTGTGACAGGTACTCATATGGACTGTGACAGGTACTCAGGTACCTTTGTACTCATATGGACTGTGACAGGTACTCAGGTACTTGGGTACTCAGATGAAATATGACAGGTACTCGGGTACTCAGATGAACTGTGACAGGTACTCGGGTACTCAGATGGACTGTGACAGGTGCTCGGGTACTCAGGTGAACTGTGACAGGTACTCGGGTACTCGGGTACTCAGATGGGCTGTGACAGGTACTCGGGAACTCAGATGGGCTGGGACTTTGATTGGTGGTGACAGGTCCTCTTTATTGGGGGGGATCAGTGTGTGTTGGTGTACACTGTAAGCGGTAATGAGATGTTTGAGAAGGAGAACCTGGTAACATCTCGTTACTGCTCTATATATTGACATTTAGTGATCACGTGGTAAACAGCCACCGGCCAATGTGAACACGCTGCTACCGATGCGCACGCACAGTGTGCTCGAGCGCATGCGCCGTGCAAAGTGGGGCAACGCCATCTGTGATCGGCCGTGACTTTGCAGGGCCGATCATGTGGTAAACAGCCATTGGGCATGTGGCTCAATGGCATCTCCTTGACACACCGCTACCGAAGGTACAGGGCTGCGCGCACACGATCTGCGCATGCCCTGTTTAACCGCTTCCCGACCGCCTAACGCCGATATACGTCAGCAAAATGGCACGGGCAGGCAAAATCACGTACCTGTACGTGATCGTGCATGTGCCTGCCTGTGGGTCGCGCGCGGGCCGCCAGCGGCGCGCTCTCGACCCGGATCGGGAGCTCCGTGACCCCGGCCGCGGGACCATGTAATGTAATACTGTAATATAATTACACACATAGGTTGGACTTGATGGACTTGTGTCTTTTTTCAACCTCATCTACTATGTAACTATTTAACTATGTAAAATGCTACATAGTTACATAGTTGGTAAAGTTAAATAAAGACACCAGTCCATATCTCAGCCAACTGGCCATAGTGTTTGCAAGTGCTGGTCAGGTTAAATATTGGCTCGTCAGGGGGCGTGGTTTGCCTGAGGGGGGCGTGGTTTGTCTGAGGAGAAGATGGCCGCCTAATCCCTCAGCTCCGTCGGACCTCAGCCTTACTTCACATTTTTGTGGGGAAACAGACAGCTCTTGACTTGGCAAATATGGGGACCTCCTCCCGTGGAACCTCAGGATCCCGATCGCGCTCACCCAGAGAACCGGATGGCCATGGAACGCACAATATCCCCGAGATGTTCAGATCTCGGCAAAACATGGTCGACTCTGCCTCAGCTCCCTCCAGAAGACAGGATGGGCTAACCCTAACACCCGCTGTTTCCACTCCGCCTCATCCCACCATGACTCCCAACACGGCCGACCACCTACAACCGAGCCTCCATGATCTTCGGGCGGTAGCCGCGGATATTAAGGATACACTGTCATCAGCTATTGCGGATCTCCGCCATGAAAAACAACCGTTCGCCACACTACTGCAATCCAACACATTGATCGCTCGGTCACCACTCACACCCGACAACTCTGCGACATCCAAAGGCACGTAGAAGATTTGGATAACCGCGGAAGGCGCCACAATCTCCGTGTACGTGGCCTCTCAGAGAGCGTAGACAACGACCACCTGCTACCCACGGTGACAGACATCTTCAACGGTCTTATCGGCAAACCCGCTCACTCGCCGATAGAAAAAGAGCGCATACACAGAGCCCTCCGGCCACGGGGTAGTGATGCAGAACCGCCGAGAGATGTTGTCTGCTGCCTCCCCGACTACAAGCTGAAGGAGGAGATACTAAGAAATGCACGGCTCAAAAGAGAAATTCTACACGGCGATCGGCCCATACACATTTACCAAGACCTATCCGCGATCACCCTCAAGAACCGCAGGGACCTACGCCCTTTACTTGAAGTTCTCCAGAACATGGCATCCCATACCGCTGGAAATTCCCTTTCGGGCTATCGGCCACCCATCGCTCTCTTACGGCCCTTCTGCGAGTCCCAGAAGACCTGGATCATTTCTGCCATGCACTGGACATTCCTTATGTGGAGCTGCCTAACTGGTATTCTGAATTCACCTGGAACGGATCGTCAACACGCCGTGATGCAGAGGAACCGATGGAAGCTCAGACCACCCTCTATAGAAGACGCCGCTCTCCTTCTTCGCCCAGGGGCAATCCCTCTGCATTCCCCCGCCGGCTCAACCACAGCCCTTCTACGGCCCCTCTACCGCGGAGACCTCGTTGTGATCACTAAACAGCCAGCAGACTTCCACGACAACAGCCTCAGATAAGTGTTACTCTCATCTCTTAGTATGCTTTTCACTATGCTTTCTACTGCAAAGTCTCCCTTCCATTCTCTCTCTGCTCACCAAGCTGGACCTGATCTCCTGACCGAACCTGCTCTCCTTCTGACTCCCTTGTGATCGATACTCCTACACGATTCGCTTCTCTCTCCACTACTTCTCCCGCCTTGCCACGGAAAGATGCTCTGATGCCCGTGTCCCCTTTACAAATACACCTACTGTTAACTCCGTAGATCATTGGGATCCGTAGGCATGTTTGTACTGTGACCGCTCATATACGTGCTATCGCTCAGCCATGCTTTCTGTCCAGATCCTTCTAACTGCCCTATCATCTGAACTTTTTTTTTTTCTTCACTTAACTAACTACCCATACTATCGGAAGACTGTACACTCTGCTATCCTGATCGTTCTGGCTTTCTACCTTGACATCATCAGATGACAACATCTACAGTTATATGCTTCCTATGCAAATTGACCAGCTCTCGTATCTTTTCCACCTGTGCATATAACTGCCTTTTGACGTGATATAACTGTCTTGAGCCTGTTACTGCTGACATCATTTACTTCCTTTTCAGCCGTACGGTAATGGGAGCCAAGGAGCAAATGCATCACGTGAGGTTTTAGCAGCACACCCCTAGATCTCCTTCTCTTTCTTGCATTTTAGATAACCTGTCTGGCGCCATTTGACGCTTAGTAGCACACCACTGCCACCCAGTGGCGACTCACCATACTATCTGGCAACACCTGAAACTCCATTTCTAAACTGCAGTGATGCCTTTGCTCCGAGGCTCTCCCCAGGTAATCTCATCTTCCAACATATGCGATGTTATATTATAATATGATTTATCCCAACTTGCTTTTTTTTTTTGATACTGTGCTGCTCGCTTGACCCTCTTCAATCATTCGTACCACACGACTTAAGCCCCATACACACGCGCGGATTATCCGAGGACCAGGTCCGTCGGATCCTGTCCGTCGTACTTCCGCATACACACGGTCGGACAAAGTTGTCGGAAAATCCGATCATTCTGAACGTGGTGACGTTTGTTGCCTACGACGGGACTACGTAAAGGCTAGTAGCCAATAGCTTGTAATGTGATCTGAGCATGCGTAGCACTTTGTCCGTCGGACTACCATACACACGATCGGATTTGGTGTGATCGGACCTTGTTGTCCAAAAATCTATCCAGCAGGAGAAAGGACTTTGTCCGTCGGATAATCCGACGTACACTGTCCGATGGTGCATACACACGGTCGGATTTTTCGACAACATTGTGCGGCCCCCCACCCCAAAGCACCTTGTCCCCATGTTGATGAGGACAAGGGCCTCTTCCCGACAACCCTGGCCGTTGGTTGTCGGGGTCTGCGGGCGGGGGCTTATCGGAATCTGGGAGCCCCCTTTAATAAGGGGGCCCCCAGATACCGGCCCCCCACCCTATGTGAATGAGTATGGGGTAAGATGTACCCCTACCCATTCACCTAAGGTGTAAAATGTAAAGTACAAAAACACACACACTTTTGAAAAAATATTTTATTGCACTGCTCCGGGGGTCTTCTTCCGTCTTGGGGGTCTTCTCGCCGGACTCCTCCGCTCTCTTCTGCTCTTTTGCCTAGCTCTTTCACGAGGGGAGGAGTCCGGCTACCTTCTTCGTCGTCGCCGCCGTCGTCTGGGGGTCTCGATCCGCCTTCGGGGGTCTTCCGGGGGTCTCTTCTGTTCTTGCGGCGGTCGTCGTCTTCCGCGCCGCCGGCGCCTTCTCCTTCTTGTCCTTCTTCTTGTCCTTCTTGTTCTTCTTCTTCTTCCGATGTTGACCCGACGCTCTCTCTGCCCGGAATGCCTGTGCCGCTCTGCGCTCGGACTTATATAGGGACATGGGGGACAGGGTCACATGCACATGTCACATGGTGACCCCGCCCCCTTGTGTTGTCACAGTCCCGGAGGATGCTGGGACTGTGACATCGCAAGGGGGCGGGGTCACCATGTGACATGAACATGTGACCCTGTCCCCCATGTCCCTATATAAGTCCGAGCGCAGAGCGGCACAGGCATTCCGGGCAGAGAGAGCGTCGGGTCAACATCGGAAGAAGAAGAAGAACAAGAAGGACAAGAAGAAGGAGAAGGCGCCGGCGGCGCGGAAGACGACGACCGCCGCAAGAACAGAAGAGACCCCCGGAAGACCCCCGAAGGCGGATCGAGACCCCCAGATGACGGCGGCGACGACGAAGAAGGTAGCCGGACTCCCCTCGCTCGTGAAAGAGCTAGGTAAAAGAGCAGAAGAGAGCGGAGGAGTCCGGCGAGAAGACCCCCAAGACGGAAGAAGACCCCCGAAGGCGGATCGAGACCCCCAGACGGCGGCGACGACGAAGAAGGTAGCCGGACTTCCCCCGCTCGGTAAAAGAGCTTGATAAATGGCGGGGGAGTCCGGCGAGAAGACCCCCAAGACGGAAGAAGACCCCCGGAGCAGTGCAATAAACTATTTTTTCAAAAGTGTGGGTGTTTTTTTTTACTTTACATTTTACACCTTAGGTGAATGGGTAGGGGTACATCGTACCCCATACTCATTCACATAGGGTGGGGGGCCGGTATCTGGGGGGCCCCTTATTAAAGGGGGCTCCCAGATTCCGATAAGCCCCCGCCCGCAGACCCCGACAACCAACGGCCAGGGTTGTCGGGAAGAGGCCCTTGTCCTCATCAACATGGGGACAAGGTGCTTTGGGGTGGGGGGCCGCACGGCCCCCCTTTCCCCAGGGCACCCCCCATGTTGAGGGCACGCGGCCTGGTACGGCTCAGGAGGGGGGGGCGCTCGTTCGTCCCCACCCCTTTCCTGGCCTGCCAGGCTGCGTGCTCGGATGAGGGTCTGACATGGATTTGGGGGGAACCCCCACGCCGTTTTTTTCGGCGTGGGGAGTCCCTTTAAATCCATGCCAGGTCACGGAGCTAGCGCGGCGGCATTTACTGCCTACGCTAGCTACGTAACCTGAAGTCACGTGCTAAATGAACGGACTTGCCGATGAGCGGCAAGTCCGTTCATTTCAAAAGTCCCGCGGACTTGCCCACTAACGGCGGGATTATCCGCTGGACTGCCAAGTCCAGCGGATAATTTGAAAACAAAACTTCAAACTTTAGTCCGCCGTACTTTGGCGCCAAAAAGTCCGCCGGCGCCCACACACGAGGGGATTATCCGCTGGACTTCAGTCCAGAGGATAATCCCGCGGGATTGTCCCTTCGTGTGTACGCGGCATTAAACGATATAAAGATGTCTACTACGCACACATATAGGGAATTCTCCCGATCACATTGTACACTCTGTTCGGGAAACTTGTTAGTTATAATTGTCCATCTACTCATTTTAAATTTCTTAAGTTCACAGGTGTGCTACGCAATTGTTATACTAGTGACCGTAAATCAACTCCTAGTGATGCATTTAAATCCCATGTATACATTTGAATACCGATTCATGACTTCCCTTATATGCTGACATTTTAATACACGAGTCCTCTAGTCCTCATGCTCCCTCCTTTAGCGATCCCAATACCCCATCAGACGCTTAAAGGCCAATAAAATTAACTATACTTACACTTCCCCACTCATGCTTCCATATTTTAGCAATAGGCTGTAGGTGTGACGACCCAATACTGTTAATTCTTTCCCTCAAAGGAAACCCTCCACCCCCACAGTGGTACACTCACGATAACAAACTCCATCGTGCCTACACGATTTGAATACCACTGAAGTTTTCCGACTGGATACACCCTCTTCTTAGTCAGGTGAGCGGGTTCTCACCTGTAGTCGGCTCGATATTACCCCTCCTATTTGATTTTTTCTTTTTCCTTTTTTTTTTTTCTTTGTTGTTTCGTCCCTCCATTATTCCCACATTACCTGCATCAGACGCTCTTCTAACGCTCCATACCTCTGTTTGAACCGCATACCCTCCATAACCCATTGTCTGCTTGCCTTCATTGCTTTCGATACCGTCACGAACTTCCACACTATCTGAACCCTCTTCGTACCTTTACTGATGGCTTCCTCGCCCTCTAACAATACAGCTCCTCAGCTGAAACTTATTTCAATTAATATTAAAGGTCTTAATACTCCTGAAAAACGGTCTCAACTACTCCTCTCTATGCAAAAACAAAAAGCTGATGTGCTCTTTATACAAGAAACGCATTTTCGTTCTGACACAATTCCGAAATTGAATAACCATTATTTCACCACAACGTTTCACTCCACGAACAAGCTTTCCAAATCCAAAGGGGTATCCATAGCCCTAGCTAAAAGATGCCCACTCCAAATACATGACACCTTATCTGACGATCTGGGCAGATTCCTCTTTATTAAGGGTTCTCTGATGGGCAGAAAACTTACTTTAGCAAACATCTATGCCCCAAACTCTGGCCAGGTTACCTTCTTTCGCGACATCATTACCTCGCTTACCACTTTTTCTGAAGGCACATTGATTTTAGGTGGGGACTTCAATGTACTCCTCAATCCTCTCCTCGACACTTCCAATGGTACATCATCCCTTCCATATCCCGCACTCCGATCCATCAAAACCCAACTTCACACTCTTCTTCTCCATGACACTTGGCGGACCCTAAACCCCACAGAAAAAGACTTCACGTTCTTCTCATATCCACATAATAAATATTCTAGAATAGATTACTTCTTTATCACCCAACAAGATCTTCCCTTTCTTCAACACACTTCTATTGACCCCATGATCCTCTCGGATCACCATCCCGTTACACTCACCGTCTCATTCCCTGAAACGCCTAACCACACAAGGATATGGAGGTTGGATCCTTCCCTGCTCACAGACCCAACAGTCACCGACAAGATAAAATTACACCTGACACAATACTTTGAAGACAAAAAACCAACTGACACTTCCCCGCTACTTAATTGGGAGGCACACAAATGTGTAATACGGGGCACCTTTATATCTGCTATGGCTGCGCGTAACAGAGAGAACCGGAAATTCTTTACCGACCTTACTAATAGAATCCACACTTTGGAAAAAGCTCATAAACGTACACAAGCTACGTCTACCTTAAACGATTTAACTCAAGCTAGGAAAGAAATGCTCGACTTGTTAGGCAAAATAATCCGTCGCAAATACATTCTCTCTCAGAATTTTTTTTATGAACATGGCAATAAAGCCAGTAAAGGCCTTGCTAGGGCTTTACAGAAGAGAAAAGCAGATATGACGATCCACTCCATTACCAACGCCTCCGGTAAGAAACTTAACTCTACCCCAGACATTGCCTCACAGTTTGTGCAATATTACTCCCATCTATACAATCTCCCTCCCTCAGACTTGAACCTCGATACCACAGACAGGAAAAAACGAATCACCGATTTTCTGACAACACACTGCCCCACTCCCATCTCGGACTCAGATTACCACAATCTTGACAAACCATTGACTAGCGAAGAAGCTGCCCTTGCTTTAAAGCAAATGAAACCGGGTAAAAGCCCGGGCCCTGACGGCCTAACCACTGGCTACTACAGAACGTTCACAGACGTCTTACTCCCCAACTTTGTCTCAGCCTTTGATGCATGCGCCTCACCTACCGTTCCCCCGAGAGATCTATTGACGGCCCACATAACTGTTATTCCTAAACCCGGTAAAGATCACACCCAAGTGACAAATTATAGACCAATTTCGTTATTGAACGTCGACCTTAAATGGTTCGCTAAAATTATAGCAAATAGACTTCTTCCCCTGCTACCCAATATGATTGATCTAGATCAAGTCGGATTTATCCCTGGCAGAGAGGCTAGGGACAACACCCTTAAAGCCCTTGACATCCATCACTGGCTCACGAACAATGACAAACAAGGTTTCTTCCTATCCCTCGACGCGGAGAAGGCATTTGATAGAGTGGCCTGGGACTACATGTATGAAACTTTACACTTCATAGGCCTACCACCTCGCATGCTGAATCTTATACTTACGCTTTACACATCTCCTACGGCGAAAGTACGGGTCAACTGCCACCTATCGAACGCCTTCTCCATCTCGAACGGCACCCGCCAAGGTTGCCCCCTTTCCCCCCTCATTTTTGTCCTTACATTGGAACCTTTACTTAATTGTATTAGAGCTGATCAAAATATTAAAGGAATACATATAAGTGAACGTCAATACAAAATAGCGGCTTTTGCTGACGATCTGCTTCTTTTTCTGACAGAACCCCTGACGACGCTTCCTAACCTGTTGCAAACCCTTGCCAAATTTAAAGTAATTTCCAACCTTCAAATCAATTATTCGAAATCTCATGCCTTGAACATTACTCTGTCACATAGTATGTATATTCAATGTAAGCATAACTTCCCTTTTACTTGGAACACCACTAAAATCACCTATCTAGGTATCCAACTCCCAACCGCCCTTTCGGACCTTTATTCCGAGAATTACCTCCCGCTTCTACAAAACATAATACAGGATCTGAAAAAATGGTCTGCAGGACTTTTTTCGTGGTTTGGCAGAGCTGCCATCATTAAGATGAATATCCTTCCCCGAATTCTATACTTATTATAGACCGTCCCCATCAAATTACCACCTGCCTTTTTCTCATCATACCGTAAAGCATGCACAGACTTTATCTGGAACAACTCCAGGCCCAGATTAAGTTATCTTAAACTTACCGACCCTAAACTCAAAGGAGGCTTGGGTCTCCCTAACCTGCAAAAATACCAGCGCGCATGGCATCTATCTAGGATCATTGACTGGAACGTCCACACCAAAACTAAAGACTGGGTGCAATTGGAAAACTCCCTTTCACCAACCCTGATAGCCCAATCACCCTGGCTAGAACAAAAACATGTTCCTCCAGTTTTACGCTCCCACCCCTTAATAGCTCCAACATTAGCTTCATTCCGCGAAACTTGTCACAAAAATAACATCTCTTCTCAGCTGGGCCCGATGACCCCGCTCAAAGGTAACCCGGCCTTTACCCCAGGAACACACGCTTCTTTCTTAAATAATGCATGGCCACATCCACAGGTAAGGGTAGGTCAGTTCTTTGAACGTAATAAGCTCCTTACCTATGATGAAGTTTCAACCACCGCTTCATTAGGCAAATTCCCGTTCTTGACGTACGTTCAGATACGTAACTTCCTCCACACCGCCTCATCGGATACAAAATGGTCAAGGCCATATACCCCTTTTGAAACAATGTGCCTCCAGACGGAACCTCAACGACACCTCATTTCTTACACATATGCTCTCTTATTCACTGTACCCGATTCTGACTGGGCCAAGCGTCAATGGGACAGAGATATCTCCTTAAACCTCACACAGGATGAGTGGGAATCCATACACACTTTTACACATAAGAGTTCCATTAACACTTCCGTCCAGGAAAACGCCTACAAAATAACATCTAGATGGTACAGGACCCCGCTTAAATTACATCACATGTTCCCAACCTCCCCTCCACACTGCTGGAGATGCAATGCAGAACTCGGTTCGTTCATCCACATCTGGTGGACATGTCCCAAAATTCAGCAGTTTTGGTCAGAAGTTCACAAAATAATCAAACATGTAACCACCTATGACCTGGCATTTACCCCGTCGCAATTTTTACTCAACCTCCGATCTCAAGGAAGACGTACTTCCGGTCCCTCTCCATGCACATGGTTAACGCAGCGAAAATGTGTATCCCATCAAAGTGGCGCTCCCCAGAGCCACCTACTATTGCTGACTGGTTCCGTAGAATAGCTAAAACTGCAGAACTGGAAAACCTTATCCACCAGGCTAAGGACACACCTTCCAAATTTACCAATACGTGGGCCTGCTGGCACCATTTTCTTTCAACGGCTGAATATCAACGGTTCAGACAATAAATTGTACGCAGGAGCTATGAAGGCTTGCAGGCAATGCCCCTCCATCCCCCCCCCCCCCAGTGGACACTCATACAGTTCGATTTTTCTTTTACGACATCACTTATCCTCCTTTCTAGGGCTGATGTCTAACGATCATTTGCTCGTGTCTCCCTTCACAACTCTAGATGACCCTTGAACGCTGCATATTAGTCTATTGACACTGTCCTGCAATCACCTGACGACGATATAAGTCGCATCTCTCATACTACAATAACCCTATCTACCTGACTGGTAGCACTAGTGCTTAACGTTAAGACAAATTATACGGTATTTTAATATGTTAACATACTTTGACATGATGTTGGAAAATATTCCTTGTTTGTTTAAACTACTGCAGTATTCCATTATTGCTCTGTTCTCTGTTGCGGCTGCGTCCGCTCTCACACAATCTTTATGAATCTTTGTAAACCTGTTCTTGTTATTATTGAAAATAAAAACCTTTTTGGAAAAAAAAAGTGTCTGAGACCAACTGGTGAGCAGCCAATCAGCATTTTCAGAAAGATGCCCGCACTGGTAACCTCCATGTTTTTATTCATGAAAGATTTCCTATAACACTTGTTTTTCAGAGCTGTATGATAGTTATCTATAGAAAACGTTGTAAACGTTGAAAACACTTTTATATAAATGTTCTGAATAAATGTGACAGATACTGTATATCTGGTTAGTTATACACTTTGTGCATAGGGCTTCTAGTAGCTTCTCCCTCATCCTGTTTTAGCGTATTTCTCCATGATTCACAGCTCTTTCCCAATAAGTTACACAATGTAACAATGGTTGTGCAGTGCTTTGAGCAGCATTGTAACTTGTGCTATTGTGCGTTGTGCTAACACATGTGTAGATTTAACTCTGATCAATTAAGGGAATAAGTTGAGAGTGAAAGAGATAAGTGACCAAAGGGAGGGGAGAAGAAAAAGGTGTAGGTTATGGGGTGCAAAAAGAAAATAGTGAGTAAGCTAAGTCCAAAGGTGTGTGTGAAGTGCTAAAGGAAACAGTGAATCTCTTTCACTCTCAACTTATTCCCTTAATTGATCATACATTTTTTTCCACACACCCACTTATTTACACCACACACTATTATTCCTCACATTAGGCTCGTTTCACATAGTTTATTTTTACATTTACTCATACTCATTTCACAGACACATTGTATGCCCAACCTGGCTATGTCTATGGCGATGGATGCCATTCCTGCTGACCACCTTGAAGCCTGTGGACATGGCGCTGCGGCCTGTTTGCGGCCTGGGATGCTGTTTGACTTGGCCCGCTGGTGCAGACGTGAGTTGGACGCACAGCCTTCAAAAAATTTATTATACCTAATTTAATTATTCTGCCTATTTTAATTTATTCTTTTTTCTTTAGAATTATTCCATGATATATGCTCCTGATGAGCGGTTGCAACACCGCGAAACGCGTAGAGATTTTAGCCATTATTTTTTAATCTCAAGCATGGAATATCAAGATTTTAATGACCTTGTTTTATCTATGATGAATTGGCAGTTCTATAGTCATCATGGTCATCATGGCCATTTTGGGTTCAACCATTGCAAGCAATTTATATATATATGTACTCATGTATCAGTGTGGAGGGGGTAGTGTTCCCCATTGGTATTCCTCTCAGTCTATTTGACACCTAAGAGGGCTATTTGAACATTATCTCTTCGCAGCTTTTTTCGGATTTTTGACTGATTGGACACCTCTTCTTTCCTCCCTTATTTTAAGGGTGCTTGTAATCGCATATTATAAGCAGAACGGGGCTGTGTACCTTACACTCTAAAGACAGGTATTTGCTCATCTTTTCACATAACCTTATCAAATTTACGATCCCCCCCCCCCTAATATCCTGCACAATAACGCAACTCCTTGCTTATCTACTGTTTTCTCAGGTGCCTCCTGTTTTTAATTTGGTTACTTTTGCAGAACCCTTTGGCTTTTGCATTATTCATCATCTCCAACCGTTTTCCATAATTAATGAAAGTAAGTAAATATTTGAGACATTGTCCTCTATGTAGTGTATGGCGTCAAGTTCATGAACCAATTCTTCATGGACTCACAACACTATTTAAATTACCTTTTATTACTCATTCTCTCCCTGAATCATGGTTCATTCCTCTTCAACTAGATATAACATCCAATATCCAATCTGGTTGCTCCCGCCTTCTACTAGGCCTTTTTGGCACCCTGCATGACTGCCTCGCCCCACGGCTGTGGCTGAATCTGACCTACACACCGACTAGGGTAAGCTTTGGAGGGTGGTAGGGGGGACCTCTCCCTTCTTCTTTCCATCAGGGAAGGAGGGGCATAAGCATTTCCCCTGGGTTTGGTAATTAATAGAACTCTCCCGGTCTTCTCTATAAGAACTCTGTCCCCTTTTCTATTCTTTTCTATCCAAATGGGTCTAAATTTCTATCTTACCGAGTACTGAATGGAACTAATCATGATACTTTTTCTACTAGACATACCAATTACGTAAAGTAGACGCACCCTGAGGAAGCCATTGCTATGGCGAAACATGTCGGAACAGTCTACTAAGACTCACCTAGTCCATCTCAGGTCACTTTACTCACACTAAGTGTGAACTGCACCCCTAAAATTTCATGTGTACAACCTGAATTTATTGTCAACTTTGTACTGTTTTCTATATCAATGATTACTTGTCGTTGTAAATGAAAATTTTAATCATTTGTCAAGACTTACACAACTGAGTCTTGCTTATAAAAATAATACATTGTCAATTTTTTGTGTATTCATATATATATATTTTTCTTCTTTTTTGTACTTATGCAATTTTTCTATATGTAATAAAAACCGTTTTATCAATTAACAAGTATTATGAGCATTGAACTGTGAGTGCACCCCGACTCTTCTAGGTTATTCTCGCACCGCTATAATCCCTAATCCACTACCCCCTCCACACTGATACTTTTATATCAAGGGATGAGGTGCTGTATTATATAATGGACCCTCTCTGCCTTTTTGTATATGTACTCATGTGTTTCTGTTCTCCCTGTAATTGCATATTTGATTATAATTGTTATACATTATCGGTCCATGATTGACTATATGGAGGCAATATGCCCAGAGCATTTTTAGAGGTTGATGCCCAAAATGTTCTATTACATATCATGGACTACATAAAATAAATTACTATAGTCACTTGACTAGCAATTGTCTGATGTGTGCTTCATTTAAAGTCCCACCCGTGCTCCTTTATCATACCTAATTGTAGAAGCCATATTGGGTGAAACATGTTAGAGAAGGTTCTCCCATAGCTAGGAGACCAAACCAAAGCCATTTTTTACTAAAGCCCCATACACACGGTCGGATTTTCCGATGGATTCTGTCCTATCAGACAATCTTGTCAGAAATTCCGACCGTGTGTAGGCACCATCGGACAGTTTCCATCGGATTGTCCGACGGACAAAGTCCTATCTCCTGCTGGATAGATTTTTTGACAACAAAGTCCGATCACACCAAATCCGACCGTGTGTAGCGAATTCCGACGGACAAAGTGCTACGCATGCTCAGATCACATTACAAGACCAAAGCTTTTGGCTACTAGCCTCTACGTAGTCCCGTCGTAGGCAACAAACGTCACCACGTTCAGAATGATCGGATTTTCCGACAACTTTGTCCGACCATGTGTACGCAAAACCAACATCGGACAAAGTACGACGGACATGATCCGACGGACCTGGTCCTCGGATAATCCGAGCGTGTGTATGGGGCTTTAGAGGAACATACTATATGTCTTGGCAGTGTACAGATGGGAACCATTTTGTTGTAGTCCTTGAAGTGTCAACTCTACTTCCAAACAAAAGTATATATTTCATGTTGGATAGACCACATCTAAATTTGCACTTGCAGTGTGTGATGAGTTTGCATGTTCTCCCTGTGCCTGCATGGGTTTCCTCTGGGTAATCCGGTTTCCTCCCACATACCAAAGACCTGCTAGGCAAGGTTAATTGGCTCCTGTCTAAATTAGACCTAGCATGTGTATGTATAAATGTGACCTTAGATTGTAAGCTCATTGTGTGCAGGGACTGATATGAATGTACAATTTACTGTATATGTACTTGGAATAAATAGATAAATGTTCATAATTGTGAAGCTCCTAGAGTATTCTCCTCTTTTTAGTCATTCTAAACAATTATGCACTTCAGTATCATGGCCTTATTCCCCTAATAGGACCAGAAAATATTTGTTTTTGTTTCAAAGATGTTCTGATTTTGCACCAAATAATTTCTCCCTATTTTAGTCTTTCCCTACCTTATACTTGACATATTTCTTATTTTGGTTTCTGATATAAAAGGTTTCAATTAGAAATAAAAAAGGAAATTAGAACAAAAATACAATTCTTTTTTTTTCTCAAAAAAGATTTTATTGAGATGTTAAAGAACAAACACACGAACAATACAGGTTCCGGTTAAAACATTGTCATTTACATGCACACAAGATCTCAGTCTCCACAAATGATAACATACAGTAGTTCCCCCACCACACCAACCCTCCATTACCCAAAATAAAAGCAGGGGAATGACTTCTACCTGCTATTGCAAAGGTAACAATGTTGTTTATGTACAGAGTGGATATGTTAGTCAAGAATACAGGAGGAGTCTCATTGAGAAAGGAGGAAACATTTAAAGGTACAGCCAAAAGGGCAATTCGGGCAGTGCTAGGATGTAATATGCTACATATTCAACATTCTTCATACCCTGATTTTTTAACATAAGCATACTTAAATTTTAGCAAAAGCATCTTATCAGTAAAACTATCTCCAATCTCTCTCTTGGTTCTAGCTTGTGTCAATATAATGTTCTTGTGTGTGTGTGTGTTTGTGTTCCCACAGATACTTTTAATTGCACCCAAATCTTCTGGGTGGTAGATACAGTTGGTGGTGATCCAGGTGGGTAGGAACACTGTCAGAGCGATCAGGATTAGTGGGCAGAATGCCTTGTCAAAAGTCTGTGGTGAAGTAAGCAAGGTCATCTTCTCTGGCCGGGCCGGCTTTCCCAGGAACTCCTTCGTCTGCTTGGACTTCTGCTTGAGGGCCTCCTGTATCCAAGATCTCCTTCCTGCTCTTGGGGCTTTGGGCAACCTTTTTCACTCTGTTGGCATGGATCCAGGACTGGCAATTTTCCACTAGGATGGCTGTTCTGGTCACTACAACCACTGTGGTAGGAGGTCCAAAGGGATACTCTTGCTTCTTATTTCTGTTCAGCTGTTGGACCACCACGGTGTCTCCCAATTTGAAGGGGTGAGTCGTTTCCTGTGAAGAAAAAGAAAAGGTGCGAGCAACATTTCTCTCAACTGTTTACAATGTTTCAACCAATTACCTTACATATTCTTCCTGTAATAAGTCTAAATCTCCCTTTTCTATCATTAAATGTGCTCTGGCCCATGGGGTGGGGAAAGGTCGACCCATCAAGACATCAAAAGGTCAATACACTGTTGTCTTGGAAGGGTCATTCTTATTTCTGCCAGGACTGCTGGGAGGACCTTCTTCCAGTTGGCAAAGGTTCCTCCTGTGGCCTTTCTTATTTTGTCTTTTTATTGTTCTGTTCATTCTTTCTACTATCCCTGAGCTTTGAGGGTGTTGGGGAATGTGAAACTTCTGTTCTATCTTGAGAGTTTTTACCCAGTCCTGGCAGACCCTTGATACAAATGTAGGTCCATTGTCTGTCTGAGTTTATAAGAAGTGGGCATCCCCATCGAGGAATGATTTCCTGAACGAGGATCCTCACTACTGTTTGGGCATCTTCTTTTGTGGTGACAAAAAGTTCAACTCAACTTGAGAACTTGTCCACAATTTTCAAAAAATATTCCTGTCTTTTGCCTAGTTTGGGTATGTGTGTGAAGTCAATCTGAAAATGTGTAAAAGGAGTGGTTGGATATGTCAGGTGTTCATGTTTGGCCTTGTGTGGGTTGTTCCTGATACATGTGATGCATCCTTCTACATAAAATCGGCCAGGAAAGTTCTGTAATGTAAAAGTCTTTCTTCAATAGTTCACAAGTGGCTTTCCAGCCTCTGTGACCTATTCCATGGAAATGGGAAATAAAAATGATGCATAAAAAGTGATGCACTAGCTACAAAAAGTGATGCACTAGCTACTGGTATACATGGCTTCCCCTCTTTGCAGAGAAGTCCAGTCTTTGGATCTTTCTGCACACCTATTTTGTCCCAACCTCTGAGATCAGCTTCTTTTGCACATACCTGCAAATCTGAAAGAACCTGATCAAAAAACAAAAAAACAAAAACAAAACAACAAGTCTGGTGCTAGCATGGGCATTTGGATCTGTGCATTTTGTGAAGTAGCAGCTTATTTAGCAGCTAATCAGCCAGAGCATTTCCCTTGGCTATCTGTTTGTTGGCCTGTGTATGCTCTGCAGTGTTGTGGAAGATACATCAGACCTGGGTGATGTGTCTTGGTGAATGAGGTCTATGCAATCATGTTGTGGCACAACCTCATTCTGCTCTCCTTTTAATCCTAAAAGGGCATTTGGATTTGGTGCTGGTCCTGAAGTGGGAGAAGCATATTTGATGTGCAATTTTGGATTGGACATCGAGATCAACTCATAGCCGCTCAACCTTTTGAGCAGACATGTGCTGTGTATGTACATTTTTCATACACTGTGGGTGGTGTGAAGTGTAGTGTCGTGCCCCAGAGTGAAAGAAGTGGCCATCTCAAAACCATCATCGAATAGGATGCCTCTGAGACACACAGGCATGCCTTGAACCTGCACCGGAACCATCTTTGAAAAAAAAATAGGGCGCAACTTGTCTCCATGCTCCTGAGCGAGGACACCTGACACGTCCTTACAATTTTCCCTTGCAAACAAATGAAACATTTTTCCTGCAAACAAATTAAACATTTTCCCTAGTTAGGGAGGCCGAGCCCTGGAGCCATTACCATAGCATTTTTTAAATACCCAAAAGCATTGCACATTTCATTTGACCATTTTATACAATCTGGCATGTGTAAACCTGTGGCTTGTCTCAGGAGATTGTAGTAGGAACAGTCAGGTATCCATTGGCAGCAGTAACCAATCATACCAAGAAAGGTGAACATGTCTTTCTTAGCAAGTGGGCGGGGCAGACCCACAAGAGCCATAGCTCTTCTGTGATTGACTTTCCTTTCTCCTTTTGAGAGTACAAAACCAAGATATTCAACCGTTTCCTGACACCATTGCAATTTTCTCTTTGATACTTTGTGACCACTTTCAAAAAGACATTTCAAAAGATCCCTCCCATCCTCCAGGGCGGCCACCCGAGTAGAACTGCAGATGAGGAGTTCATCCACATACTGCAGCAGGGATGAACAATGTCCTGGTATCCAAGCTCTGAGAGTAGTTTGGAATAGGCTGCAAGGGAGTCTATATAGCCCTGGGGCATTCTGCACCATGTTAGTTGGCGGTTTTAAAAAAAACATAAAGCAAAGATTGGTTGTGCCTCCTCATCCACAGGGACGTAAATAAAAATGCGTTCAATAAATCAATCACAATAAAATACTCTGCATCGTAATGTATGGCGGTAAATATTGATGGCACATCAGGCACTTATTGGGGCAATCGGTACCACTAGGCTATTGATGGCCCTTAGGTCTTGTACAAACCTATAGTCACAATTGCCTTCTTTACTTTTCTTACCTTCTCTTTTGTTAATATAGAACAAGATAATTTCCCTTTAAGATCCCTTTATAAAAAGAAATCTTCAACTATTGGCTGTAAGCCATCCTCTTTTTAATGTGTCTGCCCTGGTGTTTCAAACTCATTCTGCTATTTTCTGTGTCCTTGTATCTGTGCAGCTGTTATCTGGTTGTGGAATGTAAGGGGGAGGAGGCGGGGCGCCTGATACAGGCATGGAGAAGGTTAATTTAACCTCTAAATTCACAATCTCATGATTCTGCTAAACCCATCGGGTTGTGGACAACTTTTGGGTTAGGAAGCCATAGGGAGCCCCGGTCCAGCCGGAGATCTCCTACAGCATCTTCTTTTGTCTATCTGTTTGTAAACATTCTGATTTTTTTTTTTTTTTTTTTCTTGGCAAAATGCCAATAAGCACTCCTTAGACAAGCAAGCCTCATACATTATTACTTTTCTTATTATTTATAACCAAACTATTTTTTTTTTTTTTTTTTTTATTTATTTCAAATTTATTTTTTATTTTTGGCAGAGTGCCAACAGGTTCAAACAGTACTTGCAACTTCTGTAATACCAATGCCGCAAACAATTCTTCACAATATCTATTACGTTTAGCGAGATATAAGTACTTGAACCATGTTGGCAAAAAGCCAAACCAAATTTTGAACCTGACTTCCCTGCATAGCAGCAAAAGGAATCATTACCTTAAGAAAATGTTACTAACACTGCTATTATGCTAACTCTCTAGTCAAAACATTCATACATAAATCATTAAGAATAAACATCAATACATCACCGGATACTGTAGCATTACCCGGGAGTTCACAGGAAGACACGTCTGTCGCCCTTAAATCTAAGTCCTATGATAACACGGAGCAGTGGAAGGCGTTGTCTTACCTTACAAACGCTGACAAATTTCCACACAGACAGTTTACAAATTATCTTATCAACTACACAACAGATAAAGAAAGCAAAGAGATCGGTTTTGTCCAGCACACCTTAGCAGACTTTTTTCTTATAATTACAGTACTGTAATAACTCATCATTGACCTACGGACTTCACAGAGTCCTGGGACCTACCGAGGTCCTCATTAACGACTGTTCACCCCCGAACAGATGGCTGCCGCAGACTTATAAAGAGGACTACACAGAATCCTCACTGTTCACATCGAACAGCTGCTTTTTTTCTAAAGCATTTGCTATTACACAGAATAGCTATGGCTACTGCACAGAGTAGTCTTATCTAATGGGCTTCCTAAAGCCCATTCAGCCCGCCCAGGGCTATCGCTGTTATCTCAACAGCTTGACTTTTTCAAAGTCTAAAAACTATTTCTACATAAATCACAGGTTCAGTTAAAGGAACGATTTCTAAATAGAGGTCACGGTGAGAGAAGATATATATCAAGTCTACTCACCAGACATATCATAATCGATCGCGGAACGAGCCCCCAGCTGAAAGGAAATAAATCAAGATTAGGGGTTACTCTCTCTGCTTTGGTATGCTGTGCAATTCCCAAACCAGATCTGTGAGATTTGCCCTGTGAGATAAAGAAAAGAATACATAGCCAGGTCCTCTCCGAGCAAATCTAAATCTTTATTCTTAGGTGTGAATATAAGAGGGGCTTTCAGAAAGTACCGCCCTTTAACAGATTATCCAATCATATACAGAGACACATAAGTACAGTCTGACGCCCACAGTGAAACTAATTATTTCTAAAATATCACGTGCTTTACAAGAAATGAAACTCAACAGAAGATTACAGTATTATGGAAAAACGAAACTAGATTAGCAAGACTTGAGCATATTTCACAAAATGGATGTTAGAGACACACAAAATGGAAGCTGACTATAATACAAAGAAGTAGTTAAACTAAATATCCCTTCAATACCAACAACTAAGTTAAAGAAGCAGTCTGTCCAGGACCAAATCTACTGGAGATAGGCCAGGGGTATCTAACCAGGAGGACTATAATGCGTTGAATTTACAAGGGCGGCCACAGTGTTGGAAAATATATTTTTCCAATTGTAGGGTGACTCCCAGCTGGGCAATCCATTCCTTCAGGGTAGGGGGCTCAGTCGCCTTCCAGTATCTAAGAATGAGCTTATGGGCCTGAAAGAGGGCCCTGGAAAAATTAAGGGTTATCTTCAATTGGAAGATCATCAAGGATTCCCAATATACATGGTTTGGGGTCCACAGGGATGTGGATCTCAAATACTTTGTTAATTGTTGCAAGTACACCCAGCCAGTAGAGATGAAGCTTCTGGCAGCGCAACAAATAAATAAGGTCCCCATGGTCCCTAGAGCACCTAGTGCAATCAGAGCTTTCTCCTATGCCCATCCTATATAGTCTTGTAGGCATGAGATGCACCCGCAACACAACATAGAACTGGGACAAATGCTGTTCCGTATTGAGGGAGCACAACTGTAAAGCTTGTGATGCTTCCTCCCATTTGGTTCTCCTCAAATGTGCCCATATCACTCTCCCACCTAGTCACTACCCTGGATGAAAAGCTTTTTAAGAATGTCGACAATAGCATAGAGTAAGACCTGGATATAAATCCCTTAAAAAGGAAACCTCTGCCATCTAATGAAAAACAGGAGCTGGGGGTTGTATCCATGAAACTCTGCTTGATTGTGCCTTAACCGCATGTTGTAGCAGCAGAAGAGAAAAATACATTGATTGCAGGAGCCCGCAATTCTGTAAATGAGCACAGTTTGCCATTAGAGAAGATACAGTATGTACCAAGTGTGTGATTCCATGTGATTTCCAACGTACTCCACGCGTCAGGGATTGTAGTTTCTCCCAGTACCCATTATCCCATATAACCAGTAAAGCCAGTGACATCCTGTAGCTGTCTAACTTTGTACAAAAATACAATTCTAGTTGTTTTTTTTCCAATGCTACCTGTAGTGATGCCAAAAGATTTATTCTCAACTTAATACATAATAAAATCTTGTGTGTGAAATAATGCATCATTTTGCATTTTTTGGTCCAAGATTTTACATAACATAGTGGAGTGGTGAAAGATAAAGTCACAATCCACCTTTCAGTTTTTAGGCCTGGTTCACACCTATGCCTTTTTTAGTGTGGTTTCAGTTTTGCGGAAATACAATACAGTCCATTTAACGTGGTTTCCCATGGGTCACAGTCACATCAGTGCATTTTATGGAAAGGGACAAGGACTTTTCGGGTTTTTGGTTCCATAGGCTTCAATGGATCAAAAATGTGTATTGAAAAACGCAAGCTGCACCTGGAATATGCAAACTGCAACCTGTATAGGAGTGAACCAGACCTAAGGGACTTTTTTTGTCAGCCAGACATGCTGACAGTGGCTGCAGTTATTTACAGATGTTTGGCTGTAACCCCAAGTGAAGCAAATAACCTGCGGTTACAGATGATCTCACCTGGACCCAAGCAGTTTAAATCCAAACATCCACAAACAGCTCTGCTGGATCCTTGCCTCAGCTGAGAGTTAAATCCTGTGTGAATTAGGCCTTAATTACCACTGTTGTACTTTTTGATGATGGAAACAGTGTTATACTGTAAACCTACTTAATAATATTTTTGATTAAAATAATTTCACAAGAATCTCTAACTGATCCCAGGAGTACCAGCAACAGTTTCAATTTGAGGATTCTGATTCAGTTAGTTGAGTGAAAGTGCACTGTTCACTTTGCCATTGTTTTTAAAGTGAAACTGTCACTATAGGGTTCAAGGTCAAACAAGCCCAAGCTGTAAAAGATGTTTTAACTGAAAATTAGAATGTGTATGCTGAGCTGATGATGATGACATAAGGATACCTATGGAATTTAACTATTTTTCACCTCTCCTGAGAGCATAGGGGGAGTGAAAGTAGGGTTGCCACCTGTCCGGGATTCACTTGGACAGTACGGGTTTTGAAACATGTGCCCGGGTCTCTGCCCGCCTGAGACCCAGGCACATTTCATTTCATTCCAGTGGCTGCCTGTGCCGAAGCTGTGCCACCACAACCGTGTCTCCTCGAGTTCGAGTCCACTTTATTTCTGCTCCTACTGCTTGAGTGCCTCCCTATCTACCCCCCGCTCTGTCAGCGCACCTCCGTCCGCTCTGTGTGCTGCAGACGGGACACAGAGGCAGAGGCGGAGCCTCCATGTTGCCGGGTGCTCTCCTCGAGTCCTCTGGTTGGCTACAGAAGGGACAAAGAGGTGGGGTTGAAGGCGGAGCCTCCCCATTCCCTGCTGCTCTATTGGAAAGTGTTCAGAGATCACGCTGGGACTGGAGCCCAGCTTGTAAGGTAAGTTTTTGCCATGTTAGTATGTCAGGATTTCAAAGTACTCTCACCTCTCCTCCCACCATACACTATACATACACACCCCTCCCCGCACCATACACTATACATACAGTTCTGCCGCCCCCTTCCCATATACCATCCATTCATATAGTTCTCTCTCTCCTCCTCATACACCATCCATATATACAGTCCCTCACACATTTATTCAGTCCCCCATATATACAGTTCCCCCCCATACACCATCCATATATACAGTCCTCCCCCCATATATACAGTTCTCCCCCATATATACAGTTCTCCCCCCATACACCATCCATATATACAGTCCCCCCCATACACCATCCATATATACAGTCCCCCCCATATATACAGTTCTCCCCCCATATATACAGTTCCCCCCATACATCATCCATATATACAGCCCCCCCCCCCATATATACAGTTCCCCCCCATACACCATCCATATATACAGTCCCTCAATATATACAGTTCTACCCCCCCTCCCCCATACACCTATGGAGAAAAACCGAGATTGAGGAGAAGCTGCTAGTGCCATGGTTAATATATGAGAGTCTGATTGGGTTCCATTTGGATGCTACAGAGAGACCATTTCATTGGGTGATATCTGTTGATGCTGATTTCTTCATATGTATGAGGTGAGAGTTCTGTGAGACCACTGCCATAAGGAGACCACCTGTGGAGTTGCTCATGAACTTTTTTATCTGACCATTCCTTACGAAGCCACTTTATATCTATTCAGATTTTTTTAACCCTTTTTTGAACTTTATTTTAAATTTTTCTGGAAGGACAATTATTTATTGTTCACATTTACTGTATTTGCAATCGTTTTTTGTATTTTTGCATCTGTGCATTTTTGCAATCTTTTGCACTTTTTCTTTACAGTTCACCGAAACAGTCTGTGTGATACACACAGGGTGTATACATTGTTTGAGACTTTGCATTGTGCACTTTATATTGGTACACTTTATATGGTATATACTACTTGTATACACATCCTTGTGCACTTTATTTTCATATGTCCTTGATTCACATACGGAGGAATTTTTTATTACCGTATATACTCGAGTATAGGCCATCCCGAGTATAAGCCGAGGCCCCTAAATCACCACAAAAAAATGGGGAAACGTATTGACCCGTGTATAAGCCGAGGGGCAAAAATGCAGCAGCAACTGTAAGTGGAAAAAGGGTCAGCAATGCCCATCTGCATGTCCCCTGTACCCCCCGGGTCCCCATTGCAGCCCGTGTCCCCATTGCAGCCTACCTGTGCCGATCCGCGGGTCCGTGGGTCCGGGGTCCTGGGTCCTGTGTCTGGGGTCCTCGGTCCTGTGTCCGGGGTCCGGGGTCCTCGGTTCGGGGTTCGGTCCCGCTCTGTCCTCCCCACATTACAGGCACCATTAAAATTTAAAAGCCGCGCCTCCTCATCCGTGATAGGAGGAACACTTTTTTCCCAGCAGTCAGTGTTCAGTGTTCCGCCTATTACGGATATCCTCTCATCCTCGTCCATGAGATGAGAATGACAGGCCATCCGTGATAGGCGGAACACTGTACTGCTGGGGAAATTAGTGTCCGCCTATCACGGACGGGCGGGAGGAGGCGGCGCGGCTTTTAAACACCGCCGTCTGTCTGCATGACAAGCTTTTCATGTAGGCAGACGGCGGTGACTCGAATATAAGCCGAGAGGTAGACTTTCAGACCTAAAAAAGGGTCTGAAAATCTCAGCTTATATTCGAGTATATACGGTACCGTATTTATTAGTGTTTTGAGTGAATATATATGACCGCGCAAGATCACTTTACCTATATATTGTGGCATTGTATGCTGCGTATTAACAAGAGGAACTCTCAGATTTATTATACAAGTTTGAGCACATGCAACAGCGAATAAGGGAGATGCTTTCTGACTTCATAACTCAGGTAGACAATATCCTACATCAAATCCTTATAAAAAAAATGGTATAGATCCACAAGAGGCCAACAAGGTCCCGCTAGATTGAATCTTAAAGAAGCTCACCCAAATGACCCTAAAGTACCGAAGCTTCTTCTCAAGGGACCCAGATCTGTTCCCACCAATCCAGAACCAGTGAAGGAAATTAGAGTAGAGGGAGCTCTGTTAGACTAGAAGAATCAGGAACAGGCTACTCCAAGCAAGTCCACACTTAAGAGATTCCAAACGAAAAAAGTGAACAATCTGCAGCGGGAGTCCAAAGTATACCTCATCTATGACTCCTGACCAGAGGCCCAACTCATCTTTGTTTTCAGGTTGACAGGCTAGGGAAGCCAATGCACACCAATCCCCCAGGGTTGCCACGGAACAGCAAGGAAAACAGAAGCTATCTAAGAGAAGAGCGAAAGTCTAAACTGCTGAGCCTGCTCTGAACAATTTCCCTGATCAGTTGGTGGTTCCCTTGCTTATAGTCCCAATTTAAGTAGAAGGGGTCTCCACCAAGACTCTGCTGGATACAGGGGCACAAGTAACGTTACTGTATCAAGACTTTTATGACAAGTATCAGAAACATATTGTGACGGATCCAGTACCCAAGGTGTCCGCCGTAAATGCTTCCTAAGTCCTGGAACATGAGTCCAATGGATCTGGTTATAGGAGCCCCCAAGAACTAGACAGCACTAGTCTTGGAGTACATCAGGAATTAACTTTTATTTGACATGTCACACAAATATATACAGCCGGATGACTAGTACCTAACATAATTAGCATGAGTTAATTATCTAATCATTGACCCAGACTAGTTGACTGAGAGAAGACTTTTCAGGGTAAGACTTTAAGGCTTCTAGCTCATTTCAATGACTATTCAATAGACATTACCATATTACCATAAACATTAACACAGGGCTAATTAGCACAACAACATTGTGTGGAATACTCCTTACAAGCCAGACCAGTATCATCTACATTACACAAGGCAACAGACAGGCTGGCTGGAGTAGCATCTGACAGTGTGTGTCCCATAATGCATGGGACAACACACATTATATATACATATATATCCAGTCTATGTGTCTTGGGGGGCCAGCATGGACCTAAATCCAAGTAAAACCAGCTGAGCGGTCTCCAGGCATACAGCTCACAAAGAGCACCATTCTCCCAAATGCCAGGGCCCGTAATCACAAGGCAATAGGCTCGCATTCAGTCCCCTCCAACAGCCTCTGTCCCGGCTAGGTCTGTCACACATATACCCCTACAGAAGTTGGAAGACCTTCATAATTGGGGTATTTGAATGCATAAATTCCCATATGATGAGTACCTCCCAATATAAATGATGTTCAGATCTTCCACAGTCGGGAAAACAGAGACGTTTGATACCTTAGCAGTCGTGTGTCCTCGCATTCCTGGGGTGAAACAGGACTTTTTTTTTTATGTCCTATTGACCTAAAAGTACAGGTTAACTTTTTACCATTGTTTGAAATGCAATATTTATCCCTTGTTTGTCAAGGGTACATTTCTAATTTAATTTTGGTATTCAAAGAAAACAGGACTCTGCTAAAAGGGACCCCTAGAGTGAGAAGACTACTCACCCCTATTGCCATGAAGAGTGACTTATCAGTCGAAAATGTTCACCCTCAGCTACATCAGGCCTATCAACGTGTTCTGCAGGAGCAGAAGGCCCTAATGGAAGGGGTAGGGAAGCTCTGAAGACTCGGCTCTGAAGAAAGAGTGCTGCAACCTAGGGAAATAGCTTGTTTGTGAGCCACTGTCAAATTAACCTGGATCCAGGCCCTTTGTTGACCTTTGAAGATAATTCGCAGGGAGAGGACACTGGGTTGGAGCTGATTCCTTAGGTATTATTATTATTATAATACAGGATTTATATAGCGCCGACAGTTTACGCAGCGCTTTACAACATTAGGGCAGACAGTACAATTACAATACCATTCAATACAGGAGGGAATCAGAGAGCCCTGCCAGTTAGAGCTTACAATCTAGGAGGGAGGGTCAAGTTATACAAAAGTGTAATAGCTGTGGAGGATGAGCTAATGGAGAAAATAGTGCAGTTGTTAGATGGAGGCAGGATAGGCTTCTCTGAAGAGGAAAGTTTTCAGGGATCGCCTAAAAGTGGATACATTTGGAGACAGTCTGACAGATTAGGGTAGCAAATTCCAGAGGATAGGCGAGGCTCGGGAGAAGTCCTGGAGGCGGATATAGGAGGAGGTGATGAGGGAGCTAGAGAGCAGGTCTTGGGAGGAACGAAGAGGGTGATTAGGTTGGTATTTGAGACTAGGCTAGTGATGTAGCTGGGGGCAGAGTTGTGGATGGCTTTGTAACTTATTGTTAGTATTTTGAATTTAATTTGTTGGGGAGTGGCAGCCAATGGAGGGATTGGCAGAGAGGGGTAGCAGACACTGAGCTTGTAAGGTGGATGAGTCTGGCAGGAGCATTCATGATGGACTGAAGGGGGGGTAGTCTATTTAAACGTGAGCCAATGAGGAGGGAAATGCAGTAGTCAAGGTGAGAGATAACCAGGGAGTGAATCAGGAGCTTTGTGGTTTCATTGGTTAGAAAGTGACGTAGTTTAGAGATGTTGTGGAGGTTGAGGCGGCAAGCTTTAGAAAGTGATTGGATGTGGGGCCGAAAGGAGAGTTTAGAGTCCAGGATAACACCTAGCACGCTGACATGTGGGGATGGGTGGATGGTTGTGCCATTGCTCTTGACAGATAAGTCAGGGGAAGAGGCATGTGGGGGAGGAAATATTATAAGCTTGGTTTTGGACAAGTTAAGTTTGAGGAAGTGGTGTGACATCCATACAGATATGTATGTTAGTGAGTTAGTGATGCATGAGGAGACTGATGGGGTGAGTTGAGGGGTGAAGAGAGAGATTTGTGTGTCGTCAGCATAGAAATGATATTGAAAGCTGTGAGAGGCTATCAGCTGACCCAGGGAACAGGTGTAGATTGAAAATAAAAGAGTTCGAAGAACAGAACCTTGGGGGACCCCGATGGAGAAGGGAAGAGGAGTGGAGGAAGTAGAATTGTAAGTGACACTGAAGGTGCGTTGGGATAGGTAGGATGAGAGCCACTGAAGAGCACAGTCACGGAGACCGAGGGAGTAAAGTTTTTTGAGGCGGAGGGGATGGTCAACCATGTCGAGTACAGAGTACTGTCCGTTGGTTTTTGCAGTTAGTAGGTAATTTGTGAGTTTTAAAAGAGCAGTTTCTGTGGAGTGTTGAGGGCGAAATCCAGATTGAAGGTGATCAAGAAGGTTATTCTTAATGAGGTGGTCACTCAGTTGGTTGTAAACCAGGCGTTTTAAGTTTAGAGGAACAGGGGAGCAAGGAGATAGGGCATAGGTTGTTTAGATTGGTAGGGTCAGGGCCGGTGCTACCACTAGGCAAACTAGGCAACCGCCTAGGGCGCCATGCTGCCTAGGGGGCGCCTGACACTGGTTTTCCTACTCTCTTCTCTCTGCAGCAAGCAACTAAGTCTCAGCATCAGCAGGCAGCCACCCCTCTGTTCACAGGTAGTGTCAGAGGCGCAGCGGGGGTGAAGGACTGTGTCTGTGTCCCGACTCTTGAACGAATAGAAGCAAGCAAACATTCATTGATGGGCACTGGTAGGCTGCATTTGATGGATCCTGGTGAGGCAAAATGTGATGGGCGCTGGTGAGGCTGCATTTGATGGGCACTGGTAGGCTGCATTTGATCGGCGCTGGTAGGCTGAATTGATGGGCGCTGGTAGGCTGCATTTGATGGGTGCTGGTAGGTTGCATTAATGGGCGCTGGTGGGCTGCATTTTATGGGTGCTTTGTTAAAAAGGTGGGGTTTACATGGGCAGGGAAAAGGCAGGGCAGGGGTGGAGTCAAGGGGGGCGGCAAAATTAGGTTTCACCTAGGGTGTCAAAAATCCTTGCACCAGCCCTGGGTAGGGTCCAAGGATGGCTTTTAGTAGGTAGTGTGGACTATGGTTTTGCAGCAAAATCAAGGAAAGTTACCCGTCAATATTCAAAACAATACCAACCTCCCAGTCAAGCTAAAACCTTGGATGTTGCTTGGGCAGGTGAACACAGCTACTCCAGTGACACCATCTAGTCTAATAGGTGTGTCAGGAAAGGTTCCACCCGCTGATGATACTGTCTGACATTTGGCGTGCAGTACTGTGGTCCACCAGCAGGTATCTCCTGGCAGTCTGGAACTGCCTGGGGAGCCTTCCCCTGTTGATAGTATTATATGATCCTTGGGCCGCAGTACTGGCATCCACCAGCGGGTGGTTTTTGGCAGTATGGGGCCGACATCATCTCCTGCAGTTAGGCATCACCTGAGTAATTGCAGGAGGTGTGTATAAGTACCCGGCAGACACACTGATGCCTTTCCTTGGTACCTTCCTTGCGCCCTGACCTCGAACCTGTGAAACCCTGCACTGATGTGTTCCTGTCTGCTGCCCAGCCTGATGTGTTCCTATCTGCTGCCCAGCCTGATGAGCCCCTGCCTGCTGCCCAGCCTAATGAGCCTCTGTCTGCTGCCCAGCCTGATGTGTTCCTATCTGCTGCCCAGCCTGATGAGCCCCTGCCTGCTGCCCAGCCTAATGAGCCTCTGTCTGCTGCCCAGCCTGATGAGCCTCTGTCTGCTGCCCAGCCTGATGAGCCACTGTCTGCTGCCCAGCCTGATGTGCCACTGTCTGCTGCCCAGCCTGATGTGCCACTGTCTGCTGCCCAGCCTGATGTGCCACTGTCTGCTACCCATCTTTATGTACCCGTGCCTGTTGCCCAGCTTGAAGTACCCATGCCTACTGCTCAGCTTGATGACCCGAAGCCTGCTGCCCAGCTCGATGACCCCGAGCCTGCTGCCCAGCCCTATGACACGGAGCCTGCTGCCCAGCCCGATGACCATCTTGATGTACCCGTGCCTGTTGCCCAGCTTGAAGTACCCGTGCCTACTGCCAAGCTTGATGACCCGGAGCCTGCTGCCCAGCTCAATGACCCGGAGCCTGCTGCCCAGCCCAAAGACCTGGAGCCTGCTGCCCAGCCTGATGACCCGGAGCCTGCTGCCCAGCCCGATGACCTGGAGCCTGCTTTCCAGCCCAATGACCCGGAGCCTGCTGCCCAGCCCTGCTGCCCAGCTCGATGACCCGGAGCCTGCTGCCCAGCCCGATGACCCGGATTCTGCTGTCTGCCTTGATGTGCCCGCTGTCTGCCTTGATGTGCCCGCTGTCTGCCTTGATGTGCCCGCTGTCTGCCTTGATGTGCCCGCTGCCGGCTTGATGACCTGGAGCCTACTGCCCAGCCCGATGACCCAGAGCCTGCTGCCCAGCCCGATGATCCGGAGACTGCTGCCCAGCCCGATGACCCGGAGCCTGCTGCCCAGCTCGATGACCCGGAGCCTGCTGCCCAGCCCGATGACCCGGAGCCTGCTGCCCAGCCCGATGACCCAGAGCCTGCTGCCCAGCCCGATGACCCGGAGCCTGCTGCCCAGCTCGATGACCCGGAGCCTGCTTACCAGCTCGATGACCCGGAGCCTGCAGCCCAGCTCGATGACCCGGAGCCTGCTGCCCAGCCCGATGACCCGGAGTCTGCTGTCTGCCTTGATTTGCCCGCTGTCTGCCTTGATGTGCCCGCTGCCGGCTTGATGTACCTCCATCTGTTGTCCGGCTTGATATCATGGACTTTTCTCAGCAGCGGCTAGTTGGAGCGTCCGGAGGCCGCTCCTTTGAGGGGGTTCCACCTGCTGATGATACTGTCTGATATTTGCAGTACTGTGGTCCACCAGCAGGTGTCTCCTGGCAGTCTGGAACTGCCTGGGGAGCCTTCCCCTGTTAGTAGTGTAACGGCCATAACCCTTGATGGGGCGGCCTTGACTTCTGGGCTTACCGGTTACCTCCTCTTGGCTTGTCGATGAATGTCCAGGAGTTCCCAGGGTTAGTACCCAACAACTTTGGATGCTGACACAATAAAAGTCCTTTTGAAGGTTTTTATTCTTGCAGTAGTTACATCCAACAAAACAAAGTCTTAGATAGGAATAGAGGGCAAGGGTGAAGAAACTCAGGCTGACATCCGCAAATGTCTTTTATCAAACCCAGAGAGTAGCCACTCGCAGCTGGGTACTTCAATGCCTGACAAACCTCTAGCCAGAGATATGGCAGCTGTCAATGTGATCCGTAAACTTGTTAAAAGTCTCTGACACAGAATGAACTTGCAACCGAAGGTGAATAGGAACCTTTCTCACAGTACCTGGAACTTTCTCTGTCTCCTTGGCAGCACTGTGGAAATGTGGATTCTTTAGTGTCCATACAACTCAGCAACCAGGCTCCTCTTGAGATGCCAGCTTGTTGGCCCTCCTCCGAAGAGTCCTCCCCCAGTCACCTATGCGAGCTGTGGTGCCCCTTCAGTAATGAGAGCACACTGGGACGCCTTGAATCCTCCTTCAGTTACTGGGCCTCGGGCTAAGCGGCCCCGAGACTCGGGAACAGACGGATCCTTGCCCCAGACCATGCGGATCTGTGAGGCTAGTCAAACTGACCATGTTGTGGGACAGCAAACGTTCCCAGGCCCAGGACCTCTCGCGGGGCTACCCTGGTCCAGAACCAGGAAACAGGACTGAGGCCGCACCCCGAACACGTGACTCCAGCACCCTAAGTACCCTTCCCCAGATTACACAGCGGGGCCAGGCGCACCCACTGATTGGCTCCGGAGAAGACTGATACCTAAGACATCCAACCAGGCCTGGTTCTAGGCCTGTCATGTGTACCTCACTGTAACCATGACCAGGCAGAACCCTAGTACAGCCCAGCCAAACTGATGCCAAAGTTAACCTGCACAATTAACCATCAGAACCCTATTATTGTTCTGAGGGAAAAACAAAATTTCCACATATAGCACACACTTGTGAAAGTGTCCCGGCTACACACTCCCCCTGGTTATTTAGACGATGTCCTCATCATCTAGGCAACAACCAGAGAAAAAGAACCTAACAGAATTTACAAAAAAAAACCTGTGCGGTGCCTGAGTTTTAAATGGGTGTTGGGAAAGGAAAGGAAGGAAAACACAGTTAAATGTTTGACATTTTCACAACAACATGTTTAACATACTGTACATGTACCACCCAGACTAACTGACTAACCCACCCAATCTCCGATGAGCTTGACAGTCGATCTCGGTGCATCCTGAAAAAAAAACAACAGGCAAAGGCAATACTATACACTGTACAATTCGTTTAAAGAGCGAAATTTCACCCCATACTCAGTGAAATTCCCTTCTTTAAAGACCCAGGAGTTTTTTCCTAAAATCACTAACGAATGTAAAAGAAAATTCTCTCTACTGCTGTCCCTTTTCTGTCGACTCACGCCACCTGGTGGTCAGAGCCGCTGTAACTGCAAGTCCTTAAGAAACCAAGTATTGGTGTCCGTTTAATATATTGAGAAATTTCAGATCTCAGGAGTTCTCGCCACTTCTCTGAGATATCTGTTCTCCCCCTTGTGGCAGCTTAATATACATTGTAGATCGCTTCTCTCACTGAGAATAGAAGTGATCTATAAATGCTTTGAGAATCCCAAACGGCTTCTGTTTCTGTAATCTCGTGATAGCTCGGGAGATTTCAGTATCAGAACCCAAAAGTGAAACACGAAGCACTCCACATACACTGCACATATTAACTTAATAATAAAGATATATTCCCCCTACCCAATAAACAGACACCCCATAACAGTAAAACATTATAATGATTAATACATAAGCATAACCCATGTGCATATTTATCTGTAGCCACAACACTGCCTTTGCATGGGTGTACACTGTAATACACAAATGTGAAGGACTCGGAGGATATATATATATATATACATATATCTATATATGTATATATATATATATATTTTTTTTTTTTATATCTGTGTGTGTATATATTTTCATCTGTATATATATATATATATATATATATATATATATATATATATATACACACATACAGATATATAAAAAAAAAAATATATACACACACAGATATATATATATATATATATATACACACACACACACACACATACATATATATATATATATATATATATATATATATATATATATATATATATACAGATGAAAATATATACACACACACACAGATATATAAAAAAATTATAAAAAAAAAATATATATATATATATATATATATATACACACAGATATAAAAAAATTATATATATATATATATATATATATTATATACAGATGAAAATATATACACACACAGATATATAAAAAAAAAAAAAATATATATATATATATATATATATATATAATTTTTTTTTTTTATACTGTATGTGTATATACAGATATATATAAAAATATTATAAACACACACAAAATTTTTTTTATATCTGTGTGTGTATATATATATATATATATTTTTTTTTTTTTATAATTTTTTTATATATCACACATATATATAAATATAATATATATATATCACTGTATATTAAACAGGCCGTTTCTATTGCAGTCAATGCAGCCGTTTTGTGTACTGAGATGAGAAGAGAAGAATAGGTTCTCCAGTACTCATCTCAGTATATTAAACCGGCAATGCTCTGAGATAAGCTGAGATCATCATAATCTCAGCTTATCACAGTTTATTAAACGTACACCATTGTGAGCTGGAAACTTGTAGATCTTGACGCATAGTTCTCTCTGCAGCAACTACCTGTCTATGTAATTCCCACAGTTCTTGTAACTTGTGCAGAAAATCCCAAAAAGATGAAGACACAGAGAAGTTCTTTTTGCAAAATTCAAAGGCTTGACTCAGGAACAGTTCACCTATAGAAACGTGGGTCAGGCAAAACCAAGTCTTTACCCATTTGAACATCATAAGTGGTGATGTAGTACACAGCACTGTCTTTATCCGGTCTGCAGATCACAATTTTATCACAATAGATGTGCCGACCCAGCCAAACTGATGCCAAAGTTAACCTGCACAATTAACCCTCAGAACCCCATTACTGTTCTGAGGGAAAAAAATAAATTTCCACATATAGCACACACTTGTGAAAGTGTCCCCGCTACAGTAGTATTATATGATCCTTGGGCCGCAGTACTGGTGTCCACCGGCGGGTGGTTCCTGGCAGTGTGGGGCCGACATCATATCCTGCAGTTAGGCATCACCTGAGTAATTGCAGGAGGTGTGTATAAGTACCCGGCAGACACACTGATGCCTTGCCTTGGTATCTTCCTTGCGCCCTGACCTTGAACCTGTGAAGCTCTGCATCTGAACCTAATCCTGTTCCTGATCCTGTTCCTGTTCCTGTTCTTGTCTGTTACCTGAACCCTGGACCCTGAGCCTTGTACCTGATCCGTCCCTCCTGTGATCCCTCCATCCTCTCCTTGTCCTATTTGTCTTCCTTCCCCAGCTGCTGACCGCCCGTTGTCGACCCTGGCCTGGCCCTGTTTATGATTCTGGTATTCCCCTTTACTTGTATATATTTGTCTGTTATTATTTGTGGGTTTCTGTTGGTGGTTGTTTGGTTGCACATTGTAGTATATTGGAAGTGGTTGTATTTATTCACTTATCTTAATAAATCATATATTTTCACCTTATCTGCGTTCGTTCCTCTGTTGCTATCCACACAGCTCTGGTAACACCTGATACATGACAGGGTGAGTCACAGACAAAATATCAGAAGACAGGCTCTACCTTCAAAATTCAACAATATCGCCAGAGTGGAAGGGATGTCTCCTAAAATGGGCAGAAATGTTATTAAAAAATGTCTACAAGTGTCTATTCCGGGGGGGGGGAGTGGTTCAGCATGTTAGATCTGAAAAGCAGGTACTATATTACCAAATCCTTATGCACCCAGAAGACAGGGAGAAGACTGTCTTCATCTGCCCACTGGTATTTATTTTAATGCAACAAAATGTCCAAAGGAGCCCCTACAACCGTTCGTAGGAGAAATTAACCTAATTGAGGTACTGGTGTATCTTGATGATATTGTCTTTGGTAAGACTCTTGAGAAACATTATTATTATTATTATACAGTATTTATATAGCGCAAATAGTTTACGCAGCTCTTTACAATGTATCAGGGGGACAGTACAATTACAATACAGTTCAATACAGAAGGAATAGGAGGACCCTGCTCATGGAGCTTGCAATCTACAGGGAGAGGGGGTGGTAAAAAAGGCAATATCTGCAGGGGATGATCTTATGGAGGTGACTTGGGTACAGTTCTTAGGTGGAGGTGGGGTAGGCTTCCCTGAATAAGTGAGTTTTCAGGGATCGCCTAAAGGTGGACAGGGGAGCTGACCAGGCATACTGGGGCAGGGAGTTCCAATGAATGGGAGAGGCTCTGGAGAAGTCCTGGAGGTGAGCATGTGAGGAGGTGACTAGGGAGCTAGAGAGCAGGAGTTTCTGGGAGGAGTGGAGAGGACAATATCTACAGATGAGGTTGGTGATGTAGCTGGGGGCGATGTTGTGGTTGGCCTTGTATATTGTGGTTAGTATTTTGAATTTTATACGTGGTGTAGGGGAAGCCAGTGAAGGGATTGGCAGAAAGGAGCAGCAGTCACAGATCGGTTAGTAAAGTGTAGTAAAGTGTAGTAAACTGTATTATTATCTCCATGGAAATGAGCCGCCTATTTAGACTCATGGGTGACATGGTAGCCCAGCCCTTGCTGACGAAGTCCCGTAGGATTCAACGTGTATGGGGGAGGAGCTACCTTGCGAACGTCACCCACTGACATTGTATCTTTAATGCTACTACTGGACATCCACACTGGATGCTATTGATTTTATGGTAACTTGTGACCACTTTATCAAGCCCAGAACTACGACTTTTAAATAAATTACTTTTTTCTGATGGAGAGCACTTAGATTGTGTTCCTTTCTCTCAAACTATCTTCGGCTGATCTGGTCCATTGGAGTGCTGGTTACCTTTATCCTGCTGTGGATGCAAGCTTGTCTGACCTTCTGTTAGTTCAGAGTTCAGAGGTCCATCGGATCTGGTCGTGGTGGAGGTGGTGTCATACAGGAATCTGCAGTAGATTGAAATTCATCACAAGGTTTCTTCATCTCTTATCCTGGGACTTGTAGTTCCTTTGTGAACATTGTGTTCACTGACTTTTTATTATTGCGCTGCACTTATTTTAATTTAGTAAGGTGTATTAGACCTGCAGCAGCATTAATAATAGACAAAAGGGGGATAGCCTGTGTAAAGGAAAGCCAGTGAGGAGGGAATTTCAGTAGTCAAGGTGGGAAATAACTAAGGGGTAAATAAGTCGTTTTGTGGTATCGGAAAGGGGCAAATTCCGGGAATGTTGCAGAGGTTAAGGCAGCAAGAGGCAGCCAGTGATTGGATTTGGGGGTGTAGAAGAGGTCAGAGTCTAGGATTATACCCAGCACCTTGGCATGTGTGGAGGGACCAATGGTTGTGCCGTTGATCTCAATGGTAAAGTCATGGGGAGGAGATCAAGGAGGAGGAAATATTATAAACTCAGTTTTAGAAAGATTGAGTTGGAGGAAGCAGTGTGACATCCATACTGATATGTGCTCAGTAAGTTTGTTATATGTGAGGAGATTAAGGGGGTGAGTTGAGGAGTGGAGAGATAAATCTGGATGTCGTCAGCATAAAGGTGGTATTGGAAGCCATGGGAGGTTATCAAATGGCCCAGTGAGGAGGTATAAAGAGAGAATAGGAGGGGCCCAAGGACAGAGCCTTGGGGTACCCCAACGGAAAGAGGAAGAGGAGCGGAGGAGATGGTGTTGAAACATGAGGAACGATTGGAAAAGATACTGCAGAGATTCCAAGAAGAAGGGTTAAAATTGTTATCTTTGTAGAAATGTCAATTCTGTCAACCCTCAATCACCACCAGTGCCTTGAAAAAGTATCCATACCCCTTGAAAATTTTCCACATTTTGTCATGTTACAACCAAAAACATAAATGTATTTTATTGGGATTTTATGTGATAGACCAACACAAATTGGCAAATAATTGTGAAGTGGAAGGAAAATGATAAATGGTTTTCAAATTTTTTACAAATAAATATATGAAAAGTGTGGCTTGCATTTATATTCAACCCCCTGAGTCAATACTTTGTAGAACCACCTTTTGCTGCAATTACAGCTGCACGTCTTTTTGGGGATGTCTCTACCAGCTTTGCACATCTAGAGAGTGAAATTTTTGCCCATTCTTCTTTGCAAAATAGCTCAAGCTCTGTCAGATTGGATGGAGAGTAAGGATGGGCCCGGTGTTCGATTCGAACCCATGTTTGAATCGAGCACCGGGCGTTCGCTCGCTCGGCGAGCCCAGAACTATTGGGGCCGCTCGCATCAAATTCGTGTGATGCGAGCGGCCCCGCAATGCATTGCGGCCTGCGCAGTGCAATGCTGGCTGATGATTGGCCAAGCATGCACTGTGACCCCGCATGCTTGGCCAATCACAGCGCCGGCAGCGAGGAGAGCCATAATTGGCTACAGGCAGGATGCCTGTAGCCAATTATAGCTCAGGGGCTTTAGTACATGCCCCACGGTATAAGAGGCCGCTGCGCCGGCGGCCTCGCATATTATGTTTCAGTCAGTGTCAGTGTGTCAGTGTGCTGCTGACAATATGTGCTCTATTTCTGGGGATATGTGTGTGCATGCTGTTAGAACAGCATTGCAGTATCACATCTGGGGGGTGTCTATAGGTGGCCGGTGACCCTTGAGGTATGGATTTTAAGGGGAACCCTAGCCAAAAAAAATGGCGTGGGGTCCCCCTCAAAATCCATACCAGACCCTTATCCGAGCACGCAACCTGGCAGGCCGCAGGAAAAGAGGGGGGGACGAGAGCGGCCCCCCTCCCGTCTGAACTGTACCAGGCCACATGCCCTCAACATTGGGAGGATGCTTTGGGGGTCTAAGACCCCCAAAGCACCTTGTCCCCATGTTGATGAGGACAAGGGCCTCTTCCCCACAACCCTGGCCATTGGTTGTGGGGGTCTGCGGGCGGGGGGCTTATCGGAATCTGGAAGCCCCCTTTAACAAGGGGACCCCCAGATCCCGCCCCCCCCTGTGTGAAATGGTAAGGGGGTACAAAAGTACCCCTACCATTTCACCAAAAAAGTGGCAAAAATGGTAAAAATGACAGGAGACAGTCTTTGACAATTCCTTTATTAAAATCTTCTTTCTTCTTTCTTCATCCTTCGGTTTCTTCATCTTCTCCTTCCCTCATCTTCTTCCATCTTCTTCTTCCATTTTCTTCTTCCTCCGATCCGCTTCTTCTTGCGCTGGTCTTCTCGTCCTTCTTGTCTGGCATCTTCTTCCGTCTGCGTCGGCGTCGGTGTCGGTGTCTCTGTCTCTTCTTGGGCCGCTCCGCGCAATGGGAGGCTCCCGCTGTGTGAGGCTCCGCTCCGTCTGACAGGTCTTTTATAATGGAGGGCACCTGGTGACCCCGCCCCCTCTGACGCACAGGGACGTCATGGGGAATTCCATGATGGCTTTCCCCATGACGTCAGAGGGGGGCGGGGTCACCAGGTGCCCTCCGTTTTAAAAGACCTGTCAGATGGAGCGGAGCCTCACATAGCGGGAGCCTCCCATTGCGCGGAGCGGCCCAAGAAGACACCGATGCCGACGCCGACGGAAGAAGATGCCGGACGAGAAGGACGAGAAGACCAGCGCAAGAAGAAGCGGATCGGAGGAAGAAGAAGATGGAAGAAGAAGATGGAAGAAGATGACAGAAGGAGAAGATGAAGAAACCGAAGGATGAAGAAAGAAGAAAGAAGATTTTAATAAAGGAATTGTCAAAGACCGTCTCCTGTCATTTTTACACTTTTTGCCACTTTTTTGGTGAAATGGTAGGGGTACTTTTGTACCCCCTTACCATTTCACACAGGGGGGGGGGGATCTGGGGGTCCCCTTGTTAAAGGGGGCTTCCAGATTCCGATAAGCCCCCCGCTCGCAGACCCCCACAATCAATGGCCAGGGTTGTGGGGAAGAGGCCCTTGTCCTCATCAACATGGGGACAAGGTGCTTTGGGGGTCTTAGACCCCCAAAGCATCCTCCCAATGTTGAGGGCATGTGGCCTGGTACGGTTCAAGTGGGAGGGGGGGCCGCTCTCTTCCCCCCCTCTTTTCCTGCGGCCTGCCAGGTTGCGTGCTCGGATAAGGGTCTGGTATGGATTTTGAGGGGGACCCCACGCCATTTTTTTTGGCTAGGGTTCCCCTTAAAATCCATACCAGACCTCAAGGGTCTGGTATGGATTTTGAGGGGGACCCTACGCCATTTTTTTTTTTTGGCTGGGGTTCCCCTTAATATCCATCCCAGACCTGAAGGGCCTGGTTATTGAATTTGGGGGGACCCCTACGCTTTTTTTTTTCATTTTTTTTATTTTTTATCAATGACTTTTTTTATGAATGAGTTTCAATGAATGACTGTTCTCTGTATTACGGGAGCCGTGAATTAACATTAGCCGCGAGTGATTTTAAATAGCTTTTTTACTTTCAAAAATGACACTTTGCGCAGAGACAGTTCTAAACACGGGAAACATGCGCCCCTTCACAGGCATACTATTGACACCCCCCAGGTACGAAATTTAAAGGAATATTACACTTTTATTGTTTCAATTTAAGCATTATTAAAATCACTGCTCCTGAAAAAACGGCCGTTTTAAAAAAAAAAATTTGCATTGATACATGTCCCCTGGGGCAGGACCCAGGTCCCCAAACACTTTTTATGACATTAACATGCATATTAGCCTTTAAAATTAGCACTTTTAATTTTGAACGTTCGTATCCATTATAACTAATAGCGTTCTAAAGCTCGCACGGACTTTAGGTCCGTTCGCGGTGTAGCAGAGCGTCCCAGAGAGAGCCAGGAGAAGTCTTGTTCGGGGTTTATACATCTCCCAGGCTCCTCATACACATTCAGAGGTCTCTGATACAAGATCCAGTTCGGATCTTAGTCCTCCTCTCCAGGCTAATTTAAGCTCACCTGAGCAAACAGCCTTTGCTCTCTGCCTGGGACACACAAACAGGGATGGTTTGTGAGGAGCCAAAAGGTTGGTAAAACCCTTTAAAACTCTTTACAGAAACTGACAAGCGGTAGGCTTGCTCAGCTTGATAGTTAGAGACGGTGTATGGTATAGTTAGAGCCGAGACGCGGCTAGGACTTTTGTTTTGTTATTTCTGTTTTGATATGTTTTCTGGAAGACTGTGCAGCACCTGTGTATGGACTTGTATTTAAAACCAATAAACCCAGCACTGTTTTCACTACCTCAAGTGGATTTGGTATCTGTGCCTAAATAAACAGCTCATCCCAGGGAGCTTTGTACCTGCTACCTGTCCCCCAGGTTACATATGGTGGAGAATGCGGGCAGCTGTAGTAAGTTACTACTTAAAAGGCCAGTACCTAGAGTGACTAAACATGGAGGAAATCCTAAAACAGTTGATGATATCCAACGCTGCGCAACAGCAAACAAACGCTGCACTGCAGAAAACAAACGCTGCACTCCACGCTGCACAACAGCAAGCAAACGCTGCACAACATCAAGCAACCGCTGAACAGCAGAAAACAAATGCTGCACTACAGCAAGCAAACGCTGCACAGCAGAAAACAAACGCTGCACTCTATGCGGCACAACAGCAAGCTAATGCTATCGCACAGGAGCAATCGCAGAGGCTGTTTGAACAGCTAGCCACTGATGCAAAAGCAGATAGGAAAACCTTGTCTGAGGTTGTGGAGACAATAGCACAGTGGTCACCTGCTAACATTGATAATATTGGAGACAAGCCCTCAGCCATCCATGTGGCTCGCTTTTTGTCCAAGATGACTACAGATGATGATCCAGAGGCCTTTCTGCTAACGTTTGAACGGACCGCTGAGAGGGAAGGTTGGCCTAAAACCCAGTGGGCAGGACTGGTCGCCCCGTTGCTTACTGGGGAATCGCAGAAGGCCTACTATGATTTGGAGTCAGCAGAAGCAGCAGACTATGAAAAGGTCAAACAGGAAATACTGGCACGACTTGGTGTCACTTTGGCAGTTCGAGCACAGCGGGTCCACAGCTGGTCCTTCCAAGACGAGAAGCCCCCAAGATCGCAGATGTTCGACCTAATTCACCTGGTGAGTAAATGGCTACAGCCGGAGTCCCTGTCTGGGCCACAAATAGTGGAGCGTGTGGTCATGGACCAGTTTCTGAGGTCACTACCCATTCCCCTGCAGGAGTGGGTGAGTCAAGGAGACCCCAATTCGGCAAACCACCTGGTGGAACTTGTTGAAAGGTATTTTGCTGCAAAGAACCTGGTCACCACCCCTACAGCCGCACGGACTTTCCGCCCAAAGCCACGGTCTCCCCAGGCAACCGGTAAGACTGTTCCAGGGGAAGTGGGTGGTAAGCATGGCAAGGAAATAGGGGGGAGGATTTTTGGTGCCAGGACTGAAGCTTGGCCTCCCAAACAAGGGAAGCCGGTGCCTGTCAGCAAACCAAACTGGGGAAACGTCAGGTGTTTTCGTTGCCAAGAAATGGGACATGTTGCGGCAAATTGTCCATTGACAGATGAACCAATGCAGTGTGATTTATCTATTAGAAGGCAGTCTATGTTTGCAGCGGTTTCATGCACTGCAACGCCAAATATGAGAAAACCAATGTGCCAAATGACTGTGAATGATAAGCCTATTACAGCCTTGCTGGACTCTGGAAGTCTAGTGACTTTGGTTACAGCTGAAATTATTGAACCTGTGAATTATCATGCTAAAAATGTTGCTGTGATCTGTATACATGGGAATACCCGGGAGTATCCTGTAACCACTGTTCAGTTTAAAACTGGTTTAGGTACAGTGACCCATCCGGTTGGACTTGTTCCCCACTTGGTGCATGAGGCCATCATTGGTAGGGACTTCCCTAAGTTCTGGGAACTGTGGGATCATCCCAACCCGGTCGCAGTACCCAACTCAATCGCAGAGCCAGAATTCCTGGCTACTACTGACAAGGTGGGTTCAGGGGACTCTTCTCAGGGCTCCCCGGGTTTTCCTCTATCGGTTATGGCAGGAGAGCTGGAGGACCCTGAGGAAGTCCCTACTACCAGTAGAGCTGGACAGCCGTCTGCTGACCCCGAGCCTATGTTAGAGTTTGATGACCTTAATGTGCATAAGGAAAATTTTGGTACTGAGCAGAGAAAAGACCATACCCTTTCCAAGGCCTGGGAAAATGTAATAGTGATTAATGATGTACCTGTCGAACCCGGGGACAGGCCCTGTTTTCCTTATTTCAGCAGCAATGAGGATTTACTGTATCGTGTATGTAAAATGAATGATGAAGTGGTTGAACAGTTGGTGGTCCCTAAGCCATACAGACGGCTGGTGTTAGAACTTGCCCATGGGCACTTGCTAGGAGGCCATTTAGGGGTTGAAAAAACGACTGAAAGGGTGTTGCGCAGGTTTTACTGGCCCGGGATACAGAAAGATGTTAAGAATTATTGTCAATCCTGTCCTGTGTGTCAGATGTCAGCCCCACTATCCCACTTCCGAAGTCCTTTAGTACCTTTGCCTATCATTGAAGTGCCCTTTGAGAGGATTGCCATGGACCTTGTGGGCCCACTTCCCAAGTCTGCCAGGGGTCATCAGCATATCCTCGTAATCATGGATTATGCTACCCGCTACCCTGAAGCAGTTCCCTTACGCGCCGCGTCTGCTAAAAACATTGCCAAAGAACTGTTTATGGTGTTCAGTCGGGTTGGCATCCCGAAAGAAATCCTTACAGACCAGGGCACCCCGTTTATGTCGCGAATAACTAGGGAGCTCTGCAGTTATTTAAGGTGACGCAGCTGCGAACCTCAGTGTATCATCCTCAAACGGATGGCTTAGTGGAACGCTTCAATAAGACGTTAAAGAGCATGTTAAAAAAGGTTGTGGACAAGGATGGGAAAAACTGGGACTTCCTGATACCATACTTGATGTTTGCCATCAGGGAGGTTCCCCAGTCCTCTACGGGGTACTCCCCATTTGAGTTGCTTTATGGGAGACACCCTCGGGGACTCTTAGACATAGCCAAAGAAACTTGGGAGGGAGAACAGACACCCCATAAAAGTGTCATTGAGCATATTGCCCAAATGCAGGAGAGGATTGCAGCAATCATGCCAGTGGTAAAAGAACACTTACTGCAGGCCCAGGCAGCCCAACAGAGAATATACAACAGGGGGGCCCAACTCCGTGTTTTCTCACCTGGTGACAGGGTCCTGGTGTTAGTTCCCACTGTTGAGAGCAAGTTCCTGGCTAAGTGGCAGGGTCCCTTTGAAGTAATTGAGAGAGTTGGGGAGGTCAATTACAAGGTTTATCAACCAGGAAAAAGGAAGCCCGAACAGGTTTACCATATAAACCTGTTAAAACCCTGGAAGGATAGAATGGCGTTAACTGCGAGGCCTCTCCCAGTAACGCCTACGGGTACTGAGTCCCCTCTCATCCCTGAGGTCACGATTCCAGACACCCTCTCATATTCCCAAAAACAGGACACTAGAGAATTCCTGATAAGGAATAGAGAGAAGTTTTCAGAGTTACCTGGCACGACTTCAGCAGTTCAGCATGATATTGTTACTGAACCTGGGGTACGTGTCAAGCTCAAACTTTACCGAATTCCTGAAGCGAGGAGAAAGGACATCAGCAAGGAAGTTAAAAAAATGTTGGAGCTAGATGTCATTGAGGAATCCAATAGTGACTGGTCTAGCCCCATCGTGTTAGTCCCAAAACCGGATGGCACGTGGAGGTTCTGTAACGACTTCAGGAAGCTTAATGCGGTGACAAAGTTTGACACATACCCAATGCCCAGAGTAGACGAACTTATAGACCGACTTGGCAAGGCTCGCTATCTTACCACTTTGGACTTGACAAAAGGGTATTGGCAAATACCCCTAACTGGTAGCGCCAAAGAGAAGACTGCGTTTGTGACCCCAGACGGTTCCTTCCAATATAAAAAAATGCCTTTTGGGTTGCAAAATGCCCCTGCAACATTTCAGAGGGCCATGGACAGGACCCTAAAACTCCACCGACGATATGCAGCAGCCTATCTAGATGACATAGTGGTACATAGTACTGACTGGGAGTCTCACTTGCCTCGTGTCCAGGCTGTTCTGGATTCCCTCTTCAAAGAAGGTTTTACGGCAAATCCAAAAAAATGTGCCATTGGTCTAGAGGAAGCCAAGTATTTGGGCTATACTATTGGCCGTGGTGTCATAAAACCTCAAGTGAGTAAAATAGCAGCCATCCAGGAATGGCCACGCCCTGCAAACAAGAAGCAGGTCAGGGCCTTTCTTGGTATTGCGGGGTATTATAGAAGATTTATCCCAAATTTTGCAACTATAGCTGCCCCTCTGACAGACCTTACGAAAGGGAAAGATTCTGTAATGGTGAAATGGTCCCCAGTAGCAGAGGAGTCTTTCCAGGTCCTGAAGAAGGCTCTGTGTGCACAGCCAGTACTGTACTCTCCCGATTTCTCCAGAGAGTTTTTGGTTCAGACGGATGCGTCTGATGTTGGTATCGGGGCAGTACTATCACAGGTATACAATGGGGAAGAACACCCAGTCGTGTACCTAAGCAGAAAGCTCAATGACCATGAGAAAAAGTATGCAGTCATTGAAAAGGAATGTTTAGCCATAAAGTGGGCCGTGGACGCGCTCAGGTACTATTTGTTAGGGCGTCAGTTTGACTTAATAACTGACCATGCTCCCCTGAAATGGATGGCCCAAAAGAAGGAGACTAATAGACGGGTGAACCGGTGGTTTTTGGCTCTACAGGATTACTCCTTCACCGTAAAACACAGGCCAGGTGTGGAGATGGGGAATGTAGATGCCCTGTCCCGTGTTCACTCCTGTTGGGCCACAGGTGTTCCAACCCTGGGGTTGAAACAAGGGGGGAGGATATGTAGCAGAGCGTCCCAGAGAGAGCCAGGAGAAGTCTTGTTCGGGGTTTATACATCTCCCAGGCTCCTCTCATACACATTCAGAGGTCTCTGATACAAGATCCAGTTCGGATCTTAGTCCTCCTCTCCAGGCTAATTTAAGCTCACCTGAGCAAACAGCCTTTGCTCTCTGCCTGGGACACACAAACAGGGATGGTTTGTGAGGAGCCAAAAGGTTGGTAAAACCCTTTAAAACTCTTTACAGAAACTGACAAGCGGTAGGCTTGCTCAGCTTGATAGTTAGAGACGGTGTATGGTATAGTTAGAGCCGAGACGCGGCTAGGACTTTTGTTTTGTTATTTCTGTTTTGATATGTTTTCTGGAAGACTGTGCAGCACCTGTGTATGGACTTGTATTTAAAACCAATAAACCCAGCACTGTTTTCACTACCTCAAGTGGATTTGGTATCTGTGCCTAAATAAACAGCTCATCCCAGGGAGCTTTGTACCTGCTACCTGTCCCCCAGGTTACAGCGGGTTCTGGTGCGAGCCGAACGGGGGGGTGTTCGGCTCATCCTTAATGGAGAGCATATGTGAACAGCAATTTTCAAGTCTTGCCACAGATTTTCGATTGGACACAGGTCTGAACATTTGACTGGGCCATTCTAACACATGAATATGCTGGTGAACATCCATCCCAGTCCCAAGTCTTTTGCAAACTCTAACAGGTTTTCTTCTAAAGCCCCATACACACGCGCGGATTATCCGAGGACCAGGTCCGTCGGATTATGTCTGTCGTACTTTGTCCGACACTGGTGTTGCATACACACGGTCGGACAAAGTTGTCGGAAAATCCGATCATTCTGAACGTGGTGACGTTTGTTGCCTACGACGGGACTACGTAGAGGCTAGTAGCCAATAGCTTTGGTCTTGTAATGTGATCTGAGCATGCGTAGCACTTTGTCCGTCGGAATTCGCTACACACGATCGGATTTGGTGTGATCGGACTTTGTTGTCCAAAAATCTATCCAGCAGGAGATAGGATTTTATCCGTCGGACAATCCGATGGAAACTGTCCGATGGTGCCTACACACGGTCGGATTTTTCGACAACATTGTCCGATAGGACAGAATCCATGCGAAAATCCGACCGTGTGTATGGGGCTTAAGATTGCGCTGCACCAACTCTGACCAGCTTCCCTGTCCCTGCTGAAGAAAAGCATCCCCACAACAATGATCCTGCCACCACCATGTTTCACGGTGGGGATGGTGTATTCAGAGTGATGTGCAGTGTTAGTTTTCCGCCACACATAGCCTTTTGCTTTTAGGCCAATAAGTTCAATTTTGGTCTCATTTGACCAGAGCACTTTCTGACACGTTTGCTGTGTCCCCCACATGGCTTCTTGCAAACTGCAAACGGAACTTCTTATGGCTTTCTTTCAACAATGGCTTTCTTCTTGCCACTCTTCCATAAAGGCCAGATTTGTGGAGTGCACGACTAATAGTTGTCCTGTGGACAGATTCCCCCACCTGAGCTGTTGATCTCTGCAGCTCCTCTAGAATTACCATGGGTCTCTTGGCTGCTTCTCTTATTAATGCTCTCCTTGCCTGTCAGTTTAGGTGGACGGCCATGTCTTGGTAGGTTTTCAGTTGTGCCATACTCTCTCCATTTTCAGATGATGGATTGAACAGTGCTCCGTGAGATGTTCAAAGCTTGGGGTATTTTTTTATAACCTAACCCTGCTTTAAACTTCTTCACAACTTGATCCACGACTTGTCTGGCGTGTTCCTTGGCCTTCATGATGCTGTTTGTTCCCTAAAGTTCTCTAACAAACCTCTGAGGGCTTCACAGAATAGCTGTATTTATACTGAGATTAAATTACACACAGGTGGACTCTATTTACTAATTGGGTGACTTCTAAAGCAATTGGTTCCACTAGATTTTAGTTAGGGGTATCAGAGTAAAGGGGGCTGAATACAAATGCACGCCACACTTTTCAGATATTTATTTGTAAAAAAAATTGTACAACCATTTATCATTTTCCTTCCACTTCACAATTACGTGCCACTTTGTTTTGGTCTATCACATAAAATCCCAATAAAATACATTTAAGTTTTTGGTTGTAACATGACAAAATATGTAAAATTTCAAGAGGTATGAATACTTTTTCAGGGGACTGTATCTGGGACATATTGTCTCTGCAGAGCGAGTTGCCACCGACCCAAAAAAGGTGGAAGCTTCATGTCCTGGCTTAGACCGAAAAACCTCATTGAACAAAAGTCATTCTTAGGATTCTGCTCCTACTACCAACAATTTGTTGAAGGGTCCTCTAAAATAGCCAGACCCCTTAAGCCTGGTACACACTATTCGTTTTTTTCCGTTCAACCCAACCCAGGCTGAATGATCAAAAACTGTCGGCTCTGGGGCGGAGCCGCTGTACTCACTATGTTAGTACAGCGATCTACCCTGCTTAGATGTTGTGTTTTGACAGGGCTGAGAGCGCTGATCGGGAATCTGTCGGCTGCTGGTCTTCCAGCATGCTCAGCCAACAGAAGTAGGCCAAACGGCCGGCTTCTGTCAGACAAACCAACATATACACGGGCCGAAGGTTGACCTTTTTTTTTAACCAACAAATCTCTCCTGTCATTCGGCTAGTGTGTGCCTGGCTGCTAAAGAATGAAGAGGAAGACGTGGATGAACCCAAGCAAATAAGCCAAGTAAAGGACCCAGAAAGTCTCCACATTTTATTTGAAACTAGTGGACAAATAAGTACCAGCAGGTGTTTCGCCAGCTGAAGAAGAGTTTTACTAATGCTCCAGTGCTAGCCTATACTTACCCCTCTAAACCATATGAACTACACATTGATGCTAGTAGAGAGACAGTACTAGAGCATGATGGACATCTGTGACCGGTCACATATGTGAGCAGACTTCTGACCCTTGCCGAAAGAAATTACCCCACTCAAAAATTGGCATTACTGGCCTTAAAGTGGCTAAAGCTAAAGGATTACCTGTATGGTGCAGACTTCATAGTCAAGACAGACAAAAACCAACTTACCTATGTACTCACCACGGCCAACCTAGATGCTACCAGGCACCAGTGGTTCGCTGTCTGGGTTCCAATTCTGCCCTAAATATCACCTCAGTCAGGAACAGGGATGTCAATGCTCTCTCTAGAAAGCATTATGGTTCATATGTCCCCACAGACAGCTGGACACAACTAGTTTCAGAAGGAGTACAAGCTCTGTGTCAAGGGGGCGGAGCACCGCACTAAAGGGGCGACAGGAGCTGAAGTCGTCACCACAGTTATCGTTCCCAAATATTAGAATAAGGAATGGTCGGCACCCATGACTAAGGGCTAACGTACAGGCTGTTTTTGTACATGTCTTTTCAATAAAGGAATACTATTTTTCGGAGGTCATTCTGAGTGCCAACCATCCCCTTCCTTATTCTGGTACGTTGGAGGTGTTGGCAGCCTTGAGGTCTGAGCACCGAGCAGAGCTGTTATGTGGGAAGGTTGTAGCAACTACACACCTGTTCCAAAATATTACTGTGATCTTTTCCAAATAAGAGGGGAAGGCCTCCCCAGGTTGTCAAAAAAAGGATCTACAGAAATACCAACAAGAAGATCCCCTCTGCAATCTAACACTGAAAGCTCTAGACCAGGGGTGTCCAACATTTTAACCTTCCAGGGCCACATTGGAAGAAGAGGAATTGTCTTGGGTCACACATAAAATCTGCTAACACTAAAGATAGCCGACAAGCAGAAAAAGTTGGGCAGATCACAAATTATGTTCACTGATATAGATAATGTACCTATCTGAGTGATAAAACTTAAAAAAAAAAGGTTATTATAAAAGTAAACAAGGTCAACATAAAACTAGTGTTATATTTGACATATTTGAACATCGTCTGTTTGCCCGTTCGGCGAATCCCGAACGTTATGGTCCATTCGCGCCAAATTCGAGTGGCACGCCACGGCCCATAATTCACTGCGGCATCGCAGTGCATTGCTGACTGATGATTGGCCAAGCATGCACTATGACCCGCATGCTTGGCCAATTACAGCGCCGTCTGTCTAGCGAGCCGTAATTGGCCAATTATGTCTCAGGGGTTTTAGTACACGCCCCACACTATATAAGGCCGCCTGCATGGCGGCCTTGTGTAGTGTGTTGCGGTGGTGGAGAGAAATACACAGAGAGACAGTGTGATTTAATTTCATTTTGAAGCTGTTGCAAATACAGTGGGTGTATTGTGCCATCTGCACAGTGTACACCTGAAGCTACCCCAATTGTTGTTGTTCTGCGCATCCTATCCATAGGCAGCTGTTGCAAATACAGTGGGTGTATTGTGCCATCTGCACAGTGTACACCTGAAGCTACCCCAATTGCTGTTCTGCGCATCCTATCCATAGGCAGCTGTTTCAAATACAGTGGGTGTATTGTGCCATCTGCACAGTGTGCACGCCTGAAGCTACCCCAATTGCTGTTGTTCTGCGCATCCTATCTGTAGGCAGCTGTTTCAAATACAGTGGGCGTATTGTGCCATCTACACAGTGTACACGCCAGAAGATACCCCAATTGCTGGTGTTCTGCTGATCCTATCCGCAGGCAGCTGTAGCAATTACAGTGGGTAAATTGTGCCATCTGCACAGTGTACGCCTAAAGCTACCCCAATTGCTGGTGTTCTGATAATAATAATACTACAGGCAGGCAGTTGATTCTACTAGCTGCAATATATCAGTATATACGTCCAAGCTTTGATCAGCTACATCTCCCTGCAGGCCATTAGTATGTCTGGAAGGCCAACAAGAAGAGGCAAACAGTCACGAGGCAATAAAAGAGGGCAAGCAGGCTCTGTGTCTAGAGGCAACAGTGCTGGTCGTGGACACAGTGTTGAGCCGCAACATGCCGAAGACTTGGTAGAGTGGATGACCAAGCCGTCCTCATTCTCCTCATCCTCTCTCACCCAGGCTCAGGGTACTGACAAAGCAGCTGCCAACGCGGCCTCTTCCCTAGGCTCAATGGCATCAGTCACTCCTTCCCTAGCCCTACCATGTCCTCCTGAGATGTCCCCCGAACTGTTTGAGCACAGTGTTGGGTACATGCTCCATGAGGATGCCCAGCGTTTTGAAGGCTCTGATGATGATACCCAGCTAGAGGAAGGCAGTAATGTGAGCCCAGAGAGAGGGGATGCCCAAGAAGGACAGCAATCTGGCAGTCATTTTCCCCCAGCTGCAGCATACTGCCAGGTTTGCTCCAGTGATGAGGAGGGAGATGATGACAAGGTCACTGGCTTCACGTGGGTGCCTGATAGAAGAGAGGAGGATGAGGAGGCACATCTCCAACGAGGCAGGATGACCTCCAGGGGTCAGCTTAAGGGCAGCACACCGACTGCATCATACCGCACAGCTCCGCATGTGCAGGGCGCTGCCTCTGCGCGTTATTCCAAAAGTTCTTTGGCGTGGTCCTTTTTTGAGACGAGTGCATCAGATCAGACCGCTGCTTTTTGCAAAATATGTCTCAAGCGTATCTCTTGTGGCCAAAACATCAGCCGCTTGACCAGACATATGTCGACCTGCCATGCAGTTCATTGGCAAGCGTACCTAAAAGACCCACACCAAAGAACAAAGCAGACCTCTCCTTGCTCCTCATCAGCTGGGATCTCCAACCCCACCATACCTTCAGTCCTCTCTGAAAGCTGCACTGAGAGGACTGAAGGTGTAGAATTAGGTGTGTCACAGCCAAGTACTTGCGGGCAATCTGCTATCAGTACACCGACGTCCGATTGTACCAGGGAAATTTCCCTGCCCCAGCTGCTGCACCGTCGAAAGAAGTTAATTCCCAGCCATCCACATGCCCAACGGTTGAATGCTAGCTTGGCTAAATTGCTAGCACTTCAACTCCTCAGTGGCAGGTTCACAAAGGCCACTTTTTCTCACGGAAGGCGATTCCGGCTCTCTACCGGCATGTGGAAGGCAATGTCTTGGCCTCGCTGGACAGGGCGGTCAGCGGTAAGGTGCATATTACCGCTGACTCATGGTCTAGCAGGAATTGACAGGGACCTTACCTATCTTTCACAGGGCATTGGGTGACTCTTCTGGCAGCTGGGAAGGATGCAGGACAAGGTGCAGTAGTGTTGGAGGTTGTTCGGCCACCACGCCTCCAAAATGCTACTACTGGTGATTCTGACACACCTCTCTCCTCCACCCCTCCCCTTTTTCCTCCTTGGCCTCTTCCTGTGCTTTGTCCTCGGAACCAGCGAGCTCAGTAGGCGTTCAAAGGGCTACGCAAGTATGCAGGCAAAAATATGCCATGCGGTACTTGCGCTGGTTTGCTTGGGGGACAGGAGCCACAGTGGGGCAGAGGTTCTGTAAGCTCTGCAGGGGCAGGCTGAGAGGTGGTTGACGCCACGTCAGCTTAAGCCAGGAATGGTGGTTTGCGACAATGGCACCAACCTCCTCTCCGCCCTGCGACAGGGACAACTGGCCCATGTGCCCTGTGTGGCTCACATCCTTAACTTGGTGGTGCAGCGGTTCTTGGGCAGGTATCCGGGCTTACAGGATGTCCTGAGGCAGGCCAGGAAAGTCTGTGTGCATTTCCGCCGGTCATATAATGCCAGTGCTCGGCTGGCTGACCTCCAAAAGGAAACTGCCCAAGAACCGCCTAATCTGTGACATGCCCACCATGTGGAACTCAACGTTGGCCATGCTGCAGCGGCTGCACATGCAGCAGAGGGCCATCAATGAGTACCTGTGCGACTACGGCACCAGGACAGGGTCAGGGGAGCTTGTTTTTTTTCCCCACGCCAGTGGGCCATTAGCAGGGATGCATACACTGTCCTGTCAACATTTGAGGAGGCCACGAGGATGGTGAGCAGTGACAGTGCATGCATCTGTGACACTGTCTCTCTTGTCTACCTGTTGGAGCACACGCTGCGTGGAATAATGGACAGGGCACTTGAGGCAGAACAGAGGCAGGAAGAGGAAAACTTGCTTAACTCTCAAGGACCCCTTTATCCAGACAGTGTTCCTGTTGGCCCACCAATCACACAGGAAGAGGACGAGGAGGACAGGGCACTTGAGGCAGAACAGAGGCAGGAAGAGGAAAACTTGCTTAACTCTCAAGGACCCCTTTATCCAGACAGTGTTCCTGTTGGCCCACCAATCACACAGGAAGAGGACGAGGAGGAGGACACTGATGTAAGAGGGGGGCCTCTGGGGACACTAATGTAAGAGGGGGGCTCTCTGGGGACACTGATGTAAGAGGGGGCCCTCTGGGGACACTGATGTAAGAGGGGGTCCTCTGGGGACACTGATGTAAGAGGGGGCCCTCTGGGGACACTAATGTAAGAGGGGGAGCTCTCTGGGGACCCTGGTGTAAGGGGGGGGCTCTCTAAGAACACTAATGTAAGAGGGGGGCTCTCTGGAGACACTAATGTAAGGACGGGGCCCTCTGGGGACACTGATGTGAGAGAGACTGTGTGGCAATGGCAAATGGTTTACATAGCTCACGGCATCACAGGTCAAGTAGAGGGCCCCTTAGCAGAATTTTGCTTAGGGCCCCAGGGAGGTCAGGATCGGCACTGCCTGGCACTCAGCATCAGCAGCAGTCTTTTAGGGATCATTCACAGTCCCAAGAAACCTGTGGACTTGTACGTGGCTGGGAGGAGATGGCTGCGGATCATGTCATCCTTAGTGACCCAGAGGACTCTGAACCGAATGCCTCAGCTAACCTACACTGCATGGCCTCCCTGATCCTACAAAGCCTGCGGAAGGATCCTCGTATTCGTCCGATCAAGGAGGGGGATCATTATTGGCTGGCAACCCTCCTTGATCCACGTTACAAGGGTAGGGTTGCGGACCTTATCTTGCCATCGCAGAGGGAGCAAAGGATGAAACATCTTCGGAAGGCCTTGCAGAAAGGTCTGTGCAACGCGTTCCCAGAGACTGGGAGGTTCCAAATTCCTGGTCCTGGACAACGTGTTTCTGAGGCTTTGGTCAGTCTCAGAAGGAGCGGTGGAGAAGGTGGCCATCTGACCGATGCGTTCAGACAATTTTTTAGTCCGCAGCCCCAAGATATGGTTGGCTCCAACAACCATCACCAGAGTCTGATTTACATGATCCAGGAATACCTAGGGGCAAGGTCAGACTTGGACACCTTTCCCACCGAAAATCCTCTGGGTTACTGGGTCTTGAGGATGGATCACTGGCCAGAGCGTGCACAGTATGCAATTGAGCTACTGGCCTGTTCTGTATCCATTGTTCTTTCAGAACGCACATTCAGTGCTGCTGGAGGCTTTGTCACCGATCACAGGGTGCGCCTGTACACCGACTTGGTTGATCGACTGACCTTCATAAAAATTAATCAGTCTTGGATCACCACCAGCTACCAAGCACCTGATGCTGATGTAACAGAATCATTTTTTTTTAAATTTCAGATCCCTTCAGCCTATGCTGATGCTGAGTGACTATCCTGTTATGCTGAGTGACTATCCTCTTCCTCCTCAATGATAATGCTGATAGCTTGTAAGAACATTTTTGGTTCTGGGCGCTGCCACCAGTGGCTAAGACCCAATTTTTCAGCCCCTGTTTAACAGGGGCGTGTAATTACAATTTTTGATGCAATATTTTGCAGGAGGGTTTGTTGCTGCACTCAACTACAATATTTGTGAGTGGTTGCAGTGTTGTGGCACCATCACCTGTGCCTAAGGCCCAATTTTTCAGCCCCTGTTTAACAGGGGCGTGTAATTAAAATTTTTGATGCAATACTTTGCAGCAGGGCTCATTTATGCGCTCCAACTAGAGTATCTGTGAGGGATTGCAGTGTTGTGGCACCAGCACCAGTGCCTAAGGCCCAATTTTTCAGCCCCTGTTTAACAGGGGTGTGTAATTAAATTTTTTGATGCAAAACTTTGCAGCAGGGATCATTCCTGTGCTCCAACAAGAGTATCTGTGAGGGGGTTGCAATGTTGTGGCACCAGCACCAGTGGCTAAGGCCCAATTTTTCAGCCCCTGTTTAACCAGTGGCTAAGACCCAATTTTTCAGCCCCTGTTTAACAGGGGCGTGTAATTACAATTTTTGATGCAATATTTTGCAGGAGGGTTTGTTGCTGCACTCAACTACAATATTTGTGAGTGGTTGCAGTGTTGTGGCACCATCACCTGTGCCTAAGGCCCAATTTTTCAGCCCCTGTTTAACAGGGGCGTGTAATTAAAATTTTTGATGCAATACTTTGCAGCAGGGCTCATTTATGCGCTCCAACTAGAGTATCTGTGAGGGGTTGCAGTGTTGTGGCACCAGCACCAGTGCCTAAGGCCCAATTTTTCAGCCCCTGTTTAACAGGGGTGTGTAATTAAATTTTTTGATGCAAAACTTTGCAGCAGGGATCATTCCTGTGCTCCAACAAGAGTATCTGTGAGGGGGTTGCAATGTTGTGGCACCAGCACCAGTGGCTAAGGCCCAATTTTTCAGCCCCTGTTTAACAGGGGCGTGTAATTACAATTTTTGATGCAATACTTTGCAGCAGGGCTCATTCCTGCGCTCCAACTAGAGTTTCTGTGAGGTGTTGCAGTGTTGTGGTACCAGTGCCTAAGGCCCCATTTTTCTGCCCCTGTTCAACAGGTGCATGTAGTTACAATTCTTGATATAATATTTCACAGCAGGGCCAGTTCCAGCGCCCACCAAGAGTAACTGTGAGGACTTACAGTGTTGTGGCACCAGCACCACCACCAAAGACCCAATTTTTCTACCACTGTTCAACAATGGCATGTAATTACAATTCTTGATCTAATATTTCACAGCAGGGCCCATTCCTGCATCCGCTAAGAGTAACTGTGAGGGCTTACAGTTATGTGCTGCAGCCACTGATCAGTGTATTCTGACAGTAGCAGGTTCTGCTGTCAGAATACAATTTGGTTCCACTGTCAGAATACAATTTCCCAGTGGGGGATTGTTCCATCCTCTTTGTTTGGCCTCGTTCACATGGGGCATATCAATATCTACAACTGTGTGAAGGCTGTCATTGCCCACACGGGATACACAGGTATTCTGTGTGTAGACAGGCTGTTTATTGCTGCATCAGTAGGTTAGTGGCTGGCTCAGGCAAGTTAGGAAATGGACTTCACATTGAACTGAACTAAAAAGACTTCTCGGTAAAGTTGCATCAACTGTTCTAAGGTCTGAAGTTATTCAAAGGGGTGTGTGTTGGTTCTGCTATATCAAAAGAACCAGGGTCTGTTAAGCACAAAGACAAGGAGAAGGAATGTAGTTGTAGTTGTAACCAAGCACAGTTCAAGGCACAAGCAACCAGTCGTTAAGCGTGGTACCTGGTGTAGGTGACCGGTTCTCCAATAGCAAGGGGGTCGATGTTCTGGCTGCCTTCCAGCAGTCAGCTTTCAGTAGCAACTGGAACTGGACCTGCGTTACAGAGATCCATGACCTGGTCACATGGGTGCGGGAAGGAAGGAGTTAACAAGTGCACATATCAGGTCCACGCTACGTGCACGACGGGATGCCATTCTGTTACTGTAATGCGGCGTACACACGGTCGGAATTTACGATGGAAACAGTCCGATGGGAGCTTTCATCGGATTTTCCAACCATGTGTATGGTCAACGGTATTTTTCTGTCGGAATTTCCAACGGACTTTGAATTGAGAACCTGTTCTCAATTTTTCCGACGGAAAACCTTTCTATCGGATTTTCCGATCGTGTGTAGGCAATTCCGACACGCAAAATTCCGACGCATGCTCGGAAACAATTCGACGCATGCTCGGGCGCATTAAACTTCCCTTTTATAGTGCTGTCGAACACGTGTTATGCCGCTGTGTTATTGACCGTCGGAATTTGGTGTGATTGTGTGTAGGCAACACAGCTTGAGCGGAATTCCGTCGGAATTCCGTTGGAAAAACCGTCAGAGTTTTTTCTGACAAGAATTCCGATCGTGTGTACGCAGCACAAGTGATGTTTCAGAGGTACACTGGACTGGTGGAGAGGGCGGTGGCTCAGCACATTTGTCATGTACCTGAATGTGGAGCCTGAGGTGACGAGGGTGGCCTCTTGCACAATTCCTGTCCAAGCACCCCTGGTAGTGGAGATAGAGCAGTGGAAGGGAGCAGGTGCCAGGAAGCTGTAGTAGTGAGCTGAAGCTTGGAAACACAGGAGTCCTTCCAGTGGTAGTATGGAGTCTGATCACAACTATGTTCAACAGCAGCCAGACCAACCAAGTTCAAGGTCAGAAACCGATAGAAGTCAGTAACGTCACCAAGTTCAAGGTCAAGGTCAGAAACCGATAGAAGTCAGTAACGTCCTGGCAGCAAGGTACTATGTCAGGAGGTGGAGACATCAGAAATCGTCAGAAATCCAAACCGAGGTTGATAACACAAGTGAGCAGCAGGCATAACAGGCAAGGGTGATCCAAGGGAGGTGTCAGACATAGCCGGGTCAGGAACAAGGTTAGCAGACTTTCAAGAACCAAGAACACAGGAACCAAAGTTTAAGACAATCCAGCATTGAGGCCAGGCAGACTCTAAATTTAAAGTGGTTGTAAACCCCCTATTTTAACTTTTACCTATAGATAAGCCTAGAATAAGGCTTACCTATAGGTAGTGGAAATATCTCCTAAATGTGTGCCGTTTAGGAGACATTTACCTTGAAGTGTGCCGATGATGTCATTGGCGCATGAGCTGTGAAGAGATGGACCTTCGTGCCATTTCTTCATTCGCAAGTGCCGTGACTGACGGCTCATGCACGCATGAGCGGGAGTAACGTCAAGTGGCTCCTGCCAACCACAGAGACGGAGTCCGCAGCCCGGGAAGGAAGAGGGGCGATGATGCCACCAGCGGGGACAGTGCAGGCTTCATTTGCAGGTTTAGCACTGACCCCCGAAGGAGCGACTGGTTTAATTTGGGCTTACCGTTACTTTCTTGACCTCGTATGTGTCTAGGGGTTTCCCGAAGTATATGGTCCAAAGAACTGTAGAAACTGACACTGGATCCATGTTGGGATTTTTATTTGAAAAATGGTAGACAAAACACAGTCTCAATAAAGGATAGAGGGTATAGGTAGGAAGTTCAGGTACTCTTGGAACTGCATGAAACTGAATGTCTCTCACTATGAAATCCAGATAATAGCCATTCACAGCTGGATATTACAGCTATCGGATAAATCCCCTCTCAGCAGATTTAGCAGCCGATAACTGATTCAAATAGAGCAAAGTCTCTGCCACTGACTTGATTGTAGAACTTGTAATTGAAAAGTCTCTGCCACAGACTTGGTTGTAACTGAAGAATGGAAGAGCTTAGAGAACCCTCGTACGGTACCAGTATCTTGCAGACGGTCTGGCGATACCATACGAGTGTGGATTCACCTGGTGTCTTTTCAACTTAGCTTCCAGGCTCTTGCCGAGCAGCCAGCCTTTTTGCGTGGCCCTCTTCTGAAGAGTCCACCCCTGGTTGCGTTCTCAGCTGCTGGGCCTCTCCAAAACCAAGATGGCACCGGACCACCTTAGAATCCTCCTTCCAGTTACTGTGCCTCGGGCTAGCCAGCCCCGAGGACCAGGACCAAGCAGACCGGATCCCAGAAGCACGTGATCCCAGTACCTTAAGTACCTTCTCCCAGAATTCACAGCGAGACGATACACTCACTGGTTGGTTCCGAGAGAGATTGGCACCCAATGCGTCCCCCCGAACCACGTTCTTGTGCCTGCCAGAGGTGACACCAACACCTATGGCCAAGCAGAACACAGTGCAGTCCAGCCAAACTGATACTGAGACCATAATTTTGTTAGGGATGGAGCCTAAACACAGGCATCCAACACAAGTGAACAGATCGATGGGCTGCACTAAAGGAATCAGGCTCCAAAAGGTAGTGATAAAGATATATTTATTAATAATAAAGACACACATAAACACAGCAACCACAAACAAGCAAGAACACAAATAACACTGCAAACCCCCAAGCCCTAATCTAACTAACTATACACTTCAAGGAAATGGAACATATATATATATATACACAAGGCAGGGAGGAGAGACCAAGGGGGAAACAGGAAGCAAGGGAACATCAAGGTAGGAGACAGGGGACGGGTCTCAGGAACCAGGTAAGGGGGACAACATCCAGGACAGGGCAGGAAGCAGATAACGGGTCAGGTTACAGGTACAGGTACAGGTTTCAGGTCCAGGATCAGGTTTCAGACAGGCAAGACAGGGCTACAGAAAGGAATACTGAAGCACTGAACCTCAGTGAAGGACAGGCTTATATACCCAGCAAATCCACAACAGGTGTAGCCTGATTCCTGGCATGTCCATCTGCTGGGAGACCCCCGCTGGTGGCCACCAGAACTGCACCCTTGATGTTGAAGGAAGTAGTGACACCACCAGGCGATCCAGGTAATAACACCATTCCTGACAATGTCCATCGGCTGGGAGACCCCTGCTGGTGGCCACCAGAACTGCACCCTTTGATGCCAAAGGAAACAGTGACACCAGCAGGCGATCCAGGTAATAGCACCGTTCCTGACAGTTCCCCCCCCTAAGAGTGGCCTCTGGACACTCCATTCTGCCCTAGATCTGGCAGTGCATGTAAAAGTGGAAGAGTCCCAAAAAGTCTTCTCTGTGACGGCAGACCTCCTTGCGCTCTCGGCCAGAGTCTCTTAACCTACTAGGAGGCGTGCCACCCGAGTCCGACAATGGGACATGTACCCCACCACCAGGGTCTGGAAGTTTAGATCTGGAAATAAAAACAGACAGGGCAGACAGGTCAGGCTGGGCAGCGGGCACCAGGTCATCAGGCTGGGCAGCGGACAGGAACTCATCAGGCTGGGCAGTGGCTGGGCAGCGGACAGGAACTCATCAGGCTGGGCAGCGGACAGGAACTCATCAGGCTGGGCAGCGGACAGGAACTCATCAGGCTGGGCAGCGGACAGGAACTCATCAGGCTGGGCAGCAGACAGGAACTCATCAGGCTGGGCAGCGGACAGGAACTCATCAGGCTGGGCAGCAGACAGGAACTCATCAGGCTGGGCAGCAGACAGGAACTCATCAGCTGGGCAGCAGACAGGAACTCATCAGGCTGGGCAGCAGACAGGAACTCATCAGGCGTGGGCAGCAGACAGGAACTCATCAGGCTGGGCAGCAGACAGGAACTCATCAGGCTGGGCAGCAGACCCATCAGGCTGGGCAGCAGACAGGAACTCATCAGCTGGGCAGCAGACAGGAACTCATCAGGCTGGGCAGCAGACAGCTCATCAGGCTGGGCAGCAGACAGGAACTCATCAGGCTGGCAGCAGACAGGAACTCATCAGCTGGGCAGCAGACAGGAACTCATCAGGCTGGGCAGCAGACAGGAACTCATCAGGCTGGGCAGCAGACAGGAACTCATCAGGCTGGGCAGCAGACAGGAACTCATCAGGCTGGGCAGCAGACAGGAACTCATCAGGCTGGGCGGCAGACAGGAACTCATCAGGCTCATCAGGAACTCATCAGGCTGGGCGGCAGACAGGAACTCATCAGGCCGAGACAGGAACACCTCAGGCTGGGCGGCAGACAGGAACACCTCAGGCTGGGCGGCAGACAGGAACACCTCAGGCTGGGCCGCAGACAGGATCACCTCAGGCTGGGCCGCAGACAGGAACACCTCAGGCTGGGCAGCAGACAGGAACACCTCAGGCTGGGCAGCAGACAGGAACACATCAGGCTGGGAAGCAGGAACAGGCACATCAAGCTGGGCAGTAGGCACGGGCACTTTAGGCTGGGCAGCAGGAACGGGCACATCAGGCTGGGCAGCAGGAACAGGCACATCAAGCTGGGCAGCAGGAACAGGCACATCAAGCTGGGCAGCAGGAACAGGCACATCAAGCTGGGCAGCAGGAACGGGCACATCAAGCTGGGCAGCAGGAACGGGCACATCAAGCTGGGCAGCAGGAACGGGCACATCAAGCTGGGCAGCAGGAACAGGCACATCAAGCTGGGCAGCATGTACGGGCACTTTTGGCTGGGCAGCGGGAACAGGCACATCAGGCTGGGCAGCAGGAACAGGCACATCAAGCTGGGCAGCAGGAACAGGCACATCAAGCTGGGCAGCAGGAACAGGCACATCAAGCTGGGCAGCAGGAACAGGCACATCAAGCTGGGCAGCAGGAACAGGCACATCAGGCTGGGCAGCAGACAGGAACACTTTGGGCTGGGCAGCAGACAGGAACACCTCAGGCTGGGCAGCAAACAGGAACACCTCAGGCTGGGCAGCAGACAGTGGCTCATCAGGCTGGGCAGCAGACGCGGGCACATCAGGCTGGGCAGCAGGCACGGGCACATCAGGCTTGGCAGCAGGCACGGGCACATCAAGCTGGGCAGCGGGCACGGCACATCAAGCTGGGCAGCGGGCACAGGCACATCAAGCTGGGCAGCGGGCACGGGCACATCAAAATGGAGGGCTGGCAGCGGGTCAGCAGACTGGAAAACTGGCAGCAGGACATCAGACTGGGAAGCTGAGACATCAGGCTGGAAGGCCGGCACCAGGACATCAGACTGGAAGGCTGGGACATCAGGCTGGAAGGCTAGGACATCAGGCTGGAAGGCTGGAACATCAGGCTGGAAGGCTGGCATCGGAACATCAGACTGGAAGGCTGGGACATCAGGCTTGAGGGCTGGAACATCAGGCTGGAAGGCTGGCATCGGAACATCAGACTGGAAGGCTGGGACATCAGGCTGGAAGGCTAGGACATCAGGCTGGAAGGCTGGAACATCAGGCTGGGGGGCTGGCACCAGGACATCCGGCTGGAAGGCTAGTACTGGCTCTTCAGGCTGGATTGCTGGCACCTCCGGCTGGAACTCTGGCGCTTCAGGCTGGGACAGATTAGTGGGTGTGGAGGCAGATTGGGTTACTGGCAGGATCGTTTTGGTCGGGAAGAACTTTCGTTTTTTCTTTGACTTGGTCGCTGAAGCTTTGTAGGTTGGGGGTGCAGCAGACAGGAAAGGAGTGTTGGGATTTGGCAGAGAAGAGGTAGGGGAGTTGTATGCAGGATAGGTACAGGGAGAGGAGACCGGATATGAATATTTGGTTGGGAGCAATGTATACTGGGTGGCAACTGAGTTTGGCATGGGTGATGGGGAAACATACATTTGTGGATTTGTAGGCAGCTGAGAAGAGGCAGGGGGTTAAATGCAGGATAGGTACAGGGAGAAGAGACCGGATATGAATATTTGGTTGGGAGCAGTGTATACTGGGTGGCAACTGGGTTTGGTATGGGTGATGGGGAAACATACATTTGGGTAGGCTGGTGTCTGATGGCAGAAGTGGTTTGTTTGGCTGGGCTAATTGCATCATGCCAGACCATGCTGAAAGTATGGGTTGTACAAATTGTGAATTCAAGTTTCCCTGTCTAACAAAAGACTGCGCAGACACAATGCATTCAGAAATCACCTGTGGGGAACAGCCAGAGTAGTGCTCAAAAAAGCCGTCGGGATCATCTTCAAAAAGCCATACTAGGGATACAACCTGATTCATATCAAAAGGGGGAGTGAAATCATCACGGCCCTCAGGAATACAGGGCAGGGCCAGCTCGGCACAAATCTGGATCAGGGGCTGCACGTCTTCAAAAAGAAAATGGCCCTGATCAACAAAAGCATGGGCTATACGGTTGCACTCCAGTAGTTGCTCCCTAGTATAGCCACCCAAAGTCTGATAACAAAGATCTCTTTCTTCCAATGCCAGGAGTGAAAGATACAAAATATCTTCCAGCTGCATCTTCCTTGACAAAAGCAAGTGTCCAGACCCAATTCCCAAGTGCAGCCGATCTGTTAGTATGGCTTCAGTATTCTGTTAGGGATGGAGCCTAAACACAGGCATCCAACACAAGTGAACAGATCGATGGGCTGCACTAAAGGAATCAGGCTCCAAAAGGTAGTGATAAAGATATATTTATTAATAATAAAGACACACATAAACACAGCAACCACAAACAAGCAAGAACACAAATAACACTGCAAACCCCCAAGCCCTAATCTAACTAACTAACTATACACTTCAAGGAAATGGAACATATATATATACAAGGCAGGGAGGAGAGACCAAGGGGGAAACAGGAAGCAAGGGAACATCAAGGTAGGAGACAGGGGACGGGTCTCAGGAACCAGGTAAGGGGGACAACATCCAGGACAGGGCAGGAAGCAGATAACGGGTCAGGTTACAGGTACAGGTACAGGTACAGGTACAGGTACAGGTTTCAGGTCCAGGATCAGGATCAGGATCAGGATCAGGATCAGGATCAGGATCAGGATCAGGATCAGGATCAGGATCAGGATCAGGTTTCAGACAGGCAAGACAGGGCTACAGAAAGGAATACTGAAGCACTGAACCTCAGTGAAGGACAGGCTTATATACCCAGCAAATCCACAACAGGTGTAGCCTGATTCCTGGCATGTCCATCTGCTGGGAGACCCCCGCTGGTGGCCACCAGAACTGCACCCTTTGATGTTGAAGGAAGTAGTGACACCACCAGGCGATCCAGGTAATAACACCATTCCTGACAATGTCCATCGGCTGGGAGACCCCTGCTGGTGGCCACCAGAACTGCACCCTTTGATGCCAAAGGAAACAGTGACACCAGCAGGCGATCCAGGTAATAGCACCGTTCCTGACAAATTTAGAGCAATTGACCCCAAAACCGAACTGTGGTTTTAGGAACATAAAATTTACAAAACATATAGCGTGTGCTCATTAGGAGCCCGTCACTACACAGGTAAGTGCTACATAATGGACTAGTATGTGATGCATACTAGTCCATTATGCTTTTACTTTGCAGGGGAACAAAGTGGAAGTAAAACCCATCAGGGTTTACTTTCTCTTTAACAAAGCTGCTGGGCTCCAGAATCTGAGGATGCCTGCACACGAATACATAGACACGTATGTGCCCGCACGTATGCGCCATTGCTCATCTGTGTGTGCATTCTAGTCCTTGCTCATTTTGTTAGGCTTCTATGCTCATGATCCTGCAGATGAGCAGGATGAGCACCTGCTGCACTGGATCCCTGACAATGTCTCTCCTAGTGCAACATACAAGTTACAGTGTGTAGTGACATGGGACAACACTGTTCAGATGAATTCTGCAATATTCCTGCACACAGTGTGAAAGCTCATCTCTAAGTCAGGGAACTGCCTTAATGTTAGATTCTTCACATGACCACAGTCTCTGTCTGGTCCTAGGTATTGATGACTGCACTTCACATAAAAAGGTACACCCCGCGTGCAGGGCAAGTAGGCCCGCCCACACACGCAGGCAGTCTCAATTATTTAAATTCAGATACAGCATGGACACAGCTGCTGGTCACAATTTACCATACGTGCAGGTGCATGTCGTCCCTGAACCGTCAGCACACAACGGTGTACACCGCCAGCACACAATAGAGAAAAGCCTTCATACCTAAGGTACTGTATTTTCAGCCATTCAAAGCCTCTGGATACTGCCCTGATTGGGTTCTTCTGGCGCTGTGAAGGTTAACAGCAGCCGCTGCTACTGAGAAAAGTTGCACCGCTTACACACCCCCTTCTGCCCTCTGTGCCATTAATATTGCTCGTATTACTATTCTCCCGCAATACATTGTGTCCTGTGAATGAAGGAGAAGTCATTGAAGGACAGGATCCCCCCTGCCCAGACACATACACATTAGTGAATAGTGGAGAGTTCAGAAGCAAGCGAACAGAGCAACTTTTTTTAGTATCAGTGGCTACTGTTTTTTTAGTTTTTTATCAATAGAAATTTTTATTGCAAGAAAAAGATAATAACAGTTGTACAATTGTATAAAAGTAATGATATTTGTACAGATATTTATTTGTGTTATAAGCAAAAATTCACCAAAGTAATAGTTAAACAATTATCAATGTAATTTAGATTGGTAGTGTATTTAAAAAACTAGTTCAATAACTTAAATATGACCGATCGTCAATGTTATTTCTTAAATTGTATATGAATTACTTTCATTGTTCAAGATACTTTACTCATTATACACTCAATGTATGTATATACTAATAAGAGAGGAGTAATATAGAAAAAAAGATAAAGAGGGTGAAGGAAGGTAGGTAGGAAATAGTCATACAGTAAGTACGGTACCAGTATCTTGCAGACGGTCTGGCGATACCGTACGAGTGTGGATTCACCTGGTGTCTTTTCAACTTAGCTTCCAGGCTCTTGCCGAGCAGCCAGCCTTTTTGCGTGGCCCTCTTCTGAAGAGTCCACCCCTGGTTGCGTTCTCAGCTGCTGGGCCTCTCCAAAACCAAGATGGCACCGGACCACCTTAGAATCCTCCTTCCAGTTACTGTGCCTCGGGCTAGCCAGCCCCGAGACTCGGAAATGGATGGATCCACACCCCAGGCCATGAGGGCCCCTGAGGGCTGGTCAGGAGGACCAGGACCAAGCAGACCGGATCCCAGAAGCACGTGATCCCAGTACCTTAAGTACCTTCTCCCAGAATTCACAGCGAGACGATACACTCACTGGTTGGTTCCGAGAGAGATTGGCACCCAATGCGTCCCCCCGAACCACGTTCTTGTGCCTGCCAGAGGTGACACCAACACCTATGGCCAAGCAGAACACAGTGCAGTCCAGCCAAACTGATACTGAGACCATAATTTAGAGCAATTGACCCCAAAACCGAACTGTGGTTTTAGGAACATAAAATTTACAAAACATATAGCGTGTGCTCATTAGGAGCCCGGCACTACACAGGTAAGTGCTACATAATGGACTAGTATGTGATGCATACTAGTCCATTATGCTTTTACTTTGCAGGGGAACAAAGTGGAAGTAAAACCCATCAGGGTTTACTTTCTCTTTAACAAAGCTGCTGGGCTCCAGAATCTGAGGATGCATGCACACGAATACATAGACACGTATGTGCCCGCACGTATGCGCCATTGCTCATCTGTGTGTGCATTCTAGTCCTTGCTCATTTTGTTAGGCTTCTATGCTCATGATCCTGCAGATGAGCAGGATGAGCACCTGCTGCACGAGATCCCTGACAATGTCTCTCCTAGTGCAACATACAAGTTACAGTGTGTAGTGACATGGGACAACACTGTTCAGATGAATTCTGCAATATTCCTGCACACAGTGTGAAAGCTCATCTCTAAGTCAGGGAACTGCCTTAATGTTAGATTCTTCACATGACCACAGTCTCTGTCTGGTCCTAGGTATTGATGACTGCACTTCACATAAAAAGGTACACCCCGCGTGCAGGGCAAATAGGCCCGCCCACACACGCAGGCAGTCTCAATTATTTAAATTCAGATACAGCATGGACACAGCTGCTGGTCCCAATTTACCATACGTGCAGGTGCATGTCGTCCCTGAACCGTCAGCACACAACGGTGTACACCGCCAGCACACAATAGAGAAAAGCCTTCATACCTAAGGTACTGTATTTTCAGCCATTCAAAGCCTCTGGATACTGCCCTGATTGGGTTCTTCTGGCGCTGTGAAGGTTAACAGCAGCCGCTGCTACTGAGAAAAGTTGCACCGCTTACACACCCCCTTCTGCCCTCTGTGCCATTAATATTGCTCGTATTACTATTCTCCCGCAATACATTGTGTCCTGTGAATGAAGGAGAAGTCATTGAAGGACAGGATCCCCCCTGCCCAGACACATACACATTAGTGAATAGTGGAGAGTTCAGAAGCAAGCGAACAGAGCAACTTTTTTTAGTATCAGTGGCTACTGTTTTTTTAGTTTTTTATCAATAGAAATTTTTATTGCAAGAAAAAGATAATAACAGTTGTACAATTGTATAAAAGTAATAATATTTGTACAGATATTTATTTGTGTTATAAGCAAAAATTCACCAAAGTAATAGTTAAACAATTATCAATGTAATTTAGATTGGTAGTGTATTTAAAAAACTAGTTCAATAACTTAAATATGACCGATCGTCAATGTTATTTCTTAAATTGTATATGAATTACTTTCATTGTTCAAGATACTTTACTCATTATACACTCAATGTATGTATATACTAATAAGAGAGGAGTAATATAGAAAAAAAGATAAAGAGGGTGAAGGAAGGTAGGTAGGAAATAGTCATACAGTAAGTCCAAGGGTTAACATAGTTAATTTTCTGGTAATATGTCATATTCTTCAGAATATTTAAATATTACCAAGGTTTGCCAAGTTTTGTTAAATTTATTGGTTGTATCATGAGCTGTTGACCTGATTTCTTCCATAATGTATAGGTTGTGTACCTCGTGAAGCCACTCTTTAATTGTAGGAGTGGTTGTAGTTTTCCAGTGTCAAGGAATCACAGCTTTTGCAGCCATAAGTAAGAATCTGGTGAGCGAACGTTTGTATTTTTTCATTGAGCAAATCGACATATTTAGTAAGTAACATGCTGCTGTTAGATGTATTGAGGTTTCTGTGATGAGCTTTATGATCTCACAAACTTTTCGCCAGAATGGCTGTATCAAGGTGCAATTCCACTAAACGTGTTGTAAACTGCCTGTCGCCTGGTTACAACGCCAACAAAGATCCGAAGCTGTAGGAATCCATCTGTGTATTTAAATTGGTGTGTTGTACCAATTTGTCAAGAGTTTATCAGATGTTTCCCATGCTAATTGCACATTTATGTACAAATACACATGCATGTAACCATTGATCATCATTAAAGGTGGTATTTCGTGCAGATTCCCAAAACTCTTTGTGTTTGTTTAGCTCCTGTGATCCCGAATTCTGCAATCAGGCGTAAGTTAGTGAAATCGTTTTATCAGTTCTGACTGCTTTGAGGCACACTGTTTTAAATGGAGTCAAGGGTCTCGCAAAATGTTTGTATCTTCTGCATTTTAAGACATAGAGTGGGGTAAGTATTTTGTAAGTTTGCCCACTTACAAATAAATGAAGGGTCTTTCATTTTTATCATAGGTGTATTTTAAATGAAAGAGACAGAATATCAAAAAACACATAAAACAAATGCTATAAATTAAGTTGTTCAGTGAGTGAAATAAGTATTTGATCCCCAAGCAAAATATCACTTAGTACTTGGTGGGGAAACCTTTGTTGGCAAGCACAGAGGTAAGACGTTTCTTGTAGTTAGTGACCAGGTCTGCACACAGGAAAAAAATGCTGACTATAAGCCTAAGAAAACCATCCCTATAGTCAAGCACGAAGGTGGAAACATGATGCGTTGGGGCTGTTTCTCTGCTAAAGGTACAGGCTGACTTTGCCTCATTGAGGGACCAATGGAAAGGGCCACGTATTCTAAAACCTTCTGCCCTCAACCAGAACACTGAAGATGGGTCATGGATTGGTCTTCCAGCATGACAATCACCTAAAATATACCCCCAAGGCAACAAAGGAGTGGCTAAAGAAGAAGCACATTAAGGTCATGGAGTGGCCTAGCCAGTCTCCAGACCTTAATCCTATAGAAAATTTATGGACGGAGCTGAAACTTCGAGTTGCCAAGCGACAGCCAAGAAACCTTAAGGATTTAGAGAAGATCTGTAAAAAAGAGTGGACCAAAATTCCTCCTGAGATGTGTGCAAACCTTGTCACCAACTACAAGAAACGTCTTACCTCGGTATTTGCCAACAAGGGTTTCTCCCCCAAGTACTATCATGTTTTGCTTGGAGATCAAATACGTATTTGGAGATCAAATACGTATTTCACTGACTGGACTGCAATTTAATTTATAACATTTGTTTTATGTGTTTTTTCTGGATTTTTGGTTGATATTCTGTTTCTATCATTTAAAATACACCTATGATAAAAATTATAGACCCTTCATTTCTTTGTAAGTGGGCAAACTTACAAAATCTGCAGGGGATCAAATACTTATTTCCCCCACTGTATCTTTGAATCTGGCGATATTCCCATTTTGTCGTAACTGTTTGTTACCTTTCGGTTTGGATTTCCATAATTGTTTTCAATCTGCCTCCCCTGAAACAGTGTGTAGCCAAAAGGGGTCTATCCCTGTCTGTGTATAGCTGTAATAAAGTATTCATTTGTGGCGGGAAGTCTGGGTTAGAGCCTAACAGTGTCAAAGGTCCTGGAGATGTAGTTAGGTCTGAGACCTGAATAACTTTTTTAGGATTTTTAGCTGAACTGGCACAGAAACCAGAACTTTTAGAATAATTAGCCTGAGCCCAACTGCAGCATTACCTTCTACCTTAAGGTGAGCAGCCATTGCACACAGTGGTGGATTGTCTGGATTGAGCACTTGACTGTACTATTGTTTTGAATATTACTGGATCACAGCACTTCATCTATGAACATTTTTAATATGTTTTTTATTTTTACCATTTCTACACTGGACTTTTTCTTAACACTATTTATTGTGGAGAATTCTGAAATGGTATTAACTGTTTCAATTTATTTTGTTTTATTATATTTTTTGTTGATTTTTATTCACTTGTGGCATTGTATTTTTACTGCATATACAGTATCCTACAAAAGTGAGTACACTTTTTGTAAATATTTTAGTATATCTTTCCATGTGACAACACTGAAGAAATTACACTCTGCTGCAGTGGGAAGTAGTAAGCGTACAGCTTGTATAACAGTGTAAATTTGCTGTGCCCTCAAAATAACTCAACACACCACCATTAATGTCTAAACCACTGACAACAAAAGTGAGTACACCCCCTAAGTGAAAATGTCCAAATCGGGCCCAATTAGCCATTTTCCCTCCCCGATGTCATGTGACTCTCAGGTGTGAATGGGGAGCAGGTGTGTTACATTTGGTGTTATCGCTCTCACTCTCTCATACTGGTCCCTGGAAGTTCAACATGACACCTCATGCCAAAGGACTCTCTGAGGATCTGAAAAAAAAAGAATTATCGCTCTACATAAAGATGGCCTAGGCTATAAGAAGATTGCCAACACCCTGACGCATGGTGGCCAAGACCATAGAGTGGTTTAACAGGACAGGTTCCACTCATAACAGGCCTCACCATGGTCGACCAGAGAGGTTGTCTTTGGGAAATAGACGTATGAGTGCTGCCAGCAATGCTGCAGAGTTTGAAGGGGTGGGGGGTCAGCCTGTCAGTGCTCAGACCATACGCCGCACACTGCATCAATATGGCGAATATCTAGAAGTGACACTTGTCTTTTGGTTGCACTAATTTTGTGATTAATTTACACATTAATGTTGTATTTAATTATCACACAAAGACTTATGCCGCGTACACATAGCCAGAATTTCCGATGGAAACAGTCCGATAGGAGCTCTTCATCGGACTTTCCGACCGTGTGTATGCCCATCGGTCTTTTTCTGTCGGCATTTCTGATGGACTTTAGATTGAGAGCCTGTTTTTAATTTTTCAGACGGAAAACCTTTCTATCGGATTTTCCGATCATGTGTATGGAAGCATTAAACTTCCCTTTTATAGTGCCGTTGAACATGTTGTATGTCGCAGTGTTATTGACCGTCGAAATTTGGTGTGACCGTGTGTAGGCAAGACAGTTTGAGCGAAATTGGGTCGGAATTCCGACGGGAAAACCATCAGAGCTTTTTCCGACGAGAATTCCGATTGTGTTTACGCGGCATTAGCGTTGCTTCCTTTACTAATGGGAGCTATGTGTTAACCTTCTCTTTATCGGACGATAGCTGCTCAGGGTGGTATTTACAGACTATGAAGGAGATGCTAAGGGGAGGATTTTTTACCAGAAGCAGTTGTCTGCAGAACATAGAATACACAGCATTACACAGCTTAATGAAATGTGATGTTATCATTTAATCGCAAAAGTTACAAGGCCCAAATACATATTTAATATTTAAAAACAAATGTGCAGATCGCATTAACCCCTGACAACCCAATAGTTGCATGCTCTAAACTAATAAAGGGTGAAATGTGACTAGTTACCAGGGTTTACTACTCTGCAAATAACTGGTCTTCACATAGCTTTATTAAATAATCCCAGTTTAATAAGCACATGCTGCATTAGACAACCTGGAGTGCCTGCAGTCTGGCCATTACCCTCGGAGCTGCACTGAGCGGCCTCTGATTTGCAGCTGAACTGTGTGATGATGTTGCGTGGGAAAGGAATCCTTTTCTCCAGCAGAACCTGGCTGAGGCTCTGGGCGAAAAGCACAGTGGGAGGAGAAATCCAGTGAGCTAATCCATTCTGACACTGACAGCCCTTCCCTGACTCCTGTCAGCCTGCGAAAGGGTGACACTGATAGACAACCTGCAAAACTCCTTGCCCTTGTCATGTATTTTGGTTTTTGGTCCCAGAGAGAATTATAATGCTTTATGTACCTTACATTCAGTTGCATGTGGCTCTGTGAGGACAGTTCTGTTTTTAATCCAGCATCAGAGTACACTAGAAGGAGCAGGGTTCATCTAAGGAGACAAGAAGCCTCTGTTCCACAAAGATAATAAAAGTTTTTATTTGTGACATCCGCATAGCATGCTACTATTATAGGATGGGAAATAGGGACACCTTTCAGCAGGCCTGGACTGGGACAAAAAATAGGCCTTGGCATTTTAGTCTGAGCAGCCCTTTTTTTATTTTTTAAACCAAATTACAAATAATGACAACTACCGTTTTTTCTGTGTCTTTTAGTTATATTTAGCTTGCTTCAGTCACTGCACTGCTCGTTCCTAACAAATGGAAGTAAGGGGAGAAAGGAGAGGCTTGAAAACTCACAGAGGATAATAGATGAAGGCAGGAAAACACAGTAGAGAAACATTTTGTTATAAAAAACATTGATTACAGGGCCATTAAGTGAATTTAGTGGATGTGGATGGATAATTTTTGGAGAAAAGGGATATAGTTTAGTGTCACTAAGATGTCTGCTTGCTACATCACCAGTCCTGCAGACTTTTAAAGGGTTGCTTCACATTTTTATTAAAATACACCATACAGTCAGTGTATTCAAAGACCCTGCACAGCTTTGAAATATTGTGCTTAGTTAACCACTTTCAGACCGGACCAATTTGCAGCCAAAGGACCAGGCCCCTTTTTGCGATTCGGCACTGCGTCGCTTTAACTGACAATTGCGCGGTCGTGCGACGTGGCTCCCAAACAAAATTGACGTCCTTTTTTTCCCACAAATAGGGCTTTCTTTTGGTGGTATTTGATCGCCCCTGCGGTTTTTATTTTTTGCGCTATAAACAAAAATAGAGCGACAATTTTTTAAAAAAATGCATTATTTTTTATTTTTTGCTATAATAAATATCCCCAAAAAATATATAAAAAAACATTTTTTTTCCTCAGTTTAGGCCGATACGTATTCTTCTACATATTTTTTGGTAAAAAAAATCGCAATAAGCGATTATTGATCGGTTTTGCGCAGAAGTTATAGCGTTTACAAGATAGGGGATAGTTTTATAGCATTTTTATTAATAATTTTTTTTTTTTATTAAATGGCGGAGATCTGCGATTTTTTTTGTGACTGCGACATTATGGCGGACACATCGCACATTTTTGACACATTTTTGGGACCATTGTCATTTTTACAGCAATTAATGCATTTAAATGCATTGATTTCTGTATAAATGACACTAGCAGTTTAGGGGTTAACCACAAGGTGGCAGTGTAGGGGTTAAGTAGGCCTAGGGTGTGTTTTTTACTGTGGGGGGGCGTGGCTGTCAGCTAGTGAATGCTGATCTCTGCTCCAATCACAGGGAGCAGAGATCGGCGTCACTAGTTGCTAGGCAGAACAGGGAGATGCTGTTTATCTCGGCATCTCCCCGTTCAGCCGCTCCGTGAGACGATCGCGGGAGTCCCCGCGGCGATCGAGTCCGCGGGGACCGCGGCCGGACTCACGGGGGTCCCGACCGGCGCGGGAGCGCGCCGCTCCCGGCGCGCTCCCGATGGCACAGACAGGCGAAAGGAGGGACGTATATATACGCCCTCCTGCCTGTACGTGCCATTCTGTCGACGTATATCGTCGTGCGCCGGTCGGCAGGTGGTTAAACAGACATACATGTAGGTCATTTGTGACCCCCAAAGTCAGGTCAAAAACCTTTTACAGGTAGCTGTGCCCCATCCAGTCCTGCGTGAGAGGGAGAGAGAGCGCTGGACCTTCTTTGGGGGTTTCTGAGAGCAGGGATACGGGTTCTGGTAGCATTAAAGTGGCAGTAAACCCTCACATATACCCAGTGAAGTGAACAGCCTCGGATGATAAACAGGGATGAAATAAATCTCCCTACACTAATTTTACGTGTATATCTGCTGTCTTCAGCTTTATATACTGTTTATAAAGTTCAGCTCATGTTAGGAGATTTTCTCTTCCTGTTCAACACTGCAGCGAAGCCTGGGCATACAGCCAAGACAGCTGATTGGAGGAAAGGCACACACCCCCTCTCCTCATAGGTAGAGACTTTCAGTTCTGTTTGTTGAATAGTTCAGGGCTCTGCTAATCTATTTATAGCATCCTCCAGACCAATAGCCATACGTTTTTTTATTAAATTCATCTACTTTGGTCCAAAAAAGTGTGAAGTAGAGCGCCAGCAGATTCTCCACATCCCCCGCATAAGTTTGAGGTATGGGGATATATTTTATGGAGGGTTGTGGGCACCCTGCACTGCCTCCTCATGATCTTATAACCAGATTCATTAAACCTACTGGCAATGGAAGAATAGTGGGCAAAGTAGAGGATATCGTCTCTATGTTCAGGTGTAAACAAGGTGTCTAGGTCACTTTCCCATTTTGACAATAAATAGGAAATAAAAGAGTCTAGGGGCTGGATGAGGTATCAGTATCAGTATGTGTGAGAGATTAAATGACTTGCTAGTCCACTATCAGTACACATCTTTTCAAAAAGAATGGGCTTGGAGGTAGATATGCCTTGTTTGTGTAGAGTAGAGTGAAAATGTAAGAGTTATTGGAGTCTCCAGCTGTCTAGAGGAGGAATAAGCATCACACACATTTCCGAGGAGTATTTGACTTGCTTATCACTAGGGATGAGCCGAACACCCCCGGGTTCGGTTCAAACCAGAACCTTCGAACGGACCGAAAGTTTGCGCGAATTTTCGAACCCTATACGTTATAATGGACGCGAACGTTCGAAATCAAAAGTGCTAATTACAATGGCCAATATGCATGTTAATGTCATAAAACAGGTTTGGGGACCCGGGTCCTGCCCCAGGGGACATATATCAATGCAAAAAGAACTTTTAAAAACTAACGTTTTTTCGGGAGCAGTCATTTTAATGATGCATAAAGTGAAAAAAAAAAAGTGAAATAATCCTTTAAATATGGTACCTGGGGGGTGTCTAAAGTATGCCTGTGAAGTGGCATGTTTTTCCCGTGTTTAGAACTGTCCTTGCACAAAATGACATTTGTAAAGGAAAAAAAGAAGCCATTTTAAACCACTTGCGGCTTTAATGTCATGTCTTGTCCTGGCCGCCATATGGCTGAAAATCCTTGAGAAAAATGGCATGGCTTTTTCCGAAATTAAATCTAACAGGATAGAATTTCCCTTCCTAGGGGTAGATTTCCTCTCACTTCCTGTTTTCTCTTTCCGTTTGCAAGTAGGAGTCGTTTGTAAGTTGGATGTTTGAAAGTAGGGGCCTGGCGTATATACTCTGCATTAATTTGCCCTATTAGATGTTGGTGTAGCCACAAGACTGGTGGGCACAGGAATGGGCCCTGCTGTGAGTTAATAGATCAAGATTTGTACTTGCATGCACCTGTTGAACCGGGCAGAAAAATTGGGCCTTTGGTGGTGGTGGTGGTGGTGGTGGTGGACGACGGTGTTGCCACAAGACTGTAAGCTCTCACAGTTACTCTTGGTGGGCGCAGGAATGGGCCTGCTGTGAGTTATTAGATCAAGATTTGTAATTGCATGCACCTGTTGAACAGGGCAGAAAAATTGGGCCTTTGGTGGTGGTGGTGGTGGTGGTGGACGGTGTTGCCACAAGACTGTAAGCTCTCACAGTTACTCTTGGTGGGCGCAGGAATGGGCCCTGTTGTGAGTTATTAGATCAAGATTTGTAATTGCAAGCACCTGATGAACAGGGCAGAAAAATTGGGCCTTTGGCGGTGGTGGTGGACGGTGTTGCCACAAGACTGTAGGCCCTCATAGTTACTCTTGGTGGGCGCAGGAATGGGCCCTGCTGTGAACTATTAGATCAAGATTTGTAATTACACGCCCCTGTTAAACAGGGGCTGAAAAATTGTGCCTTAGACATTGGTGCTGGTGCCACAACACTGCAACCCCTCACAGATACTGTACTCCTAGCACAGCAATGAGACCTGTTGCAAAGCATTGCCTAAAAATTGTAATTACACGCCCCAACAGGGCTGAAAAATTGTGCCTTAGGCACTGGTGCTGGTGCCACAACACTGCAACCCCTCACAGATACTGTACTTGGAGCACAGCAGTCACACGTGTTGCGAAGCATTTTTTTAAAAAAAATTGTAATTACACGCCCCTGTTAAACAGGGGCTGAAAAATTGTGCCTTAGGCACTGGTGCTGGTGCCACAACACTGCAACCCCTCACAGATACTGTACTTGGAGCACAGCAGTCACACGTGTTGCGAAGCATTTTTAAAAAAAATTGTAATTACACGCCCCTGTTAAACAGGGGCTGAAAAATTGTGCCTTAGGCACTGGTGCTGGTGCCACAACACTGCAACCCCTCACAGATACTGTACTTGGAGCACAGCAGTCACACGTGTTGCGAAGCATTTTTTTAAAAAATTGTAATTACACGCCCCTGTTAAACAGGGGCTGAAAAATTGTGCCTTAGGCACTGGTGCTGGTGCCACAACACTGCAACCCCTCACAGATACTGTACTTGGAGCACAGCAGTCACACGTGTTGCGAAGCATTTTTTAAAAAAAATTGTAAGTACACGCCCCTGTTATACAGGGGCTGAAAAATTGTGCCTTAGGCACTGGTGTGGTGGCATGGATCATTGAGGAGGAGGAAGAGGATAGTCAGTGAACATAACAGGACAGTCACTCAGCATCAGCATAGGCAGTCTTGAAGGGATGTGACATTATAAATTATTCCGTTATATCCGCTTCAGGTGCCTGGTAGCTGGTGGTGATCCAAGACTGATTCATTTTGATGAAGGTCAGTCGATCAACCGAGTCGGTGGACAGGCGCACCCTATGATCGGTGACAAATCCTCCAGCAGCACTGAATGTGCGTTCGGAAAGAACGCTGGAGGCAGGACAGGCCAGTAGCTCAATTGCATACTGTGCAAGCTCTGGCCAGTGATCCATCCTCAGGACCCAGTAAGCCAGAGGATTTTCGGTGGGAAAGGTGTCCAAGTCTGACCTTGCCCCAAGGTATTCCTGCACCATGTATATCAGACGCTGGCGATGGTTGCTGGAACCGATCATACCTTGGGGCTGCGGACTAAAAAATTGTCTGAACGCATCGGTCAGACGTCCACCTTCCCCACCGCTCCTTCTGCTACTGACCGAAGCCTCAGCAACTCGTCGCCCAGGACCAGGAGTTTGTAACCTCCCAGTTTCTGGGAACGCGTTGCACAGACCTTTCTGCAAGGCCTCCCTGAGATGTCTCATCCTCTGCTCCCTCTGCGACGGCAAGATAAGGTCCGCAACCCTACCCTTGTACCGTGGATCAAGGAGAGTGGCCAGCCAGTAATGGTCCCTCTCCTTGATCCGAAGAACACGAGGATCCTTCCGCAGGCTTTGCAGGATCAGGGAGGCCATGCAGCGTAGGTTAGCTGAGGCATTCGGTCCGGAGTCTTCTGGGTCACTGAGGATGACATGATCGCCAGCCACCTCCTCCCAGCCACGTACAAGTCCACTGGTTTGTTGGGACTGTACATCATCCCTAAAAGACTGCTGCTGCTGCTGCTGATGCTGAGTGCCAGGCTCCACCTCCATGCTCACACAATCCTCCTCCTCCTCCTCCTCATCCTCATCCTCTTCCTGTGTGATGGGTGGGACAGAAGGAACACTGTCCGGATAAAGGGGGCCTTGAGAGGCAAGGAAGTCCTCCTCTTCCTGCCTCTGTTCTGCCTCAAGTGCCCTGTCCATTATCCCACGCAGCGTATGCTCCAACAGGTGGACAAGAGGTACAGTGTCACTGATGCATGCACTGTCACTGCTCACCATCCTCGTGGCCTCCTCAAATGGTGAGAGGACAGTGCATGCATCCCTGATCATGCTCCACTGACGTGGGGAAAAAAAACCAAGCTCCCCTGACCCTGTCCTGGTGCCGTAGTCGCAAAGGTACTCATTGATGGCCCTCTGCTGCGTGTGCAGTCGCTGCAGCATGGCCAACGTTGAGTTCCACCTTGTGGGCATGTCACATATTAGGCGGTTCTTGGGCAGGTTCAGCTCCTTTTGCAGCTCAGTCAGCCGAGCACTGGCATTATAAGATCGGCGGAAATGCACACAGACTTTCCTGGCCTGCCTCAGGACATCCTGTAAGCCTGGGAACCTGCCCAAGAACCGCTGCACCACCAGGTTGAGGACGTGAGCCATACAGGGCACATGGGTGAGCTGCCCCTGTCGCAGGGCGGAGAGGAGGTTGGTGCCATTGTCAGAAATGACCATTCCTGGCTTAAGCTGACGTGGCGTCAACCACCTCTCGGCCTGCCCCTGCAGAGCTGCCAGAACCTCTGGCCCAGTGTGGCTCCTGTCCCCAAAACACACCAGCACAAGCACGGCATGGCATCTTTTTGCCTGCGTACTTGCGTAGCCCCTTGTACGCCTACGGAGCACCGCTGGTTCCGAGGACAGAGCACTGGAGGAAGAAGAAGAGGAGGGGGTGGAGGAGAGAGGTGTGTCACAACCAGTAGCAGTAGTAGCGTTTTGGAGGCGTGGTGGCGGAACAACCTCCAACACTACTGCACCTTGTCCTGCATCCCTCCCAGCTGCCAATAGAGTGACCCAATGGGCCGTGAAAGAAAGGTAACGTCCCTGTCCATGCCTGCTGGACCATGAGTCAGCGGTAATATGCACCTTACCACTGACCGCCCTGTCCAGCGAGGCATGGACATTGCCTTCCACATGCCGGTAGAGAGACGGAATCGCCTTCCGTGAGAAAAAGTGGCGTTTGGGAACCTGCCACTGAGGAACCGCACATTGAACAAACTCACGGAAGGGGGCCGAGTCTACCAACTGAAAAGGCAGCAGTTGAAGTGCTAGCAATTTAGCCAAGCTAGCATTCAACCGCTGGGCATGTGGATGGCTGGGAGTGTACTTCTTTCGACGGTCCAGCAGCTGGGGCAGGGAAATTTGCCTGCTACAATCGGACGTCGGTGTACTGCAAGTACTTGGTTGTGACACACCTAATTCTACACCTTCAGTCCTCTCACAGCAGCTTTCAGAGAGGACTGAAGATGTAGTGGGGATGGAGATCCCAGCTGATGAGGAGCAAGGAGAGGTCCGCTTAGTTCTTTGGTGTGGGTCTTTTATGTGTGCCTGCCAACGAGCTGCATGGCAGGTCGACATATGTCTGCTCATGCTTGTGGTGCCCAAGCGGCTGATGTTTTGGCCACGCGAGATACGCTTGAGACAAATATTGCAAATAGCAGTGGTGCGATCGGATGCACTCGTCTCAAAAAAGGCCCACACCAAAGAACTTTTCTGATAACGTGCAGAGGCAGCGCCCTGCACAGGCGGAGCTCTGCGGTGTTGTACAGTTGCTGTGCTGGCCTCTAGCTGGCCTCCAGGGGGCATCCTGCCTCGTTGGACATGTGACGCCGCATCCTCCTCCTCCTCGTCCTCCTCCTCATCCTCTCTCCCTCCAGGCACCCACGTGGCGTCAGTGACCTCATCATCCCCTCCCTCTTCACCACTAGAGCAAACCTGGCAGTAAGCTGCAGCTGGTGGAACAGTACTGCCAGATTGCTGTCCTTCAGCATCCCCTCTCTCTGCGCGCACACTACTGACTTCCTCAAGCTGGGTATCATCATCCGAGCCTTCGAATCGTTGGGCATCCTCCTGGAGCATGTACCCAACACTGTGCTCAAAGAGTTCGGGGGACTCCTCAGGAGGACATGGTGGGTCTAGGGAAGGGGTGGCTGATGATGCCATTGAGTACGCGTTGGCAGCTGCTCTGCCAGTACCCTGAGCCTGGGTGAGAGAGGATGAGGAGGATGAGGAGGGCTTGGTCATCCATTCTACCAAGCCTTCAGCATGATGCGGCTCCACATGTCCAGCTGCCGAAAACAAAGACACGCGTGTCCCATGGCCACGTGCTGATGACGATGCACGACCACGTCCACGGCCACGGCCACGTCCACTAGAAACAGAGCCTGCCTGCCCTGTGTTCTTGCCTCTGCACGCTCTGCCTCCCCTTGGCGGTCTTCCAGCCATTGTAGTCGGTAGTCCTGTGGGTGCTGCTGAGAAGAAAATATAGGAGCTCTGTGTGATGCCACTAACACACTAGAAGTCCTATAGGTGCTTCTGCAAAGAAAATATAGGAGCTCTGTGTGATGCCACTAACACACTAGAAGTCCTGTGGGTGCTGCTGAGAAGAAAATATAGGAGCTCTGTGTGATGCCACTAACACACTAGAAGTCCTATGGGTGCTTCTGCAAAGAAAATATAGGAGCTCTGTGTGATGCCACTAACACACTAGAAGTCCTGTGGGTGCTGCTGAGAAGAAAATATAGGAGCTCTGTGTGATGCCACTAACACACTAGAAGTCCTGTGGGTGCTGCTGAGAAGAAAATATAGGAGCTCTGTGTGATGCCACTAACACACTAGAAGTCCTATGGGTGCTTCTGCAAAGAAAATATAGGAGCTCTGTGTGATGCCATTAACACACTAGAAGTCCTGTGGGTGCTGCTGAGAAGAAAATATAGGAGCTCTGTGTGATGCCACTAACACACTAGAAGTCCTATGGGTGCTTCTGCAAAGAAAATATAGGAGCTCTGTGTGATGCCACTAACACACTAGAAGTCCTGTGGGTGCTGCTGAGAAGAAAATATAGGAGCTCTGTGTGATGCCACTAACACACTAGAAGTCCTATGGGTGCTTCTGCAAAGAAAATATAGGAGCTCTGTGTGATGCCACTAACACACTAGAAGTCCTGTGGGTGCTGCTGAGAAGAAAATATAGGAGCTCTGTGTGATGGGACTAACACACTACAAGTCCTATAGGTGCTTCTGGGAAGAAAATATAGGAACTCTGTGTGATGCCACTAACACACTAGAAGTCCTGTGGGTGCTGCTGGAAGAAAATATAGGAGCTCTGTGTGATGTCACTAACACACTAGAAGTCCTATGGGTGCTTCTGCAAAGAAAATATAGGAGCTCTGTGTGATGCCATTAACACACTAGAAGTCCTGTGGGTGCTGCTGAGAAGAAAATATAGGAGCTCTGTGTGATGCCACTAACACACTAGAAGTCCTATGGGTGCTTCTGCAAAGAAAATATAGGAGCTCTGTGTGATGCCACTAACACACTAGAAGTCCTGTGGGTGCTGCTGAGAAGAAAATATAGGAGCTCTGTGTGATGCCACTAACACACTAGAAGTCCTATGGGTGCTTCTGCAAAGAAAATATAGGAGCTCTGTGTGATGCCACTAACACACTAGAAGTCCTGTGGGTGCTGCTGAGAAGAAAATATAGGAGCTCTGTGTGATGGGACTAACACACTACAAGTCCTATAGGTGCTTCTGGGAAGAAAATATAGGAACTCTGTGTGATGGGACTAACACACTACAAGTCCTATGGGTGCTTCTGGGAAGAAAATATAGGAACTCTGTGTGATGGGACTAACACACTACAAGTCCTATAGGTGCTTCTGGGAAGAAAATATAGCTCTGTGTGATGGGACTAACACACTACAAGTCCTATAGGTGCTTCTGGGAAGAAAATATAGGAGCTCTGTGTGATGGGACTAACACACTACAAGTCCTATGGGTGCTTCTGGGAAGAAAATATAGGAGCTCTGTGTGATGGGACTAACACACTACAAGTCCTATAGGTGCTTCTGGGAAGAAAATATAGGAACTCTGTGTGATGGGACTAACACACTACAAGTCCTATGGGTGCTTCTGGGAAAGAAAATATAGGAGCTCTGTGTGATGGGACTAACACACTACAAGTCCTATAGGTGCTTCTGGGAAGAAAATATAGCTCTGTGTGATGGGACTAACACACTACAAGTCCTATAGGTGCTTCTGGGAAGAAAATATAGGAGCTCTGTGTGATGGGACTAACACACTACAAGTCCTATGGGTGCTTCTGGGAAGAAAATATAGGAGCTCTGTGTGATGGGACTAACACACTACAAGTCCTATAGGTGCTTCTGGGAAGAAAATATAGCTCTGTGTGATGGGACTAACACACTACAAGTCCTATAGGTGCTTCTGGGAAGAAAATATAGGAGCTCTGTGTGATGGGACTAACACACTACAAGTCCTATGGGTGCTTCTGGGAAGAAAATATAGGAGCTCTGTGTGATGGGACTAACACACTACAAGTCCTATAGGTGCTTCTGGGAAGAAAATATAGGAACTCTGTGTGATGGGACTAACACACTACAAGTCCTATGGGTGCTTCTGGGAAGAAAATATAGGAACTCTGTGTGATGGGACTAACACACTACAAGTCCTATGGTGCTTCTGGGAAGAAAATATAGGAACTCTGTGTGATGGGACTAACACACTACAAGTCCTATAGGTGCTTCTGGGAAGAAAATATAGGAGCTCTGTGTGATGGGACTAACACACTACAAGTCCTATAGGTGCTTCTGGGAAGAAAATATAGGAGCTTTGTGTGATGGGACTAACACACTACAAGTCCTATAGGTGCTTCTGGGAAGAAAATATAGCTCTGTGTGATGGGACTAACACACTACAAGTCCTATAGGTGCTTCTGGGAAGAAAATATAGGAGCTCTGTGTGATGGGACTAACACACTACAAGTCCTATGGGTGCTTCTGGGAAGAAAATATAGGAGCTCTGTGTGATGGGACTAACACACTACAAGTCCTATAGGTGCTTCTGGGAAGAAAATATAGCTCTGTGTGATGGGACTAACACACTACAAGTCCTATAGGTGCTTCTGGGAAGAAAATATAGAAGCTCTGTGTGATGGGACTAACACACTACAAGTCCTATGGGTGCTTCTGGGAAGAAAATATAGGAGCTCTGTGTGATGGGACTAACACACTACAAGTCCTATAGGTGCTTCTGGGAAGAAAATATAGCTCTGTGTGATGGGACTAACACACTACAAGTCCTATAGGTGCTTCTGGGAAGAAAATATAGGAGCTCTGTGTGATGGGACTAACACACTACAAGTCCTATAGGTGCTTCTGGGAAGAAAATATAGGAACTCTGTGTGATGGGACTAACACACTACAAGTCCTATGGGTGCTTCTGGGAAGAAAATATAGGAACTCTGTGTGATGGGACTAACACACTACAAGTCCTATGGGTGCTTCTGCAAAGAAAATATAGGAACTCTGTGTGATGGGACTAACACACTACAAGTCCTATAGGTGCTTCTGGGAAGAAAATATAGGAGCTCTGTGTGATGGGACTAACACACTACAAGTCCTATGGGTGCTTCTGGGAAGAAAATATAGGAGCTCTGTGTGATGGGACTAACACACTACAAGTCCTATAGGTGCTTCTGGGAAGAAAATATAGCTCTGTGTGATGCCACTAACACAGTACAAGTCCTATGGGTGCTTCTGGGAAGAAAATATAGGAACTCTGTGTGATGGGACTAACGCACTACAAGTCCTATAGGTGCTTCTGGGAAGAAAATATAGGAGCTCTGTGTGATGGGACTAACACACTACAAGTCCTATGGGTGCTTCTGGGAAGAAAATATAGGAGCTCTGTGTGATGGGACTAACACACTACAAGTCCTATAGGTGCTTCTGGGAAGAAAATATAGCTCTGTGTGATGGGACTAAGACACTACAAGTCCTATAGGTGCTTCTGGGAAGAAAATATAGGAGCTCTGTGTGATGGGACTAAGACACTACAAGTCATATAGGTGCTTCTGGGAAGATAATATAGCTCTGTGTGATGGGACTAACACACTACAAGTCCTATAGGTGCTTCTGGGAAGAAAATATAGCTCTGTGTGATGCCACTAACACAGTACAAGTCCTATGGGTGCTTCTGGGAAGAAAATATAGGAACTCTGTGTGATGGGACTAACACACTACAAGTCCTATAGGTGCTTCTGGGAAGAAAATATAGGAGCTCTGTGTGATGGGACTAACACACTACAAGTCCTATGGGTGCTTCTGGGAAGAAAATATAGGAGCTCTGTGTGATGGGACTAACACACTACAAGTCCTATAGGTGCTTCTGGGAAGAAAATATAGCTCTGTGTGATGGGACTAACACACTACAAGTCCTATAGGTGCTTCGGGGAAGAAAATATAGCTCTGTGTGATGCCACTAACACAGTACAAGTCCTATGGGTGCTTCTGGGAAGAAAATATAGGAACTCTGTGTGATGGGACTAACACACTACAAGTCCTATGGGTGCTTCTGGGAAGAAAATATAGGAGCTCTGTGTGATGGGACTAACACACTACAAGTCCTATAGGTGCTTCTGGGAAGAAAATATAGCTCTGTGTGATGGGACTAACACACTACAAGTCCTATAGGTGCTTCTGGGAAGAAAATATAGGAGCTCTGTGTGATGGGACTAACACACTACAAGTCCTATGGGTGCTTCTGGGAAGAAAATATAGGAGCTCTGTGTGATGGGACTAACACACTACAAGTCCTATAGGTGCTTCTGGGAAGAAAATATAGGAACTCTGTGTGATGGGACTAACACACTACAAGTCCTATGGGTGCTTCTGGGAAGAAAATATAGGAACTCTGTGTGATGGGACTAACACACTACAAGTCCTATAGGTGCTTCTGGGAAGAAAATATAGGAACTCTGTGTGATGGGACTAACACACTACAAGTCCTATGGGTGCTTCTGCAAAGAAAATATAGGAACTCTGTGTGATGGGACTAACACACTACAAGTCCTATAGGTGCTTCTGGGAAGAAAATATAGCTCTGTGTGATGGGACTAACACACTACAAGTCCTATAGGTGCTTCTGGGAAGAAAATATAGGAGCTCTGTGTGATGGGACTAACACACTACAAGTCCTATGGGTGCTTCTGGGAAGAAAATATAGGAGCTCTGTGTGATGGGACTAACACACTACAAGTCCTATAGGTGCTTCTGGGAAGAAAATATAGCTCTGTGTGATGGGACTAACACACTACAAGTCCTATAGGTGCTTCTGGGAAGAAAATATAGGAGCTCTGTGTGATGGGACTAACACACTACAAGTCCTATGGGTGCTTCTGGGAAGAAAATATAGGAGCTCTGTGTGATGGGACTAACACACTACAAGTCCTATAGGTGCTTCTGGGAAGAAAATATAGGAGCTCTGTGTGATGGGACTAACACACTACAAGTCCTATAGGTGCTTCTGGGAAGAAAATATAGCTCTGTGTGATGGGACTAACACACTACAAGTCCTATAGGTGCTTCTGGGAAGAAAATATAGCTCTGTGTGATGCCACTAACACAGTACAAGTCCTATGGGTGCTTCTGGGAAGAAAATATAGGAACTCTGTGTGATGGGACTAACACACTACAAGTCCTATGGGTGCTTCTGCAAAGAAAATATAGGAACTCTGTGTGATGGGACTAACACACTACAAGTCCTATGGGTGCTTCTGGGAAGAAAATATAGGAGCTCTGTTTGCTGCCACTAACACACTACAAGTCCTGTGGGTGCTTTTGGGGTGCAGTGCTGTACTAACAGCACTGCGGTTGGTACTACTGAAATACTGTACTAACAGTAAGACACGCACCAGACTAACCCCCAGCAGCAGCTAAAAACACACTAACCAGCAGCAGCAATGGACGATCAATGACAGGTAGCAATGGTTTAGCAAATAAATAGCCAATGGTTTAGCAAAGTAGAGCAAATCTTTCTATAGGAATCTAGCAAAGAGTGACACAGAATCAGCCTGCTCTCTCCTAAAGCCGGAAATCATGTGACCGGCGCCGACGGCGTGGCGGCCTTTTAAATGAGGGGGCGTGTACTAAAGCCCCTGAGCTGTAATTGGCTACAGGCGTCCTGCCTGTAGCCAATTATGGCTCTCCGATTTTCTGGCGCTGTGATTGGCCAAGCATGCGGGGTCACAGTGCATGCTTGGCCAATCATCAGCCAGCAATGCACTGCTCCGGCGGCGCCGGCCGCAATGCATTGCGGGGCCGCTCGCATCACACGAATGTGATGCGAGCGGCCAAAATAGTTCTGGGCTCGCCGAGCGAGCGAGCACCCGGTGCTCGATGCGAACATGGGTTTGCATCGAGCACCGGGCCCATCCCTACTTATCACTTAGGAAGTCCTGTAGTCTGAATGTGTTGGTGAGGAGAAGGTGAAGTAAATGCGCATCATCCCCATAGTCAGTCCTATAGTCAGGTTTGTTCTAAAAGTTTTACAGTGAGAAGATTTCCACCAAGGGAGGCAGCAAAGGGGAACCGGAGACAAAACTTGTTCCAAAGTGATCCATTGTTTGTGTGCAAAGTTTCTGCACCAATCTAGGGTTCCAGATAGGGGGATCTTGTTGGAGTGCTTCACTGGATCAGGGAAGGCCCCCACCACTGACTTTAGATAAGGTAAGAAGTTGGTGAGATACGGTAACCTGGGTTGCATTTAAAGCCATATAGATTGTAAGAATTAGAAAAGATAGTGGTAATGTGATTGGAAGGGTTTGCATTAAGTAGAGAATGCTGGGCAAAACATTCGTTTTAAGAACAACTATCTTAACCATGTATGTATCAATTTGCACCAATGTAGCAACCTCTAGTGTGTGCTACCAGAAGTGTGAGTAGGTAAAAGCATTTTTCTGGCCAGAGATAAACCTAAGTCACTGAATCTGGGTCAGGGTTACTAGAGGCCAGGGCTGGATGACTCATCCTGGCAGCTCTCCGGTGCCTCCCCCTGGTATCTGGAATGTTGGAGAATGTTCTGGAACTATTGCGCAGAGATGGGGAGGAGCTGCCTTGAATATTTAGGGGCCTTTAGCCAATCCCCAGGTTTGGGGCCTGGCAGGGAGCTAAAGAAGCCTTTAAATAGACATGGGCCATGCCAGCAGGGAAGTGAGGTGGAAGATGGAGAAGCAGTGCTGAGGAGAGGCTGTCAGTGGCTCTTGAGGGACCCCCGTCGGGGCTGGGAGCTCAGGAAACCTGACGTGGAAGGATCCTAACACAGAAGGCAGTGGAGGGATTCATGCAGGAGAGGCAGCGGGAAGGAGCAAGCTGAGACAGTGAGTAGATCAACGAAGTGCAGGGATCAGACAAGGGAAAAGACTGTCAGTTGTAACAGTGCTTTCTTGAAGACTGCGGTGTGCCAAGTCTTCATCTAACCTTGCCCTGGGAGATCTCCATGTGTGTGCCAGTCAGGCAGGACTGGGGCAGAGAGTCAGTCGGGAGGACTGGCAGGAAGAGCAGATAGGCGTGGCTGGTGGTAGACAGTTGGGCTAGCATTCTGAAGGTAAGTGGAGCTAGGATCAGTGGCCACAGGAACGCAGAAGGAGAGAAGTTATGCTGTTCACTTCATCTGGGCTATTTTGTCAAGGGACTGAGAGATTCCTACCTGTAATGTGCCTTTGCTGAACTAACGATATACTGCTAGTTCCTTTAGGAGTGAGCAGCAGGTGCTGTACATAGGAAACCAAGTTTGTGCAGGTGGAAGGAAGAAGAGAACTTTTTGTAAATAGGGAAGAAGTTGTCCCTGGTTCAGTGTTTTGGATTTTTTCAAGTTGAGCATCCCATAATTCCCTACCCCATCCAAGTTAATATCCCCTAATAAAAATAACAAAAACAAGCCCAGGACTATTTTCTGAGTTGGAGTAAATGAAGGAAATGCTACGTGACTGGCTGTGCAGCAGTGGGAAACCCTAACTTCAGCAACTCATAGGGGGATAGGGCTGCATCAGCATTTAAAGTTCCAGGCTATTTTTAGTTTATTAAAAGTCAGCAGCTACAAAAAGTATAGCTGCTGACTTTTAATAAACAGCCACTTACCTGTCCCATGGTCCAGCGATACAGGCGCACGGAGCCCCGCTCCTCTCTTCCTCCTCTCCGTGGCACCGTCATTGGAACTGTGGGCACCCGACTGTGACAGCTTGTGGCTTCACAGCCGGGTGCGCATTGCACATGCACGAGTCACGCTGCGCTCTCCGAGTGGACAGAAGATTGCCTAGAGGGAGGGGCCACCTAGGGGGAGAGAAGGAGTCGCCTAAGCGGCCTGAAGATGGAAAAAGGAAGTGGGACATGGACAGGAAGTCCCTCCCTAAAGTAGGTACCCACTCCCCCCCTCCAAAAAAAATGACATCACAAATGTGGCATGTAGGGAGGTGAGGAGTACTTAAAGCGGAAGTTCCACTTTTGGATGGAACTCGGCTTTAAAGTGATTGTAAAGTCTTGTTTTTTTTTTCTCTAAAAATAATAAACATGTTATACTTACCTGCTCTATGCAATTGGTTTTTCACAGAGCAGCCCAGATCCTCCAATTTTCGGGTCCCTCCTCGGGGACACAGCTCTGTGTGTCACAGCTCTGTGTGTCTAGTCAGATATGGAGCCCTGATTCGGCCCCACCCCCTCTCTCTCTCCTAATTGGCTCACTGACTGTGATTGACAGCAGCAAGAGCCAATGGCACTGCTGCTGTGTCTCAGCCAATCAGGAGGAGAGTCTCGGACGGGCCGAGGAACTCGTGGACATCGCTGGAGAGAGAGGGGGCTCGGGTAAGTATTAAGGGGCTGCTGCACACAGAAGGCTTTTTATCTTGATGCCTAATAAGTTGACATAGAGGGCAACCCTGCTGAGTTCCATTAGACAGGGTGGTAAAATAGGAAGGGCCACATTAGCCCAAACTACCACAGAAGGGGAGAAATAAAAAGCATTGAGCCATTGAAGTATATAGGGTCAGAGACCAATATGTTGGAGGGTTGCTATCAGGAAATACCAATCAACTCTATTGAATGCTTTTTCAGCATCAGTAGAGAGTATGCATATCAGAATTTTACTGGTATGTGCAAGGTGAATCGCATTTAGCACTCTGGTTGTATTGTCTATAGCTTCTCTTGTTAGCATTAAACCTGACTGACCGAGGTGGATAATGGGAGGGAGAAGGAGCAGGAGTCATGTGAAGACAATGATACCATAAGCAAATGCGGTAAAAAAAGTACACTTGCAACTGTAGCCGCTGGCTTACTAGAAGTCTCATGTTTTTGCTGTGTTGTCACAGTGCTTGAACTAATGTTACAATGTTATACTGTACAGAATTTTTTATAGGCGTGGTCATTTTTAATGATTATCTTTAGTGTCCAGGCAAAGAGCAGTGTCTAGCAGATTCCTGCTACAGGGGTGGAGATTGAAAACGGAAATTCAGTTTAAAACCTTTTCAAACAATATAAAAGTATCAGATATACCATTTGTAATGTATAGGCTGTTTACAAATATTGTAAGTATATATAAAATCCCCATCGCATCATCAATCTATTTATTACATTATTAGTCGTATGATTTTATTGCATGTAAACTCTCCTAATTTGAAATATAGTTAGTGTTTGCTTTTGTATACTGTATATGGCACCCACCAAAGCCCCGTACACATGGTAAAAATGTCAGGAGACATTTGCTGGTTAAAAAAAAACGTTCTACATTTTGCCAGTGCATCTGTCTGTCGTGCAACCCCAAAACCCGCTGATCAGGAGTCGGTCGGCTGCTGAAAAACCAGCAGCCGACCGGCTCCCGATCAGCGGGTTTCAGGGTTGCACGACACACAGATGCACTGGCAAAATGTAGAACGTTTTTTTTTTTAACCAGCAAATGTCTCCTGACATTTTTCCCATGTGGTTTCCGGGTTGCACAAAAAAAAAACTGTAGTGTGTACCCGGCTTAATACTTGCAAAATCATTTGGGAAAAGTTGACCATCAAGAGGGGACTCAGATTTACTGAAGCAATAGCATGAGAAGCTGCATTCCTCTGAAATGCCAACTTTATCTTTTAATCATCAAGAAGGGACTAGGGATGAGTGAATCTGCCCAGGTTCACTCGTCTGAACACGGAACAGCTCAGGCTGGTTCGGACTTGTTTCTGAACATAGGAAAGCTCAGGCTGGTTCAGACTTCTATCTGGAAACGGGAAAGCGCAGGCTGGTTCGGACTTGTGTCTGAACATGGGAAATATCAGCCTGGTTTAGACTTGTGTCTAAACTAAGGAAAGTTCAGGCTGGTTCGGACTTGTGTCTGAACACAGGAAAGCTCAGACTGGTTTGGACTTGGGCCTGAACACGGGAAAGCTCGGGCTGGTTCAGACTTGTGTCTGAACATGAGAAAGCTCAGGCTGGTTCAGACTTGTGTCTAAACACAGGAAAGTTCAGGCTGGTTTCGGACTTGGGTCTGACCACAGGAAAGCTTGGGTTGGTTCGGACTTGTGTCTGAACACGGGAAAGCTTGGGTTGGTTCGGACTTGTGTCTGAACATGGGAAAGCTCAGGCTGGATCGGACTTGTGTCTGAACAGGGGAAAGCTCAGGCTGGATCGGACTTGTGTCTGAACAGGGGAAAGCTAAGTCTGGTTCGGACTTGTGTCTGAACATGGAAAAGCTAAGTCTGGTTCGGACTTGTGTCTGAACATGGAAAAGCTAAGTCTGGTTCGGACTTGTGTCTGAACAAGGAAAAGCTCAGGCTGGTTTTGAGTTGTGTCTGAACACGGGAAAGCTCAGGCTGGTTTGGACTTGTGTCTGAACACGGGAAAGCTCAGCCTGGTTTGGACTTGTGTCTGAACATGGGAAAGCTCAGGCTGGTTCGGACTTGTGTCTGAAAATGGGAAAGCTCAGGTTAGTTGAAACTTGTGTCTGAACATGGGAAAGCTCAGGCTGGTTCAGACTTGTGTCTGAACACGAGAAAGCTCAGCCTGGTTCGGACTTGTGTGTGAACACAGGAAAGCTCAGGCTGATTTGGACTTGTGTCTGAACACGGGAAAGATCAGGCTGGTTCGGACTTGTGTCTAAACATGGGATAGTTCAGGCTGGTTAGGACTTGTGTCTGAACACAGAAAAGCTCAGGCTGGTTCTGACTTCTGTCTGAACACAGGAAAGCTCAGGCTGGTTCTGACATCTGCCTGAACACAGGAAAGCTCAGGCTGGTTCTGACTTCTTTCTGAGCATGGGAAAGCTCAGGCTGGTTCAGACTTTTGACTGAACACGGGAAAGCTCTGGCTGGTTCGGACTTCTGTCTGAACACGCTAAAGCTCAGGCTGGTAAGGCTTTCTGTCTTAACACGGAAAAACTCATGCTGATTTGGACTTGTGTCTGAACACAGGAAAGCTCCGGCTGGTTCGGACTTGTGTCTGAACACGGGAAAGCTCCGGCTGGTTTGGACTTGTGTCTGAACATGGGAAAGCTCAGGCTGGTTCGGACTTGTGTCTGAACAGGGGAAAGCTCAGGCTGGTTTGGACTTGTGTCTGAACACGGAAAAGCTCAGGCTGGTTTGGAGTTGGGTCTGAACACGGGTAAGCTCAGGCTGGTTCGGACTTGTGTCTGAACATGGGAAAGCTCAGCCTGGTTCAGACTTGTGTGTGAACACATAAAAGCTTAGGCTGGTTTGGAGTTGTGTCTGAACATGGGAAAGTTTAGGCTGACTCGGACTTGGGTCTGAACATGGGAAAGTTCAGGCTAGTTCGGACTTGTGTCTGAACATGAGAAAGCTCAGGCTGGTTTGGACTTGTGTCTAAACACGGGAAAGCTCAGGCTGGTTCGGACTTGTGTCTGAACACAGGAAAGCTCAAGCTGGTTTGGATTTGTGTCTGAACACGGAAAAGCTCTGGCTGGTTTGGAGTTGTGCCTAAACAAGGGAAAGCTCAGGCTGGTTCGGACTTGTGTCTGAACACAGGAAAGCTCAGGCTGGTTCAGACTTGTGTCTAAACATGGGAAAGCTCAAGCTGGTTTGGACTTGTGTCTGAACATGGAAAAGCTAAATCTGGTTCGGACTTGTGTCTGAACAAGGAAAAGCTCAGGCTGGTTTTGAGTTGTGTCTGAACATGGGAAAGCTCAGGCTGGTTTGGACTTGTGTCTGAACACGGGAAAGCTCAGCCTGGTTTGGACTTGTGTCTGAACATGGGAAAGCTCAGGCTGGTTCGGACTTGTGTCTGAAAATGGGAAAGCGCAGGTTAGTTGAAACTTGTGTCTGAACATGGGAAAGCTCAGGCTGGTTCAGACTTGTGTCTGAACACGAGAAAGCTCAGCCTGGTTCGGACTTGTGTGTGAACACAGGAAAGCTCAGGCTGATTTGGACTTGTGTCTGAACACGGGAAAGATCAGGCTGGTTCAGACTTGTGTCTAAACATGGGATAGTTCAGGCTGGTTAGGACTTGTGTCTGAACACAGAAAAGCTCAGGCTGGTTCTGACTTCTGTCTGAACACAGGAAAGCTCAGGCTGGTTCTGACATCTGCCTGAACACGGGAAAGCTCTGGCTGGTTCGGACTTCTGTCTGAACACGATAAAGCTCAGGCTGGTAAGGCCTTCTGTCTTAACACGGAAAAACTCATGCTGATTTGGACTTGTGTCTGAACACAGGAAAGCTCCGGCTGGTTCGGACTTGTGTCTGAACACGGGAAAGCTCTGGCTGGTTTGGACTTGTGTCTGAACATGGGAAAGCTCAGGCTGGTTCGGACTTGTGTCTGAACAGGGGAAAGCTCAGGCTGGTTTGGACTTGTGTCTGAATACGGAAAAGCTCAGGCTGGTTTGGAGTTGGGTCTGAACACGGGTAAGCTCAGGCTGGTTCGGACTTGTGTCTGAACATGGGAAAGCTCAGCCTGGTTCAGACTTGTGTGTGAACACAGAAAAGCTTAGGCTGGTTTGGAGTTGTGTCTGAACATGGGAAAGTTTAGGCTGACTCGGACTTGGGTCTGAACATGGGAAAGTTCAGGCTAGTTCGGACTTGTGTCTGAACATGAGAAAGCTCAGGCTGGTTTGGACTTGTGTCTAAACACGGGAAAGCTCAGGCTGGTTCGGACTTGTGTCTGAACACAGGAAAGCTCAAGCTGGTTTGGATTTGTGTCTGAACACGGAAAAGCTCTGGCTGGTTTGGAGTTGTGCCTAAACAAGGGAAAGCTCAGGCTGGTTCGGACTTGTGTCTGAACACGGGAAAGCTCAGCCTGGTTTGGACTTGTGTGTGAACACAGGAAAGCTCAGGCTGGTTCAGACTTGTGTCTAAACATGGGAAAGCTCAAGCTGGTTTGGACTTGTGTCTGAACATGGAAAAGCTAAGTCTGGTTCGGACTTGTGTCTGAACAACGAAAAGCTCAGGCTGGTTTTGAGTTGTGTCTGAACACGGGAAAGCTCAGGCTGGTTTGGACTTGTGTCTGAACACGGGAAAGCTCAGCCTGGTTTGGACTTGTGTCTGAACATGGGAAAGCTCAGGCTGGTTCGGACTTGTGTCTGAAAATGGGAAAGCTCAGGTTAGTTGAAACTTGTGTCTGAACATGGGAAAGCTCAGGCTGGTTCAGACTTGTGTCTGAACACGAGAAAGCTCAGCCTGGTTCGGACTTGTGTGTGAACACAGGAAAGCTCAGGCTGATTTGGACTTGTGTCTGAACACGGGAAAGATCAGGCTGGTTCGGACTTGTGTCTAAACATGGGATAGTTCAGGCTGGTTAGGACTTGTGTCTGAACACAGAAAAGCTCAGGCTGGTTCTGACTTCGGTCTGAACACAGGAAAGCTCAGGCTGGTTCTGACATCTGCCTGAACACAGGAAAGCTCAGGCTGGTTCTGACTTCTTTCTGAGCATGGGAAAGCTCAGGCTGGTTCAGACTTTTGACTGAACACGGGAAAGCTCTGGCTGGTTCGGACTTCTGTCTGAACACGCTAAAGCTCAGGCTGGTAAGGCCTTCTGTCTTAACACGGAAAAACTCATGCTGATTTGGACTTGTGTCTGAACACAGGAAAGCTCCGGCTGGTTCGAACTTGTGTCTGAACACGGGAAAGCTCTGGCTGGTTTGGACTTGTGTCTGAACATGGGAAAGCTCAGGCTGGTTCGGACTTGTGTCTGAACAGGGGAAAGCTCAGGCTGGTTTGGACCTGTGTCTGAACACGGAAAAGCTCAGGCTGGTTTGGAGTTGGGTCTGAACACGGGTAAGCTCAGGCTGGTTCGGACTTGTGTCTGAACATGGGAAAGCTCAGCCTGGTTCAGACTTGTGTGTGAACACAGAAAAGCTTAGGCTGGTTTGGAGTTGTGTCTGAACATGGGAAAGTTTAGGCTGACTCGGACTTGTGTCTAAACACGGGAAAGCTCAGGCTGGTTCGGACTTGTGTCTGAACACAGGAAAGCTCAAGCTAGTTTGGATTTGTGTCTGAACACGGAAAAGCTCTGGCTGGTTTGGAGTTGTGCCTAAACAAGGGAAAGCTCAGGCTGGTTCGGACTTGTGTCTGAACACGGGAAAGCTCAGCCTGGTTCGGACTTGTGTCTGAACACGGGAAAGCTCAGGCTGGTTCAGACTTGTGTCTAAACATGGGAAAGCTCAAGCTGGTTTGGACTTGTGTCTGAACATGGAAAAGCTAAGTCTGGTTCGGACTTGTGTCTGAACAACGAAAAGCTCAGGCTGGTTTTGAGTTGTGTCTGAACACAGGAAAGCTCAGGCTGGTTTGGACTTGTGTCTGAACACGGGAAAGCTCAGCCTGGTTTGGACTTGTGTCTGAACATGGGAAAGCTCAGGCTGGTTCGGACTTGTGTCTGAAAATGGGAAAGCTCAGGTTAGTTGAAACTTGTGTCTGAACATGGGAAAGCTCAGGCTGGTTCAGACTTGTGTCTGAACACGAGAAAGCTCAGCCTGGTTCGGACTTGTGTGTGAACACAGGAAAGCTCAGGCTGATTTGGACTTGTGTCTGAACACGGGAAAGATCAGGCTGGTTCGGACTTGTGTCTAAACATGGGATAGTTCAGGCTGGTTAGGACTTGTGTCTGAACACAGAAAAGCTCAGGCTGGTTCTGACTTCGGTCTGAACACAGGAAAGCTCAGGCTGGTTCTGACATCTGCCTGAACACAGGAAAGCTCAGGCTGGTTCTGACTTCTTTCTGAGCATGGGAAAGCTCAGGCTGGTTCAGACTTTTGACTGAACACGGGAAAGCTCTGGCTGGTTCGGACTTCTGTCTGAACACGCTAAAGCTCAGGCTGGTAAGGCCTTCTGTCTTAACACGGAAAAACTCATGCTGATTTGGACTTGTGTCTGAACACAGGAAAGCTCCGGCTGGTTCGAACTTGTGTCTGAACACGGGAAAGCTCTGGCTGGTTTGGACTTGTGTCTGAACATGGGAAAGCTCAGGCTGGTTCGGACTTGTGTCTGAACAGGGGAAAGCTCAGGCTGGTTTGGACCTGTGTCTGAACACGGAAAAGCTCAGGCTGGTTTGGAGTTGGCTCTGAACACGGGTAAGCTCAGGCTGGTTCGGACTTGTGTCTGAACATGGGAAAGCTCAGCCTGGTTCAGACTTGTGTGTGAACACAGAAAAGCTTAGGCTGGTTTGGAGTTGTGTCTGAACATGGGAAAGTTTAGGCTGACTCGGACTTGGGTCTGAACATGGGAAAGTTCAGGCTAGTTCGGACTTGTGTCTGAACATGAGAAAGCTCAGGCTGGTTTGGACTTGTGTCTAAACACGGGAAAGCTCAGGCTGGTTCGGACTTGTGTCTGAACACAGGAAAGCTCAAGCTGGTTTGGATTTGTGTCTGAACACGGAAAAGCTCTGGCTGGTTTGGAGTTGTGCCTAAACAAGGGAAAGCTCAGGCTGGTTCGGACTTGTGTCTGAACACGGGAAAGCTCAGCATGGTTTGGACTTGTGTGTGAACACAGGAAAGCTCAGGCTGGTTCAGACTTGTGTCTAAACATGGGAAAGCTCAAGCTGGTTTGGACTTCTATCTGAACATGGGATAGCTCAGGCTGGTTCGGACTTCTGTCTGAACACAGAAAAGCTCAGACTGGTTCTGACTTCTGCCTGAACACAGGACAGCTCAGGCTGGTTTTGACTTCTTTCTGAGCACGGGACTTTTGACTAAACATGGGAAAGCTCTGCCTGGTTAGGACTTGTGTCTGAACACGGGAAAACTCAGGCTGGTTCGGACTTCTGTCTGAATATGGGAAAGCTCATGCTGATTTGGACTTCTGTCTGAACATGGGAAAGCTCAGGCTGGTTTGGACTTGTGTCTAAACACAGGAAAGCTCACACTGGTTCGGACTTGTGTCTAAACACGGGAAAGCTCAGGCTGGTTTGGATTTCTGTCTAAACACGGGAAAGATCAAGCTGGTTCAAGCTTTTGTCTGTACACTAGGAAAGCTCAGGCTGGTTCAGGCTTGTGTCTGAACAAAGGAAAGCTCAGACTGGTTTGTACTTGTGTCTGAAAATGGGAAAGCTCATGCTGGTTTGGACTTCTGTCTGAACATGGGAAAGCTCAGGTTGGTCCAGACTTGTGTCTAAACACGGGAAAGCTCAGCCTGTTTCGGACTTGTGTCTGAACACAGGAAAGCTCAGGCTGGTTTGGACTTGTGTCTGAACACAGAAAAGCTCAGGCTGGTTCTGATATCTGCCTGAACACATGAAAGCTCAGGCTGGTTCTGACTTCTTTCTGAGCACGGGAAAGCTCAGGCTGGTTCGGACTTTTGACTGAACATGGGAAAGCTCAGGCTGGTTCGGACTTGTGTCTGAACACGGGAAAGCTCAGGCTGGTTCGGACTCCTGTCTGAACACTGGAAAACTCAGGTTGGATCAGACTTGTGTCTGAACATGGAAAAGCTCAGGCTGGTTTGGATTTGTGTCTAAAAAGGGAAAGCTCAGGCTGGTTCGGACTTGTGTCTGAACACGGGAAAGCTCAGGCTGGTTCGGACTTGTGTGTGAACACAGGAAAGCTCAGGCTGGTTGAGACTTGTATCTGAGCATGGGAAAGATCAGGCTGGTTTGGACTTGTGTTTGAACATGGGAAAGCTCAGGCTGGTTCGGACTTGTGTCTAAACATGGGAAAGCTCAAGCTGGTTCGGATTTCTGTCTGAACATGGGATTCCTCAGGCTGGTTCGTTCTTCTGTCTGAACACAGAAAAGCTCAGGCTGGTTCTGACTTCTGCCTGAACACAGGAAAGCTCAGGCTGGTTCTGATTTCTGAGCATGGGAAAGCTCATGCTGATTCAGACTTTTGACTGAACACGGGAAAGCTCAGGCTGGTTCGGACTTCTGTCTGAACATGGGAAAGCTCATGCTGATTTGGACTTCTGTCTGAACACGGGAAAGCTCAGGCTGGTTTGGACTTCTGTCTGAACACGGGAAGGCTCAGGCTGGTTTGGACTTGTGTCTAAACACGGGAAAGCTCAGGCTGGTTTGGACTTGTGTCTGGTCACGGGAAAGCTCAGGCTGCTTCGGATTTCTGTCTGAACACGGGAAAGATCAAGCTGGTTCAAGCTTTTGTCTGTACACGAGGAAAGCTCAGGCTGGTTCACGCTTGTGTCTGAAAACAGAAAAGCTCAGGCTGGTTTGCACTTGTTTCTGAAAACGGGAAAGCTCATGCTGGTTTAGATTTATATCTGAACATGGGAAAGCTCAGGCTGGTTCGGACTTTTGACTGAACACGGGAAAGCTCTGGCTGGTTCGGACTTGTGTCTGAACACAGGAAAGCTCAGGCTGGTTCGGACTTGTGTCTGAACACAGGAAAGCTCAGGCTGGTTCGGACTCCTGTCTGAACACGGGAAAACTCAGGTTGGTTTGGATTTGTGTCTGAACACGGAAAAGCTCAGGCTATTTTGGAGTTGTGTCTAAACAAGGGAAAGCTCAGGCTGGTTCGGACTTGTGTCTGAACACGGGGAAGCTCAGCCTGATTCGGACTTGTGTGTGAACACAGGAAATCTCAGGCTGGTTCAGACTTGTGTCTGAGCATGGGAAAGATCAGGCTGGTTAAAGAAGAAAAGTTTTCCCCCCCAAAAGAGGGAAGTGGGGTTTTTAGGCAGCACAGTAGATAAAATGAGATAATTGATACGACATGGGTCAAAGATAAAAGAAAAATTATTTTATTTTATTGGCACCACTGTGACAATAGGTTTAAAAGACATGAGCCTCATTTCAAGAATGCCATACAACAATCATATAATAAAACGTACAGTATTACATGGACAAGCAGTGCTTTTCACAGTATCATATTTCCTAAGAGCAAAAAAAGGGGGAAACAAAAAGTAGAACCTGACGCGTTTCAACTATTATCTGTATAAGTCTTCTTCAGAGGATTACTTTTTTAGAAAAGATGTCTTTATCTGCTGGAATATAAAACATAATGGTATAACATGCTTGTAAGCATGGAATAAGTACAGTCATCTCTTAGTAACTATACATGGTAAATACTGACATCAACCATTATAATAAAGCTTTATATATTTACCCACGTCTGTGTGATTGGTATTATGGGCTTCTTTACTTGAGGGTCTTTCTAAAATGATTCTCCTTCTCCATGCGGCTCCAAGGCGCTTCCCCACCGATCGAGGTGAGCCAGGCAACAGATTTCCGGGTGCAGGGCTTACAGGGGGTCACACGGATTTTGACCAGCGGCAGCCGATTGAGCTGGGTGGGGGTCGGGACGGGGGGGAGCCTATACCCATAAATACCCCACAGGAGAGAGTAACTTTCATCTCCATGTGAGGGTACGCATCCAACCAGCACCGAACCAGTAAGTGTACCTTCCCTTCCTTTCCTAAAACTATCCTCTTTAGATGACTGACCAAAGTACTTACCTTGCGTATCTCTCATTCCACTAGGTGGTTTAAAACTGCAGACACACATCTAATGCTGCAGACATATACCCCTACAAGTCCCCCTCTTTTCTTCCTGCACGGTCCCCCAAGAGGGCACTGTGGCTCCCCTCATTGTGGAGATTAGGATTTGTGCAATAGCAACACTACTAAGGGGGGCGCCTCTGGCATTTGACCTAACAAGGTAACTATCGATACTAACTATGTCTTTTTTCATACGTATCCAAATACATACTATGTGTTCGGTTAAGGACTTGCATTATGTGTTTAGTGAAACATCCCCAAGATACACCTTCATAATTTCATCTTTTGCACTATGCTACTCCATTTTTCCCTTCTCATTTCCCCTATTTCCCCTTCCCCCCCCCTCCGTCATCACTCGCCTCCTCCTAGCACTTTCAGCATGTAGTCCACAGTCTTTTCACATTGACCATTCACTCTGACCTATGTCCATTTGGCACTGTACAATTTACACTACCATCTTTCTTCACAGCTCACTCCCATTTGCACATCATTTCGCAACGCACAGAGCTCATCACCCCAGGCTCCCACCTCACATCTATACACTTCCCATTCACGACACCAACAAGTACCTCATTAATTCCTCACCGTTTCCCCTTTCCTTTTTTTCCCCCTTTCCCTATCCCCTGACCCTGCCCTACAATCCCTGTCCCATCACTCCCTCCGGTCTCTTTTCTTCCTCCTTTCCCCCTTTTCTCCCCTAAATTTTCCCCTTCCCCCTTTTTCTTCCTCCCGTCTTCCCCCCAACCCCCCCCTTCTTTTCCTATTTCCCTCTCTCCTGGTTGTATGTGCGCGCCATACAGTCATGTCCCGTTTCCTTTTTCTTTTCTTTTCTTTTTCCCATCCTTCCCCTCCCCCCCCCCCCTCCCTCCCCCCTTTCCCCCTCCCCTCCAGTCCCCTCTTCTTTCCCCCTTCTATCCTTCCCTCACACGAACGCCCCACCTCTCACATTGGTCTGTTTACAATAACACCTAATACATAGAATTTATAATGAAAGAGGAAAGGGAAGGTATACACGTGTGAAGAAAAAGTGGTGCATATGGGATAGGTAGGCCATACTGTGTATGTCACAACAGGTCATATATCAATAGGTTATATATTATCCGTAAGAGGGACAAGCCTTCTGATAAGGCATCCCAATATAACGTACACATGATGCATCAAAAAAAGATAAATAACCTATACATTAGAATTAGAACAATATTCTTTCAACCCTCTCCTTCTTTTGGAATATCGATACAGGAACTGGGTTCTATCCCCCCCCTCCCCCCCGTCCCGACCCCCACCCAGCTCAATCGGCTGCCGCTGGTCAAAATCCGTGTGACCCCCTGTAAGCCCTGCACCCGGAAATCTGTTGCCTGGCTCACCTCGATCGGTGGGGAAGCGCCTTGGAGCCGCATGGAGAAGGAGAATCATTTTAGAAAGACCCTCAAGTAAAGAAGCCCATAATACCAATCACACAGACGTGGGTAAATATATAAAGCTTTATTATAATGGTTGATGTCAGTATTTACCATGTATAGTTACTAAGAGATGACTGTACTTATTCCATGCTTACAAGCATGTTATACCATTATGTTTTATATTCCAGCAGATAAAGACATCTTTTCTAAAAAAGTAATCCTCTGAAGAAGACTTATACAGATAATAGTTGAAACGCGTCAGGTTCTACTTTTTGTTTCCCCCTTTTTTTGCTCTTAGGAAATATGATACTGTGAAAAGCACTGCTTGTCCATGTAATACTGTACGTTTTATTATATGATTGTTGTATGGCATTCTTGAAATGAGGCTCATGTCTTTTAAACCTATTGTCACAGTGGTGCCAATAAAATAAAATAATTTTTCTTTTATCTTTGACCCATGTCGTATCAATTATCTCATTTTATCTACTGTGCTGCCTAAAAACCCCACTTCCCTCTTTTGGGGGGGAAAACCTTTCTTCTTTAGTTCACTCTGAAGGGGTGAGCAGCAATCCATACTCCTGAATAAGTGTCATTCTTTTCCTTTTTCTGCAGATCAGGCTGGTTTGGACTTGTGTCTAAACATGGGAAAGCTCAAGCTGGTTCGGATTTGTGTCTGGACATGGGAAAGCTCAGTCTGATTTGGACATGAGTCTGAACGTGGGAAAGCTCAGTCTAGTTAAAACTTCTGTCTGAACACGGGAAAGCTCAGTCTGGTTCGGACTTGTGTCTGAACACGGGAAAGCTCAGGTTGGTTCGGACTTTTGTCTGAACACAGGAAAGCTCAGTCTGATTCAGACTTGTGTCTGAACACGGGAAAGCTCAGGCTGGTTCGGACTTTTGTCTGAACACGGGAAAGCTCAGGCTGGTTTGGACTTGTGTCTGAACATGGGAAAGCTCAGGCTGGTTTGGATTTGTGTCTGAACACGGAAAAGCTCAGGCTGTTTTGGAGTTGTGTCTGAACACGGGAAAGCTCAGGCTGGTTTGGACTTCTGTCTGAACAAGGGAAAGCTCATGCTGATTTGGACTTCTGTCTGAACACGGGAAAGCTCAGGCTGGTTTGGACTTGTGTCTGAACACAGGAAAGCTCAGGCTGGTTCTGACTTCTATCTGAGCACGGGAAAGCTCAGGCTGGTTCGGACTTTTATCTGAACAAGGGAAAGCTGGTTCAGACTTTTGTCTGAGCACGGGAAAGCTCAGGCTGGTAAGGTCTTCTGTCTGAACACGGGAAAGCTTAAGCTGGTTCAGACTTGTGTCTGGTCATGGGAAAGCTCAGGCTGGATTGGATTTCTGTCTAAACACGGGAAAGCTCAAGCTAGTTCAGACTTCTGTCTGAAAACGGGAAAGCTCAGGCTGGTTTGGACTTCTATCTGGACGTGGGAAAGCTCAAACTGGTTCAAGCTTCTGTCTGTACATGGGAAAGCTTAGGCTGGTTCGGACTTGTGTCTGAACATGGGAAAGCTCAGGCTACTTAAGATTTGTGTCTGAACATGGGATAGATCAGGCTGGTTCGGACTTGTGTCTGGACATGGGTGACACGTACCTTGAGGTGAGCCTGACGTGCAGAGGGAGACCTCTCGTACGGCTCTGGTTCCGGGTCCACTGGAGTGGGAACAGTGAACCTCAGAGCACAGCGGGGTAGGAGAGCCTGCAGGGTTTGCTTGGCTAAAGATGGTAGAGACAGGAACAGGCTTGATTGCTGCGGGTAGCTGTTCCAGGATTATGATGCAGTGAAGACCACGGATAAATGCAGACAGTGGACGCTCAATGGAAGCCCAAGGTGGGGGTGGTGGAAGGTGTACAGTGTAGTTCATCCCCAGCAGTATTACCGGCAAAAAAGGAATGAGGCCATATAGTGTAATACCGTATAGGCTAATAAAATTTATTTTTAAAAAAGCAGATGGGTACTCACATGTGCAGAGAAAATGCAAGCATATATGGAAAGAATTGGCAGCAGTGGCATCAGCAAATTAGTCTGCCAATTCTTTCCATATATGCTTGCATTTTCTCTGCACATGTGAGTACCCATCTGCTTTTTTAAAAATAAATTTTATTAGCCTATACAGTATTACACTATATGGCCTCATTCCTTTTTTGCCGGTAATACTGCTGGGGATGAACTACACTGTACACCTTCCACCACCCCCACCTTGGGCTTCCATTGAACGTCCACTGTCTGCATTTATCCGTGGTCTTCACTGCATCATAATCCTGGAACAGCTGCTCATCTAGGTGTAGTCTAAACACCATTCAGCACGTTTGACTCACACGGCATAAGCCTACTGAGTCCACGAAAGTCGGTAAGCCTTTTGTCCAGTTGGTGATTGAAAACTTCAGACAAGCCGCACAAGTCACTTTATAATATTTTGCACACACCTATGTCACTATTTTTGGTGTAATATTGTTGCTTTGTCTCATATAATCACTTCTAATTGATTATGAATATTTATTATTAATATCCTTCAGCATATTTATTATCAATAATTTTCAGCATATATTGATTTTTCACTACTCATTCACAATCTATATTTCAATAGTTTTATTTATTTACCTGTTCAAATATTAATTTTTTTGAAACACTTTAGGAGCGCCGCACTTTATATATATATATATATTCACGTTTTTCCCATATAATTATTGTTGTGCAGGCTGCTACATTCACCATTATTAGATAGCGCGGTTTTTCATCTTTCTATTTAATCTTGATTGCTGCGGGTGCAGGAAAGCTGAGAAGTAGCAGGCAGGTGTGCACTGATGCAGGACTTGTAGGCAGATGCACACGGATGCATGACTTGTAGGCAGATGCACATGGATGCAGGACTTGTGTGCAGATGTGCATAGATGCAGGACTTGTGGGCAGATGCGCACGAATGCAGGACTTGCAGGCAGATGTGCACGGATGCAGGACTTGTAGGCAGATGCGTAAGGATGCAGGACTAATAAGCAGATGCGCATGGATGCAGGCAGATGCAGGGTCAGGCAAGCCAGGTCACAGCAGAGGATCAATCAGGCAGAAGCGGCAGGCAGAGAATGGTCAAAGTTAAGGCAGGATCGGCAACAGGAGAGCAGAAAAAACAGGAACACAGAGCAGGTCAAAGGCAGGCCAAGGGGTCGGAACTGGAGACAGCAGCAAGGTCAGGAAAAGCCGGATAACACTGGAGCAGATGCAGGTTCAGGATCAGGCACAGGATGATCTGCAGATCAGACAGCAAGGAGACATTCTTAAGAGGTCCCTGTTAAAGATCACTGGGCGCCAAAGCTGCGCTACCATTCGCGCATGCGCATTGGTGAACGTCTATTTCCTGCTGAATGCCTGTGGGCTGGAACAGATCCCAATGGACCCGTGTGTCTGCGGCCAGTTGCAGAGCCATGCGCAGTACGTCCATGACAATGGGAAAGCTCAGTCTGGTTTGGACTTGTGTCTGAACACAGGAAAGCTCAGGCTGGTTCGGACTTGTGTCTGGTCACGGGAAAGCTCAGGGTGGCTTGGTCTTGTGTCTGAACACGGTAAAGCTCAAGCTGGTTCAGACTTCTGTGTCTGAACACAGAAAAGCTCAGGCTGGTTTGGACTTCTATCTGACCACAGGAAAGCTCAAACTGGTTCAACCTTGTGTCTGTACACGGGAAAGCTCAGGTTGGTTCAGACTTGTGTCTGAACACAGGAAAACTCAGGCTGGTTTGCACTTGTGTCTGAACACGGGAAAGCATAGGCTAGTTCGAACTTCTGTCTGAACACGGGAAAACTTGGGCTGGTTCGGACTTGTGTCTGAACACGGGAAAGCTCTGGCTGGTTCGGACTTGTGTCTGAACACAGGAATGCTACGGCTGGTTCGGACTTGTGTCTGAACACGGGAAAGCTTAGGCTGGTTCACACTTGTGTCTGAATACGGGAAAGCATGCGCTGGTTCGGACTTCTGTCTGAAACATGGGAAAGCTCAGGCTGGTTCGGACTTCTGTCTTAATACGGGAAAGCTCAGGCTGATTCGGACTTGCGTCTGAACATGGGAAAGCTCAGGCTGGTTTGGAGTTGTGTCTGAACACTGGAAAGCTCAGGCCGATTTGGACTTGTGTCGGAAAACGGGAAAGCTCAGGCTGGTTCAGAACTCATCTCTGCTGTGTCCTCAGATGAATGTGGACCAGCTGTACCGTCACAGAAATACAGTGACCTTTGTTGTGTACGACCATTGCCATGTGAATGAGTCTTCAGCAGCATCTATATTTTTGTACATGTGGGGAATTGTGGAGGAAGCAATGACAGAGGCGCAGTACAGCTCTTGTACTGTAGTATATTAGGCATACACTGAAAGTTAGAACGTGAGGGAAGCAGCACAGCGTGTGAGGGAAAGGGAATCTCTGAGGGCGTACAGGGACCTGCCAGTGTCATGTACTCTACAACAACTCTGCCTATTGGTCTATGGAGAAGAGGCCATATTAAGCCGCCTGATGGTAACCCAGCCCACCCCGGGTGAGTAAGTTCAGCCTCGCACGGCTCACATTGATCATGTCTGATACAGGGCGGAGGAGTGGGAGGAGGAGGGGGAGCCGGAGGTAGGGGTAGCTCCTGCTGTGATAGCTGGAGCCCCTGGCAGACACGTCCCGCCGCCGCCTCCTCCTCCTCCTCCACGCATTCACTATACCGAACTGCGCACTTCTCCCAGATCACCAGCCGGGGGCTCAGCCAGGCAGCCAATAAGCGGGCAGGACACAGATATGCAAATGAGGCGGGGGAAGAGCTCACGCTCGTCGTAAGTGGTTGGAGGGGCCGCTTTATCAGCACTGTGAAACTTGGCCTGATAGAGCTGCAGGGAGAGACCCCCTCCCTCTCCTCATCCCTTCTCCTGGGGGGGAGCCGTACCCGGGAGTGAGCCAGCGGCCGTCAGCACTGGGGAGGGGGTCCCCGAATACACATCACCCCCCAATGGCGGTGTCTCGGGCGGGATCCCGGGTAAGATGACATGTGCTTTACAGGGTGACTAGTGGGGGAGCCCGGCCTGGGAAAGGACATGTGGGCAGGTGTGTGTGGGGGAGGGGCCGGCTATGTGGCCTGGACAGAGGGACCTCTCAGGCCAGAGGTGACCATGTGACAGGGGGACACCTGAGTGCACAGACATGGTGACACCAGCCTTCACCTATGTGACAGGGGGACACCTGAGTGTGCACAGACATGGTGACACCGGCCTTCACCTATGTGACAGGAGGACACCTGAGTGTGCACAGACATGGTGACACCGGCCTTCACCTATGTGACAGGGGGACACCTGAGTGTGCACAGACATGGTGACACCGGCCTTCACCTATGTGACAGGGGGACACCTGAGTGTGCACAGACATGGTGACACCGGCCTTCACCTATGTGACAGGGGGACACCTGAGTGTGCACAGACATGGTGACACCGGCCTTCACCTATGTGACAGGGGGACACCTGAGTGTGCACAGACATGGCGACACCGGCCTTCACCTATGTGACAGGGGGACACCTGAGTGTGCACAGACATGGCGACACCGGCCTTCACCTATGTGACAGGGGGACACCTGAGTGTGCACAGACATGGCGACACTGGCCTTCACCTATGTGACAGGGGGACACCTGAGTGTGCACAGACATGGCGACACCGGCCTTCACCTATGTGACAGGGGGACACCTGAGTGTGCACAGACATGGTGACACCGGCCTTCACCTATGTGACAGGGGGACACCTGAGCGTGCACAGACATGGCGACACCGGCCCTCACATATGTGACAGGGGGACACCTGAGTGTGCACAGACATGGTGACACCAGCCTTCACCTATGTGACAGGGGGACACCGGCCCTCACATATGTGACAGGAGGACACCTGAGTGTGCACAGACATGGTGACACCGGCCTTCGCTTTATCAGCACTGTGAAACTTGGCCTGATAGAGCTGCAGGGAGAGACCCCCTCCCTCTCCTCATCCCTTCTCCTGGGGGGGAGCCGTACCCGGGAGTGAGCCAGCGGCCGTCAGCACTGGGGAGGGGGTCCCCGAATACACATCACCCCCCAATGGCGGTGTCTCGGGCGGGATCCCGGGTAAGATGACATGTGCTTTACAGGGTGACTAGTGGGGGAGCCCGGCCTGGGAAAGGACATGTGGGCAGGTGTGTGTGGGGGAGGGGCCGGCTATGTGGCCTGGACAGAGGGACCTCTCAGGCCAGAGGTGACCATGTGACAGGGGGACACCTGAGTGTGCACAGACATGGCGACACCGGCCTTCACCTATGTGACAGGGGGACACCTGAGTGTGCACAGACATGGCGACACCGGCCTTCACCTATGTGACAGGGGGACACCTGAGTGTGCACAGACATGGCGACACTGGCCTTCACCTATGTGACAGGGGGACACCTGAGTGTGCACAGACATGGCGACACCGGCCTTCACCTATGTGACAGGGGGACACCTGAGTGTGCACAGACATGGCGACACCGGCCTTCACCTATGTGACAGGGGGACACCTGAGTGTGCACAGACATGGCGACACCGGCCTTCGCATATGTGACAGGGGGACACCTGAGCATGCACAGACAGGGTGACACCGGCCCTCACATATGTGACAGGGGGACACCTGAGTGTGCACAGACATGGTGACACCAGCCTTCACCTATGTGACAGGGGGACACCGGCCCTCACATATGTGACAGGAGGACACCTGAGTGTGCACAGACATGGTGACACCGGCCTTCACCTATGTGAGGACTGGTGTCACCCTGTCACATATGTGACGGGGACACCTGAGTGTGCCCAGACATGGTGACACCGGCCTTCACATATGTGACAGGGGGACACCTGACTATGGACACCGGCCTTCACACATGCACATTGCTGGTGTGGAGTCACCCTTCTGTGACATGGTGACACCACCCCTCTATGCATTTCTGTTGTGGGGTCACATGTGTGACATGGTCCTTTACACAGACAGTGGTGTGGGGTCACATGTGGGTGACACCTGCTTTTACACATAGATATTGGTGGTATGGGGTTAACCTTATGTGACAAGGTGACACTGGTCCTTTCCCCATAGACATTAGTGTTGTGGGGTCACGTGCATGTGTGTGTGAGTGACACTGGCTTTTGCACTTAGACATTGGTGACAACGCTATTTTACACAACGACATTGATGTAGGTGTCACTGGTCCTTTACACATACCCCACATCACACATGTCTAAGTGTAAAGGACCAAAGTCACTGTGTCATACAGACATACCCCACATCACCAATGTCTATGTCTGTATGACACAGTGACTTTGGTCCTTTACACTTAGACATGTGTGATGTGGGAGTCACATCTGTGTGTATGTGACGTGCTCCTTTACACATAGATTGGTGGTCTGGAGTCACGTGGGTATGTGTGTGACATTGGTTATGCAGGTGACACCACTTGTTTACACATGGACATTGGTGATGTGGTGTCACGTGTGGGTGACACTGGTTCTTCGCACATATTTACACCTAGATTGGTGATGTGTGGTCATATTTGGGGGACATTGGTGATGTGGGGTCATCCGTAGGTGACACCGGTCCTTTACACATAGAAATTGGTGATGTTGGAGACGCATGTGGCTGACACCACTCCTTTACATATAGACATTGGTTATGTGGGGTCATGGCTTTGTGTGACATGGTGACACTGCTCCTTTGCCTACAGATATTGGTGATGTGGGGTCACGTGGGTGACACGGTGACTCCAGTCTCTTACACTTAGACATGCTTTGTGTGTGTCACGGTGACACCGCCCCTATACCTGGAACGGTGCTTGCTCTGCAGATGTGAATCTAGATGGGGTTTCTGACCCAAACCATCTTCTACTGGAAAGCTGTGAGCAGTGTGCTTGTCAGTGTTGTCTACTTTTTCAAATCGCAACGATTTTTAACCTTTTTATATTGCCGACAATAGGGTGCAACTTGTCCTTCGATTTGGACCTGTTAAATCACATGACAAGTCACACTGGTGTGAACCTGGGCATAAACTTGTAATGGTTCCATGGTTCATGATTTCTATGGGAATGACAGTTCTTTCTTCTTTCTTCCTCCTCCTCCTCCATCTTAGAACAGGGTTACAGAACACCTCCCCCATTCTAGGACAGGGGTGGATGTTCTGTAGTTTTGTCCTATAATGACCACACTTCTCCGCCATAGATGCAGTACAGTGAGTGCTGTCACCCTTGGATAGGAAGTTTTAGGACCACAGGATACCTCTCCTTTATGTTATGGAGATGAGAAGGTCTGCAGTCCTCTCCTAGGGTGACAACTCTGCCCTGCCATAGATGCTGTACAATGAAGCAGTGTTGTCACTCTAGGACAGGAAGTGTGATGGAACCACAGAGCACCCCCCCCCCCTCCAAAATATCCCTGTGGTATAGCAGTGAGGATGGTGGGGATTTTCTGATTTGCTATCTTAGGACAGAAAATGTGTTCCAGGAAGGAGCAACAGGTGAAGATAGGGAAATCATGAGGAAAAAAACAAACAGTACAGCCACCACATCTAAGGACTGGTAAGCTGCACATACAGTTCGTTTTGTTCTTCAGTTTAAATATGCTGTAAAATGGAACTAAACCCTTCTATCCTTTTGCAGCCAAGAAAGCTGCCATCTAAGGCCCCTTTCACGCACGCGGACCATTTGTCCATTTGTCATCTATCCGTTGATTGATGTAAATGAATGATCATCTATTTGCATCTGATTTCATCAACATCTATTTTTTGGAACAGATCAAATCCCTATTTTTCTTCTGTTAAAAAACAAAACAAAAAAACAGATCAGTTGAAAACCAGATGTAAACAAACGGTCCGTTTTTTTGTATGAAAAAATGGCTCCAAGTCTTGTTTTTTCTTTTAGTTAAAAGTAACAAACATGTCATACTCATGATCTGCTCTGTGCAGTGGTTTTGCACAGAGCAGCCCCGATCCTTCTCTTCTCAGGTCCCTCTTCGGTGCTCCTGGCCCCTCCCTCCTGTTGAGTGCCCCCACAGCAAGCAGCTTGCTATGGGGGCACCCGAGCCCAGTCAGACACGGAGTTGTGGCCTGGCCCCCTTGCTCTCCTCATTGACTGACTTTGACAACAGCGGGAGCCAATGGTGCTGCGCTGCTGTCTCAGCCAATGAAGAGGGGATTTCCGGCCAGCCGAGACACTCCTGCAGCAACAATGATGGGGCTCAGGTAAGTATTAGGGGGGTGCTGGGGAGGCTGCTGCACACAGAAGGTTTTTTATCTTGATGCATAGAATGCATTAAGATAAAAAACCTTCTGCCTTTTCCGCCTTTACAACCACTTGAAAGTGATTGTAAAGGCAGAAGTTTTTTTTATAAACTTCTGCCTTTTACAATCACTTTAAAGTGGTTGTAAAGGCGGAAAAGGCAGAAGGTTTTTTATCTTAATGCATTCTATGCATCAAGATAAAAAACCTGTGTGCAGCAGCTCCCGAGCACCCCCCTAATACTTACCTGAGCCCCATCTCTGTCCAGCGATATCCACGAGTCCCTCGGCCATCCAAGATTCTCCCTCCTGATTGGCTGAGACACAGCAGCGGCACCATTGGCCCAATCAGAGAGAGGGGGCAGGGCCGAACTGCAACTCCATGTCTGAATGGAGCTGCAGCTCAGCTTGGGTGCCCCCATAGCAAGCTGCTTGCTGTGGGGGCACTCAGAAAGGGGGAAGGGCCAGGAGCAGCGACGAGTTTGTAATTTAAAAAAAAAATGCACTTTACAATCACTTTAAAGTGATTGTAAAGGATCATTTTTTATTTTTATTTTTTTACATAACAAACATGTCATACTTGCCTCCACTGTGCAGCTCGTTTTGCACAGAGTGGCCCCGAACATCCTCTTATGGGGTCCCCCGGCGGCTCTAGCGGCTCCTCCCCCACATCAGATAACCCCCTAGGAGAAGCGCTCTGCCAGGGGGGTTACCTTGTGGGCGCGCTCCCGAGTCCACCATTTGTGCCCACAGACACGATTGCTGGACTCGGACCCCGTCACCTGCGTCATTGGATTTGCTAAACAGCAGCGGTAGCCAATGGCTGCGCTGTTATCAATCTATCCAATCAAGAGCCAGGACCCCATGGAGAGAGGGACAGCGCGTCCCAGACGAAGAGATGAAGGGGCTCAGGTAAGTAAAACGGGGGGGGGGGGGGGGGGGACGGTGACTGTCAGGTGTTATTACAACCCCTTTAAGGACTCTAGCTAGCAGATGTAAAAAATGAATGTAAACTCATCCCTTTTTCTTTGAAAAAGCTAAACTGATCACACGGTCCACGTGTGTGAAAGGGGCCTTAGCCTCTGTTAGATCTGTGACTGCCATGGTGCTGCACATGTGGTCAGTTTTGACACCAGACATTTGACAGTTTGGTTGAGAGCACAACCAATGCGACGGTTACATTCCCAGCGCATGCTAGGAATGTAAAGTTGTTTTTTTTTTTTTTTTTTTTTTTTAAACCAGATAATAAAGGGTTTGGTTCCGTTTTTAAATATTACTGGAAACCAGTGACTGTTGATCCAGTAAAAGGAGTTCAAATTTCTAATGCTAACAAAATAGGAAGGATGGTCTGATGTGTAAAGTTAGAAAAATCATCTGGTCATTGGTCGGGTTTGGAAAATGATTTGGGGATATTAAAGTGGCACTAAAGGCAATACTTCCCTGTGCTCCCAACGATCTGACACCAGTGAGGTCCCTTGCTGACGCTGTATTTTCTCTGTTCTTGGCTCCTGTCTTTGGCCATCTTGATTGGCTGGTGTGACCTCACTCGCATGTATGCTCAGGAGTCATTCATTTCGGCACAGAGCCAAAAAATGTAAAATGTGCTGTGCATGTGGGGGATTGCAGACAAGCAGGTAAGTGTATTTTATTGCAGAACAGACATTGCATGTCTGTTCTGCATAGATAGCCTGCCCGTTTGGATTTTGTAAAGGATAGCTATACAGTTATTCTTGTAAAGGCAACCCCACGCATCTGATAAACACCATGTGGTTCAGTGATGTGCATTTTTGGAAAAGAATCCGGGACTTCTTTTCAGCGCTTTTTGCACAAGAGGGCAGTCCATTGATATGAAATGAATGCACCTGTAGGTGTGAACCAAGCCGTAGGTTTAAATTATCATTTCTTCACCACCTGTTAAATGCCCTCTGAAAGTAATCTACCACAAATTGCGTATTTTAGAGGGATGGCAATGGCAGCCACATGGGAGACAGAACCTGTCCATACTCCTGTGGGATCCACTGTCTGGGTCATGGGGAGTGGCACAGCTGCTGTTGCAAACTCTTCACATGCGCAGAACATTACCATTTATTCCTATGATTAGGGAGCTTACAGAGGTGGTCATGTGGAGTGCACAACGTGGATATCACACCTTGTTCCAGGTCAGTTACACACAGTACTGACACCAGTGGGTCACTGATACAGCCAGGCACCTAGAGCTTTCAAAAGGAGGTCAGTAATGGCAGTCCTATCATTTTCTCCTGGGAGAGGTGTACTTTAAAGAGAAATCTACCAGTACCGTAGGTACCCCTCTGCAGGGACAGACTTGCAGAATTCAGTGGATGTGCCTGTCAGATGATCATGTTATATTTGTGGTATAATGCTAATGTCTTGCAAATAGAAACGTTTAGATGTAACATCTTAGTTAAGCTGGCCACGCACTGATAGATTTTATATACAGCCTGCTTCCAATCCTTAGATGTGGTGACTGCATTCATTTATTTATTTTCCCTTTTTTTCCACCTGATGATCCTGCCAGTAACACCCTTCCTGTCTTAGTGTCTCCCACTCTGGATTGAGGAGAGGTTAAATCACATTTTGGACAGCAGCACTGTCTGTTGGGGGAAAGGGTAGTGTTGGATTAGATGACCATGAACAAATGAAAGCCACACTCCAAGGTAACACTTTTTTAAAGGGGTTGTAAAGTCTCCATATAGCTCCCCTCAATGCATTCTATGCACTAAGGTGAAAAATGTTCTGTGCTGCAGCTGCCCCCAGAGCCCCCCCCCCCCTTCTTCTTCTTTTTTTTTTTTTTTTTTATTCCAATCCATTCCAGCGATGTGCACGACCCCAGCAACTCCAGGCGCTGTCTCTGTCCTCATTGGATAGATTGATAGCAGCAGGAGTCATTGACTCCCGCTGCTGTCAATCAAATCCAGTGACACGGGGCAGGGCCAAGTCCTGCTGTGTCTGTCAGTGGATGCATCAGCAGGACTCGGGAGCATGCCTGCATGGGTGCCCCCATGGAAAGCGGCTCTCTTTGGGGCACCCGATAAAGAGGAAGAGCGTCGCCGGGGGCACCCCAGAATAAGTAGATTTAAGTAGTAAGTAAGTAGCAATTTCATGCACAGATGTCTATACAAGTCAGACATGAAATCTCTAAAATTTCAGCCTCTTTCAAAATCGATGCAAGTTGGAGTCACACCGATTTGGACGATTCCATAGGCGTCGCTAGGGTGCGTAATTTTTAATGCAATTTTAAACTGTCAAATCGCACTTGTGTGAACCGTGCTTTAATAAATATATATAACATACATACATACATACCCTTGTGTTTGAGCTTGCATTAATCTTTACAGATCAACATAGCTCAGCAGACCTGGTGTGAATGAGCCCCAAGAGGCGGTTCACACTGCCGCGACCTGAAAGTCGGCACGACTTTGCCAGGCAACTTCAGGGGATTCCTGGGTAATCTTCCTGTAATGCCGGATCCAAATTGCATCAATTTAAGCTAAGGATCTGACTTGGAGGCAACTTCCATTGAAATCTATGGGTAGAAGTCGCCTTGAAGTAGTACAGGAACCGTGTACATTAAGACGGCTCTCATTCACTTCAATTGAATTTCCAACCTCCAGTGACTTGAGGTCTGACAAGTCGGATCCCAAGTCACTGTAGTGTGAACGGGCACTAAAACTTTCATATTTGAATGTAGATGGGTAGAGGAAATCTAACCAGTTACAGCTGGCAATACAGGTCACATTAACTTTGTTCTTCACTTATTTTGTAACTGTCATCGTGTATGATACAAAGTTTACAAAGTTTTGCAGCCTAGCTGTGTTGCAATGTTGGTGCACACTTGCTTTCTCGTGAATTCAAACCGCTTGGGAAAGAAAGTTGTTGGGATGTGTGTGTGTGTGTGTGTGTGTGTGTGTGTGTGTGTGTGTATATATATATATATATATATATATATATATATATATATATATATATATATATATATCTCTCTATCTGGACCAGAGAGCAATGGAGGAAGTTTGCCTGGTCTGATGAGTGCAATGCTTTCTAGGCTCTAAGTAAAAAATTATAATAAATGCTTTTAAAGGATCTGCTACTGATGGCTTGATGTCAGTTGTCAACGCAATCCTTCATCTTCAGGTCTAGTGGAGCCCAAGCCTCGATGGGTTAGGGCTGTTTTGCCAACAAAAGTGAGCCTACTTTATATTAGATGGGGGTGTGTGTGTGAGATTATATATATATATATATATATTTCATCCAGTGCTGTTGCTTGTGTTTGTCAACTTTAATGATACCTGTAGCAACAGAAGGAAAAATGTTCACATTTTGTTGTCATGCCAATCCCTTGATTTCAGTACTCATGAAGCAAGTCTAGATGGGAGGAAATCCAACCTTTTATCTGACATTAATTTGCTTCATGCGTTGACTGTAGACTTACAAAAAACAGGTGCAGCCGCCTGTCATTTTCAGGAGTCTAGCAATGACGGCCCAAATGTTTCCCCCTTTTTAAGAGGGATTTCTTATAAGTTTAAAGCTGACCAAACAGACAAAGATGCTCTCATTCAGCTGTCTGAATGAGAGAAAACCATAGCTAACCTCATTTATAGTAAACAGCATGGACGGACAAATCTTCTGCCACTGGTCATTGTATCTAAACAGCAGGCACCCACAGGCTGTCAGAATACCTAAATAGTAAATGTAGCTGATATGCTGCAGTCACTATCAACCCAACTTCTTTCCACCTGGCTCAATAATATTAATGATTGTGTGTATGTATGTGTGGTGTTGGCAGGGTCACCCATGGCTTGATTTTTAGGGGATTCATAGGAACTCCCCAAATTTCGAGACAGCTTAAGGCTTTGTAAATTTGTGTTTTCAGAGTGCACCAGAAAAAAAATCTGCAGTACATGATATCTGCTAGGTGGCTCCAGTAGAAGTTCTCCTCTCCCCCTCCCTTCTTGCAATCTTCTGGGATACATCACAGATCCAAGAAGAGTGCCTGATCAATTGGGAGGTGCTGCTCGACTCTCGCACATGCGCAGTGCGCACCTGGCTGTGAAGCCGCAAGCTGTCACAGCCCGGTACCTACACTTGCAATGCCGGCACCTGGTAGAGGCTAGGGAGAGAAGCGAGGGTCCGGGTGGCTGGATTGTAGGACAGGTGATTGGATTTGATTGATAATAGCAGGAGCCAATGGCTGGAGATCTCTCCCGTCACCATTTTTCTCTTGGTGTCAGGAAAACTTGTCAGAAGTGAGTCATGCTGATGCATGCAGAAGAATGAAGCAGCAGACAGAATTTACACTTGGTGCTCTTAATTGAGAGTAAACGTACACATTAAGAGGGATATACTTTATTCATATTTCATGTCTTAGGTTTACAGACCCGCTTTAAGTGCGGCAGCACATATTTTGGGAGGACTTCATTTACTATATTGTGAAACTAAACCTCTGCCTCTGTTTGCTCTACAGTTGCAGTGGTTTAAATCACTAGTAGTAAAAAGACTTGATTTAAATTAACTCGATTTTAAATCATAATTTTTAAAGAGCAACTGTCATCTCTGTCCCGCAGCGGCTCCTCCTCTGACCCGCTGTTGACTCACGACAGTCCCATTCACTTTAATGCAGTGACACAACAAGGTGAGGGACGTGGTGGTGAAGGGTGAGTGGATGCCTCCTAAACAGGCGCTGCCATGATGTATCTGAAATGACAGGTCCTCTTTAAATGTACAGACTCATTCTTGCTGGTAGTTGGAATCTTTTAATATTTGCAAACAAAATTAAGGTTTTCTATTTAGAATAATAAGCTGTCAGGTTAGTAAAACAGCGATATCAGAACTGATTCAATCATACAGTTTGTAGTGTACATAGATTTGCAAAACAATGGGATAAAGGAATATTCCTGAACTTTGGTTTATCTCATGGTTACTGTGAAATTGTGTGAATGCATCAATGCAGTGCTCGATCGCTTGTGACAGAGCGAGAACCGGGATCTGTGTATGTAAATGCACAAATCCTGGTTCTGTTAGGGGAGAGAAGACAGACCGTGTGTTCATACTATGTATGAACACCGATCTCTCTCCTCTCCTAGTCAGTCCCATCACCCCCTACAGTTGGAACACACCTAGGGAACACAGTTAACCCCTTAATCGGCCCCTGGTGTTAACCCCTTCCCTGCCAGTGACATTTATACAGTAATCTGTGCATTTTTTTTTATAGCACTGATCGCTGTATAATTGCTTAGAATGGTCTCAAAAATGTGGCAAGTGTACAATTTGCCCGCCGGAATATCGCAGTCCCGATAAAAATCACAGATCACCGCCATTACTAGTAAAAAAAATAAAATAATAAAAATGCCATAAATCTATCCCCTATTTTGTAGACGCTATAACTTTTGCGCAAACCACTCAATATACGCTTATTGCGTTTTTTATTTTTCCCATATTTGAGATATTTTATTATAGCAAAAAGTAAAGGATTTTGTGTTTTGAAAAAAAAATTGTTGCTCTTTTGTTTATAGCGCAAAAAAAAATTAAACGAAGAGATGATCTAATACCACCAAAAGAAAGCTCTATTTGTGGGGGAAAAAAAAGGACGATTTTATTTGGGTACAGTGTCACACGACCGCACAATTGTCAGTTAAAGTGACGCAGTGCCGTATCGCAAAAAATGGCCTGGTCATTGAGCAGCCAAATCTTCTGGAGCTGAATGGGTTAAATAGAAATAAAAGATCTGATTATTTTTTTTTAAATCGTTGATTTTTATCCACCCTGCTTCCGGGTCTGGCAGTCACTCTTTGGCCGCTGTAGCCAGGGAAGAAGCTAATGGAGTGTGATGTGCACTCCATTAGCTTGAGTAGAGGGCAGCTGAGGCGTCCAGGCTCTCATTAAAGAGAACCCTTCACCAAAAAAGCATCACATAGTTTGTCCCCTATGTGATGAAAAATGAAGGTTAGTGGAAAAAGCTGTAAAAATGTTAAAGTTTACACCAGCAAAATACGAACGTAAACCAAAAGCGTTGGAGGTACCTACGCATGAAACAGTTATTGGGCTACACATGCTACATATTGACGTACATGCTCGAGTGAGAGCAATAATTCTAAGCCCATTATTGATATTAAACGCTAAACCATGTGGAAGGCGAGAGGTGGAGATCTACTTGAACAACATGAAAGAGATCAAAGATGTGTGTGTGTGTGTGTGTGTGTGTGTGTGTGTGTTTTTTTTTTTCTAAAGTAATTAACTAGCAAGGCATATCTAAATGGTAAGGAAAATTTGGCAAGACCTAAAACAAATGTTATTGTAAAAATATAAACTTATTCTACCTTGAACTTATTGAGCAGAAAAGTGGACAGTGCCAGTCAGTAAGGCATTAGACGGTTTGTGGATGGTGTCAGTCAGTGTGTTGTGGTTTGTGTTTGTTTTTTTTGTTTGTTTTTTGTTGCCCTGTTGAGGGGGTTTGCTGAAATATCAAGACCTCTAATTTCTCACTTTTGAGACAGAGAAAGGAGATTGAGGAATGTGTACTCAATCTCCATCTCAGCAGCCTCAGATATCGGTTAATCAAAAAAGGAAGGGGCCGGTAAATAACCTATTTACCGGTCCATTCCCTCTCCATCCCGAAGATCCCCCCTAGCAGTTGGGAGAGGAGGGGGAGGTGGTAGCAGAAAGAAAGGGGAACCTAGAGAGGAAGGAAGGCATTTACTGGAACAGATCCTTCTGTATTTTTTTTTTTCCTGTGGCAGCTGAATGCTGGCGGGAGGGAGAGGAGGAGAAGCCGCCTTTCAGCTGCTACAGGAGGAAAATGCAGAAGACCAGTTCTAATAGATGTCGTCCCCGCCACGCCTCCTGTCCAGTTTCTGGGAGTCTGCAAGAAAGGGACGTGATCTACCCATTTCCTGTTCACCATTGCTGGATAGATTGTGATCAACGGGTTGTCGACCCCGCACTAAACTGATAACCCCATTGGGCTTAAAGTGTTGCCTATGGAAAATAAAGGGTTTGTCACCATTTCATGGGTGCAGACAATTTTAAGTCTTGATATGTTGGGTATCTATTTACCCAGTGTAACCTCATATCTAATCTTTTATATTTTACCAAAAATTGGGTAATATATTGTGCTTCTGTGCCATAAAATTTACTGTAGTGTAGTGTATTTTTTTTTTTTTTTTTTTACTGAAAACTTGCACTTGATGAACTGTTATGCTAAAAGTTGTGACTTAAATTGGAACTACTGTACCAGTATTTTATTCTCCAAGATATCTCCTGCATTGGGTTTGAGTAATCTGCAGGCATTAAATTTTATTATTATTTTTTTTTTATTTATTTAAAGAGGAAGTAAAGTAAAAAATAAATAAATAAATTACACCCTGCAAGGCAAAGGCATAATGAGCTAGTATGCATAGCATACTAGCTCATTATGAATTACTTACCTCTGATCGAAGACCCCACAGCGGTCCTCCGTCGCCGCCACGATACCCGGAGTGACTTCCAGGTATCGCAGCTCCGGCGCTGTGACTGGCCGGAGCCATGATGACCTCACTCCGGCGCATGCGCACGGGAGCGGGCATCTTCGTCTTCACTTGCAGCGCGCTCAGTGTGCCTGTGGCGTTGTCTACGGCGCGCATGTGCCGTAGACATCGGTGCTCGGTTTTTGGAAAATATCTCCTTGAGGCCCCTTTCACACTTGTGCGACTTCAAAGTCACGCGATTCGCGGACGCGATCTTGCTGCGATTCGTGGCCGCAATTTTTAATCAAGACAAGGTTTTTATTTTTCGTTTTGCACAATTTACATGGTAACAATCACATTGTACAGTTATAATTTCAACATAACAGAGACTATGCAGTCTAAAATTAAGCTTTACAAGGCTCCTGAAACTATATAACAAAAACTAAGTCTTGTCTTTATTAAATACTGTGCAAAACTTTCTTCCCATGACCTTGTCATGCTTTAGTGCACTATTGGTATACCTGTGTTACTATGTGTAAGCATTCACAACAACCATCTTGTGGACCCTGTCTCTGTCCGATCTATTAGTATACTCTGTCTTTTTAAGTTAGCCAGCTCCTCCCCTTCTTTATGTTGGATGAAAGGTGTGTGTCTGTCCTCCATTGTTTTCCCCCCTAAAATCATCCTGTTAACAACCTATCCTGAATTAGCTGGTGTGGGGCTAGCCCAGGGGTGTCTAGCCATGGTGACCACATTGCCTGAAACTTTCGTGGAGCATTTCTATGTTGGTAGGTTATTTTTTCCCTGATCAGTAGTTTGTTTACGTTCTCTACCCATTTCTTCCTGGAGGGAATTCTTGGAGTGATCCAGACTTGGGCTATCATTTTTCGTGCTATGTATAAGAGGCGTAGTATTGCCGTATAAGTGGGTGTACCCAGTGTTTCCTCATCTAGCGCCCCTAGTAGGCATATAGTCGGGTTTTGAGGTATTGTTACATTGAAGATTGATGATATCGTATCCGTTATTTCCTTCCAGTACCTGAAAAGCTTCGGGCACCTCCAGAGCATATGGAGAAGATCTCCGTTGTCCCTTTCACATTTTGGACATATGGGCGAGTCCCTGAGGCCCCACTTGTGCAGTTGTACCGGTGTTCTGTATGCTCTATGTAGTAAATACAAATGCGATAGTTTCTGTGAGGCTGAGACTGACACAAGTGGTGCAGCAGAAAGGCACATATTCCACATTTCCCCGTCTATAAGTCCTATATCATCCTCCCAGCCTTTCCTACATGGTAGGTTGGAAGAGTCTTGGATTTTACCCAGGAGGATGCCATAGCATCTGGATATCATACCCTTTTTTTCCCCCTCCATAAGGATATTTTGAATGATTGTGTGGTCTGTTTTTCGTAGTGTATTTGTTCTAGCTTGGGTTTGTATTGCATGCCTCAACTGCAGGTATTTATAAAAGTTGGTGCGTGGGATTTGAAATTCCTCCTGAAGTTCCATAAAGGATTTGAAAGTAGGGCCATTGAAAAGTTGAGCCATATAGATTATGCCTGCCTCCCCCCATTTCCTGAATCCTTTCGTGGCCGCAATTTTGCTGCGATTTCAAGGAATGCCTGTGTAAGTGGCATCAAAATCGGACCAAAGTAGTGCAGGGACTACTTTGAAGTCGTACTAATATGAATGGCTGTCGTTGGAAATCATGGGGAACGACTTGTCATTTTACTTTGCAGTCTCTCAAATCGTGGGACAAGTCATATAGGTAGAGGTCGACCGATATGGGTTTTTCTCTGGCCGATGCCGATATTTAGAAATTGGGGCAGCCGATATATGATGCCGATTTTTAAATTTTTTTTTTTTTTTTTTATTTATTTTTTTTTTTATGTTAGGACGATTTTCTTTCTTTTTTTTTTCCCCCTTCATTTCATAAAATCTAAATGGAGGAGGGGGGGTACAGAGAGGTGGCTGTGGAGGAGGGGGGGGGAGGTGGCAGAGAGGGGGGGGGGCACAGAGAGGTGGCTGTGGAGGAGGGGGGGGCACAGAGAGGTGGCTGTGGAGGAGGGGGGGGGGCACAGAGAGGTGGCTGTGGAGGAGGGGGGGGGGCACAGAGAGGTGGAGGAGGGGGGGCACAGAGAGGTGGCTGTGGAGGAGGGGGGGGAGGAGGTGGCTGGGGGGGGGCGGGGTACAGAGAGGGGCTGTGGAGGAGGGGGGGGCACAGAGAGGTGGCTGTGGAGGAGGGGCGGGGGGGGGGTGTACACAGAGAGGTGGCTGTGGAGGAGGGGCGGGGTACAGAGAGGTGGCTGTGGAGGAGGGGCGGGGTACAGAGAGGTGGCTGTGGAGGAGGGGCGGGGTACAGAGAGGTGGCTGTGGAGGAGGGGCGGGGTACAGAGGTGGCTGTGGAGGAGGGGCGGGGTACAGGGGTGGCTGTGGAGGAGGGGCGGGGTACAGAGAGGTGGCTGTGGAGGAGGGGCGGGGTACAGAGAGGTGGCTGTGGAGGAGGGGCGGGGTACAGAGGTGGCTGTGGAGGAGGGGCGGGGTACAGGGGTGGCTGTGGAGGAGGGGCGGGGTACAGAGGTGGCTGTGGAGGAGGGGGGTAGGGGAGAGGTGGCTGTGGAGGAGGGGCGGGGGGGGGGTAGGGGAGAGGTGGCTGTGGAGGAGGGGGGTAGGGGAGAGGTGGCTGTGGAGGAGGGGGGTAGGGGAGAGGTGGCTGTGGAGGAGGGGGGTAGGGGAGAGGTGGCTGTGGAGGAGGGGGGGGTACAGAGAGGAGGAGGGGGGGTACAGAGAGGTGGCTGTGGAGGGGGGGGGGGTACAGAGAGGTGGCTGTGGAGGAGGGGGGGGGTACAGAGAGGTGGCTGTGGAGGAGGGGGGGGGGGTACAGAGAGGTGGCTGTGGAGGAGGGGGGGGTACAGAGAGGTGGCTGTGGAGGAGGGGGGGTACAGAGAGGTGGCTGTGGAGGCGGGGTGTGGTGGAGGGGGGGGGGGGGGGGTACAGAGAGGTGGCTGTGGAGGAGGGGCGGGTACAGAGAGGTGGCTGTGGAGGAGGGGGGGGTACAGAGAGGTGGCTGTGGAGGAGGGGGGGTACAGAGAGGTGGCTGTGGAGGAGGGGGGGGTACAGAGAGGTGGCTGTGGAGGAGGGGGGGGTACAGAGAGGTGGCTGTGGAGGAGGGGCGGGGTACAGAGAGGTGGCTGTGGAGGAGGGGGGGGGCAGAGGTGGCTGTGGAGGAGGGGGGTAGGGGAGAGGTGGCTGTGGAGGAGGGGCGGGGTACAGAGAGGTGGCTGTGGAGGAGGGGCGGGGTACAGAGAGGTGGCTGTGGAGGAGGGGCGGGGTACAGAGAGGTGGCTGTGGAGGAGGGGCGGGGTACAGAGAGGTGGCTGTGGAGGAGGGGCGGGGTACAGAGAGGTGGCTGTGGAGGAGGGGCGGGGGTAGAGGAGAGGTGGCTGTGGAGGAGGGGGGTACAGAGAGGTGACTGTGGAGGAGGGTCATCCTCATCCATTTTCTCAAAGCCTCAGCCAGGTTTCCCTTTAAAAGGACATTAAATAAAGTCTGCAGGGGGGCACAGTAGCACACACTTTTGTGACTTACCCTCCATACATGCTGGAATCTGATAGGGCTAGGTGCATGCAGATAGAAGCTGATGAGCTGACCAGCCAATCACATAACAAGTGAGATAGCAGCATCCAGGAGGCTCCGCCTTAGCAGGGAAGGAAGAGGAGCTTAGCTAGTGCTTGCCACGATCTCCTGCGGAGGCTTGTGAAATGCAAATGATGTTCCTCTGCTACAGCCCACCGGAGGGGGGCGGGGTGGTGCGGTGCCAGTGAAACTTTCTCCTATCTTTCTATAGTGGCCGGCTGTGCAGGCAAAGGAATGAGGATTTATTTTACATGCTGCTGTAGCGGAGGCACTGGTCTATACTGCAGGCGGCCGGATATAGTGTTGCAGCCGCAAATCGGCCTGGTTTGCACAATATTCGGCCAATGACGATTTCATAAAAACGGACAAATATCGGTCGACCTCTACGTATAAGTGTGAAAGGGGCCTAACCGTGTATGTTAAGGAGATATTTCTTGCACCTACAGGTAAGCCTTAGGCCCCTTTCACACTTGTGCGACTTCAAAGTCGCCCGATTTTTAAGGAATGCCTGTGTAAGTGGCATCAAAATCGTACCAAAGTAGTGCAGGAACTACTTTGAAGTCGGAACGACTTGAAGTCGTACTAATATGAATGGCTGTCATTGGAGATCATGGGGAACGACTTGTCATGCTACTTTGCAGTCCCAAATCGTGGGACAAGTCGTATAAGTGTGAAAGGGGCCTTTATCTAGGATTACCTGTAGGTCAAAGTGGTCTGTAAGGGTTTACCCACTTTAATTTTTTTTTAAAACTGTATGCACAAAAATGTCCCTGGTAGCGAAAGGGTTAAAGGAAATTTTGAGATCACATGTACACTTTCATTGTTCACCTCTTCTAAAAAATTATAGCTGACTAGCTTCTTTGCTGATCCAATTGTTTTTAACCGCTTCAAAGTGGTTGTAAACCCTTACAAACCACTTGGACCTACAGGTAAGCCTAGATTAAGGCTTACCTGTAGGTCAAAGAAATATCTCCTAAACTTACACGGCTTAGGAGATATTTGCCAAAGAACAGGCACCGCTGTCTACGGCACATGCGCCGTAGACAGCGGCGCGCAGGCACACTGAGAAAGCAGCTCTCAAAGGCGATATGCCGTGAGTGGCAGCTCCCGTGCGCATGCGCAGGAGTGACGTCATCGCGGAGCCGTCGAATGACAGCGCCGGAGCCGCGAGATCCACCAAGAAGATGGAGGCGCCGTACACAAGGGGACAGCGGTGACTTCGCTGGCTCATGTGTCAGGTAAGTGACACATAATGGACTACTAGGCGATGCATAGTAGTCCATTATGCTTTACCTTTGCAGGGCAACAAAGGAAGTAAACCCATTTTGAGATTTGGTGTTTACAAGATAAAAACTGTTTTTTTTTTTTTGCTAGAAAATTACTTGGAACCCCCAAACATTATACATTTTTTTTTCTAACACCCTAGAAAATGGCGGTCGTTGGAAATACTTTCTGTCACACCGTATTTGCGCAGCGGTCTTACAAGCGCACTTTTTTTCATTTTTTTTTTTTTTTAAATACACTCTTTTGAATTAAAAAAATAAGACAACGGTAAAGTTAGCCCAATTTTTTTTTTTTTATATTGTGAAAGATAATGTTATGCCGAGTAAATTGATACCCAACATGTCAGGCTTCAAAATTGCGCCCGCTCGTGGAATGACCACAAACTTTTACCCTTAAAAATCTCCATAGGCGACATTTAAAATTTTTTACCGGTTGCATGTCTTATGTTACAGAGGAGGTCTACGGCTAGAATTTTTTTCTCTTGCTCTACCGATCGCGACGATACCTCACATGTGTTGTTCGAACACTGTTTTCATATGCGGGTGCTACTCACGTATGCCTTCGCTTCTGCACGCAAACTCGGCGGGACTGGGCTCGTTTAAAAAATGTATTTTAATTTTTTTTTTTCTCTTATTTACCTTCTTTTTTTTTTTTTTTTTTTTTTTTTTACGCTGTTTTAAAAAATGAAAATAAAAATGTAAACATCCCTTGTAATAGAAAAAAAGCATGACAGGACCCTCTTAAATATGAGATCTGGGGTCAAAAAGACCTCAGATCTCATATTTACACAAAAATGCAATAAGATGAAAAAAAATAAAATGTCCCTTTTTTAAGAGCTATGGGCGGAAGTCGCGTTTTGACGTTGCTTCCTCCCTGCAGTGTCATGGAAACGGGTGGGGGCAATCTTCCCCCCTCATCTCCATGCACAGCCACAGGAAGGATCCAATCGCCTCCGCCACTGCCGACGGCTCCAGTAAGCGGCAGAGGGCACCAGATCGTGGCGGGAGGCCCCTCTCCTGCTGCCGATAAAAGTGATCTCGTGTCGAATCTGCCGCAGAGACCACTTATATGTTGTACCGGCCGAACACGGGGATACTTGGGGGATACGATATGCGTCCTTAAAGTTGGGACGTACATCGGTGTGCGGCGGTCTGGAAGTGGTTAATTGCTTTGCTGCTTTTTTGCATCATTGTTCTAAGTAGGCATATCAGAAGTTCTGACTTTGCTTTGTTTTCATCTGTTTTCCCCATTAGTGATTCAAAGTATTAAAGCCAGACATGGCCAGGTTGCTGGCATTTTCAGGAGGTAAAAAAGCATCGGCAGCGCTGTGGCCTGTAATGGAGTAGGGCAGGGATATGCAATTAGCGACCTCCAGCTGTTACAGAACTACAAGTCCCATGAGGCATAGCAAGACTCTGACAGCCACAAGCATGTCACCCAGAGGCAGAGGCATGATGGGACTTGTAGTTTTCTAACAGCTGGAGGTCCGTTAATTGCATATCCAAGGTATAGGGGCTGTCTGATGAAACCACTGCATAGTGGCGAATGCTGGTATCCAGCACTTAGGCCTGGTTCACACCTATGCAGGTTGCAGTTTGCATATATTTGCATTTTTCAATACAGGTTTTTGATCCAGTGAAATCTATGGAACCAGAAAAAGTCCCTGGCCCTTCCCGTAAAATGCACAGATGTAAACTACATCCATAGGAAACAATGTTAAATGGACTGTAGTGTGTTTCTGCAAAACTGAAAACTCACTAAAAAAATGCATAGGTGTGAACCAGGCCTTATGGAACTTTTGGATTCAGAAGATTTTTTGGTTTACTTGCTGTGTTCCCCTTTGCAGGCCGTAGCAATCTGGTGGAAGAATTCATTTCTAAATATGCTACAATGACAGTGATCTCAGGCCTTCTCATATAGAATGTCCTAGAGCTGTACAATTTAATCGTTAAAAAAATTGTGATCTCGATTCAACCCCTCTGACCATCTCTATTTCAGAGTTTGCTGATTCTTTCATATAACAAGTGGAGTAGCTTATCTGCTCACTCAGCTGTCAAAAGAAAACATCCCCAGTCTGCCAAGTTTTTAATATGAAACATTGTAACTAACCTTCCTTCTTAGATCAAATGGATACACTTCTGTTTGTAAAGAGAACATCCTGGCAGTCTGGCAAGTTTTCAATGTGTAAATGCAGGTAATTGAACCACTTAAAGTCTAAATATTTTTTTGACACTTCTATCTTAAGTTAAAATCCAATATTCTTTTGCTAGAAAACATATTTATATATATATATATATATATTGTGAACTTTGGGGACAATAGCTCCACGGGATTAAGTGCATAAACCGTCAGTTGTAAAATAAAAGACATTTATTTGAAAGAAAAATCAAAATAAGGCTTTCTTCAGCGCACAGGTAAAGTACAAAAACAAAGTCCGCTTATCTTCAGCATAACAAAAAAAAACAGCTTATCTTCAGCACAAAACAAAGTTAAGGAAAACACATACAGTTTTTGCAGCAGGTTCTTTTAGCAGCCTCCAGACATCCACACAGCTCGGTTACTCCCGGAACCCCTCACCCATTTTGGGTGACCCCCTGAGCAACGCTGCGAATCCTTTTAAAGGGACCACAGCCCAAATACTGGTGCTATATAGCACCCGTCCAGGACCCAACCTTGGCGTCCTGTACATATCCCCCCCCCTCTGCCTCAACGCGGAGGTGTTGGAGGCACCACTCGACATCATACAATGGACCCGGGAGAGGGCATCGGCGTTCTGATGCTGTCTCCCTGGTCTGTGCTCTACCACAAAATTGAACTCCTGGAGAGAAAGGAACCACCTTGTCACCCTGGCATTGGTGTTTTTGTTTTGTCTCATCCAGGTCAGTGGGGCATGGTCGGACACTAGGCGGAACCTTCTACCTAGGAGGAAATAGCGTAAAGAGTCTAAAGCCCACTTGATGGCAAGACACTCCCGCTCCACCACCGCATAGTTTTTCTCCGCTGCCGTCAGTTTCCTACTTAGAAAAACTATGGGGTGCTCTTCCCCATTGATCACTTGAGACAGGACTGCTCCTAGCCCTTCACTTGAAGCATCTGTCTGTACTACAAAATCCTTAGAAAAATCTGGAGCCACAAGCACCGGATCCCGGCACAATGCCGTCTTAAGCTTCTGGAAAGCTTTTTCGGCATCGTCATTCCACTGTACCATCACTGACTTTCTGCCTTTGGTCAAGTCCGTCAATGGTGCAGCAATAGTGGCAAAGTTGGGGACAAACCTCCGGTAGTAGCCAACTATGCCCAAAAACGCTCTGACCTGCTTCTTGGATAGGGGGCGGGGCCAGTTCTGTATGGCTTCTACCTTACTCATTTGGGGCTTCACCAGTCCTCTACCCACAATGTACCCTAGGTACTTGGCTTCCTCTACTCCAATCGCGCACTTCTCCGGATTGATGGTGAATCCTGCTCTTCTCAAGGAGTCTACGACTGCCTGAACTCGGGGAAGATGGGACTCCCAATCAGTGCTAAAAATGACTATGTCATCTAGGTAAACTGAAGTATACCGTTGATGTGGACGCAAAGTTTTGTCCATGGCCCTTTGGAATGTAGCGGGGGCAGAGTGTAGACCAAATGGCATTCTTTTGTACTGGAAGTGGCCTTCCGGGGTAGAGAAAGCTGTTTTCTCCCTGGCTTTCTTGGTCAGGGGAATCTGCCAATACCCTTTTGTGAGGTCTAGCGTGGTTATATACCTGGCTGGACCTAACCTCTCAATTAGCTCATCTACCCGTGGCATTGGGTAAGCATCAAACTTGGAGATTTCATTAAGTTTTCTGAAGTCGTTGCAGAAGCGGAGGGTGCCGTTGGGTTTGGGTACCAACACGATTGGACTCGACCACTCGCTCTGCGACTCTTCAATGACTCCAAGCTCGAGCATTCTCTTGACCTCTTCAGACACTGCCACTCTATGAGCTTCTGGGATACGGTAAGGCCTTAACCGGATTTTTATACAGGGTTCCGTCACAATGTCATGCTCGATGACGTTGGTGAGACCCGGCAACCCTGAAAACATGTCCCTATTTCTTTGCAGAAACTCTTTTGCTTGCTGGGTTTGAGGCCTAGTTAGGGTAGCAGCCACCTGCACCAGGTCGATTCCTGCATGGTCCCCTGACTGTACCTCTACCACAGCGGATACCTGTTCTCTGTCTCTCCAGGGTTTCAACAGATTTACGTGATAGATCTGGTATGGTTTTCTTTTCCCTGGCTGGTGTACCTTGTAGTTCACCTCACCCACTTTTTCTATTACCTCAAACGGGCCTTGCCACCTGGCCAAGAACTTGCTCTCCACTGTGGGTATTAGGACAGCCACCCGGTCTCCTACTTGAAACTGTCTAATTTTAGCCGATCTGTTATACACCCTTCTTTGGGCATCCTGAGCCTTCTGCATGTGCTCCCTCACCAGCGGCATCACCTTAGCCACCCTCTCTCGCATTTGAGAGATATGCTCTACCACGGTCTTGTGTGGTGAGGATTCACTTTCCCATGTTTCTTTGACTAGGTCAAGCAACCCCCGGGGCCTTCGTCCATACACTAACTCAAACGGTGAGAAGCCCGTGGACGCTTGTGGAACCTCCCGGATGGCAAACAAGAGGGCAGGGAGTAACATATCCCAATCCTTCCCGTCTTTCTGGACCACTCTTTTTAACATGGACTTTAGAGTTTTATTAAACCTCTCAACTAGGCCATCGGTCTGCGGGTGATAGACGGACGTCCGCAACTGCTTGATCTGAAATAGTCTGCACAAGTCCGCCATCACCTTTGACATAAAAGGGGTGCCCTGGTCCGTAAGTATCTCCCTGGGGAATCCAGTTCGTGAAAACATTTGGAACAACTCCTTGGCAATGGCCTTAGAGGAGGCTTTCCTCAAAGGAACTGCTTCTGGATACCTGGTTGCGTAGTCTAGGATGACTAATATATATTGGTGCCCCCTTGCCGACTTTACCAGGGGTCCCACGAGATCCATGGCGATCCGCTCAAACGGAACCTCAATAATCGGCAAGGGTACCAGAGGGCTTCTATAGTGTGGCCCTGGGGCAGTTAACTGGCAAATGGGACAAGATGCACAATATCTTTTAACCTCGGCCTTCACCCCTGGCCAGTAAAACCGGTCGGTTATCCTGGCCTCCGTTTTCTCTGCCCCCAAGTGTCCTCCCAGTGCGTCATTGTGGGCTAGGTCAAGCAGCATCCGCCTATATGGTTGGGGAACCAGTAACTGCTCTACAGTTTCCTCTCGGCTTTCAGCCACTCGATAAATCAAATCCCCCTTTAATGCAAAATGAGGAAACCTTTGATCTGCCCCTGGTATTTGTGGTACCCCATCAACAACAGAAACCTGCTCTCGAGCATTGACCAAGGTAGGATCCTGCAACTGGGCGGTGCCAAACGCACCCCTGGGTACGTCCAGGTCTGGATGCACTGACCTTGAGGATGTTTCCCCTTCACCCTCCTCAACTGGGAACTGCAACGGGGAGAGCTCCTCATCATCCTCCCCCAGCATAACCTGTAATGGGAAGGCTTCCCCCCCCTCAGAAGTCAACTCGGTATTGAGGCCTGAAACAGAAACATTGTCATTCAAATTAACATTCTCTGCAATATCCTTATTAGTGACAGGTATCTCTGTTTTAGAGGGGTGTGTTGTGGGGGTTTCAGACCTAGACCCCTCAGACTCCATCTCTTCCAGGCCCAGTGTCCCCAGTTCTCCTGGCAGCCCCATCTGTGCCTGGTTCCACAGTTCAAGGAATAGCGGACAGTCCCGCCCCACTATGATATCATGGATTAAAGTATGTACTACCCCGACCTCCTGTGTCACTGAGGTACGTCCATAAGAAACCGTCACAGGAACCAGGGGGTACTCCCTGGTATCCCCATGGATACACACTACGCGCAGAGTTTTATTTACGGGGCCAAGTCTCCCAATCACCCTGGCATGTACCAGTGTTACCATGCTCCCGGAGTCTAGTAGGGCCCTGGCAGGAAGGTGGTTCACCCACACTTCACACTCGAACCGTCCTTCAGCCAGATCAAGATGAGTGGTACACGCTCTTTGCACATAGAAGGAGCTTCTCCGACCAGTCCCGCAATCCATCGGCTCCTCCTGAAGTGGGCATTGTGCCCGGGTATGCCCCCAGGACCGACATCGCCAACACTGTAGGCCTCCCATCCTAGGGACAGGAACCAACCTTCGAGGTTCTGCAGAAGATGGTGCAGGGTTGCGGGTTCCAATGTCTAGCAGGGCTTCTCTCCTAGGTGCTGTGGCTGGTCTTGTTGCCCTTGGTGTGGGTTCCCGACGTTTGGCAGGCCCAAGCAGGTCCTCTACCACGGTGTATCTTTCAACCAACTCAACCAGCTGGTCAGCGGTTGCAGGGTCTCCATGGCTTACCCAGCGCTGTAGGTCATCTGGCAGGGACCGCAGGTACCAGTCCATCACCACCCGTTCCACCATTTGTGGGCCTGACAGTTTTTCTGGCTGTAGCCATTTTTTAACCAGCTGTATCAGTTCATGCATTTGGGACCTGGGTGGTCGGTCAGGTTTGTACCGCCAGCGATGCACCCTCTGAGCCCGGACAGCCATGGTCACTCCTAGGCGGGCCAGGATCTCTGTCTTCAGAAGCTCATAGTTGCTGATATGTTCAGTTGGGAGGTCAAAGTAGGCCTTTTGCGGGTCACCGGTGAGAAAAGGAGAGATAATGCCGGCCCATTGGTCACGGGGCCACCCCTCTCTCTCCGCTATCCTCTCAAAGGTGGTGAGAAAGGCCTCTACGTCATCGCTGGGTGTCAGTTTTTGTAAGAAATGGCTGGCTCTCACAGACACTTGGTTGCCAACGGCAACGACCGATTGTTCTCGTCCCTGAGCCAGCCGCTGCACTGCCTCCTGTAAGGCAGTCACCTGTGTTTGAGTGGACTCCTGCTGAGCAGTAAACTGGGCGGCTAGCAACCGTGTGTTTTCCTGCTGTGCAGCTATAGCCTGTGCCAGGGCCTGCTGCTGCTGAGCCATCGCTTCCTCATGGCGACGGTTTGCATCTGCTGAAGCTTGCTGCTGGGTCACGGTGGCTTGCGCCAGGGCCTGCTGCTGCTGAGCCATCGCTTCCTCATGGCGACGGTTTGCGGCTGCAAATGCACTTTTGCCAGCATCCAAGACACCAGTTGTGAACTTTGGGGACAATAGCTCCACGGGATTAAGTGCATAAACCGTCAGTTGTAAATAAAAGACATTTATTTGAAAGAAAAATCAAAATAAGGCTTTCTTCAGCGCACAGGTAAAGTACAAAAACAAAGTCCGCTTATCTTCAGCATAACAAAAAAAAACAGCTTATCTTCAGCACAAAACAAAGTTAAGGAAAACACATACAGTTTTTGCAGCAGGTTCTTTTAGCAGCCTCCAGACATCCACACAGCTCAGCTAACAGGTGTAATCACCTACTCCTCCTCACACCAACAACTCTTCCCTACTTCCTGTTTTATGAGCTGTCTTCCTGGAGGCCCTTAACCCCCTGTGCGCTGAATCATTGTGGTCAGGGAGGGAGGCTCTTTTCCCACCCGAATATCTCTTCAGAGCCTCCCAAATTCCGGGTCCCAAATAACTATTATTAACTTAGAGAGGACTGCGAGTCAGTCCTCTCCTGCTCGGTTACTCCCGGAACCCCTCACCCATTTTGGGTGACCCCCTGAGCAACGCTGCGAATCCTTTTAAAGGGACCACAGCCCAAATACTGGTGCTATATAGCACTCGTCCAGGACCCAACCTTGGCGTCCTGTACAATATATATATATATATATATATATATATATATTATTTTATTTTAATTTTTTAGCAGAGACCCTAGGGAATAAAATGGCAATTGCTGCAATATTTTACGTTACGTTTACTGTATTTGCCCAGCAGTCTTTCAAACGCAATTTTTGGGAAAAAATACACTTTAATGAATAAAGAAAAACGAAAAAACGCTGCGAGAATCGTGATCTATCTTCTAAGCAAAAAAATTGTGATTCTCATTTTAGCCAGAATCATGCAGCGCTAGCATGTCCCCAGTCTGTGACCATCTCCTGTTGTGTTTCTTCAGTTTCCCTTCCTCTGAAGACAGTTTTCAATATACGACAGAAGACTATCATAGACTTCATACATACAAAAAATTTCTGACCCCCTGCAAGGCAATGGCATATTGTGCTAGTATGTGTTCACCCTGCCTTCCTTCTGGGTTCACAGGCTCTGGCCGGTTGAATAGCTGAGCCGCAGTGACGTCATTCTGGCACATACGGGAGCCACTATGGTGGAACGGTGCTCTGAAGTGCAGTGGGCATGCAACGGTGACATCACTGGCTACAAAACATGTGAAAATCTCTTAAACGGTGCACATTTTAGATGATATACATTTTATCTACAGGTAAGCTTTATTTTAAGCTTACCTGTAGGTAAAAGTTGCAAAGTGGAATTTACTATGATTTTAAAGTGGTTGTAAACCTACTAAAGGGGGGGGGGGGGAAAACCCTTAAGACAAAGGCATAATGAGCTAGTATGCATAGCATACTACTTCCTTTATGAAATACTCACCTTAGATTGAAACCCTGGCAGCAGTCCTGTACACCGCTCCGGCCTGCTACATCGCTCCTGGAGGTACTACCAGGTATCGTGGGCTCCGGCACTGTGATTGAGCACGGGAACCGCCGGTAATGGCACTCTAACTGAAGCACGAACCGCGCCGTTGCTTCAGTGCGCATGTTCTGATGACGTTGGCACATGCAGATACAGGCAATATCGGTTTAGGAGATATCCGGGGTTGCTACAGGTAAGCCCGTTGTCAAAAGTGGATTGTAAGGGTTTACAACCACTTTAAGCTGGCCATAGATCAAAATTCGGCACCCCATAATAAAATGTAGAAACCTAAATTAATTAACATAACACAGCAACATTAAGACACCCAACGCTAGAGGTGATTTATTCTCCCAAAGCAAGTATACCTTGCTTTGGGAGAATATTAATAACTAATATTCCAGTGTTTTTCCTCCACCTCTGCTTCTATCCCTCACTTAGCTAAAGTGACCCCAGTGCTGATGGAAGGAGGTAGGGGAGGGGCAAACAAGAATGCTGTGCAGGGGCCCGACATCCTCCTTATCAACTGATGACGTCTTTGGTTGTTAGGACGCTGGCGGCTAAAAGGTGGTAATGGGCACAATGAAAAAACCTGTGGCTTTGTGTAACTAATAAGCAGGCTTGATACACTCACTGGCTTGTATACAATTTTGCCAAGGCACCCTGGTTGGAAAAGGCTTCTATAGACTTAGACAGCAAGGCTTGGGAGCAAGCCCTAAAAGAGCATCCCCATAGGAAGCAGCCTTCTATTGGGGCATTTGAGAAAGGAGGGTCAGGGCTGCTCTGTGCAATTCTTTTAACCACTTCAGCCCCGGACCATTTGGCAGCCAAAGGACCAGAGGTCTTTTTTCAATTTCGCACTGCACTACTTTAACTGGTAATTGCGCGGTCATGCAATTTTGTAACCAACCGAAATTTGCGTCCTTTTCTTCCCACAAATAGAGCTTTCTTTTGATGGTATTTGATTGCCTCTGTGATTTTTATTTTTTGCGATATAAACGGAAAAAAGAGCGAAAATTTTGAAAAAAAAAGAGATTTTCTACTTTTTGTTATAAAAAAAATCTAATAAACTCAATTTTAGTCAAACATTTGGGCCAAAATGTATTCAGCCACATGTCTTTAGTAAAAAAAATGCCAATAAGCGTATATTTATTGGTTTGCGCAAAAGTTTATAGCGTCTACAAACTAGAGTACATTTTCTGGAATTTACACCGCTTTTAATTTATGACTGCCTATTTCATTTCTTGAGGTGCTAAAATGGCAGAGAAGTACAAAACCCCCCCAAATGACCCCATTTTGGAAAGTAGACACCCCAAGCTATTTGCTGAGAGGCATGTTGAGCCCATTGAATATTTTTTTTTTTAGTCCCAAGTGATTGAATAAAGACAAAAAAAAAAAGATTTTTTTTTTTTTCAAAAAGTTGTCACTAAATGATATATTGCTCACACATGCCATAGTTATATGTGGAATTGCACCCCAAAATACATTTTGCTGCTTCTCCTGAGTATGGGGATACCACATGTGTGGGACTTTTTGGGAGCCTAGCCGCGTACGGGGCCCCGAAACCCAAGCACCGCCTTCAGGATTTCTAAGGGTGCAAATTTTTGATTTCACTCCTCACTACCTATCACCGTTTCGAAGGCCATAAAATGCCAAAATAGCACAAAACCCCCCCAAATGACCCCATTTTGGAAAGTAGACACCCCAAGCTATTTGTTGAGAGGCATGGTGAGTATTTTACAGCTCTCATTTGTTTTTGAAAATGAAGAAAGTAAAGAAAAAATGTATTTTTTATTTCCACATATGCCCATGACATGTTTGAGCAATATATCATTTAGTGACAACTTTTTGTAAAAAAAATATATATATTTTTTTTTTTCATTATTCAATCTCTTGGGACAAAAAAAAAAAATATTTAATGGGCTCAACATTGCTCTCATCAAATAGCTTGGGGTGTCTACTTTCCAAAATGGGGTCATTTGGGGGGGGTTTGAACTGTCCTGGCATTTTATGCACAACATTTAGAAGCCTATGTCACACGTCACCCACTCTTCTAACCACTTGTAGACAAAGCCCTTTCTAACACTTTTTGTTTACATGAAAACATATTTTTTTTTTTGCAAGAAAATTACGTTGAACCCCCAAACACTATATATAATGTTAAAGCAAAGGCCCTACAGATTAAAATGGTGGGTGTTGCATTTTTTTTTTTTTTCCACACAGTATTTGCGCAGCGATTTTTCAAAACGCATTTTTTGTGGAAAAAATACACTTTTTTTTATTTTAATGCACTAAAACACACTATATTGCTCAAATTTTTGATGAAATAAAAAATATGATCTTAGGCCGAGTACATGGAAACCAAACACGACATGCTTTAAAATTGCGCACAAACACGCAGTGGCGACAAACTACATACATTTTTAAAAGCCTTTAAAGCCTTTACATGATACCACATTAGATTCACGGAGGAGGTCTACTGCTAAAATTACTGCCCTCGATCTGACCTTCGCGGTGATACCTCACATGCATGGTGCAATTGCTGTTTACATATGACGCCAGACCAACGCTTGTGTACGCCTTTGCGCAAGAGAAGGGGGGGGCAGGGGTGTTTTTTTTTTTTTATTTATTTTTTTGTTTTTTTTTTTATTTATTTAGCTTTTTTATTTTATTTTTTAAACTGTTCCTTCCATTTTTTTTCTTTGTTATGATTTTTATTGTTATCTCAGGGAATGTAAATATCCCCTATGATAGCAATAGGCAGTGACAGGTACTCTTTTTTTGAAAAAATTTATGTCCATGGTCATACTGGACATATATTGTAATCTTTTTTTTTTCATGCAGCCTCTTGGCTGAACGAGAATTCAGTAAACAAAATTACATACCTGAAAAGCACTGCAGAATGTTTTATGTGTGCTTAGTGTTTTGTAAGTGACAGTGATCGATCGATACTGCTCTAGGTTTATGCTAATACAAAAAAAAACTGGTTACCTAGCGACACTAATGCAGCGATCAGAAAAACGATCGCTTAGTGACACATTTACATGTCAGGGGGTTAAAACCTTTATTTAGTAACAGCATAAAACTGGCTAACCAGCGTCACCAGTGACAGTTATACAGTGATCACTGGTGAAAGGGTTAACTCTAGGGGCAATCAAGGGGTTTAAAACCTTTTATGAACAATACGGTATTGTTGCCTAATAAATTTCAGGTGACACTGTGTAGACATTGGAGCTGCACGATTAATCGCTCCTGATTAAAAAATTGTGATCTCGATTTAACAGGGGGCCCCCTCACTTTAACTATGTGAACTTAATCCAGCATTTCCTCTAGGTTTATGCGATTTACTAGCATGTAAAAATAATTTCAGTGCAGAGTTAATCATTAAAAAATTGTGATCTCGCTCAAAGCTGTCAAAAAAAAAAAAAAGCTGTCAAAAAAAAAAAAAAGAAAAGCCGGAAAATGTTTATCAACATTGGTCAGCGCTGAGAGATGAAGAGATGCAAAGTATAAATTGGTTCTTTTAGATCAAAGGGAAGAACTTCTGTCTGTAAATGAGGTCAGTCCGGCGATTCAAATCCAGCTCCGTGAGATGGCACTACAAGGCACTGGGGAGGCTGCATCTGGTGAGGCTGCATCTAATGGGCACTGGTGAGGCTGCATTGGTCTCTTGTATCATGTCTGCAGTCTTTGACCATCTCCTCTCCTGTATCATGTCTCCTGGAGGTGCACTGAATGGAAATTTTGAGATGGTTAGAGACCACATTTTTCCTGCTCTAAAGGTGCCAATAATGGCCAACAATAAATTCATATTCATTTAAATTTATGATATTAATTTAAAATATTTAAAACTGTCGTTTCCGGCTAAGTGCATCCTGTATTTTAAGTTTCTGCACCAAAATTTCAATTCGGTGCACCTCTAGTATTTAGAAGCTTTGTTTTAATAAAACACTTATGCAGCGTGTTTTGCCTAGTTATACTAGAGGGGCTGGCAGTGACAATTTAAATTATTATTTTATTTAAATAATAGCGGCATGTTGGGGGGGCGCAGACACGGAGCTGACAGGCAGGCAGGGAGGGAGGGGGACAGAGGAGAGCTGTGGATGATGGAGGCATGCAAATAGACCACGGTAACCAGGGCTCAGCAGCCATGATTATCATGGTGAGTGCAGAGAGGGGAACACAGGAAGTGGCAGGATCAGCCATGTTTTGTACAGTTTAGAAAAGGGCAGATTAGACAGCACAAGCACTGTGCTGTTGAATATGCTATAAGAAAACTGGATCCATTTTTTATTTTAGGGTTTCAAACACTTTAAAGAATAAACCTTTTTTTTTCTTTCCGACGCTTGTTGCTTACAAGTTTAAAATCTGTATTTTTTGCTAGAAAATTACTTGGAACCCCAAAACATATATATATTTTTTTAGCAGAGACCCTAGAGAATAAAATGGCGGTCGTTGCAATATTTTATGTCGCACTGTATTTGTGCAGTGGTCTTTAAAAATTTATTGGGGGGGGGGAAATACACTGAATTAAAATAAAAAACTAAACTGTAAAGTTAGCCCAGTTTTTTTGTATAATGTGAAAGATGATGATGTTATGCCACGAGAATCGTGATATTTATTGTAAGCAAACAAATATTGTGATTCTCATTTTATCTAGAATCGTGCAGCTCTTGTAGACGTGTAAACACTAACCATGTGGAGGCAGCAGCGCAAATGCAGAATGACCTCAGGCTTCATTCTCATTCTGTGCACCAACGCACTCATTCTGGGCTGGCATGTAAACAGCAGTAGTGTGTAATTTGTTGGTGCAGAGTGTACACATCTCGGCTCATATGGTAAGAAGTGAGTGTTTGTCCGTATGAGTTCAGACACAGTATGGACAGCTTTTTATGCAGGATTTAGTGTAAGTCAATAGCCTTGTGCATGAGGTCTAAGGGCTCTTTCACACAGGTGTTAAAATTAGACTGGTTTCATCTTTACCGCTTCCTAACAGTGTCAAAATTGGTGGCTGGAGATGTACACACTGAAGTGTTGGCTTTGCCTCGCGGCAAGTCAAAAATGATCCTGCCTGCAGAGTTTGTGTCAGTGATGTTGTGCACTGTTTCTATTTACTTCTATTGATATGCAACTCAAGCTCACTGTAAACGCACTTATGGTGTTTACAGCGTGTTTAGGATGCGGTTGCAAAGCATTTGGCCCATTTTGGCCTTGGAAAAAAAAAAAAAAAAAACACAGGCTCTTGGGTCTGGTATGGATTTTAAGGGGAACCCCCTGCGCCGAAAATCCATACCAGACCCTTATTCGAGAACGCAGCCCGGCAGGTCAGGAAAAGGGGTGGGAACGAGCGAGCACCCCCCCTTCCTGAACCATACCAGGCCGTATGCCCTCAACATGGGGGGGTGGGTGCTTTGGGACAGGGGGGCGCCCTGCGGCCCCCCCATCCCAAAGCACCTTGTCCCCATGTTGATGAGGACAAGGGCCTCTTCCAGACAACCCTGGCCATTGGTTGTCGGGGTCTGCAGGCGGGGGGCTCATCGGAATCCGGGAGCCCCCTTTAATAAGGGGGCCCCCAGATCCTGGCCCCCCACCCTATGTGAATGAGTATGGGGTACATCATACCCCTATCCATTTACCTGGGGGGGAAAAAAAGTGTCATTAATAAAAAAAAAAAAAAAAAAAAAAAAAAAAAAAAAAAAAACACACTAGACCGTTTTTTAAAGTAATTTATTAGGCAGCTTCGGGTGTCTTCTTCCAACTTCGGGGGTCTCTTCCGACTTCTCAGCACTTTCCGGTTCTTCTCCCACTCTCCGGCCTCTTCTGCCGGGCTCCTCCCCTATTTTCTTCCAGCTCTTTTACTAGCGTTGGTCCCGTCTTCTCTGTAGTCATCTTCTACCCTCTTCTGTTCTTCCGATGTTGACACAACGCTCTGTCCCGCTGTAATGCGGTGCACAATGATTTATATAGACATGGGGCGTGGTCACCAGGTGATGTCATCTGGTGACCCCGCCTCTTATGATTTCACCCGGGCGGTGACGTCATAAGGCCGGAAAGCGTGGAGAAGTCGGAAGAGACCCCCGAAGTTGGAAGAAGACCCCCCGAGCTGCCTAATAAATTACTTAAAAAAACTGTCTAGTGTGTGTGTGTGTGTGTGTGTGTGTGTGTGTGTTTGTTTGTTTTTTTCCCCCCAGGTGAATAAGTAGGGGTACGATGTACCCCATACTCATTCACATAGGGTGGGGGGCTGGGATCTGTGGGCCCCCTTTATTAAAGAAGACTCCCGTATTCCGATAAGCCACAGACCCTGACAACCAACGGCCAGGGTTGTCGGGAAAAGGCACTTGTCCTCATTAACATGGGGACAAGGTGCTTTCCCACCTGCCCCAAAGCACCCACCCCCATGTTGAGGGCATGCAGCCTGGTACGGTTCAGGACGGAGGGGGGGCTCGCTCGCTCCCACCCCCTTTCCTGACTGGCCAGACTGCGTGCTTGGATAGGGGTCTGGTATGGATTTTGGGGGGACCCCCACGCCGGTTTCTCAGTGTGGGGGGGGGGGGGGGGGGTTCCCCTTAGAATCCATATGAGACCTGGCATGCTCTTGGAGGGGGTACCCATGCCGTTTTTTTATTTTTTTTTATTTAAAATTTGGTGTGGAGTTCCCCCTCAAGATCATCAGTCGCATGCCAAAGTCAGATCATGCAAGACGGTGATCCGACTTCAATGATAGTCAATGGGCTGATGTAGGATCAAAGTAATACAGGGAGCATTTTCAAAGTCGGACCGACTTGTGTCGGACCAGTTAAGACGGCTCCCATAGGGAAACATTGATTTTCAGACGTCATGCGACATGAGCTCCCAATGTCGGAGCGATTGTCGCACTAGTCTGAACCCGACCTAATACTGTATGTGTGTTCATGCCCGCTAAAGGCTAATTTAGAATTCAGCTGCTCTGTGAGGGCTTTCACTTGCTCTTTAAAGAGCAATTCACGTTGGATTGCTCTTTAGAGAACATTTGACAGGTGGTAAGGAGGCATTCTATCGCCTTCTTGCCACCTTCTTTTACACCTTGATCCCTGCACAAGTGTGTCACAACCACTTTCACACAGTTAAATGGCAAATGCAGAGCCGCCCCATTCACTTGAAAGTGACAGTGGGTGCAATTGCCCCGGCCACTGCTTCTGAAGCTAAAGGAGTGAGCGGTTGGGTGGCGGTAAGAATGTGGCTCAACAGTAGGGTTTTACTGCCCCCCCAACCACTAGCTTGAATGAGCCCCTTAAGCTGCCAAGGCAGGGGCTGGGGTGTGTATTTTCCATGATTCTTTGCGGCTGCTGCAGGAATTGATTTGCCTTTCGCTTTTGGTGGGCACTACCGCCCATCAAATGCAAGTGAATATAGCCTCTCTGCAACCACGTGCAACGCACACATTTGTAGCACTGAAGTGAGGCATTTAGGTTAGGGGGTAAATCGGGGGATGAGGAAGCAATATAGCTCCTCCTCACCGCCTGTCAAACGCAGCTGAAAAGCAATCTGAGTGTGAATCACATGATCTCAGGAGCAGCAGTCCCTGCCGCTAGTGTAAACAAGCCCTTACAGATATAAAAGAAACCACTAGCGGTTGGGGACATTGAAGAGGTCTGTGAAAAATGTTAGTTTAAGTCCACTCTAAAACTAAAATCCCTACATCTACAGACATCCAAGATCTGACACTAACCTATCTAGCCCTGTAAAGAAGAAATCCGTATACATACCTTTTCTGAAGCCGATCCGATCTCCAGCGGTGGAAGCTCTGCAGAGGGGACAGCCAACAACGGCTGTGAAATGAATGGGTAGTGATGTCACCCATAGACTTACTATGGGGCTTCCATTGTTGGACGTGTCCTCTGCACCCACCTCCACAGCGAAGCCGCAGCTGACAGCTCATCGCGGGATCGGGTCGGATCAGCTGCAGAAAAGGTGTGTGTGTGTGTGTGTGTGTGTGTGTGTGTGTGTGTATATATATATATATATATATAATATTATTTACAGGGCTAGATAGGTTAGTGTTAGATTGTGGATATCTAGATCCAGATATTTTAGTTTTAGGGTGGACGTCTACTTTTAAAGCTTCCATATATTCAAATCCAGATTAAAATGTTCCTTTATTAGGTGGATCTTGGTAGGCTGAGGAATTTGCTGGCTTGGATATTCCAGTAGTGAGATCTCCCTCACAAGGTTTTCTTGTTCTCGTGTATCTGCGGTGTGCCAACACCTTTTGTTGCATTCTCAAGATTATAAATTGAATGAAAGAATGTAACAATGGCAACACCTGATAATGGCCACAGCAGGTGTGCAGACATGAGAAGAGCCGACATCTCACCAAAAGAGATGAAGTGTTTTATCTCTCCACTATCTACAGGAAACTGAAAACATCTGATTTGGGTGGACTGGTTATTTAATAAAAAGAACTTTTCAAATGGACTCTTGCATGATTATTATTTTATTTTTTTAACATCACAGCTACCTAAAACCATCCACAAAACAAGTAGACTCGGTATAACCCCGCTCAGTGCTGTCTAATTCTCCTTTGAACCCCTTGACATCTGGTGTCCAGGCTGCAGCTGCTGGTCCCTGAAGACATGCTATTGCTGAGTTACAGTTTGGTGCTTAGATTTTGTATTTGGTGTTTTTGTGTATTTTTATTTAGACAGTTTACATTTTCTAGAAACCTATATTGTGTTCCACTGTAGTTTATTTTGTGCCTTTATAATATTATAAAGGATTTGTATAGCGCAAACAGTTTGTGCAGCGGTTCACATGAATTCCCATTGACTTGCATGGAAGAATGAAAGTAATCCTAAACTGACCTAAAGCTTAACAACTAAAACCTCATATAACCCTTAAAGCCTAACTCTGGGCAAATAATTAGCCCTTATAGTTGGGCTGTATCTACACTGTAATGGCTAATTGCTTCTTTATGCCTAGGGGAACAATGAAGGGAGATATACTTGCCCTATCCTTCACTCCTCCCCTCAGCTAGACCAATTTCTGCAGCTTTTGCGCCACTACGCTCTAGCAGTCTAGGATCCTGGCATCCTAAACACCAGAGCAGGGTCCATAGCCCTGCTCGGGACATGAGGATGCTGAGGGCAGCAAAGGAGGAAAACTGGCTGTTTCAACACAAATTACTTAGACGTGGTCCACTGTTGTCACCATCATGAACCCCGCCCTGAAAAATGCCATGTAGCCATAGCTTGAGTTCATTCGTGTTTACCCCCCTGCCAATCCCTCTATTGGCTGCCACTCGCCCAACAAATAAAATTCTAAATGCTAACAGTAACTTACAAAGCCATCCAAAACTCAGCCCCCAGCTTCATCACTAACCTAGTCCCAAAATACCAACCAAATCGTTCTCTTTGTTCCTCCCAAGACCTCCTGCTCTCTAGTTCCCTTGTCCTCTCCTCCCATGCTCGCCTCCAGGATTTCTCCCGAGCCTCTCCCATCCTCTGGAATTCCCTACCCCAACCTTTTTTTGACTATCTCCTACTCTATCCACTTTTAGGCGATCCCTGAAAACATTTCAGAGAAGCCAATTCTGCCTCCACCTAACAACTGTACTTCAGCTCATCCCCACAATTATTACCTTTTTGTGTCGCTTGACACTCCATTTTTTTTATTGTATGCACTAATGAGCAGGGCCTTCTGATTCCTCCTGTATTGTATTGTAACTGTTCTGTTTGCCCTAACGTTGTAAAGCGCAGTGCAAACTGTTGGGGCCATGAAAATCCTGTATTATTGTTTATTATTTATTATTTATTATTATTATTATTATTATTATTATAATAATGATGTAAAGAGAAAGTAGCTGCAAAGAGGCTGCAGGAGATCATAAGCACTGGGATGCAAACCATATATACTTTTCAGCTTTGTAACTAATGTAAAATGTCTTGTGCATATCAACCCTATAGATCCGTATCTCTAAAGGAAGAAGTGTTTGCTCTGCTCATAGCAGATTATTCCTTTCCTGCTTCCTGTGCAGTCTGGGAGAATGAACGGATAATCTGGTTTCTGTGGGCTGCAAAAAACAGATCTCTCGTTCACATTCATAAATAAGGCCGAGAAGGGTCTGCATGAAAGCAGTATGCCTTGATCCATATTCTATTTAACGAGCAAACTGTTATCACAGATCTTTTGCCAGAGGCCAAGTAGCTTTACAAATGTGAGGGCCTTCCGTTCGGTAATAGTAGCAGACATCCTCCCTACTTGATCTGTACAGCTGTAACAGACAGGAAGTGTCTCATCCTCCTCTCTCTGGGGCAGGCTGTGTGCGTTTCATCCTCCCTCTCCAGAGCAGGAGAAGACACTGCCAAGTATGTGGAACATCCTCCTCGCTCGTTGTGCTACACTTTTGCACCTATATCAGTGGATGACGTACTAGATGCTCATTCCTTTCTATTTGCTGCTGAAAAGTCAAGATATTACAAGTCTAAAAATCTCTTTGGACATCTGTGTATGCTACTATAGAGAAAAATATTTCAACATCACGTCAAATCTTTATTCTCCATTAATTCTTATAGCTGTCATATAAAGCGGAACTTTTTTCATCTTTTTAAATCCTCTGCCCTTGTTTTACCTTTTTGGATAGTAAAATCATATTTGTTTTCTGCCAGTAAATACCTTAAACAGCCCACTTCCTGTTTCTTGTCTGAAAAAAAGCCTAGGCTTATGACATCTCTCATAGTGGTTGGAGGGAAACTTCAGAATGGCAAAGATGTTGTTTTTATTACAAATTATGTGAGCAGACTGCAGTTCCTCTTTAACTTACCCAAAACAAAAGAGGGAAAGTATTTTATATGTGGTTTAACCACTTGCCGACCGGTGCACGCCAATATTCATGGGCACAATTTCAGTGTTGGGCAAATGGGTGTACCTGTACGTCCCATTTAACCGCTTGCCGACGGCCTCACACAGATATACTGCGGCAGAAGGGCACGTACAGGCAGAATCGCGTACCTGTACGTTGCCCTTTAAGAGGCGGCTTGCAGGCGCGCCCCCCACGGAAAGCCTCTGTGAGTCGGGTCCCGCGGACCCGATCGTCTCATAGGGAGGAAGAATGGGGAGATGCTAATGTAAACAAGCATCTCCCCGTTCTGCCTAGAGATCAGTGACGTGTCACACACAGCCACGCCCCACCACAGTTAGAAACACGCCCCTAGGACACACTTAACCCCTACACTGCCACCTAGTGGTTAACCTCTTCACTGCCAGTGTCATTTACACAGGGATCAGTGCATTTGTATAGCACTGATTGCTGTATAAATGACAATGGTCCCAAAAATGTCCGATGTGTCCGCCATAATGTGGCAGTCACGATAAAAAATCGCTGATCGCCGCCATTACTAGTAAAAAATGCTATAATCGCTTATTGCAATATTTTTTTGTTTTTACCAAAAATATGTTTAGAATACGTATCAGCCTAAACTGAGGAAAAAATAGTTTTTTTTTTATATATTTTGGGGGATATTATAGCAAAAAGTAAAAAATAATGCGTTTTTTTTTTTTTTTTTTCTTTCTAAATTTTCGTGTCATTAGTACAGTTGCAATGCATGTTATTAGCACTGATCGCCGTATCCGTGTCACTGGCAGTTAGTTCCCCTCAAGCATCAGTTAGTGTCAGATTGTCTGCCACAGTATCGCAATCCCATTATAAATCGCTGTAGTATTATAAAATGTAAACATTTCTTTTTTTTTTTTTTTTAATACACATGCACCATGGTTTTGTAGATGCTATAACTTTCACCCAAACCAATCAATATACACTTACTGGGATTTAGTTTAAAAAGAAAAAAAAGACCTGTAACATAATACATTTTAGCCAAAATTTATGAAAAAATTATTTAGATTTTTATGTATATCGCAAAAAATAAAAAATCCAGTGGTGATCAAATACGGCCAAATGTGGTATGAGTGCTAAGAGGGTGATTTGGGGGGGGGGAGGATTTTAGCTGGAAGGTGCGATTGGGGGCAATAATTTGTGCTGGGAGGGGTGTTTGTGGACTGTGAGGATAAAGCATTTTTGCATTTTTGTTTAGGGAGAATTCAAACTTGCAGGAGGAATTTATGCTTCGGAGTAAGCATGTGGATTACTAGTGGGGTGTGTGTGTGTGTGTGTTTGTTTTTTTTTTGTGTTCAGAATTATCTGCCTCTAGGCTCCTGAGATGTACATCTGGTCTGAGCTCTATTTGTCTGAAAAAAATGATACAAATTTTAGTTTGGGTACAGCATTGCATGACTCCGCAATTGCCAGTTAAAGTGATTGTAAAGTCTTGTTTTTCTTCCTATAAAAATAACAAACATGTTATACTTACCTCCAGTGTTTTTGCACAGAGAAGCCCAGATCCTCCTCTTCTTGGGTCCGTCTTCTGTGATCCTGGCCCCTCCCTCCTGTTGAGTGCCCCCCACAGCTAGCAGCTTGCTATGGGGGCACCTGAGCGAGTCACAGCTTACTGTGTCCATTCAGACATGGAGCCCTGCCCCGGCCCTGCCCCCTCTCTCTCCCCCGATTGGCTAGCTGGCTTTGACAGCAGTGGCAGCCAATGGCGCTGCACTTCTGTGTCTCAGCCAATCGGGAGGGAGAATCTCGGATGGCTGAGACACTTGTGGACATCGCTGCACAGAGAGGGACCTCAGTAAAGTATTGGGGGACTGAGGGAGGCAGCTGCACACAGAAGGCTTGTTTTTATCTTGATGCATAGAACACATTAAAGCGGTTCTGCACTGTCTGTATTTTTTTTATTTTAATTTTTTTGTGCAATGCAATGGATTGCAAGATGTTATGCAAGTACTCACATGTTCAAGTTCACCAAGTCATTGCTGCCGGTTTTTGTCTTTTAAAATAATTCAGAAACATTCTTCTTGCTGGGTGCCATCTTGCCTGTGGGCAGGTGAAACCCCACAAGCACTTCAGATGGCCCAGCATGCACCACCGTTACTGCGCCGATCTCGCGCGTGCGCAGTAACGGCGAAGTGCAGCTCACGTTCTCCGAAATCTCGCGAGATGTCGGCACATCTGCCGACATCTCGCGAGATTTCGGAAGATGTGCCGAAATCTCGCGAGATGTCGGCACATCTGCCGACATCTCGCGAGATTTCGGAAGATGTGGCCGACATCTCGCGAGATTTCGGAAGATGTGGCCGACATCTCGCGAGATTTCGGAAGATGTCCGCATTGACTCCTGGGATCAATGACACCAGATCCCAGGAGACAGTGCGGCCTGATGACGATCGACGCAGAGACCCCGCCCACCACCGCAGAGACAGAGGAAAGGAAGTCAGCGATTACAAGGTAAGTGGGAAAAAAAAAACACACTTCATTTAGTACTCTTTGCCTGATTTGGAAGGCAAAGAGATTTACTAAATGAAATGTGTGCAGAACCGCTTTAAGATAAAAAAAACCTTCAGCCTTTACAACCACTTTAAAGTAGAGCAGTGCCATATAGAAAATAATGGCCCGGTTATGAAGGGGGTAAAATCTTCCGAAGCTGAAGTGATTAATCTGTAAGTGATGTAACTAAAGGCTTAGTGGGTAAGGTATCTCATTTTACTGATGGCCCAAAAGTGTGCAATAGGGTTGATATCCCTGGAGATGTCTGTAACATGGAACGGAATTTGGCATTGCTGGAAAATTGGTCAAAACGGTAAAAACTGCAGTTCAATGTCTCTACAGGTAAAATAATAAACCTAGGGAAAAAGAATCCTTTTAAGAGAGGACAACATTGGGGTTACAGTGTTGGCCAGCACTACAGAGGAAAAAGATTTTGCAGGTAATTAGAGGGATCACCAGCAGAAGGAAGGAGGTTCTGACTCCCCTATATAGAGTCCAGAGACGGGCACCAAAAATGGTGAAAGGTTTTATCCCCCAAACCTATTAGGGGAGACTTCAGGAACTTAATTTGTACAGTCTGGAGGAAAGAAGGGAATGGGGAGACATGATTGAAATCTTTAAATGTATTAAGGGGGTGAAAAGGTTCAGGAATGCAGTATTTTCAACATGAAGTCAGGATTAAGAACATGGGGGCATGACCTCAAACTAGCAGGAGGAAAATTTATTATTTTATCAAAATAATAGTTAAACCCAAAAATGGAACTTCCGCTTTTCGGATTCCTCCCCTCGGTGTCACATTTGTCACCTTTCAGGGGGGAGCAGATACCTGTATAATCCAGGTATTTGCTCCCACTTCCGGGCATAGATCACCGCAGGCTCCGGCGACCTACGCTATTTCCACCCAGCTTCGGGTGAGGACATCACGGACGCCCTGGAAAGTTAAGTGTCCATATTTTAAAAGTCAGCAGCTGCAGTATTTGTAGCTGCTGACTAGGGGTGCAACGGATCAAAAAACTCACGGATCGGATCGATCCTCGGATCAGAGTCACGGATCGGATCATTTTTCGGATCAGCAAATAATAATTGAATTTGCAAAAACCTGTGAAAATTCCACCACCATATAGTCCCCACTGTAATATCCACGTCATCTCCCCCACTGTAATATACATCTCCCCCACTGTAATATCCACGCCATCTCCCCCACTGTAATATCCACGTCATCTCCCCCACTGTAATATTGGCTGGATATGGCAGGGTGTAATGCAGAGTTTGTTTACAAGTGATCGCTCCGTCATTTGATGGAGCGATCACATTGTAAACGGCAGCCGGGTGTACCAAGATGGCCGCCGCTGCGGAGCTAGGCCGAAGCCGCAGCCTTTCCTAAGGCCGCGGCCGCGGGGTGTGCCAATCCGAACAGGGGGACCCGTTAGGATCACGGATCGGCGACAATCCGTTGCACCCCTACTGCTGACTTAAAAAGAAAAAAAAATTTTTTGTCGGAACTCAGCTTTAATGCTTGGAACAGACTTCCAGCCGGGGTAGTGGGTCAGTCACCATTAAGTGGATTCAAACATGCTTGGGACAAACCTAGATCTATACTCGGACAAAGAAAAAATTGGGAGAGAGCACACCACTCCCTCCATAAGGTAGTGGGATTTTTAAGGATGTGTTTGAAACTGTCACCGAGGTAAGCACAACAACAAAATGGTATTCATAAAATTTAATTTATTACAAACGTGAGCAAGTATAAAAATTACAATGACATTTGGTCACAAGATAAACCATTGATCAATACAACAGTAACATTTGGTCATGACTATTTGACCATAATTGATACTCAATACACAGGATAGACCAGATGCTTGTATATGCAGAAAGCAGATGCGTTTCGCAGACTTCTTATCTGCTTCTTCAAGGCAGCTCGGCATGCATCTATAACATTGTGTAGATTATAAAAGGATGCCATTAATACCAATACATTTATTTTATTCACATTTATAAAAAATTGTACAATGAGTATGAGTGCTCACCAAACTTGTGGTATTGATACCTCGGCGATCGCAGCACCAAAAGAGAGCGGAGATGACACACTCCACAATAATAGGGCGGTGAAGCCAGATTCACCAGCCTGGTCTGATGGACATTGGACCATATAGAAAGCTCGGTATAGAAAGGCCAACGCTCGTCTAGGAATGCCAAACAAAGTTGTTCAAAAAAAAATATATACATTATCTCACAAAAGTGAGTACACCCCTCACATTATTTTTGTAAATGTTTTATTAAATCTTTTCATGTGACAACACTGAAGAAAAATACACTTTGCTACAATGTAAAGTAGTGAGTGTACAGCTTGTATAACAGTGTCAATTTTCTGTCCCCCTCAAAATAACTCAACACACACCCATTAATGTCTAAACCGCTGGCAACAAAAGTGAGTACACCCTTAAATGTAAATGTCCAAATTGGGCCCAAAGTGTCCATATTTTGTGTGGCCACCATTATTTTCCAGCACTGCCTTTTTAAAGTGGTTGTAAACCCTTACAGACCACTTTTACCTACAGGTAAGCCTAGATTAAGGCTTACCTGTAGGTGCAAGAAATCTCTCCTAAACCTACACGGTTTAGGAGATATTTGCAAAAGACAGGCACCGATGTCTACGGTGCATGCGGTGACCATTTCCTAAGAGCACTTTTACACTGAAGCTCTTTACAGGTGCTACAACGCTAAAAATAGTGCCTGTAAAGAGCCTCTCCTGTGTCTCCAGTGTGAAAGCCCGAGCTGTGCGGTGCGCTTGCAGGATGGTACAAAAAGCCCTGCAAGCCGCATTGTTGCAGCGATGTGTATTCACTGCTCCTAAAGAGCCCCTTCCCATTGAAAAAAATGGGGCAGCGCCACTAAACCGCCAGCATAGCGCTGCTGCAGCGGCTTAACCCTTTTTCGCCTTCTAGCGTGGGTTAAAACCGCCTGCTATCGGCCGACTAGCGCAGCTAAAACGACGGTAAAGCAGGGCTAAATATAGCGTTGCTTTACTGCCGATGCCCCAGTCTGAAAGTAGCCTCTGGATAAGACGCTGAGCATTCTTTGGTTGACCATGGCAAGGCCTGTTCTGAGTGGAACCTGTCCTGGTACAGCTGTATGGTCTTGGCCACCATGCTGCAGCTCGGTTTCAGGGTCTTGGCAATCTTCTTATAGCTTAGGCCAGTGATGGCAAACATTGGCACCCCAGATGTTTTGGAACTACATTTCCCATGATGCTCAACTACACTGCAGAGTGCATGAGCATCATGGGAAATGTAGTTCCAAAACATCTGGGGTGCCAAGGTTCGCCATCTTTATGTAGAGCAACAATTTTTTTTTTTTTTTTTTTTTTTTTTTTTTAGATCCATGAGGTGCCATGCTGAATTTCCAGTGACCAGTATGAGATAGTGAGAGCGATGACACCAAATTTAACGCACCTGCTCCCCATTCACACCTGAGACATTGTAACACTAAGGAGTCACATGACAAAGGGGAGGGAAAATGGCTAATTGGGTCCAATTTGGGGGTGTACTCACTTTTGTTGCCAGCGGTTTAGACATTAATGGCTGTGTGTTGAGTTATTTTAAGGGGACAGCAAATTTACACTTGTACAAGCTGTACACTCACTACTTTACATCCTAGCAAAGTGTCATTTCTTCAGTGTTGTCCCATGAAAAGATATAAGAAAATATTTACAAAAATGTGAATTACTCACTTTTGTGAGATACTGTATGTATGACATCCTTAACATATCCATGTCCATAGCAATATATGTATAAATAACAACATGTGCAGCAAATGGCAGGGTGAGTTCAGGTATAAGGCATGGATAGGAAGCATCCAGTTAGCCCACAGCCAAAGAACCCCCATCATCCCCCGCCCATACATATAAGAAACAGAGCCTAGGCAAAACACCAATGTCCCATACATAGTGGGACAATAGGGGTAATCATCCTTATTAAGGTAGCCATAGACAATGCGCTATAAATAGACCTAGGGTACTAAGTGAAACTACCATTGCCGCAAAAGTATACCTACTGAATAAATACTTGCCAAAGAAAAGTGGGATAAACAAGATCCCCAAAATGCCTATGAATATGTAAGGGTTATTAGAAAAATAAATATATATGATTACCTCAAAGTGGCCAAAACAAACGAAAAAAACCCAGAAAGTAGAGTGCAGTTGCATCAGGGTCTTTGCACGAACCGTCACTGCAGTATGCGTCTCAACGGCTCGGCTATTAAAGCTCTATGCCAGGGGTGCCCAACCTTTTGAAGAGCGAGGGCCACTTATGAGACTTGGTAACCGGTCGCAGGCCACAATGAGCGGAGCGGGTGGATGGCATGTCCGTGTCCACTCTGCATTTGGAGAGCGGACATGGACACAGTCCACGATACTTTTTAGCGGATTGTATTGGAGGTAAAACACAAGACGGTTGTCTGTCAATACTTGGAGGTAAATGGAGGGTCCAATTGAAAGGGATCCAAGGCTGCTTTCACACTGATGCGCTGCGGTTTACCTGCACCACGCAGTGTACCTTTCGGCTTTCCTGCAGTTTGCAATAGACTTCTATTGTATTTTGCAGGTTTGGTGCTCTTTCAGAAAGCTCACCAAACTCGCAGGTAATAATAGAAGTCTATGGCTCAGTGCAGGTAACCCACAGGTAAACTGCTCTGCACCTGCAGATCAGTTTGAAAGCAGCCCAGTAACCACTGCCGAAAAGATATGCCCATATATACACTGTGATTTTAGTAATAAACTGACCTTTAACAACAGTATTCTTTCTAATCTATCCCAGAGCAGGAGGTTGCGGGCCACTGGTTGGGCAACCCTGCTCTATGCTTATATACATGATCCCAACCAGAAGTGAACTAGCCAGAAACGGCTCACTGACCTCACTTCCGGTGCGGGTACCCCTACAGATGCGCATGCGCCGAATTCCCGGTTACCTGACACACGATGAGTCCGGGATAAAGAGGGCAGATATACAATAGGTGTAAAAAGTGGATGGAAGCCTCCTTGTCCACCAGGGGCACCCAAGCGTCCAAACAATAACCTATACAGCAGGGGGGACCGCACCAACCATCAAGTTAATAGTGCATAATTTGACATTTCTCAATTTAAAAACCACAAAATAATAACAAAAACGAAAAGCATTAAAAGTGTTATGAATTGGATATGTAAGGAATGTAATTAATTTAAAACACGCAATCACCATGGTGTTACGGCATAAATATAAAAGAGTAGTGCCTGGTCCCGATAAATTAGGAAGATATTCACTATTACAAGAAGGGTTTAACCACTTGCTTACTGGGCACTTAAACACCCTTCCTGCCCAGACCAATTTTCAGCTTTCGGTGCTCTCACACTTTGAATGACAATTACTCAGTCATGCAACACTGTACCCAAATTAATTTTTTTGTCCTTTTTTTCCCCACAAATAGAGCTTTCTTTTGGTGGTATCTGATCACCGCCTGGGTTTTTATTTTTTGCGCTATTAATGAAAAAAGACCAAAAATTTTGAAAAAAAAACCTGCATTTTTCTTTGCTTTTGTGATAAAATTTAGCAAATTATTAATTTTTCTTCATAAATTTTGGCCACAATTTATACTGCTACATATCTTTAGTAAAATAACCCAAATTAGTGGATATTATTTGGTCTTTGTTAAAGTTTAGAGTCTACAAGCTGTGATGCAAATTATACAAAATTGATCACATCTGATGTACTGGTGGCCTATCTAATTTCTTGTGACCCGAACAAGCCAGGAAAGTACAAATACCCCCCAAATGACCCCTTTTTTGAAAGTAGACATTCCAAGGTATTTAGTAAGAGGCATGGTGAGGTTTTTGATGTTGTAATTTTTCCCCACAATTTGCAAACATTTTTTTTTTTTTTTTTCCCACAAAATTGTCATTGTAATAGGTTATTTCTCTCACATGGCATGTGTATACCACAGATGACACCACAAAATAAATTCTGCTACTCCTCCTGAGTATTACGATACCACATGTGTGGGACTCTCACAGCCTGGCCACTTAGAGAGGTCCAACATGCAGGGAGCGCCATCACGTGTTCTAGGAGCATAAATTACACCTCTAACTTGTTGACTACCTATTACACTTTTGAAGGCCCTGGAGCACCAGGACAATGACACGTGGCACTGATGACAGATGGCACTGATGACACGTAACACTGATGTGGCACTGATGACAGATGGCACTAATACGTGGCACTGATGACAGATGGCACTAATACGTGGCACTGATGACAGATGGCACTGATGAGAGATGGCACTAATACGTGGCACTGATGACACGTGACACTGATGACAGATGGCACTGATACGTGGCATTGATGACACGTGTTACTGATAACAGATGGCACGTGACACTGACAGGTGGCACTGATGACAGGTGGCACTGACAGATGGCACTGGGGACAAGTGGCACTGACAGATGGCACTGGGGACAGGTGGCACTGACAGATGGCACTGGGGACAGGTGGCACTGACAGATGGCACTGGGGACAGATGGCACATTTATTTTTTATTTTATTTTTTTTTTAAACTTACGGCCGCTGCAGCCGTTCATCTCTCCCTCCTCACACGCTGTCTCTGTGTGAGGAGGGAGAGCGGTGCTGAGAGATGATCTCATATGTTTACATATGAGATCATCTCTCATTGGACACGCCGATCGCGATGTAAACGGCCGCTGTGATTGGCCGTTTACAGCGATCTGTGACTGGCTGTGTCGGAGGGACACGGCCAGCACAGAACTTCCCCGATGCGCGCTCTCGAGCGCGCATTGTGGAAGTAAACAGGAGGACGTCCAGGGACGTACTCCCGGCAGGGAGCGTCCGCGCTGTAGCCATCTTTCGGCTATAGCCCAGGCCCGAAGAGGTTAAAGGAAAGTGCGGTATTCATACCGGGCGGACTAGTTGCTCTTTGAAAGTAAATGCGTTTGGCTTCTTGTTGGAGGATTTTTTTTATTTTTTTTTATCAAATCACCTCCCCTTTCCATTGCAGGAATTACTTCAAGCGCAAAAAATGAAATAAATTAAGGTCAAAGCTGTGATTGAGGCCTACATGTTTACAAATAGGTGTGTATAATAGACCAGCATCAAAATAAATAGGTGGTCCTTTTTATATGTCTTGCAAATGTGCGTTTTGGTCTTGCCAATATAAAATGCACCACAGGTACATGTGGCCAAATACACTACACCTGTAGTATGACAATCAGCATATGCCCTGGATTTATGATATCCTCCTATGGGTAGCAGGCAGCCCTCACCCTCCATAATCCAGGGGTATTGGTCATAACTTCCACATCTATAGGTACCCTTCCTGCCCACTGCTCCCTCCAGAGGATTTGATGGCGAATAGTGGCTGTGTACCACACTGTCCCTCACAGAGCGAGATTTCCTGTATACAATTTTGGGCGGTCTCATACATATTTGGAAATAATCAGATCTTCTGTGAGAAAGTGCCAATTGTGAGCAATCAGGTTACAGAACTGGTCCTGGTGGGCACTAAAGGTGGCAATAAGTTTGGTAGTAGAATTGTTATTTGTGGCCTGGGTTTAAATATTGATTCCCGTTGATTAGATTTAGCCCTATTGTATGCTTTCGTAAGAACTTCTTTTCCCCTATCGTCTTTCAGGACAGCCACCTGAGAGACCTTGGCTCCTCCCCTCTGTAGGAAACACCTGCGCCAGCTTGCTATAAATTTCCTCCTCCCCTGCTGCTCCTCAGTTATTTGTGTTTCCTCCAGGAGGGGAGACACCTTTTTTTGGAACCAGCCAGAAAGAGTCAGGATTACCAGGGGGTATGGGCTCAGGCAAAAGATACATGTCCACAAACGAAGCAGCAGCGGCTCCTTCTGGACAAACAGACCAGGTAACTAACCTGGGGAGACTGCCGCCCCTGCATCCCTGAGTGCAAGCGGAGGTCAGGGGGGTTTCCTTCTCAGCTCCGAGTGCGGAGCACAGGTACAGGTCCTGCCGTTCCATACCTCCAGCAGCGTGTGGCGCTCTCAGCGCGGAACACGCTGGGTATAGGAGACCGGCGTTGTCAGTGACGGGCGACGTCACATCCGACAAAAGGGGCGTGTACTTCCGGGTTCGCGGTTTCCGGTTCCGGCCGCGAATCATGAAAAGGAGGCCAGGCATGGGCTAGGAGAGGAGCTACACATGCTGTAGTGTCAGCTAAAGCTCCGGTGGTGACACAAGCATGTCGGACGCAGAAGGTAGAGACCAGACTGCTACGACAGAGACCAGCTCCAGCCATGTAAAGGTAAGGGGAACCTGGGGAGGACCTCCCCTGGCCTATATCAACCACCCATCCCCCTCCCCCTCAAGGGTTCAGCAAGGGGGGGGTGGGTAGGTCCCTCCTGTGTCAGAGGGTTATTTTTCATTGGGCCCCTAGTGTGGTAAGCCCATATGAAAGACGCTGTGCACCTGCATGCTGCAGGAAGCTTATGTCAGTATTAATATGTGTGGGGTTTCTCTTTATGTCTTTTCAGAAACCTGACAAGTCCAAGCCCTCTTATAACTCAAAAAGGAGGTGCCCTTCTTGTAAAAACACACTAAAAGATTCCTGGGGGAAAGCATTATGTAAGGAATGTATTCACAAGTTGGTGCAAGAACATTCCACAGAGCAGGGCAGTGATTTAGCGGCATCTGTCAAGGAGCTATCAAGTACCTTTGTAGCCTTTAAAACCCTTTTTGAAGGGTTCCAGATCCCTCAACTGCAGACTGCCCCCCCACCAGTACTACCGGTACTAGGAAAAGCACAGGCACTACCCTCCACTAGTGCCGGTCCTTCAGTTACTCCTAGAGAGGAGGCAGAGGACGAGCCTGACAGCACAGCGTCCGGCTCCCAAGAATCTGAGGGTGAAACACTGGAAGGGGATTCCAGAAAACCCTCCAGATACAAACTCTCATTAGAAGAGGTAGACCAGCTGTTGGGAGCCATTCATACCACGCTGGGTATACAGACGGAAAAGAAGCCTTTTATCCCTGCATGATCAGATGTATGAGGGTTTAGGAGAACAAGAAAAGAGAAATTTTCCTGTTCATGACGTCTTAGTAGAGGCAATTAAGAAAGAATGGCAGGAACCTGAAAGGAAACCATTCTTCTCTAAAGCCTTAAAGAGACGGTTCCCATTTTCAGATGATGAGTCATCAGTATGGAACAAAATCCCAAAACTAGACGCTGCCTTCTCACAAGTCTCCAGGCACACCGATCTAGCTTTTGAGGATATGGGGGTCCTTTCTGAAGCAATGGACAAAAGAATGGATACCCTATTAACCACATGCCGACCGCGCTATAGTCGAAAGACGTCTACAGCGCGGTCGGGTTTCCCTGAGTGGACGTCCTACGGACGTCCTCTCAGAAACTTGCTCCCGCGCGCCCCCTGGGGCGCGCACTCGGGAACATCCGTGACCGCCGGGTCCCGAGGACCCGGCGCATCACGGATCACGGTAAACGGCCGCTGATAGCGGCCGTTTACCACGTGATCGCTCCGTCAAATGACGGAGCGATCACATGTACACAAACCGGCGTCACGTCATGACGCCGGTTCCTCCCTCCCCTCTCTGTACCGATCGGTACAGAGAAGGGAGAAGCGGAGGGGGGGGGGGGGAGACGGGACCAGCGCTGTGGGCTGGATGTGTAGTGCCCACAGCGCTGGTCAATACACTGCCACCGCTGTGCAATACTCTGCCTACTCTGCCACCACTGTGCAATGCTCTGCCACCGCTGTGCAATACTCTGCCACCACTGTGCAATGCTCTGCCACCACTGTGCAATGCTCTGCCTACTCTGCCACCACTGTGCAATGCTCTGCCACCGCTGTGCAATACTCTGCCTACTCTGCCACCACTGTGCAACGCTCTGCCACCACTGTGTAACGCTCTGCCACCACTGTGCAACGCTCTGCCACCACTGTGCAACGCTCTGCAACCACTGTGCAACGCTCTGCAACCACTGTGCAACGCTCTGCAACCACTGTGCAACGCTCTGCAACCACTGTGCAATGCTCTGCCCCCACTGTGCAACGCTCCGCCACCACTGTGCAACGCTCCGCCACCACTGTGCAACGCTCCGCCACCACTGTGCAACGCTCCGCCACCACTGTGCAATGCTCTGCAACCACTGTGCAATACTCTAACAATACTGTGCAACACTAATACTCTGCCAATACTCGCCAATACTCTGCCAATACTCTGCCAATACTCGCCAATACTCTGCCAATACTCTGCCAATACTCGCCAATACTCGCCAATACTCTGCCAATACTCGCCAATACTCTGCCAATACTCGCCAATACTCTGCCAATACTCGCCAATACTCTGCCAATACTCGCCAATACTCTGCAATAATTTTTAATAGAAACAAAGAATTTTTTTTTTTTTTTTTTTTAACGAATTTTCTGTATTTTTTGATTTATAGCGCAAAAAATAAAAAACCCAGCGGTGATCAAATACCACCAAAAGAAAGCTGTATTTGTGTGAAAAAAAGGACACAAAATTAATTTGGGTACAGTGTTGCATGACGGAGTAATTGTCATTCAAAGTGTGAGAGCACCGAAAGCTGAAAATTGGTCTGGTTAGGAAGGGTGTTTAACTGCCCAGTGGTCAAGTGGTTAAAGAGGTCATGGGACTCCACAGTGGGAAGCCTAAAGCCAGCCATGGCGGTCACGGTGGTAGCCAGAAATGTAGAGTTTTGGCTGAACCGTATACAGGCACATATTGAGGAAGGTACTGCGAAGGAGCAGATTTTGTCCTCTTTTCCCACTCTTCTCAAAGGCATTGCATACATAGCAGATGCATCAGCAGAGCTGGTACGCATGGCAGCCAGATCCTCGGCTCTAGCCAATTCTACCAGAAGGGCCCTATGGCTAAAGACTTGGCAAGGGGATGCTGCATCCAAAGCCAAGTTATGCGGGATCCCGTTTACGGGAGACCTGTTATTTGGGCCAGGCTTAGAGAAAGTGTTAGACCGTACAGCGGACAAAAAGAAGGCTTTTCCGCTGAAACGGAAAGCACCCTGGGCCCAGCCTCCACAAAATAGAAAGAGGCAAAAGAGGGACACCAAGTCCCGGTTTTCAGTACCCAAGGCAACTAATCAAAAGAAACCTTGGGGTCAGCGAGGGAATAGCAAAGGAGGAGCAATATTTCGCCCTCCTGAGCAGACCCGCAATAAGGACTGAAGTCCTCTCAGTGGGAGGAAGACTGGGGGCCTTCATCTCACAATGGGAAAAAATATCCTCCAGTCAATACATCTTAAGGACGATAAGAGACGGGTATTCCCTAGAATTCTCAAAATTCCCCCCAAACAGACTGTACATCACCAAGCTGCCAAACAACAAGGAAAAAGCCAGAGGGTTAATGAGATCCATAGAGGACCTCAAGAAACAGGGTGTAATCATCAGGGTACCAGGGGCAGAAAGAGGTCAGGGCTTCTACTCCCATATATTTGGAGTACAGAAACCCTCAGGAAAGGTCAGGCCGATCCTCAACCTCAAACCACTAAATCTATCCATAACCTACAAAAGGTTCAGGATGGACTCAATATATTCAGTGAAGGCCCTGTTGCCTCCAGACTGTTATATGGCGTCGCTGGATTTAAAGGATGCATACCTGCACATACCCATACACCCAAATCACCAGAAGTTTCTAAGGCTAGCAATAGAAACAGGAAAAGAAACTGTACATCTTCAGTTTCAGGCTCTGCCCTTTGGCCTATCATCTTCGCCAAGAATCTTTACCAAGGTTCTGGCAGAAGCTTTGGCACCACTACGACTAAAAGGCATATCCATTATTGCCTATTTAGACGACCTTCTTCTGTTTGCAAGGACACCCGAAAGGTTATTAGAAAACCTCGAGTACACTCGGGTATTCCTAGAGAGTCTAGGTTGGTTGGTGAATGTGGAAAAATCAAGTCTACAACCCACGCAACAGTTAAAATACCTGGGTTATGTAATAGACTCGGTTCAGCAAAGAGTTTTTCTACCCGAGGAAAAGATAACAAAGATTCAAAGAGAAATAAAGGCAATACAGACCAGTATACCCTGTTCTATAAGAAAAATAATGTCAACACTAGGGTTGCTAACATCTGCAATCCCAGCAGTTCAGTGGGCAAACCTGCATTTCCGACCACTGCAAATGTTCCTATTAAAGATATGGGATCACAGGCAGGAGTCTCTGGATTTGCAGGTATCAATACCAGCAAAGGTAAAAAAGTCCTTATGGTGGTGGAGAAAGACAGAAAATTTAGACATAGGACGGCTATGGATCCTACCTATCTCCCGAATCCTAACCACAGACGCAAGCGTTGTAGGGTGGGGAGCACACCTGGACTCCCAGTTAGCACAAGGTGCTTGGGGGAAGGAAGAACGGACAAGATCGTCCAACTGGAAGGAACTGAAAGCGGTGTGGTTCGCACTCCAGTCCTTCCAGAAGGAATTAAAAGGACATCATGTACAGATCAGATCAGACAACTCGTCAGTAATAGCTTACATAAGCAAGCAAGGGGGAACCAGAAGCGGAGTTCTGTGGGCCCTAGCAGAAGAGATCCTGAGTTGGGGAGAGAAAAACATACTCTCCTTTTCAGCAGTACACCTAAAAGGAGACTTAAACAGAGTGGCAGACTTTCTCAGCAGGAAGAAAGTAAGAGAAGGAGAATGGGTGCTAAAACAAGAGGTATTCAACCAGATTGCCAAAAAATGGGGAATACCTCAGGTGGACTTATTTGCTTCCAGAGAAAGCAGGAAAGTCCTAGCCTTCTTCTCCCTAAAAAGGGAGGAGGGGGCACTCGGGGTAGACGCATTGGCGCAGAAGTGGGCGTTCAGCAGATGTTATGCTTTTCCCCCACCAGTACTACTACCCGCAGTAATAAGGAAATTTCGTACAGAAGACACGTCATTAATCCTTATAGCACCTCACTGGCCCAGGAGACCGTGGTTCTCTATGCTCAAAGAACTAGCCATAGAGCCGCCTTGGTTTCTACCAATCCAAGAGGATCTGCTAACCCAGGGCCCAGTGCACTGTCCACAGGTGGGAAAGTGGAAACTAGCCGCCTGGTATCTGAGGAACAGCTATTAAGAGCCAAAGGGTTCTCAAACCGTCTGATAGACACACTGCTGAAAAGCAGGAAGGTTGAGACACGTAACATCTACCAGAAGGTATGGAAATGTTTTAATCGTTGGTGTACAGAGAACAACTTTAAAACACAAAGCTCAGTAGCAGTCCTAGAGTTTCTACAGAGTGGTGTAGACAGAGGACTAAGCCTCAGCACGTTAAAGAGTCAAGTGTCAGCACTGTCAGTTTACCAGGAGAGGAGTTTAGCCTCAAACCCCTGGATAATCAGACTCTTTAGATCCGTGAGCAGACAAAGGCCGCCACAAAACACAGCCTTTCCCAAGTGGGACCTGTCATTGGTGTTACAAACTCTGACAGCAGATCCCTTTGAACCATTAAAGGATTGCAGCCTGAAGATGCTGACACTTAAAGCAATCTTCTTGGTAGCAATTACTACAGCAAAAAGGGTCTGTGAGATGGAAGCCCTATCTATCAGACCCCCATTTTGCCAGATCTTTCCGGATCGTATAGTCTTCAAAATGGATCCGGGGTTTCTACCTAAAGTGGCCTCAAAATTTCACAGGGGTCAAGAAATTGTATTACCATCATTCTGTCCGAATCCTTCTCAGGAGAAGGAAGTGAAATTTCATAGTTTAGATGTCAGGAGATGCATCCTGCATTATTTAGAGGCAACAAAGTCAATCAGAAAGACGGAGTCTTTATTTATTTTATACACTGGAGCCAGGCAAGGGCACAAGGCTTCAAGGAGTACAATAGCCAGATGGTTAAGGGAAGCCATAGAGCAGGCTTACAAAATAGGGGGTATGCAGATCCCAGAAGGAATCAGGGCACACTCCACAAGGGCAATGGCAGCGTCACAGGCAGAGAGAGCTGGAGCGACGCCGGAACAGATTTGTAAAGCGGCAACATGGTCCAGCTTTGCCACTTTTGTAAGACACTATAGAGTGGACTTATGGTCAGCTAAAGATCAGACCTTTGGACGTAAGGTCTTACAAGCTGTGGTCCCGCCCTAGGGGTAAGTGCTCGGTTATCCTCTCAGGTGGCTGTCCTGAAAGACGATAGGGGAAAAACGAAGTTACTTACGGTAACGTTCTTTCCGGGAGTCTTTCAGGACAGCCGGGTACCCACCCAAATGTATATCAAGTATGAGGTTTCCTTACAGGAAATGTGATATAAATTATTATATGTGTATCATATGTTTCTTGTGTCTCCCCAGCAAACTGGAGGTGCTCTTCAAAGAACTGAGGAGCAGCAGGGGAGGAGGAAATTTATAGCAAGCTGGCGCAGGTGTTTCCTACAGAGGGGAGGAGCCAAGGTCTCTCAGGTGGCTGTCCTGAAAGACTCCCGGAAAGAACGTTACCGTAAGTAACTTCGTTTTTTTTTTTTTTTTTTTACTGTACCCCCTAGCACTTAGTCGTCCAAAAAGCGCTTTGGCTTCTAATTCAAAATCTTCCTCCCTGGCGCAGTTTTGACACAGTCTAAGATATTGACTAAATGTTATACTGCGCATTAGGCAGCGAGGAATGGCGCTAGAGTAGTGTAAAATTGTATTCCCAGCGGTTTCCTTGAGGTATATGATATGTAGCAGAGCGTCCCAGAGAGAGCCAGGAGAAGTCCTGTTCGGGGTTTATACATCTCCCAGGCTCCTCTCATATACATTCAGAGGTCTCTGAGACATGATCCAGTTCGGATCTTAGTCCTCCTTTCCAGGCTAATTTAAGCTCACCTGAGCAAACAGCCTTTGCTCTCTGCCTGGGACACACAAACAGGGATGGTTTGTGAGGAGCCAAAAGGTTGGTAAAACCCTTTAAAAACTCTTTACAGAAGCTGACAAGCGGTAGGCTTGCTCAGCTTGATAGTTAGAGACGGTGTATGTTATAGTTAGAGCCGAGACACGGCTAGGACTTTTGTTTGGTTATTTCTGTTTTGATGTGTTTTCTGGAAGACTGTGCAGCACCTGTGTATGGACTTGTATTTAAATCAAATAAACCCAGCACTGTTTTCACTACCTCAAGTGGATTTGGTATCTGCCTTACTAAACAGCCCACCCCAGTGAGCTTTGTACCTGCTACCTGTCCCCCAGGTTACAGATACTATAGATGGAGCCATCAGGATTGAGAAAAAGTCGTAGATCCAAAAAAGGGACACTAGGTGTATCTGACTGCATTGTGAATTTTAAATTAAATTAATGCAAGAGATAAAGGTCAAGTCAGAAAGCTCCCTAATGGTACCTGTCCAGATGACAAGCATGTCGTTGATTTGCCTCCGCCACAAAAGGATGTGGCGGAGGTACATCAACGCGCCGTCACCCGAAAGATTTCTCCCAGGTACAGGTTGGCATACAATGGGGCACAAGAAGGCCCCATCGCAACCCCCTGTATCTGGAGGTAAGTGGACCCATTAAAAAGAAAGATGTTGAAAGTAAGACTGTTCCAACAAGGTCTCAACAAATTAGCATCATTTCCAATTGTTGCGATCTTGTTCCCGCAGGAACCCAGACACAACCTCAATACCCTTCTGGTGGGGGATACTTGTTTTTTTTTAACATTACCTCTTTATTCAACATTTTCTTATTTACCAATTTTTTTACAATATCCATACATACACCATTTTTTTTTTTACAATAACTTTACAGAGTATATATTTTTAAACTTCTAATTACTTATTTCCATAGATCCCCAGCAAAGACTATGTACCCCAAATAGAATTACCTATACAAAACCATTCATAACAAAAACAAAAAACAAAAAAAGAAAAAGGGGGAAAGAAAAAAAAAAAAAAAAAGGGAGGATCCCCCTCCCACTTCCCTTTCCTCCTCCACCCTCTCCACCCATACCACTCAACCCTTCCCATACAGCCCATATTTTTTTTTTTTTTTTCCCTATCCACTCTCTATTAAATTTGAAATCCAAGAGAATGAGGCCAGACCTGGTGTTATTAACCAGGGTCCCCACAGCTTAACTAATATATCCATTGTACCCCTATTCTGATAAGCCTGTCTCTCCATTAATATTGCCTCATTTACCTGGGAGCGCCATTCCTCAAATACTGGAACACTGGAGGACATCCATTTTCTAGCTATTAACTTACGGGCTATAAATAATAATCTGCCGATTGAAATGGACATTTCCCTCGGATATAACTCTTCATTAAGATAACCCAGTAGACATATATGGTGGGGGATACTTGAGTATAGGGCCTCGATGTCTATGGCAACAAAAATGGCTCCAGCTGGGATAATAAGGTCTTCAACTACCCTAAGCAAATCTAGAGTGTCTTTTAGATATGATGGTAAGGCCATGACATGAGGTCGTAGCTGGCTATCCACATATTTGCTTGCTGTTTCCGTATGACACCCGATACCCTAAACTATCGGGCGTCCTGGGGGATTAATGAGGCTTTTGTGGACCTTTTTGGGAGGGCGTAGAAAATAGGTGTGATTGGACATTTGACCTCCAGGTACTCCAAGAGGTCCTTATCAATAAGAGTCTGTTGGTATGCCTTGGTAAGGATCACTCTGTACTGGGATCTGGATTCAATTAGTTGGTCACCAGATATTAACTGATACCATTCATTATTATTCTGAATTTTCTCACATCTGTACATATTGATTCCTGTCCATCACAACCACGTTTCCGCCTTTGTGAGCCGGTTTCACGACAATCTGGTCATTCTGCATTATAAAAATCCCACCACTTTTTATGAGGGATAGGTGTGCTCTCTCCAATTTTTTCTATGTTCACTAGGGATGTCGATGTGTTAAACTGTGTCTAGAAACTGTCCAATATATTGTAACCCCCTTCACTCTTCTATGTTTCTATGCTGCTGTAAGCCTATGTCTGCATGGACACATAGGATAACATGCTGGGGAGTTTACTGGCTGCAGAAAAAACAGCAGCTGTAAAAACGTCTGTGTGCATGAGGCCTTAAAATGTACCGCAGAACCACTTTTACTTTCATTTTCTCTCCTAAACTTGTTTTGTTTCCCTGCCCAACAACGACCTGGTAATCTGCCAATGCAATGTAATCTAATCGCTAAGCAGGAACACAAGAAGAAGGAAGAGTGCACAGGACCAAGACCCAATTTAACAATAATCTCACTGCTTCTGTTGTGAAATTAAAAAAAAGGAATTGCTCCAGTGCAGTGGTTTTTGACCTTAGTGAGAACAAAAAATGGGAATGCAAAATATTATTTAAAAGTTTTCAGTTGAAAATTAGCTATTGTGCTTTAACCACTTCCGGACCGCCCACCGTCGTTATAAGTCGGCTGTTTGAAGAGGAATATCGTTGCTATGGCAGCAGCTAGCATAACCCCGGTATCCGCTTACTGGATCTGTCGGCAGCGGCGGAGGCGATCTGATCTTCACCCTTGCTGGGCATGGAGACAAGTGAGGGGAAGATGGGGCCCCCTCCCATCTCCATAACAATGCAGGGCGGAAGCGAACGTCACTTCCACCCTTAACTCTTAAAGGGCCATTTTTTTTTAATTATTTTTTTTAAATGACACATTTTTTTTTTTTGTTTTCTTATTGCATTTTAGTGTAAATATGAGATCTGAGGTATTTTTGAATTAATATTTAAGAGGTCCTGTCATGGATGTTTACATTCCTTGTATTAGGCATAAAAGTGACACAATTTATTTTTTATTTTTTTAAAAACCGTGTAAAAATAAAGGTAAAATAGATAAGAATTTTTTTTTTTTTAAACGTGCCCTATCCCGACGAGCTCGCATGCAAAGGCGAACGCATCCGCGAGTAGCATCCGCATATGAAAACTATGTTCAAACCACACATGTGAGTTATCGCTGCGTTCGGTAGAGCGAGTGCAATCATTCTAGCCCTAGACCTCCTGCAGATTTTTAAGGGTAAAAGCGAATCATTATCTTTTACAATATAAAAAAAATTGGGCTAACTTTACTGTTTGTCTTATTTTATTAATTAAAAAAACAGTATTTTTTTCCTAAAAGTGCACTTGTAAGACTGCTGCGCAAATACGGTGTGACAAAGTATTGCAACGACCGACATTTTATTCTCTAGGGTGTTAGGAAAAAAAAATGTATGTTTGGGTGTTCTAAGTAATTTTCTAGCAAAAAAAAAATGTTTTAACTTTTTTTTTTTTTTTCCTCATTCTCACTCCGTGTCTTTTTCTTTTGGCATGCTTTCTCTTTTTCTCTCTCTCTCTCATCCTCATTTTCTCTCACTCTCTCTTGCATTGTCTCTTTCTCTGCCCCCCTCTGTCATTGCCTTCTTTCTGGCTAGAGATGCACCAAAATTTCGGCACCTGAATCTATTGGGCGAAAATTGTGTTTTTGGCATTTTTCCGATAATGGTGCCGAAAACGCACATGATTTTACCACCATTTTTACTGTGCTTTTTATAGTGTGTTTTTTCATGGGTCATGTGACTCACAAACCACATCAAAAATGTAAAACCGGTGCATTGATGCGTTCTTGCTGAGCTTTCAATGTGTTTCAACAGGGAGGTGTGTTTTTGGTGGTGTTTTATTTTTTATTTATTTTTTTGTCTACAACTGAAGCGCAACGAACCAGTGTGAAGACCTACATGGAATTTTTAAAGGGATCCATTTTTCTTGTGCTAAAGGTGCCACTAATGGCTGACAAATTTTATATTAATTTAAATTCATCTAATGAGCAGGGCCCTCTGATCCCTCCTATATAGTTAATTGTATTGTAACTATACTGTAGTATGTACTGTTGGTAAATGATGTATAGCTGTGGAAGACCGCCCTCTGTATCATCTACCCCCACCGCGCCGCAGGTGTGTGGGCTATAAAATTAGTGAAGGATTGAAGGTGCAAGTGTAAGAAATATATATATATATATAACAAACAGCAGCTACTTAAAACATATAAACATGTGAAATCTGCAATTCAACCTAAAAATGCAACATAGATAAGGTGAATCAGTAGCGCTAATATAAATAATGAAAAATATAAAATGCTGAATAAAAGCTATGCAAATAAATACTGTGCAAATATATAAAACAGTGCTATATAAATATCAAAGTGCAAAAATAGTAGTGTATATTTGACTCAACGTATAACTTAATAGCAGCAGTGTATCTATTTCTCTTAGTGACAAGTGAAAAAGTTCATAAATATGTAAAGTCCAGATTGTAAATAAATAAATAGGTTAGTGATTTTCCAAGTGTCTTCAAACACAGTTTCAAACTGGAGTCTTCTGACTGGCTTGAATCTCCCACCACACCACGTGTTTGTGATCACACTCCCTCTGAAAGGCCCACTCACCAGCTCACAGGGCCTCACACTCTCGTGTTTGGCAGATGCGTGTTTTACCCACTTCAGGGGTTAATGATGGATGGCTTGTTTGATCCGTTTAACTCTCAATGCGATTCCATATGTAAAACAATGAATAAAACACTCCACATAGTGTAAAACCGTAAGGTAAAATTTATTCACGCAAAACACTCCAATGGTCACACTCACATTTCAAAGGTTAAAATCAAGCCTCCAAGCCAAAACCACGGCAAGCCAAACAACGCTGATGAATAAAAGTATAAAGAATATATATATACTGCGGTCTCGGCGGACCAAAAGGAAGACCCTGGTGGTGGTATAGTTGTAGTCCACAGTGGCGCAATATATAAATAAATAAATAAATAAATACAATCTTTACTTTTTGCTCTGTAGCCTCATTCCCGACATGTTTCGTCGCTTGGACTTATTCATGGGTGAATAAGTCCAAGCGACGAAACATGTCGGGAATGAGGCTACAGAGCAAAAAGTAAAGATTGTATTTATTTATTTATTTATATATTGCGCCACTGTGGACTACAACTATACCACCACCAGGGTCTTCCTTTTGGTCCGCCGAGACCGCAGTATATATATATTCTTTATACTTTTATTCATCAGCGTTGTTTGGCTTGCCGTGGTTTTGGATTGGAGGCTTGATTTTAACCTTTGAAATGTGAGTGTGACCATTGGAGTGTTTTGCGTGAATAAATTTTACCTTACGGTTTTACACTATGTGGAGTGTTTTATTCATTGTTTTACATATGGAATCGCATTGAGAGTTAAACGGATCAAACAAGCCATCCATCATTAACCCCTGAAGTGGGTAAAACACGCATCTGCCAAACACGAGAGTGTGAGGCCCTGTGAGCTGGTGAGTGGGCCTTTCAGAGGGAGTGTGATCACAAACACGTGGTGTGGTGGGAGATTCAAGCCAGTCAGAAGACTCCAGTTTGAAACTGTGTTTGAAGACACTTGGAAAATCACTAACCTATTTATTTATTTACAATCTGGACTTTACATATTTATGAACTTTTTCACTTGTCACTAAGAGAAATAGATACACTGCTGCTATTAAGTTATACGTTGAGTCAAATATACACTACTATTTTTGCACTTTGATATTTATATAGCACTGTTTTATATATTTGCACAGTATTTATTTGCATAGCTTTTTTTCAGCATTTTATATTTTTCATTATTTATATTAGCGCTAATGATTCACCTTATCTATGTTGCATTTTTAGGTTGAATTGCAGATTTCACATTGTAACTATACTGTCTGCCCCTTGTAAAGCGATGCGCAAACTGTTGGCTCAGAAATATGGGGGAAAAAGTCTCTGCGTTTTATGGTGAGAATATACTACAGCCCTCCCTCTGCCACTGGCACCGCCCCCCGCCACCGTTGCCATGCTAGTACGGAAGATAGGAAGGAGAGCGGAGGAGAGGCAACCCAGGCCCCCATGAGTGCCGAGCAATCTCCCGGCTGGACCTGACACCTGCTGACTTAGAAGACAGAGCAGCCCGAGCGATGGCACAGGTCAGGCTGCATTAATGGCAATGGTCAGCCTGCATTTCATGGGCACTGATAAATATTTTAGTACACCATTTGGTTCAGAATAATTATTTTTTCTTGTTTTCCTCTTCTAAAACCTAGGTGTGCCTTATGGTCAGGTGCGTCTTATGTATAAAAAAAATATGGTAAATCCTGAATAATAATGATTAAAAAGTTGAATATAATACTAAGGTCCATAAAGATATGGATCAGCGAGTTTGGGGTGGAGGAACTTGACTGGCCTACATAAACTCGCTCATCCATGTCTTTATGGACTTTGTGCTTTGTGCACTGGTGTGCAGTCATGTTGGTACAGGAAAGGGCCATCCCCAAACTGTTCCCACAAAGTTGGGAGCATGAAATTGTCCAAAATGTCTTGGTATGCTGACGCCTTAAGAATTCCCTTCACTGGAACTAAGGGGCCATACCCAACCTTAATATTGTAGCTGCTGACTTTTAAAATTTAGGACGCTTACCTGTCCTGGAAACCAGCGATGTCTGCATCCCAGCCGATGTTTTCATTGGCTCTCGGGTGATGCTGCCACCATAGCCTATAAGGGAAACTGGCAGTGAAGCCCTGCAGTTTCACAGCTGATTCCCTACTGCGCATGCGCAAAGTGTGCTGCCCTTTCTGAATGGCCTGGCGGTGGGGAAGGAGGAGAGGGGCCGAACCTCTGACGGACTGTCATGTACCTGGGTGTATTTGAACCGGGATGTTCCTGGTCCCACAGCTGCAGTCTTGTTGTGCCACAGAGGAGCTCTGGAGTTATAGCTATGTTCTCTTAGTTTGATGCATTACCTTGGACTCTCTAGCCCCACCTGCTGCCAGCTGTGGACAATCTACAATAAAAGCAGCCCATAAATAGCAGCACTTCCTATCTCTCAGTACCCGTTTTGTCTGGAATAGCTTCCTGGGTGTTTTGACTGCTTTGTGACTCTGAATACCTTATTTGAACTTCTGCCTAAATTCCTGACTACTCTCTAGCCTGCTGATTTTGTACTTTACCGCCAGCTCGTGTATGACTTTCGCTTGCCTGACCAATCTCTGGATTTCGATCGTATACCGATTTGCCTGATCTGTTGCCGTCCTGATCTGCGTGACTAAGTTTTCGCCTGTATCCTCAGCACACAAGCTCGACCTTGGACACTACCTATCACAGGTACCTTACACGGACCTCGCCATGATGAGGTCCGATGGCAGTGGGGATGGGTACCTGTCAAAAACGGGTACCCGAAAGGTGCCAAATGTGGCACCGGTGAGGGGGAGGAGAGAGGTGGAACTCCACTTTAACTCCATGTAAGCCAGACTCTCAGGGACACATGCATCTGACAGCAAGGCAGGGATAAGATGTGTGCTGCTTATCTGGTCACCTTATCAATGACTTTTCATTCATCTGCTCGAACACCATTCGTTGAGCGCTTTTTATTATGAGAAGAGATGGCACAGTTTTTATGAATGGAGCGGAGGGAGCAGAAAGGGTGGGCATAAGTGACTTGAGGTTACTCAGGTTGTGGAAGAATGCAAAAAAAAGCCATATGACATATTTTTTCTGATTTGTTAAATTATAATTCTGTTTTGTTATTGCTTATATAAAAGGGTAGGCCAAATCATGGTTGTCATGATAATTAAAATGTGCATTCATATGACACATTCACTATGATAAAAAAAATTAAATAAAAAAATCCACCGTTTAAAAGAAGATCGTTACATAATAATAAATCCCATCTTTTAGCGTTGACTATAATGTAGTTCTACAAGCACCACTTGTATTTAACAATTGTGTTTTGAATATCTGATCCCTTGCTGGCACTATGGTTCCTAATGCTAGTTGCTACACCAGTACAGGACAAACTAACGAAGAAGGATCGGGGGAGAAATCGCAGCATTGAGCATGGGACCAAGTATCTGAAACCTTTTTCTTGCAAGCCAGCAGTTTAGCAGTGACAATATACATGTGTTGAGTAGCAGTATTGATGTACTTGTGTTGTAGAGAATCAGCAATGTATACGCGTGATGGGGCAGGGAGAAGAACAAGTGTTGTTTTATCCCACCAGGACTGAAATGTATTTATTTTTTCTGTTTAATGCTTAAAGAGGAACTGCAATCTGCTCACATAATTTTGTAATAAAAACATCTTTGCCATTCTGAAGCTTCCCTCCAACCACTTTACATATTATTTTATATATACTGTGATTTTGTACTTGCCAAATATGTGGCAGAAATCTCCCTCCACTGAGTCTGGCTGCAATAATTTTTTTTCCATAAAGAATTTATTAGAATTTTCAAACAGGTAATACAAAAGGCATCTGAAAAGAGATATCTTCATAGCAGAACAGGGTATAAATAACATTGCAATATACATCTGCATAATACTAGCAGTACACTTAATTGTAATTTCTGCGTTAAATGCATTCTAAGTGCCTGACAAATATAGATGCAAATTTTCCCCTGAGATTGCCAATGCGTAACCATAGTTGGTCTTGGTATCTCTTATGATTATAGTCCTTTCAGGGCAATCAAGAGGACTAGGTCCCCCTGGTCACCCCGATTTTGCTTTATATTTATTGGACTGGGTATGGGGAGGGTGGGGTGACGAGCAGACCAAACAACCCACCCCCCACCTTAGGTAGAGAGGGAAAAGAAAAGAGAGAGTAGCAAAGGAAAGAAGAAGAGGGGGGATGAGTATGAGAGCCTGATAGGGGGGGGGGGGGGGTGGGAGACCAATAACTACACCCTCCACTCGCAACTGGGCGCGCCACCAGAGACCCCCAATCCAGAGCGTTTTGGGCTGTATCATCAAAGTGTTTCCATACTATTTGGACACAGGTTAGGTCGTGTTTTGTATTAGCTCTTGGTATTGCTGAGAGGTTCGAAGTTCAAACCAATTGGCCCACATTGCTGTTAACTTAGAGATTCTGTCTTGAGTGGTGTATATCAGCTCCTCAATCGTTGCTATTCGATTAATGCGTGATGTCCATTCTTTCATTGAGGGGGGGATTTAGACCGCCAGTGAACCGGCAGACAGAGTCTGGCTGCATTGATCATATGCATGGCCAATGATTTATGATATCTTTTTGGAGAGGTGAAGGAGCTACTGTGCTGGTGAGAATTCCAAAGTGAGAGAGGAGATCGCAGTCGTATGGTCGTGAACTCTTCGCCAATAAGACTGGATCATAGGGCATTTCCACCATATGTGGAGAAAGGTGCCCAGTTCTTGTTCGCATCTCCAGCATCGGTCTGAGACCGATGGAATAAATTTGTGAAGAATTTCCGGGGTCTTATACCATCTTGTTTTCATTTTATACCTGTTTTTTCCTGGGTGTGAACATTTAGAGAGCCTTTATGAATGTATAAATGAAATGGGTCCCAACTGGTTTCCATGATCGTCATGTTCAGCTCAGTTTCCCAGAACATATGCTCTGAGCGCAAAGAGGCATATGGTTCTTTGAACAAGGAGGGGTAGAGCACTGAGATCACATGACTCTGAGGAGAGGAGCTAGAACACTGTGCCTCAAAAACAGTAGGAGGCTTTGTGAAGCTAATTCTGCTGGCCGCGTTGTTCAAATAATGTTTAAGTTGCATATAGGCCACGCCCCCGGCTGCAATCATTTTAACTGTGGGCAGCTGAAGCTGCTGCCTGTTCACTTCCTGAATTTACACAGACACACAGAGGCACACCTCCCAGGGGTTATGACTTAGTCCTTATAGGCTGAAACGCGTCAACTGACAAAATCTGTGATTGTTCACTGTGGCTATTCAATAAAATGAAGAAATTTTAAGAGTAACAACTGGAGTGCGGATCATTTTTTCTACACCTTCAGCTCTGCAGACCTGCATCTCTCATTGGCCCACTTATGACTCATCCCCTCGCCCTTGTAAAACTCTCGTGAGAGAGAGAGAGAGCTGTGCATGATGTCATAAGCCTAGAAATTTTAGAAAAAATATAATCTTTGACTTTAAAGTGATTGTAAAGGGGTCAATCTGTGCATTAAGATAAAAACCCTTCTGTGTGTGTGTAGCAGCCTGCCCAGCACCCCCTAATTACTTACCTGAGCCCCAGCGATGGCTACAAGTGTCTTAGTCGTCCGGGACTGTCCTCCCTGATTGGCTGAGACACAGCAGCGGCGCCATTGGCGCATGCCCCCATAGCAAGCTGCTATTTTGGGGGCACTGGACAGGAGGGAGGAGCCAGGAGCAGCGAAGAGAGATCCGAGAAGAGGAGAATCCAGGCTGCTCTGTGCAAAACCAACTGCACATAGGAGGTATGTTGTGTGTTGTTTTTTTTTTTTTTGTCTTGTTTTTTTAAAAGGAGACTTTACGATTACTTTAAGAACTGCCTGGATTTATTACATGTATTGGATCTAATCAACAGCAAGCCTTTCATGAATTGCACACGGGCCATTTTAAAGGGACTATGCCACCAGAAAAAAAATATTTCTTATATAAAGTCTATTGATCTTGTTGCTAAATTCACAATGGGACTAATTTTGTGGATCTCTCTTCTCGGTAGCAGTCACATTTTACAGATGCTTGGCTGAGGCTTTCTGCATTGTCGTGTCACAGCCTACAATACAGCAATGACACGAATGCCATGCCCAATGAAATAGGAGAGTGCTTTATGTCTTGTGGCCCTTTTTATTCTAATGGGTGGAATTGGGGGCTGCCTTGTCAGTGTTGCATCTCTTATATTTGATCGAGTTTAATGTAACGCTATTGGTGCATTGTTGTATGAAGTTTATAGGGGCCCTCTGACAGGCTAAAGAGCTTTTGATGACCGCGGTTTTAACCGTAATTCATTGGTTAAACAGTCTGAGGACTGCCGTGGACAGCTTAGATGTATTGAACTGTTTAACAGCCTGCAGGGAATCTGCTCAGACTTGCAGTAATGGAGGCTGCTGTATAGATTGAGTCTTCCTACCAAGGGTTAAAATAAATTGGTTCCTTGGTCTCAAATGTGTGGTGCACATCTTATGTCACTACATGTGTGTGCGTAGGCTGGAAGTATTAGAGCAGCTTTCCCATACACAGACCCACTCGAGGGCCGTGTTTGCTGGAAGCCAGTAATCTGACAGCAGGTTTTGGGAGAAAAGCTGAGAATACAGTGGAAGGCATTCACATTTCATACTCGGTGTTACTGCTGCTGGTAATTGGACTCAAAACACAAAGCCTCTGTTTTAATCGCTGCCAAAAGTAGAACTCAAGGATTCGTATGGGCCTGACCCAAATGTACACCCAAACCTTCCTCTTTTCTACCAGATCATATCCCAGCATTATTATGATTTTTTTTTCTGATAAACTACGCTTCTTACTCCCTGTGTCATCGTTACCAAACTTGTAAAATTGTTGCAGCGGCGGCAGCTGGAAGGACAGTTTCTATTGGCGTAGGCACTCCCCCAGAATTGCATCTCCCAAGAGTCCTTTCCCTCAACAGAGTGAGTAGGCAGACTCATGGGACTCAAGGCAGCTGCATTGCTGGGAAAGAAATCTACAAGTATGATTTACTAAAGGCAAATATGCTGTTTGCTTCGCAATGGAATTTTTTTCCTTTTTTTTTTTTTTTTGTTTTATTGAATGTGTTGAAATTTCACTTTGCAAAGAGTAACCAATCACATGCAAGGGAGGGAAAAAAAGTGATTGGATGATGGAAGCTTCACCCAATTCAAGAAACTATGGGAACGTTCCCTTCTAAAGTCTAAATTCCTATGCAAAGTTAACAGTCCATTTAGTAAATCAACCCCAATACATGCATGTGTAGAGGGACATAGAAGGATTGGGAATAGCCAGAGGTCTGGGGTCCAGTAGGCAGAGCCAACCACTCTGCTTTAAAAGGATAGTTTACCTTTCCAAAAATCCTGCCTCCTATGCAGGTAAGAAAAGTTTGTAGATTGAGGCTGGGTTCATAGTAGTGCGAATTGGATGCCGGTTTCCTCGCATCCAATTTGCATGACGGGAGAGTGTGCCCAACTCTCAATGGAGCCATTTCACACATCTCCCTAGTGGCTGCAGAGCAAATTGCACAGGGGTCCTGTGCATCTTTGGCTCTGTTTCAGGTCTGAATTCAGGCAAACATTTGGGCCTGATTCGCACTGGGCCCCTGCTGTGAGCCGAATGCAAATTAAGTGTGAACCCAGCTTAAAACAAAATGTGCAGCTTTCATTAAAGATGAATAATACCCTTACTATAGGTTTAGGCTATTTACATACCTTTTTATGAAGCCTGACTGGATACTCACAGGACATTGCATCACAGAAGTGAGATTTTTCTCGTATTTAAACCCCTCACCTACTTACTTTCTCTCCCTTAATGCAGTAGCTCTGAGCTCAGCATTTGAGAGCTCACTCCTGTGATGGGGAGGTGAGCAGTGACGACTAGGCCTCATTTATCAACGTCCTGGGAGTATTCCAGTCAGGCTTCATAAGGTATGTAAATGGCCTACACCTATAGCAATGGCATTATTCAACTTTAGTCAGAGCTGCACAATTTGTTTTTATCTACAGATGCCCTTTATCTGCATAGACAGTTTTGTGGTAAAAGTGAAGTGTCACTGTGTTGGCTTGACACAGAAATGAGCATACATTGCAGAGATGTACTGTAGTATTATTATTTTTGTGTTCTGTTGGAGAATTTTAAAGGCCCGTTCTAGGCTAAAACTTTATTTTTTTAATACTTCCCTCTAACCTATTCTACTAGCTATTATTTTTCCCTTTTGGAACCAGATACAGTGCATCTGGAAAGTATTCACAGCGCTTCACTTTTTCCACATTTTGTTATGTTACAGCCTTTATTCCAAAATGGAGTAAATTCATTATTTTGCTCAAATTTCTACAAACAATACCCCATAATGACGACATGAAAAGAGTTTGTTTGAAATCTTTGCAAATTTATTTAAAAAAAAAAAACCACATATATAATAAGTATTCAGCCTTTGCCATGACGCTCAAAACTGAGCTCAGGTGCATCCTGTTTACATTGATTATCCTTGCAATGTTTCTACAACTTGATTAGAGTCCACCTGTGGTAAATTCAGTTGATTGGACATGATTTGGAAAGACACACGCCTGTCTTTATAAGGTCCCACAGTTAACAGTGCATGTCAGAGCACAAACCAAGCCATGAAGACAGGATTGTACCAAGGCACAGATCTGGGGAAGGGTATAGACAAATTTCTGCAGCATTGAAGGTCCCAATAAGCACAGTGACCTCCATCATCCGTAAATGGAAGAAGCTTGGAACCATCAGGATTCTTCCTAGAGTGGGCCACCCAGCCAAACAGCAATCAGTGGAGAAGGGCTTTAGTCAGGGAGGTGACCAAGAACCTGATGGTCACTCTGGCAGAGCTCCAGTGTTTCAATCAGGCCTGTATGGTAGAGTGGCAAGACAGAAGCCACTCCTCAGTAAAAGGCACATGACAGCCCACCTGGAGTTTGCCAAAAGGCACCCGAAGGACTCTCAGATCATGAGAAACAAAATTCTTTGGTCTGATGAAGCAAAGATTGAACACTTTGGCCTGAATGGCAAGCGTCATGTCTGGAGGAAACCAGGCACTACTCATTACCTGGCCAATACCATCCCTACAGTGAAGCATGGTGATGGCAGCATCATGCTGTGGGGTTGTTTTTCAGTGGCAGGAACTGGGAGACTAGTCAGGATCGAGGAATTGATGAATGCACCAATATACAGAGATATATCCTTGATGAAAATCTGCTCCAGAGATCTCTGGACCTCAGACTGGGGCGAAGGTTCATCTTCCAGCAAGACAACGACCCTAAGCACACAGCTAAGATCACAAAGGAGTGGATACAGGACAACTCTGTGAATGTCCTTGAGTGGCCCAGCCAGAGCCCAGACCTGAATCCGATTGAACATATTTGGAGAGATCTGAAAAATGGCTCCGACGCTCCCCTTCCAACCTGATGGAGCTTGAGAGGTCCTGCAAAGAAGAATGGGAGAAACTGCCCAAAAATAGGTGTGCCAAGCTTGTGGCATCATACTCAAAAAAACTTGAGGCTGTAATAGGTTCCCAAGGTGCTTCAACAAAGTATTTAGCAAAGGCTGTAAATACTTATGTACATGTGATTTGATATATATATATATATATTATTTTTTTTTCTCTTTTTAATACATTTTTGTAAAGATTTCAAACAAACTTCTTTTCATGTTGTCATTTATGGGGTATTTGTAGAATTTTGAGGAACATAATGCATTCTAATCAATTTTGGAATAAGGCTGTAACATAACAAAATGTGGAAAAAGTAAAGCGCTTTGAATACTTTCCGAATGCATTGTATACTCACCTGAGCCCCCAACCCCCCCCCCCCCCCCCTGCAACGGTTCCCTCTCCCCTGTTTGGTGTGGAGAGCCGCAAATCCAGCAGTGCTAATAATCGTCAGTCCTCTACATACCCTTGTGATAACATCATCCTTTTCAGGATCCTGAGATAACCCTGCCGCCAGACATCCAATTTACATTGTCCACTCCCTGCAGACACTGGACACCCGAAGAAGTACCCAAGCAGGAAGTAGAAGAGAAGACTGGACTATAGCGGCACATGACCATGGCTAAGGCAAGCCATAGATGATGTGATTTGCTTTCTTGCAGACATGAATTGCAGGAAAGAAAGTAGCTTGATTCCCCATAAACAGTCTGTGTCGATAGGGGAATTCCTCCTGTGTAGCTATTGCGTTCTACTAGTGGGGTGGGTGGGGCTGCAGGGAGCTGTCCCTGGTGGGAGGACACAGCGATTATTGCTAGCGGCTATAGTGGCTGGCAATAATTGCATGTAAAAATTCCAACATGCTAGTTGTACTCAAGTCAGTCGATAGATGGACTTGGGTAGAATCTTAGATGGTTTCCCTGCTGAACCGGCCAAGGTAACATTTAGATAGGGATGTGTGTCAGGTTGGGGTGTTTTTTTTTTTTTTTTTTTTTTTTTTTTTTTAATCCAATGATCAAAGGGGGTGGGGGTGGTCTGCAGGTGACAAATATCCCAAATTGGGGCTTTATATTGTGGATGTTTGTGTGTTTTCTTCTACAATTTTGCATGTTGGCTTGTACAATTCTATTTTGTAGCTTTCAGCAGTCAATTTATATATGTGTGTGTATTTATATTATAATATCATTTTTTTGTTTTTGTTTTTTTATTTATCAGTCTCAGCCATGCTTCATCTTCATACACCAACTGCTAGCCAGACTTGGCAAGATAACAGCTCTAAAAAGAGTTCACAAAAACATATGTAGCATCTAGAAACCATAAACACTTCTTGTTTTCTTATTCAGTTTTAATATGTATTAGTATGTTGTCCACAATAGCTAATGTGATAAAGCAACTACCAGGATTAAATTAAACCTGTCATGAGAAAAACAAGGGGCTGCCATTGCCGACCTTCTGAAAATGCTGGTTACCTGGCTCTCTGACTTTGAGTCTCTGCATGACTGCCAGAAAGCTAGTATTTTCGAGGGGCCAGCGGTGGCAGCTTCCATGTTTCACAGCAGGTTTTTAAGATTCCTGCATGCAATTTATACTGTGAAAATCCTAATAATGAGAAATGCTTTTGTGAAAACTGACTAAAGCCACGTATTAGTTATTAACACAACTGCATATAAGGCTGTTGTGTGGTTTTTCAGAAAATGAGGCCTGTTCACACTAGTGCCTTGGACTAACACATCAAATAGTGGAATCCATTTCAATTTTAATGACAACCAATGCAGCCATACATTGTTATCCCCCCTCCCCCATTCAACCAGTGGGTTTAACCAAAAAAATAAAGTCCCTATCACCCATTCACAAATGTTAAAGCAGAGCTCCAGGCTCCTTTAGGGAAAATTTTAAAGTCAGCAGCTACAAATACTGTAGCTGCTGACTTTTAATATTAGGAGACTTACCTTTTCCACAAATTCAGCGGTGTCTTCACCGCAGCCGATTTTTTTCAGTCGGCTGTCGAGTGCTGCCGCTGCCATCTACACTAAGGGGAATTGGCAGTGAAGCCTTGTGGCTTCACAGTCGATTCAATACTGCGAATGTGCAAAGGGCGCTGTGCTTTGTGTATAGACCAGTGACAGGTGAAGGAGGAGGGGGGCGAAACTTCCTGCTGACTTCCCTATGGCGAGATCAGCCAGAAGTGGGAGCGGGTACCTGTCAAAACCCAGTTACCAGCCCCCCACCCCAAAATTGCCAAATGCGACAGCGAAGGGGGGGGGGAGGCAAACAAGTGAAGCTTCCCCTTTTGGGTGGAGCCTTGCTTTAAAGACCCCTTTCACACTGGGCCTCTTTGCAGGCGCTACAGCGCTAAAAATAGCGCCTGCAAAGCGACCTGAAACAGCTGCTGCTGTCTCTCCAGTGGGAGGGCTTTCACATTGGAGCGGTGCACTTGCAGGACCTTAAACTCCTGCAAGCAGCATCTTTGGAGCTGTGAAGGAGCGGTGTATACACCACTCCTGACCATTGAAATCATACTATACCGCGGCTTTAACCCTTTTTTGGCCGCTAGCGGGGGTTAAAACCGCCACGCTAGCGGGCGAATAGCACCACTAAAAACAACGGTAAAGCGGCACTAAAATTAGTGCCATTTTACCGCTGGCGCCCACCCCAGTGTGAAAGGGGCCTAAGTGGATAGGGGAGTCCCTCCCACTGATCTGTTGTATTTTGACAGTGGGGAGACTTCCCTGCTATAAAAAATATACTAATCAGTGCTGATCTCTAGGATATTTTCCAACAGGTTGGTTGTACAGAAGTTCGCAAGAAGTTTGACTTCTGTACAACCAGCCTGGCCATACATGGATTACAATTTGTCCGGTTACAGCAGAACCATATGAATTTCGATACATGTATGGCTGGCTTAAAAATTGCACATCCGTGATAGGTGCATTGCAGAGCTTTGCAGCCTATTTTAAATAAATGAAAAACTCAATACTGCACTCTCTTGTACCATAATGCGATGGTGGGAACAGGCTCCTTACCTTCAAAGAATTCCCTCTCATCCAGCTTCCTTTCCGCTAGGTAGGAGTACCAAAAGGCTACACAGTATATATTGTGTTTTTGCTGCTGGCCTATGCATACATGAACCTCCTACACAGCCTGTGTTCTTCAGTTATGGCAGTAACATCTATACATCCTTTGGACTTCACAACAGCCTGTAAAAACTAAGGATGGCCATACACACTTAATCTGATTGAATAATCTTATTTTAAATGTACCAAAACTATGTAAAATTAGCACAAACCTATATGATCCTGTTAATTTCTATCCAATCACACAGACCCTCATATTAGTTGTTATTGGTAGATCTAAAGTACAGACCTTTTCTAGTGGATTTTTGCCATTATACCTATTGATATACCGTATATACTCGAATATAAGCCGAGATTTTCAGCCCTTTTTTTAGGGCTGAAAGTCCCCCCCCCTCGGCTTATATTCGAGTCACCGCCGTCTGCCTACATGAACAGCGTGTCATGCAGACAGACGGCAGTTTTCAAAAGCCGCGCCTCCTCCTCCCGCCTGTCCGTGATAGGCGGACACTAATTTTCCTGTACAGGGGACATGCAGCTGCAGATGGGCATTGCTGACCCTCTCTTCCACTTACAGTAGCTGCTGCATTTTTTACCCTCGGCTTATACACGGGTCAATGCGTTTTTCCCAGTTTTTTGTGGTGAATTAGGGGCCTCGGCTTATACTCGGGACGGCCTATACTCGAGTATATACGTGTGTGTGTGTGTATATGTATATATATATATATATATATATATATATATATATATATATATATATATATATATATATTGATATGTAATGTTTTTAATGTCTGTTAGTAAAAATTTTACTTTTTTTATTAGTATATTTATTACAACATTGTTGGGTCACCCTTGAATGCCCTCCTCCTTTTCCTATATTGATTCTATGTTTTTGTTGTGGCCGGGTACCTGCCATTATTTAGGCTGGTACATCATTAAAGGGTTGTTACCTTTTTTTCAAACTAGATCTAAAGAAGATTGTATAAATTATGCTTCGGTTTAGAGTCCATAGTTTGTAAATTTACTGGGGTAGTGAAAATGTACAGTTTCCTTTTCAGAAGCTACTATGTATTTGCTTTTAAATCTACATCTACGTACAAACCTGAGTTGTATGTACATAGATTTATCAGTGTGCTCTTGCTATAGCTCAAGCTACCCATCATTAAGGCTCATTTACACTGTTGGGATTTAACACACACATTGCAACGAGCTAGAATGTGAAACTTCCCAATAATCAAACCTTTTTGATATGATAAATAAAAAATAAAAAAAAGTATGTGTATATACAGTGTGTGTGTGTGTGTGTGTGTGTGTGTGTATATGTGTGTGTGTATATATATATATATATATATATATATCTAATATATATATATATATATATATATATATATATATATATATATATATATATATAACACTCCCAAATTTTGGGTCGTCCACAGAAAAATATAGGGGAAATCTTCCAATGGAAGTGAAGGAAATCTCCACAATGGGACACAGATGGCCGAAAACATCTGACTGGTTATTATTCTATCCAAAATAAAAAATAAAATAAAAACGTTTTACTTATAGTTCTACTTAAACAAGCTTTGGTTAATGTCTGGTAAAACAGCAATGATGGATCTTCACTTTTTAAGGTAGTATTGGAGTTTACATTTGGCATTTGGTGCTCAAAGAGTGGACCTAGATCCTTTGTGGCCATCAGTGGATATGGTTGAATTAAGGTTGTTCAGCTTTAATCGAAAGATTTTTGTAAATCCGAGACGTTGGCAAATGTAGATTTGAGAGATTTTTATTCATTGCATAAATATGAATTTGCATCCATGTACATACTTATCTTGCATGTCCTTCTTTTCTTTTTTAGGATATTCCATTATGCAGCCATGTTTAATATCCCATTTGGAGGAACCACACCACCATGGCTTGGGTCGTGAAGTAAAGTATTTTCAATAAAGTGCTTATAGAATTGAAGCCTATCAATATGACTGATCCGATGATGGATTTTTTTGATGACACACACCTATTTGATGAAACATTGGGCCTATCTGATGATGCATTTGCTCAGCATGATGCAGTGTCCTTGGTTGATGAATTAAACCTTGGAGCAGAGTTTGAACCGCTCCATGTTGATTCTTTAAATCATGTGCAGGATTCTCAAACGCACCAAAAAATCAGTGAGTTTGATCCACTCAGTCAGTTTGATTCTATTAAGTTACATCCAGTAAACCAGTCTTACAGTAGCCCAGTTGAGAGTGTCCTGTCTCCAAGATCACAGTTCAGCTGCTCTCCAATACATCCACCAAGTCAAGGGAATGGTATATTTTCTGATGATGGAAGCCCCATGTGGGGCCACCAAACTGCCACAAGTATTCCAAGTCAAAATGGCTCCCCATTCCATCAACATGGACACACTCAGACTATGCAGCAAAATAAAGGATATGTAACGCACCATGATTTTGCCTTGTTTCAGGCCAGTGAACAGCAGCGGGTCTCAGCACCACAGCCACAGCACAATAGGCACAGTATCAGTGCGTGCCAGGAGACCCTGACCCAACAAAAAAACTTCATAGATATTAATGTTTCTTTGCCACATAGGACTTCTAATGCTCAGCAAACACCAATGGTTAATCATACAAATTTACAAGATTCTTTACCTTTAGAACAGTTTTCTCAATCAGCGGCATCATTGCACTTTTGTAGCAACCCTATTGGGACACAACATGAGAGTACGTTTGATAGCCACTCTCCAGCACCATGTTCTGTGAATGCTACACCACCATTTTCAGCTCATTATCCTTTCGCCAACAACCACCTTAATCACGGCACACATTCTTTGTCCGATTTTACTGAAAGCCCAGGATTTCCAGAATTAGGAACCAAGCAGGAACCTAGTCAGCATGTCCTCAACCCTAGTGAACAATTGCATTCTAATGATTTTCATATGGTGCATTCTTCACATCCTCAGGGTAACTACAATGGAACAAAAATGTCTCCAATGACCATTAGCTTTCCATCCCAAGATGGTTCTTCTGTTCGGTTGAGTCACTTTAATGATCATATGGAGAGTAATGGCTTTTCACCTTTGGAAGACAACCTGTTGCAGCAAGTAAATGCACAAACAGAACCATTCACAGGGCTTGATCCAGAGGATTTGCTACAGGAAGATTTACTGCCGCACTTTGATGATGCAGCCTATGTCCAGGAGAGCTCAAATTCACACCAAGCTGTGCTAGAGCACCCTGACAACATGGCCCACAGTGAACAGCATCCAATGAGTGTTCCCAATGACCTTCTAAACTCGCAGCGACTAAGCCAGCATAATCCTTGGAGCTCCACAGCATGTAATCATCTCAGTCTGATTGATCGGCAACACGTGACTTCCCAAGGAAAGGTAGTATGTTTCCTCCTTTTTGTACGGGCTTGCATGTTCTAATATGAGAGCTGCCTTTGCTGAATTATTTCGAAAGTTTCAGAACTAGAGAAAAATGTGAATTGCCTTAAGCTGGCCATACATTATACAATTTTCTTTAGATTTACCTTCACCTATGTAATGCAAGGACCTGCTTGATTGCATACAAATTGAAAGTGTTTTGGCTTGACCTCGTATGGTTTTCGAAAATCTTAAGGAAAATTGTTCAAGAAGATTGTATAATGTATGGCCAGCCTTAAAGTCTGATGCACTTTCAGTTGAAATCGGCTAAATACATTCCAAGTGCGTGGAAACAAAAGGTTAAAGGATAAGTTCACTTAAAAAAAGTGAATTTTATTATTTTTTTGTTGCAGGATCCTAAACAGCACTGCACCAACGATCAGCAGATCACTGGTGCCATGCAGGTCTCCTGCAGATCCGTCAGTGTATCGGCTTGCCTGTACCTCGTACAAGCAAGCCGATACATGCTGACAGGAAGAATGACTGAACTACCACAGGGCTGTGGTAGTTTATTAAAAACTACAAGCCAACAGCCACAAAGGCTGCCACTCCATGTAGTTTTCCATTCACAGGACGCGGCCAGGCGGGTGGAGCCCTACTTGTTTGTTTGTTTTTTTTTTTATTGTGCCAGCTAGCAGCAGGGAGAAGATCCGGTGTAACAAATAACATGTTACGAAAGGTGAACTTATGCTTTTAAAGGCCAAGTTTACCTGTGATCAGTGGATCAATGGATTGAGGTACTATGTCGGGCTACTGCAGACACATCCTCCAGCTTTCTGCCCGTACCTCTGTATGCACTTTTGGTTAGAAAGCTGCAGGAAGTGTCAGTGGACCAAGCTAATTGGCACATATGTGTAGTCCACTGAACTAAAAGTCCAATTTTGGATGCAACAGCGACTGCAGGGAAGAGGAACCTCTGCCTGCTGTTGCAGGGGAGGATCTCGGGGTGGGAGTGTATCCATATTTAGGGTGTAACATGTTCTAAAGGTGAACCTTGAGCCCTGGTTCACATTGATGCTACTTTGAAATTGCGCTACTTTACTTGAAGTAGCGCCATTTCAAAGTAGCAAGGTCAGCGCGATTTCAGGTGCTACTTGATAGACATCTGTGTGGGTACATACACAGATGTCTATTGAAGTCACACCTGAACTATGCTAAAGTAGTGGAGGAACTACTTTTGCAAATCGGTGTGGAACTGATTAGAACAGTGCCATTGCCGCCAATAGACTGCGACTTGTCATGCGATTTTTATCTCTTAAACCGAATGACAAATCTTTCCAATGTGAACCTAGGCTTAAGGCTTGTTTGTCTTTAGGAAACAGCCTGGGTAGAAAAGCCTCTGCTCTCCCTACAGGCAAGGGGCAGGCTCTTCTACCCAGGCAGTGGCTTCTTTCTAAAAAAAAATCATACTGTATTGCACCCCCCCCCCCCCCCCTTTTTTTTTTTTTGGAGGGAAAAACGTATTTGATCCCCCTGCTGATTTTGTACGTTTGCCCACTGACAAAGAAATGATTGTGGGTTTAGTAACACTTTAATGCTTTATATATCAGTACTACTTGCACCTTAGAAAAAGGGGGTACACCCCAAAAGTCTGTCTTGAAAATTAGCATCAAATAATTGAACCCCAACAGTGTAAAATTGTATTTAATTCCAGCATAAGTTTGCCTTCAGATAAGTGTTAAAATAAAAACAAGATGTTTAATCACTAAAATTAAATCTGTTTTGTGTAGAACACAAGATACGGATTCACAATAGAATCAGTTAAAATTAAATGCAACCAATCACTACTTTTATTCATTGTGCTTGCAATGAGAGATCAACTAATATACAGTCTATATGAATTAGAAAGGGAGAGGGGTTTGGCATTTTAAATGATGCGCATGTAATCATATACCTCTATCCCTATATCTAGAATTAAACAGAGAGGTTTGGGACTTTAGATGAGGTACATGACGCAAGATTGAATAAAATGCTAATTTTATTATTTGATCATTTATTCAATCGTGCCTCGTGTAACTCATCTTAAGTCCCAAACCTCTCCTTTTAATTCTAATATGCAGTCCAGCCTTGACACGTTCTCATTGTTCCATTTCCTTTGCTACACATTGCAGAACACACTAAACTGCATTTTATCATGCCAGTGATGTTCCTCTCCCCAATGGTCAGACGTTCTCTGATTTGACGGAAGGAGGTTTTCACCCAAAATTTGAAGGTACATGGCCTTGTCCATCGTCCCTTTTGATGCGGTGAAGTTGTCCTGTCCCCTTAGCAGAAAAACACCCCCAAAGCATAATGTTTCTACCTCTATATTTGATGGTGGGGATGGTGTTCTTGGGGTCATAGGCAGCATTCCTCCTCCTCCTTTGGTCTCATCTGACCACAACACTTTTCACCAGTTCTCCTCTGAATCATTCAGATGTTCAGTAGCAAACTTCAGACGGGCCTGTACATGTGCTTTCTTGAGCAGAGGGACCTTGCAGGCGCTGCAGGATTTCAGTCCTTAACTGCGTAGTGTGTTACCATTTTTTTTTCTTGGTGACTATGGTCCCAGCTGTCTTGAGATCATTGTCAAGATTCTCCCGTTTAGTTCTAAGCTGATTCCTCACAGTTCCCATGATCATTGAAACTCTACGAGGTGAGATCTTGCATGAAGATTGACAGTTATGTTATGTTTCTTCCATTTGCGAATAATCTCGCCAACTGTTGTCACCCTCTCACCAATTCCAGCCTTGTGTAGGTCTACAATCTTGTCCCTGACATGATTGGGACACCTCTTTGGTCTTGGCCATGGCAGAGAGATTGGAATCTGATTGATTGCTTCTGTGGACAGGTGTCTCTTATACAAGTAACAAGCTGAGATTAGGAGCCCTCCTTTTTGAGTGCTCCTAACCTCAGCTTGTTACCTGTACTGAAGACACCTGGGAGCCAGGAATCTTGATGATTAATAGGGAATCGAATACTTATTTTGTTCATTAAATTGCAAATCGAATTATACAATTTTTGAAATACGTTTTTCTGGATTTTTTTTTTTTTTTCGTCCCTCACCGTTAAAATAAACCTACCATTAAAATATTATAGACTGATCATTTCTTTGTCAGTGGGCAAATGTACAAAATCAGCAGGGGATCAAATACTTTTTTCCCCCTCACTGTAGCTAAGTTAAATTGGTAGTTCAGTTGGGCTTCAACAACCAATGGAGGCCCAGATGTTAAGAAAATGCCTCTGTGGATTTTACAAGATACTGTATACTGTATACTGCCTATATGCTGCCTGAGCTGCAGAATCTGTTGATGAGGAATCATCCACTGGGAAAATGCTGGTCCCCATAGCAATTTGTGGTTCTTCCTGATGACCTCTGCATTATTATTGTGTCCTAAAGTGACATGGAGGTCAGTGGAAAGGACCACCGAGCACTGTGGAGACCAAGAGGTTGACACGGTCAGAAATGTGGGTTTCCCATTGGGGTTTGGGGTGCCAGTCTTCATTAAGGGCTTGTTTACACATTTGGCAGCCCCTACCGCAACTCTAGAAGTGATTCCCCAATATGTCACCTACTTAATTCCTGTTAGAAAAAGCCTGCACCACCGTGCCGCAACCCTGTGCATTGCAGGTTGCAGTGTGGCCTTATTTACTTTGATGAATTGTGGTAGATGGTGGCTCTGCTGTTTTGCAACAGGTGTGGATAATTTTTGCCTTTGCAACTTAAGGGGGGCCCTAGCCTCCCCCCCCCCCACACCCAGCTGCAAATGTAAACTAGGCCATGTGGTGTAATAGCTGCTCGAATTAGGGTTGCACCGATACTGAGCATTTGCACGAGTACTTGTACTTGTGCAAATGCTCTGATGCTTAATCCGATACCTGTTGTACTGGGCTCAGTGTCCTCAGCCTAGCAGGGGGTCGGGCAGCCTCACCGATGATCGGTTCGGTGGTGGGGGCAGTTACAAGCGCCCATCTCCCTGTATAGCTAAAGCAGATGACCGCAGCTTCTCCTCCTCTCCCTTCCACGGCTGTCAGTTACTTTTATTGAAAGCTATAAAGGGAGATTGGTGCTTGTAACTGCCCCCACCGCCGTACCAATCACCCCTGACTGTCCCCATGTGTCCTCCTCTGGCTCCCCATGTCCTTTGTGTGCTTCTCCGGGTCTTCCATCTTGTCTCAGATCTGTCAGGATGGAGAGCGGAGGAAGGAGCCGGTATATAATAATTATTATTATTATTATTATTATTATTATTATTATTAAAGTTACTTGTATAGCGCCGTCAATTTACGCAGCACTTTACGTATACATTGTACATTTACATCAGTCCCTACCCTCAAGGAGCTTACAATCTAACGTCATACATATACTAGGGCCAATTTAGACAGAAGCCAATTAACCTACAATATATATGTCATTTACTGGCTCCTTCCTTTTTTGAATGAACAGTCAGTGATCACTGACTATGTCCATTCATAACTGAGCATCGTAAACTGTGTTTACAATGCTTCAGTTTATGAATGAACAGGAGCATCTGTCTCTTGTCCATTCATCTTCAGTGCAGCTGAGGCTGCAGAGAAAGGGACCGGGGAAATCTGTGTCCTTAGTCCCTTTCCCTGTCTCAAAAGGGAGATGTCAGGGGTCTGTTTATGGTCACATGCCTGATGAAGGGTTCCTGCGTGGCTCCGAAACTTTGCCTTTTTTGTAACTATGTGATCATTGATTAAAATTTTGGCCTCTGTTTTGGAGATTCCGGTGTGCTACTGACATTTTCTCTCTTACTATATGCGGTTCCAGCCGATGGTCACTTCAGCACCCAATTGAAAATACGGCCATTTCTGCAGGAACATGTGCATTGGGAATATTGCATTAGGGGTCTGTTTAGACCCCTGATATCTCACCAAAGCGACCCCCCCAACAGGGCTGATGGAAAAAAAGAGAGAATTGTAGCCAATATTTAAAGCTAAAATTGAAAAATAACACTGACACCATCCACTCCATAAAAAATAAAATGTAAATATAAAAAAAAAAAAAAAAAAATTGTAAAAAGATACAAAAAACCTACGGACAGTCCACCTCTTATCAGTGCTGCATATTAGTGCCTCTGTCACATGACATTTAAAAAAAGGTATTGGAAATCTGTATCGATAAGTACTTGAAAAAAGTATCAGTACTTGTATTCGGTCTTAAAGTGGTATTGGTGCAACCCTAGATCGAATATTGGTGTAGATCTGCGTATTCTCTTTTTTACAGGGAATTTATTTTCACTGCAGGTTTGCTTTTAAGAGAATGAACTAAGAATACGACAGGGCTTACGTCTGTAATCCCTTCCGTTGGTTGACAAATGAATTTTTGATCAGTGTACACTGCATCTACAATGTTTAGCAATCCAGATACTGTATATACTCGAGTATAAGCCGACCCGAGTATAAGCCGAAGCACCTAATTTTACCACAAAAAAACAGTGAAAACGTATTGACTCGAGTATAAGCCTAGGGTGAGAAATGCGCAGCTACTGTGAGTGGAAAAGAGGGTCAACAATGCCCATTTGCATGCCTCACTGTGCCCATTTGCAGCCATAGGTCCCCCAAACTTCAAACTTGGTAGTTAAGGGTTTCTAAATGCCCCCTAGTTGCAGCCCAAAGGGTCCCGAAATGACATTGCTGCAGATGGACACAGTTGACCGACATTGGGGCCCTGTATCTCGGGGTCACTTAGTGCTTAGTGTGCAGACCCAGTGTAACTAGCACTACAACATATCCAAAGATGGGGTTCCTAGCACCAAGTGGCCCTGAGATACGGGGCCCCATATTCGGGTCGGAAAATGTCAAGCACTTTTCTGCAGCAGAGAGTGACATTTTCCGAACCGACTTTGGGGCCCCATATCTCGGGGCCACTTGGTGATAGGATATGTTGTAGTGCTAGTTCCACTGGGTTTGCATACCAAATTCGAGATACGGGGCCGCAAATTCTGGTCGGCAAATGTCATTCTCTGCTGCAGAAAAATGCTTGATTCAAGTATAAGCCGAGGGGGCATTTTCAGCACACAAAATGTGCTAAAAACCTCGGCTTATACTCGAGTATATACGGTAAGTTCTAGTTTCACACATTTCACTGTACTTTTTTTTTTTTTTTTTTTTTCAAATGAATGAGTTGCTGATGAATAATCCACAAAATAATCATGCCTAGAATTATTTTACTTATTTTCTGTTTTGGTTACTTCAATTATGTCAAATTTATGTTATTGTGTGACCACTTTATGGCACCATGAACTGTAAAATCAATTGTCTCTGTGGTATCATAAGCAGCCAGCTCTATACTGATTACCAATAGTTGCCATAGTATCTTGTCATTATCAAACCTACTGTAGAATAAAATGACATCTGATTGGCTATTATGGCAGAATGTCAACTTTCAAGCAGAATACTATTGCAGAATACCCTTGGTCATTTCCTGCACTATGAGGATCGCCAGAGTCCATTTTTATTACCTAAAACCTCCCAGTTTGTGAAATGTTTTTATTTCTAATATTGCATATTTTTGCTTTTACATGGTTGGTTATTTCCTGACAGTGTACCAATAATTATTGCAATTAAATGAATGTGGCTGTGATAAGTCCACATTGTTTTGCCCGTATACAACCATTTTTGGAACTAAAACTAAAGCCAGACCACATGAATATGTTGGGCACCAGAAGCTTTTTCTCCACGATGTACTAACACGTAGAACACATTAGGACATTTATAGCAGAACTACTGCGCAAAGTGATGTCGCCTGCGTTTCCATATTCTTCTATGTTCGCCATCTTCTGTCTCTCAATTGGCCAGGCCTGGATGACGTAACTCCTGTGCATGCACATGGCAGTTACTTTGTGCCAGCACAGAATTGTGCTGAGACACTACACTGAGCTTCATAAGCTTGGATTAGTTTAAACTTGCAGAAATAAAAGTGCTAACCGGTAGGGAGAAACCTCTCACAGAAGAGACTTTGTGTAATTGGTATAGTATTTGTACGAAAAAAAAAATGTGCGACCAAGACCATGCATGCTCTGAAATGAAAGAATACAATACATTGCATCACTTACAGAGCTGTATTTTGTCTTTCAATAATTTTCTTAACTTCAGTAACCTATTGATTTTTAGATATGACACTAGCATGCAACAAAAAAAACGGACTATACTTTGTCTGATATTCTCATGGGGTGTAATTGTCTTTACACAGCCCTTTCTGTCACAAAAAGCCTATCTGTCCGCAATATACCAAAGCAACTTTAGTTCCACTTTTATGTAAATAGATGCCACCATTCAAAAGACTAGATTGAAACCAATAAATGGAAATCTATCTGAAAAAGAAAAAAAATTTTGTAGCAATTTGCTTTTTCTCTCCCTTTATGTGTCCAATGCAAGACAATAAAAGGAAGAAATTTAGTCTGTTGAGATGCGCAACTTCTAGCATACAGTAAAACCTTCGATCGAGAGTAACTTGGTCTGAGAGTGTTTTTGCAAGACAAGCAAAATTTTTCTTTTTATACATTTTTGATTTTGATAAACGAGCGATGTCTTGATATACAGGTAGCGTCATGTCACAACTGAGTATAAAAGAGAAGAGAGGCACCTCCAAGTGTAGCAATGTGGTTACATTTAATGCAGGTAAATTTAGCAACTCTCATGGTTGATGATTAAAACAGGCACATGTAAATATGCAGGCATCTGGGGTAAAGCTGCCCACCTAGACCATCCTCTGCACCGCCATCAACGTCATTCCTTCCACGCTGCGCTCCACGAATGTATCAAGCCTCGCTTTCAGATCACTCTACTGCAGGGTAATCTTCCTGGTCACAATTGCTGACTGACAGGTGAGAGCTGATGGTGGTGAGGATGGTCTTTATAGACAGCTTTACCTCGGATGCCTCCATATTAAGATGTGCCTCTTTTAATCATCAACCATGTGAGTTGCTAAATGTTGTACGTTCATTAAAGAGGTTGTAAACCGGATTGAAAAAAAAAAAAAAACCCTTTAAGACACAGGCATAATGAGCTGGCACTAGGTCATTATGAAATACTTACCTTAGACCAAAGCCCTGCGGCGAAGCCCGCACACTGCTGGGACGGCTGACATCTTCCCCGGTGTTTCTTCTGGGTTGGAACCATAATGTCACGGCACAGGACCCTGAAGAAACGGCATGAGCGGTCGCTCCTTCAGAGTGCATAGGTATGAACCCGGCCTTAGGCTTTCACCATACTTACCTGTTTAGGCACTAAGGGGTGCAGCCACAGTGTTCATTTACAGTACATGTTCCAGTTGAGCTGCTTTACGTTCTTAAGATGGAGCTGAAAGTTTTCTGTACACTCTCCTATCCTCTGGTTATTTTTCTTTTCAGGTAAAGTTCTGCTTTAGGGCTCATTCACATAGAACTTGAAGAGCCTTTTGTTTACTTTTCTGTCCTAGGGCTGAGCTACATGCAGGCAGCCCATACTAGTGAGTGGCTACACATTGGCTGTACAAACCCACCCTCACAGCTGAGTCTGACAAGTGCTTGAACCCCAACTCTGTTATGAGGGTGAGTACATACAGCCGATGCGTGTCCATTAACTGAAATGGGCTGCCTGCATGCAGCTCTGTGCTAGGACCGAAAAGTAAAAAAGGGCCCTTTGCTAGAGTAGATTTAGGACCTGTTTACCTCAGCTGCTGTAGGATTGCATTGGGCAGCTATTCCAATGCAAAATACATTGTCTTCTGCCTGGTCAGTTCACATAATGGTGGTGTGGTGTTGTACATTGAAAAAAAAAGTATGGCATATGGTACTTTTTTTTTTTTTTTCTTTTTCTCCAGCATAACATGAGATAATACACAGCCTTTCGCCATGCTGCGGCCAATAACTCAATGAAATTTTACTTTGCAACATTTCAATAGTTTAAGAAAAAGTAAACCGTGCATTGTGCTCCTATCAGCACATCAGCATTGCTGTCATCCTTCAGTACATCAGTTGCTGCGCTCCAGCGCAACTCTAGTGCAACTGCTGGTGTGAGCGGGCCCTTAGTCTTATTACATGTGTCCAGTCAGCAACGCAGCATAAATCAATGACGTGTTGCTTTCCAAATTTTTTTGAACTTGATTTTTGATCCGTCCAATTTTTTGGGACGTTTTGACGCATATATCGGCGTGAGATGGTCAGAAAACGGTTAAGCTAATCCCTGTACAGTATAGCCCCCCACCTTTAGTCAAAACACATCAATTTTTTGCTAATATCCAAGGAGGTTGAATGGCTTTTCTTCAGCTCCTCTGAAAAAGGGTTAACTATATTTTGCTAGCTTTTTTTTTTTTCACTTTTTTTTTTCTTCAAGATATCTTGGTACACCATAGAGATCTATCTATCGCTAATATATTTTGCTGCAATTAAGACTTCAGATTCGCTGCTTGAACTAGTTTCTACACAGCAGCTTGGTGTATCCTAATTCCCAGCACCTTACTGCGGTATTGGTTAATGTTGAGGGAATGAACTGCTGCCATCATCCTTAGATTGAGTGTTGTGTGTGTGCGCTCCATGCTCTTCCACCATTCAGCCTAGAGGAAACCCCATACATCTGTCTTCTGCTTTTACAGCACCTTGTGGATGTTCTGGTCCCACTCCACTGTACGCCTACAGTGACTTGGACGCCTCCGGCAAACTGCCGATGTCATCGGCTTCAGCTGTTTGAACCCTTTCACACTGGAGGCGCTTTTTGGACATTTTAGTGATAAAAATAGCCCATGTAAAGCGCCTCTCAAGCCTCCCCAGTGTGAAAGCCCCAGTGCTTTCACATTGGGGCGGTGCACTTTAACCCCTTGTTAACCCCTTCTTTGGCATTAAAAGCGCGCTGGTAAAGCACCGCTAAAACAAGCAGCACTTTACCGCTAGCGTGGGATGGTCTTCAGTGTGAAAGAGGTCTATGAGTTTGTGACTACTTCTAGGGGAGATTTCTTGTATCCCTAGAGAGATATGAGCACTTGTAACTTAGAAATTGGGGCCCCCTGTTATGATGGAGTCTTCCTCATCAGTCGTCTTCAGCTCTGTTTTTGTTTTAAGAATTTTAGGCTTGAGGATTACTTAACCAGTTGACAACTGGGCACTTAAACCCCCCTTGTGACCAGACCAATTTTCAGCTTTCAGTGCTCTCAAACTTTGACTGACAATTACTCAGTCATGTAATTCTGTACCCAAATGAATTTTTTGTCCTTTTTTTTTCATACACATAGAGCTTTCTTTTGGTGGTATTTGATCACCTCCTGGGTTTTTTATTTTTTGCGCTATAAATGAAAAATGACCGAAAATGTAGGGAAAAAAAATTTTTTTTCTTTTGTTTCTGTGATAAAATTTTGCAAATGTATTAATTTTTCTTCATAAACTTTGGCCTTACTTTATACTACTACATATCTTTGGTAAAAATAACCCAAATTAGTGGATATTATTTGGTCTGTGTGAAAGTTGGAGTCTACAAGCTGTGGTGCAAATAATACAAAATTGATCACATCTGATGTACTGGTGGCCTATCTCATTTATTGCGACCCTAACAAGCCAGGAAAGTACAAATACCCCCCAAATAACCCCTTTTTTGAAAGTAGATATTCCAAGGTATTTAGTAAGAGGCATGGTGAGGTTTTTGATGTTGGCATTTTTTCCCACAATTCTTTGCAAAATTAAGATTTTTTTTCCCCCCACAAAATTGTCATTGCAATAGGTTATTTCTCTAACATGGCATGTGTATACCACAAATGACGCCCCAAAATGCATTCTGCTACTTCTCCTGAGTATTATGATACCACATGTGTGTGACTTTTTTTCCACAGCCTGGCCACATAGAGAGGCCCACCATCACGTGTTCTAGGAGCATAAATTACACATCTAACTTGTTGACTACCTATTGCACTTTTGAAGGCCCTGGAGCACCAGGACAATGGCACGTGACACTGATGTAGCACTGATGACAGATGGCACTAATATGTGGCACAGATGACACGTGATACTGACAGGTGGCACCGATGACACGTGACACTGATAACAGATGGCACATGACACTGGCAGGTGGCACTGGGGACACATGGCACTGACAGGTGGCACTGGGGACACATGGCACTGACAGGTGGCACTGGGGACAGATGGAACTGATAGGTGGCACTGGGGACACATGGCACTGACAGGTGGCACTGGGGACAGATGGAACTGATAGCTGGCACTGGGGACACATGGCACTGTGGGCACTGTGTTGTGTTATTTTTTCACTCACGCTGCAGTAGGAAGCTCTCCCTCCTCACATGCAGTCTCTGTGTGAGGAGGGAGAGCCGGCGATGAGAGATGATCTCATATGTTTACATATGAGATAATTTCTCATTCGACACTTGGATCGAGTGCTAAATGGCCGCTGTGATTGGCCATTTAGCACGATCTGTGATTGACACGGCCAACCCATATTTCCCCCGATGCGTGCCCGCAGGGGGGGATGTAATTAGGAGGACGTCCAGGGACGCCCGCCCGGCAATTGAGCGCCGCACTGTAAATAGTCCAGCAGAAAAAACAACAAAAAGTATCGGCAATTGGTATAAAGTCCCCTTCTATGGCTGAACTCACCAAAGTGAAGCAAATGTAGCAGCTATAGGTTTAAACAAACATGCTGACATGGAGTCCAGGGTAACACAGAATGCAAGCACAGCTGGTATCTGAGATTTATCCAAAGAGCCCAAAAAGACTTTCCACTGATATCCGCTCCAAGGACCATAAGAATTGCCTCAAAGAAATAAAAAAGCTATATGATGAAGTACTGTAGTACAGAGAAATGGGATGCGCACTAAGCGCTACTTACAGGATACAAGGTAAGGCAAGCTTATCAGAGAAGGACTTCCGCGATCGCCGCTGGTTAAGCGTGCGTTCCACGGAGGCAGGAAATGATGTCAGTGTTGGCGTTGGCTGGAAATTACGTAGATGCGTTTCGCCCCTCCTCCAGGGTGTCATCAAAGGACATGATCTCCGGCCGACGTGGGAGATATTTAAGCTGGTTATAATTGTTGAACTCCTCCTAAAAGGGAGGAGCAAAAAGACGCCAATCATTTTAATCACAAAAGCGTTCAAAGCATAACCTACATCATCACATAAGTTTGCCTTACATAAAACTTTATTTGACAAATGTGCATCGGACAAAAACCGTCCACAGTGCTCAAATAGAAATAACAGATAAAATATATGATACAATGGAAAAAATCAGATATAAAATTTACATATTTAAAAATGCATGTATGTATAAAAAAAGTGCTTATAAAAAAGCACAATACAGGGGGTCCCCGACTTACGAACGCCCGACCTACGAACAACCCCTACCTACGAACGGGGCGCTGCGGGGACCCTCCGCCATCTTTCGCCGTCTTCCGGCCGTTCTGCACATGCGCGGCCATACGGAGCCTCGGAAAATGCCGGCAAACTTCGGAAATGTTCGGAATTTGCCGCGCATGCGCAGAACGGCATTAGACGGAACATCGGAAATGTCTGGAAATGTCCGTATTTGTCGGTCTGCGCATGCGCGGCCGACTTACGAACATTTCCGACTTCCGTACAGGCGGGCAGTCCCTAACGAGTTCGTAACTCGGGGACCCCCTGTATAATGAATATGGAACTTGAAATAGTAATAGAATATGTATAATGGAAAATGTAATCATGACTGGAATAAAAATTTAAATTAAATTAAATTAAAATAAAATGAAATAAAAAATAAATAAAAAATAAATAAAATATAAATAATACAATTATAATAATGGAAAAATAAATGAAAAAAAAATGAAATAAAAATAAATATGAAAATAAAAATGAAAATAAAACAAAAAAGAACTTAAAATAAGAATGAAAATATAAAAATAAAAATGGAAATAAAAGTGAAAATAAAAATAAATTAATAAATGTGACAATAAATAAAATAAAATGAAAAAAATATATATTCCAGAAATGCCACAAATTACTGCCAATTAGAAAGAAAACAATTCAAATCAAGGTCAATATTAATACCTAATGGACTCATTGTAGACAATCTATGGATCCATTGTGTTTCATTCTGCGAAATTGAGCATTTAAGATTGGAGCCTCTCCAATGCTCTTCCACTTTATCAATTCCGCAGAAAGTTAAAACACTAGGATCTCATCCATGATGTATTCTAAAATGATTGGAAAGACTATGTTGCCTATATCCCTTCCTAATCCTGTTTACATGCTCCCTTAACCTTACCCCTAGGGGTCTGGTGGTCCTCCCAACATATTGGAGCCCATATGGGCAGAACAGAAGGTAGGTCACATGCGTTGTACCACAAGTGATGAACTTTTTGATTTCATAAGATCTTCCTGTGACATAGGATTTAAACTGTGTGATTTTACGATTTCTGAATTTGGAGGTCCTACACATCATGCATCTCCCACAACTGAAAAAAACAGTCTGATTCAGAAAAGTAAACAAATTTTTAGGTGGATTTACAACGTTGTGCGCCAATTGTAATCTTGTCCAGGAGAGCCTTGCCTTGCCTCTTTGGGAACTCGCAATCCTGATTGGATTTTGGCAGCAGCAGGGCCATTGACTCCGGCTGATGACCATCACAACCAATCAGGAGATGGAGAGGGCAGGGCCGTGCTGCAGCTCCATGTCTGAACGGACACAGAGCAGCGGCTCAGCTCGGGTGCCCCCGTAGCTGACATGGGACTCGAGAAGAGGGGGCTCTGGACTACTCTATGCAAAACCACTGCACAAAGCAAGTAAGTATGATGTCTGGTTTAAAAAAAAAAAATTATTATAAAAAAAATTGATTTTAATATCACTTTTAAAGCCTTAAAAACATTATATATCTTCTGAAACTGAGGCCTTGGAGAATAATTTGGTGGAAGTTTTTAAGTTTTTGTCACACAATATTAAGTTTGTCGAGCACAAATTTTCAATGAACATTATACGAAAGTTAATTTTAGGGCACAAAAATGCAATCCGTTATCCTGTCTTTGGTAAACCATAAAAGATGAGGTTGTGTTGAGCAAATAGATGCCTTTAAAATTGTGTGCCCCATGAGATGGCAACAAACTTCAGTACCCTACATTTTTACACGCTTTAAAAGCCCCTACAGGTCGCCAGTTGCCGGCGTTAACTGGGAACAATGGCCCAGAATTCTTTCCCTAGATTCAAGCAGGGACCGGCCCAATTATGATCCATGTGTGGGCTAGCTGCTTAACTTGTGCGCAATCGATCAACTTGCGTACAACTAGCCTGTTGTGTTTTTCCCAACAGGCTGGTTGTACACAATACTCTGCAACACCGATCGTTGTATTCTGCCGGTCAGCAGAATACACTAGCTCAGTGGGAGTGATTTCTCTATAAACATCAAATGTGTGGAAGGGAGAATCTGTTTGTTTGTTCAACCAGTAGGTTGAAAGAAAAAATAACAAAAAAAAAATATATAATTTTGTATGGCCTGGTTTACACATTATTCTGGCTGCTATAGCAGCTGATAGTGTATGTGGAAGCCCCCACTGCTGCAGACATATGCCATACATTGATGGCTGTGAAAGGGTTAAATCACTATTCATAGTTGGTTATTTTGATACTTTTGTCTGGAGTTTTGCTTTAAAGAACTAAATGATATTTACTGCTATGAAATAAACTTTGTGCAATATCAATATTAAAATATGAACAGTAAAGAGGGGAAAAAAGCTGCACTAAAACTAATTTTAAATACAAGATTAGTAATAAAGAAGGCAAAAAAGGTGTTGGCTATCATTTTTAAATGAATTAAAGTTACCAAAGAAGCCAAAATGTGAATATGAAAACAGTTCAGAGTCCTTGTTTCACAAAACCAACAATGTGCATCATCACACACATCTGCCAGTAACGTTAACCTAGAAATCAATCCACTTTCAGGTGAAAAATCGTGAGTTTTACTCAAACATTGGGAGTTATTTACGAAAGGAAAATCCACTTTGAACTAACAAGTGCACTTGAAATTGCACTGCAAGTGTACTTGGCGGTGCAGTCGCTGTAGATCCGAGGGGGACATGCAAGAAAATAAATAAATATAAATATAAATATATATATATATATATATATATATATATATATATATATATTTATCATAGGTATAAGGAAAAATCACCAAAATGCCTATCCATACACAACAGTCAATTTCACCATCAGTAAAACTAATATCAATAAATGCTAACGAAATTAATATACCCGCAAAAAGAACCCAATTTCTTAATGAATTTCATAAACTAAAAGCAAACATAGTTTGCATCCAAGAAACTCACTTTAAAGCTAACAACATCCCCAAATTACACGACAAGAGATTCCCAACAGTATTTCAGGCCACTAACCCGGAAGGGAAAACCAAGGGCGTATCAATTCTCATCTCAAAACATACCCCACTACAGATCCAAGATACAATGATTGACCCTGGGGGGAGATATATTTTTCTGAAAGGAAGAATAGGTCCTCATCCCATTACCATAGCTAACATATACGCGCCCAACTCAAAACAAGTAACCTTCTTTCGCAAGATAAAAGATCTATTAACAAGTTTTACCTCTGGCATACTTATCTTAGGGGGTGATTTCAATGTCCCTATTAACCCGATTATTGACACATCAGATGGTACATCGAGCCTTCCCTATAGAGCCCTAAAACAAATCAAACTTCACCTACAAGAACTAATGCTGCATGATGCGTGGAGAACTCTGAACCCTCAAACTAAAGATTTCACCTTTTTCTCCTCAATTCACCAAAAATATTCTAGAATAGACAATTTTTTTATTTCACAATCTGACTTGGTACTATTGAAAAATTCATCAATAAAAACAATGACTCTATCTGACCACCATCCTATCACCATGACTCTGACTTTCCCAGAAAAAGAAAACATAACTAAGACCTGGAGACTTAACACCACCGTCCTGAAAGATCCCCTAGATGTAATTAATTTCAAAGATAAATTGACAGATTACTTTAACCGAAATGACAATGACGAAACCTCAATTCTGACACAGTGGGAGGCACACAAATGCGTAATCAGAGGCGAATTTATACGCAAACTGACCAAACTCAAGAAGGAAAAACAGGCCAAAATAAAATCCTTAATAGACCAAATCCACACACTAGAATCAACCCACAAACGAACCGCTGCGATCTCCACATTTGAGGAATTAACAAAAACAAGAGCACTACTCTCAGAAGAGCTGAATTTAAAAACAAAAAGACAATACATTTTAAGGCATAAGATATACTATGAACAGGGGAATAAAAGTGGAAGATTACTAGCAAAAGCGGTCCAAAATAAGAGAGTCGCCTCAACTATCCATCAGATAAGAGATAAACATGGCGTACCCTATTCCTCGAATGGTGAGATTGCAAAACAGTTCGAACTATATTACCAATCTCTATACAACATCCCCTCCAACCCCAAATCCCCTCACAATTCCGAAATTAGAGCCAGACTTATCCAAGACTTCCTCGATTAAATATAGCCCACCACAAATAGCAGTGAACACAGCCCAAGAACTTGAAGCCCCCATCCATGGTGAGGAATTTGATAAGGCCTTAAAAGATATGAAAATTGGCAAAGCCCCAGGACCTGACGGCCTACCCCTACAATACTACAAAACTTTTACTAACATACTCCATTCCGAACAACATCCCCCAAAGCAACTATTAGAAGCGCACATAACTGTTATACCTAAAGAAGGGAAAGATTCTACTCTAGTCACAAACTATAGACCAATTTCCTTAATCAATGTTGACGTCAAAATCTACGCCAAAATATTAGCCAATAGACTCCTGCCCCTATTATCATCCCTAATCTCCCTTGATCAAGTAGGATTTATCCCCGGAAGAGAGGGACGAGATAATACTATTAAAGCCCTAAACATAAACCATTGGCTATCTTCCAAAAACAAACAAGGCTTCTTTCTATCCCTAGATGCAGAAAAGGCGTTCGACAGAGTGGCCTGGGATTTCATCGATGCAGTACTAAAAAATATAGGCATACTACCCCAAATGAGAGCTTATATTAACGCGCTCTACTCCAATCTTACAGCACGTGTCCGTGTCAATGGCCACCTGTCGAACGCCTTTAACTTACGGAATGGTACAAGACAAGGCTGCCCCCTATCACCGCTACTCTTTGTCCTCACATTAGAACCCCTACTGAACAAAATTAGATCCAACCCAGACATCAAGGGTATCGAAATTCAAAACCATACATACAAGGTCACTGCTTTTGCAGATGACATGCTCCTTTTCCTCTCACAACCACACATTTTCCTACCCAATGTCATCCAAGACCTTAAGCTCTTCCAACTAATATCCAATCTAAAAATCAACCATTCAAAATCCGTTGCCCTAAATATCTCATTACCCTCTAGCTCAGTAGATTTGTGTAAAAAAAACTTTCCCTTCTCATGGGCCAAGCAGAATATAACTTACCTGTGAATTGTAATCCCAACTGACCTAAATGATCTTTTTAAACTAAATTTCTTACCTATCTTAAAAGAGACACAGGAGGATCTTAAAAGATGGAACTCTCTCAACATTTCATGGTTTGGCAGAGCTTCTCTGATAAAAATGACAATCCTACCTAGATTTCTTTACGCTTTGCAAACGATCCCCATTAAACTTCCATCATCTTTCTTTGTCTCCTTCCGCAAAGCCTGCTCCACCTTCATTCGGAGGAGCAAACCCCCTAGAATTAAATTTACGAGACTAAACTTACCCAAAAATAAAGGAGGGATAGCACTCCCAGACTTAAAGAAATATCACCAGGCAGCTCTCCTGACGCGTATAGTTGACTGGAACATACACCAACCAATAAAGGACTGGGTGACTTTAGAACAAACACAATTTACTCATCAAATTAATCTCCTACCATGGATAAATCCATCACACCATTCTAAAGAGATCAAATGCCTTCCTCTCATAGGCCCTACCTTAGAAATATTTCACAATACCTACAAAAAAGACATTCCATCACCATGGATCAGCCCCTCATGCCTCTAAGAGGCAACCCAGATTTCCCCCCAGGTAATGAGGTAAAATTTCTCACAGACCACTGGCCACACAAGGTAGTCATTGCTAAACATTTCTTCAAAAACCAGAAACTACTGACTTTGGAAGAAATAAATAAAGATAAAGTACCAAAACTGATTTCACAGTGGAACTACCTACAAATAAGAAGCTTTTTGACCAGAACTGAAACAGCCCATCTTTGGACTTGAACTCCCACGACTTTAGAAGACCTTTGCCTAAAAAAAAAGCCCACAAAGACTTAACATATCGAATCTTTATAACTCACTTTTTACGGATAGTTCGGGGTTCTCCACCGCGTCATGCCAAGCATGGGATCAAGACCTTAATCTATCTTTAACCGACGAAAACTGGGAAACCATCTTTACCTACGCACACAAAGGTTCACTGAACGTCGCCACCCAAGAGTGTGGCTTTAAAATAATCTCCAGATGGTACAGAACTCCCGATCTTTTGCACAAATTCTATCCCCAGGCCTCAGATAGATGCTGGAGATGCAACAAAGAGGAGGGCTCGATGATACACATTTGGTGGTCATGCCCACTAATCCAAAATTTTTGGAAAATGGTGCATGAAACCGTCGCATCAATATATTCAGAAACCCTAAAATTCGAACCAGCACAATATCTGCTACACCACAACACAATCCCCAAAAAACGTTACTTAAAATCACTAGCAATGTTCATGATAAATGCTGCAAAGCACTGTATCCCCTGCCATTGGCGCTCCAACACAGTACCATCAAAAAAAGAGTGGTTCCGGAGAATCAATTCTATAGAATCCATAGAAGAACTCATAAGCATCTCACAGGAAAGAATAACTAACTTTACCTCAACATGGTTTAATTGGCTAGAATACAAAGACACTCAGTCTTACAAAACTTCCATAGCATAACAAATTAGTTATATCTTGGTGTACAAATCCTAAGAGAAGGTTCAGAAAGATAAGGAATGAATGCTAGTCCAATCCAACCTTGCCCCCCCCCCTTTTTTTTTTCTCATTAACCCTCCCGCTTCCCCAACTTCCCCATATCTCAGAAAAAACATTGTAATAACCATTTGTCCATTTTATACGAAGACGTTTAGATTACAATTGAATATATACCTTGCAATATAAATGTGATGCGATTTACTACCATTAATATACCAGTTTATATTCCATTTTGTCACTTCTACAAACACCTTTTGTACCGCATATAAGCAACTGTAACATTCTACTATTGTATTTTGATTTGTTTGTTCCTGCTGTTCAATCAATAAAAACCTTTGTGAAACAAAAAAAAAAAGAAAATAAAAAACAGCATTTTAGCTTGCACATGATTGGATGATAAAATCAGCCGAGCTTCCCCTCATTTCAGATCTCCCCACTCAGATTTACAGCGACCGCACTTTCAGTGCAATTTCAAGTGCACTTTGCACTTATAGTGCAAAGTGGATTTGCCTTTCATAAATAACCCCCGTAGTGTAATTTTCAGTGCTGCCACCACCACAGTGCAAACAGGCCCTTTACCAAGATAGTATGACTTCTAATGCCTGAGGTCCTCACAAGGAATCACAAGCTTGTAGCCTTTGTATCGGTCACCTGAAGGGCCCACCACATTGATTTCTGCCAGTTATATGCAGCAAATGAAGATCTATAAAGAGACAATACATCTAGCAGCTCTCCTCTACGTCCAGTGGTGATGTCAGACTTAAACCCTTTCTACACTTTTAGTCATGGGACATCGTCAGGGCCGATGATTAGCCGTTGATTAGCTGCTGACTGTGTGTATTATTTTATAAAGGCCCCAGCAGACAAACACAGAGCAGTGCTGCTTTTGCTTACAGTCATTTTCATTACTGTATGTTTATTCCTCACCCCTACAATTCTTTCTTAATTAAAATAAAATGTATAATTGGCTGTATTCCAGAAACGACATTGATTTCTCTGAAGCTTCTGCAGCTTGCAGGGCTGAAGATGAATCTGATTATCCCCAGCATGATGCATGATGTTCAGTTTCCTGTAAGACCCTCTTTAGCTTTCTTTACTGATACTGGGTGAGAGCATGTTTCACTGACAGTTTGCATAGGAAGCCTGTTCAGTGCCTGACAGAAGGAGGATTTCACCTGCCATGTTTAAGTAGTGTCACAGCAAGAGCTGGATCTAAGGCATGTGACAGTGTGGAGTTATCCCTGAATAAAACGCAGTAGATTCAGCATAAGTGGTCTTTTTTCTTTCTTACGTTCCACTTTAATTAGACTTAGACGTTTCCACCTTTATAATACATTAAAGCGGACCTTCAGTAATTTTTTAAACTTTTCATCTATTAAATCTTCTGCTCTTGTTGTTTTAAAGCGGGAGTTCCCCCGAATTTTTTCTTTTTTTAACTATGGACACTTACCTGTCCAGCGTGCCCGCGATGTCGGCACCCGAAATCGAACTGTCGCTCGGCTCTTGGGTGCTGCCACAGCCATCTTCGGTATGGGAATCAGGAAGTGAAGCCTTGTGGCTTCACTTCCCGCTTCCCTAATGCGCATGTGCGAGTCGCGCTGCGCAATACGCATAGTCCCTGCATTCTCTGGGACCCATGTGTTTCCCAGCAGGTGGGGGGGGGGACAGGAAGTGGCGTAATAGCCGCAGAATCTGTGGCTATCTATGCCCGGAAGTGGGTGCAGATACCTTTTATTATAAAGGCATCTGCACCCCCTCCCCCTGAAAGGTACCAATTGTGGCACCGGAGGGGGGGGGGGGGGGGGGGTTCCGACGAGCCAACTTTGGATAGTAAAACATTTTTTTTCTGCCAGTAAATACCTTATACAGCCCACTTCCTGTTTCTTGTCTGGTAAAAAAGCCTAGGCTTATGACATCATCAGGAAGAGAGGGGGGTGAGTCATAGGAGGGCCAATGAGAGCTGCAGAGCTGGAGGTGTTTTTATTGCAAATTATGTGAGCAGACTGCAGTTCCTCTTTAACTTCTTGCTGACCGCCCACTGTCAAAAGACGGCGGAGCGGTGCAGCTCTTGTGGCGGGCCGCCGTCATATGACGGCGCTACAATTTTGGCCACTAGGGGGCGTCGCTGGGGACCCGATGCGCGTGCCCGGCGGCCGCGATGTCCGCCGGGCACCCGCGATTGCCCAGTAACTGAGCAGGACGTGGATCTGTGTATGTAAACACACAGATCCACGTCCTGTCACTGGAGAGGAGACCGATGGTGTGTCCCTTGTACATAGGGACACCGATCGGTCCCCTCCCCCAGTCAGTCCCCTCCCCCAACAGTTAGAATCACTCATATAGGGAACATATTAACCCCTGCAGCGCCCCCTAGTGTTAACCCCTTCCCTGCCAGTCACATTTATACAGTAATCAATGCATTTTTATAGCAGGGATCGCTGTATAAATGTGAATGGTACCAAAAATGTGTCAAAAGTGTCCGATATGTCCGCCGCAATGTCGCAGTCATGATAAAAATCGCAGATCGCCGCCATTACTAGTAAAAAAAAAATAATAATAAAAATGTCAATCTATCCCCTATTTTGTAGACGCTATAACTTTTGCGCAAAGCAATCAATATACGCTTATTGCGATTTTTTTTTTTTTTTTTTTTTTTTATCAAAAATATGTAGAAGAATACGTATCGGCCTAAACTGAGGAAAAAATTTGTTAAAAAAAAATAAAAAAATTGGATATTTATTATAATAAGTAAAAAATATTATGTTTTTTCAAACTTGTCCCTCTTCTTTGGTTTATAGCGCAAGAAATAAAAACCGCAGAGGTGATCAAATACCACCAAAAGAAAGCTTTATTTGTGGGGAAAAAAAGGACATCAATCTTTTTGGACCTCGCAATTGTCAGTTAAAGCGGCGCAGTGCCGAATCCCAATAAATGCTCTGGTCATTCAGCAGCCAAATCTTCCGGGGCCGAAGTGGTTAAAAATGAACAGTCATCAGCTACAAATACTGTAGCTGCTGACTATTAATAGGACATTTACCTGTCCAGGGATCCCGAGCTGTTCTCACACGAGTCGGCTCTGTGACATACCCCAGAAGGCTGCGGAGGATGGAGAGGAGGGCTGAACTTCCACTTGCATGGCCGCAGTGATGTGATCAGAAGTAGGAGCCAGGTCCCTGCTCTCCCCCCACACCAATAAAGGGTCCAAAACTTACAGGGGGGGGGGGGGGGGAGGCAGACAAGCTGAAAATTAAAATAAAATCTAAGCAAAGTCTTTAAACAAGCAGACTTCATACTAAAAGTCCACAAAATCGTTATCGGCCATTGTGGTTTGCAAAGATCAAGATACCACAAGAAAAGGTCTATAGAAAGCACATTTGTAAAAGAAAGACTTTAGATGGCATTCTGTTTATCCATTTCCCATATGCTTTCTTCCTGTAACTGTTTGGAACATTTGTTGTGAACAAGCACGGTTCTTTTCGTTTGAAACGCGTCAACTGATCATCACTGCAATTTTGTCTGGCTCATGACAATAAAAACATTTCTAAAGCATCCTTTGGATTCAAGTGTGAGATCAATCTTTTCTTCTCTTCTTGGAACAGAAAGGCATGAATGTACAGTAGTTCAACACTTTAAAACAGGGATATGCAATTAGCAGACCTCCAGCTGTTGCAAAACTACAAGTCCCATCATGCCTCTGCCTCTGGGTGTCATGCTTGTGGCTGTCAGAGTCTTGCTATGCCTCCATGGGACTTGTAGTTCTGCAACAGCTGGAGGTCCACTGATTTCATATCCCTGCTTTAGGCTACTTGCACACTGAGGCGCTGGGCGTGCTGGTGGTAAAGCAGCGCTATATTTAGCGGCGCTTTACCGTCGTTTTAGCGGCGCTTTTCGGTCGCTAGCGGGGCGGTTTTACCCCCGAGAGCAGCCGAAAAAGGGTTAATACCGCAGCGGCGCTTTGCCGGCGGGTTTGGAGCACTGCCCCATTGTTTTCAATGGGAAGGGGCGCTTTTAGGAGCGGTAAATACACTGCTCCTACAGCGCACCAAAGATGCGGCTTGCAGGACATTTTTCAGCATCCTGCAATCGCAGCGCTCCAGTGTGAAAGCCCTCGGGCTTTCACACTGGAGACACAGCAGCAGCTGTTTGAAGGCGATTTGCAGGCGCTATTTTTAGAACTTTAGCGCCTGCAAAGTGCCTCAGTGTGAAAGGGGCCTAAAAGATTGCACACTGTTTGCATGGTGTATGTGAGGTCCATGTCAGAGCCCTTGCTACTAAATGTCCTGGGTATGAGTCGTAGCGGATGATTTACTAAAGAAGTTTACAATCTTTATTCAATAAATTGAGTGAAAATTTACTTTAATTATGCAGTCATGTAAAAAGCCAAGTTATGTTTATTTAAACTTCATATGACTGAGTATTCAAAGACACATCTATAATTTTTTTTTATGAGTGAAGATTGAATGGCTTTTAGCAAATCGGAGATATCCTTCCTCCTGGTACAAGTGATTTGTCACAAATCAACCTTCTTCCACGAGGACAAATTTTTCTGTTAGAAAAGGAAAAAGTCCCTTTACCATGAATAAATATTTTTCAATATTTTCATTACTAGTGGTGTTTTAAAGTAATTTTGAATCTTTTGGCCCTACTTCTGTGGGTCACAGTTGTGCACTTTGGTTTGCACTCCTGTGACCCGTACTCCGCCGTCAGCACGCTAAAGTCCGCTGTCAGCTGACATCACTCATCTGGTCCAGGCCCTGGAGGGATCCCGACTTTAATGTTGGGATCCACCCAGATCCCCAGACAATTTACAGGTATTTTAAATAGGAGCAATTTTACATTTTATATACATCAGATCAGAGCTAACAATATATGGTCCCTATACATACAAGAACACAAATACTAGGGCCAGTTTAGGTCAGGACCCAACTAACTTACAAGAATGTCTTTTGGAATGTGGTTACCCAGGCCGAACAAGCTCCACGCAGATAGTGTTCTGATTGGGATTTTACCCGGAGACCCATCAATACAGATTTGTTAACTACTAAACCACTGTGCAGCCAAATATAAAAGCTGTGGGCGAGGGGGGAATTAACAAAAGAGTGACACGTGCATTTAACTTGCGCCACACTTCTGTCCTCATGCCACACCTGAGGCTGCTCCTAATTACCAAAAGATGTGACCTGCTATATGCCTTGTCTATGACCCTCTGATCTCTCTGCTGGCACTGTGCAAGCATAGAGAGGGATGTGAGTTTCTGCTGACATAACCGTAAAGAATCGGGTCATTTTCCAGACCCTCTGCCTCACCCACAAATGCACCCATGGAGACGCGCCTCAATACCTTCTCGAGAAAATAAAACGCTACACACCCAATCGCAGTCTTCGATCGTCCGACCAAAACCTCCTCCTCATCCCCAAGTCCCGCTACAAATCAAAAGGGGAACAAATATTCGCTGTCCAAGGACCACGGCTATGGAATGCACTACCAACCTACATCCGCATGGAAGAAAACCATCAGGTCTTCAGGAAAAAACTCAAGACCTACCTCTTCTAAGAAGCTTGACAACAAAGCACTGATTACAGCGCCTTGAGGCAATTCAGTTCGCATTGTAGCGCTATACAAATTATTCATTCAGTCATTCATCCCATATTCCAGGTCTGACCTGGTGGGGGAATCTGTGGCAGTTTTCTACACCTTTTGTTAATTTAGTGCCAGTGTCTCTTTCACTCTGATAAAGAAACTGGAGCTGGTGTTGCAGATTTAGCAGCTTTGTTAAAGTGTCACACACCAGCTTCCTCCATTGTAATTTTTTTTTTTTTTTTAAATATATATTATATATGTTGTTAATTTTGAGTATTCACCAGCAAGCTGTCAACTACTTACTGCACCGTGTATATTAAAGAAATGTATGTTTTGTAAATATCAACCTTCTGTAGGCCCCATGCACACTGAGGCCCCATGTACACTGCTGCTGATAAATAGATATTCAGAGGCAGTTGGATGCTTTTTTGCAATGTTATCTTATGTGTACATGTACACAGATTTGTTTAATGTCGTTTTTAGGCAGTTGCGTTTTTTATAGACTTTTTTTGAAGGCAAAAAAAAATGAGTTCAGACGCCGAAGTTTCCGACATTTAGCCGCGTTTTGTTTACAGGCATTTTTCATTCTTGGCTATTTTTTTTTTTTTGGTGGGTTACTGTCTGTCAAGTTAAATCGTTCAGGAGAGGTTGTAAAAACATCCCCTGAATGTTGAAACTCAGCCGTTTTTGGGAGTTTGGGCTTTTTTTTTTTTTAACAGCCCATAAACTCCCCTCTGTTATCCTATGTGTCCATACACACATGGACGTTTTTGGACATTTATCAGCAGTGGAGTTTATGGGCTGTTGTCTGAACGCGTTCAGGAGCCGTTTTTCTGACCACAAGAAATGATTAAAAACGTTAACCAAGCATAAACGTTGATAAACGCTCAAAAACGTGGCTCACCAGCATTTTTTTTTAACAATTTTGATCTATTGGAAAAAAAAGAAGTTCTTAAAAAAAACAAAAAAAAAAAACGTTACAAAACGCTAATAAACGTTATTGCAAAAATGTTTAAAAACGTTGAAAGACTTACTGCAACGCTACTGGCATTTTTAGAATGTTATTTTAACGTCCAGTGTGCATGGAGCCTCTGTAAAAAAAATAATAATAATCTGTTCGCATTCTGCTGAAGCGTTACTCTTTTTCTGCTAGCAGTCATGTGGTTAATTCACATGTTTGACATCCTGGCCTCATCCTGCTGCTATAAGTATTCCACCTGTCAGGCGTGCGGAATACCTGTTATCTCAGCCACAAGTTTGGTTCCTTCTGCTGGCTTGTATGTCCTGTAGTAACATAGGAGCCAGTCTGAGGAGCAAGAATTCCACACATCCCAAAGTGTGGCGTGTTTGCAGTGACTGAGCAGCAGCAAAGCACCAGTTTCAATACACAGGCCTCTGACAGAAAATATAGTGTTATGTAATTGTATGCAAGTGACCCTTTGCTGACAGGGTCACCCTAAAATCCTTTGTTCTGTGTTATTTACTAATATTGATGGGTCTTAACATATCTCTTGGCGATTTCTGTAGTGTCTCCTACAAGCTGTACACCATGACGTCTGTTGAAACACAGTTTTTGAATGCTGAATGTGATCATAATTTAGTGTTCAATTCATCATTGCTTTTGTCTGGTATAGCTTTGAATTTTTGGTCAATACAGGTCTGGTTCCCGCTGCTTTTATTCCTCTGCAGCTCTTTCAAGCTGCAATGTGAACATATATGAAAATGCATGATCAATGCATTAAATGCCCCCTTTTAAAAAACAATGCTTGCACCTAGCAACATTAGTTTTTCTTGCTTGCATTTAATTTGATTTTGAGTATGATGCTATATACTGTAAGCTTACCCTTTTATAAATGGACCCAACCCTTATTATCCTTAATAAACCCTTATACATTTAAATGGATTGTGGTTTGGCATATATTTTAATTCTTCTGGTTTATCACCCAAATATTGAATCAAGAAGTGATAACTCAGTTACTAAGTAGGTGAATATGAAAGATCCATATAAATATATTGTATTCTCATCTACAGCCATTAGGTGACATTGTATGCATTCTTTCCATTGATTTTCAGGCTGTCCTTGTCTACTTTGGGAAATGAAGCCTGTATGCAGAACTCCATAACTCAGAGGCTGTTTATAAGCACAGCTAACTGAGTCAGGGAGACCTTATTCCTCTCCCTCCATGTCTGTGATGTTCAGATGAAACTTTATAGGTTGTGTCTGATTTGTAAATCCAATAATTCCAATAAGGTAACAAAGCAAAGCATCAGCATTTACAGGAAATGTTGGAGCTTTCCCTGATCCAAGCAGCTATGTTTTGGGGTGCAGCAGGTGGACTGCAGGCTTGACCTCTGGATCTAAAAAAATTAAGTCAGCAGCTACAGATACTGCAGCTGCTGACTTTTAAAATAAGGACACTTACCTGTCCAGGGCGCCCGCAATGTCCTCACCTGAAGCCGACCCGTCCTTCGACTCCTCTGGGTGGAGGCGCTGGCAACGCTTGTAAGGGAATCGTAATCCTACCTGTCTGCAGGGAAACATAAGTAATAGTGTTTACTTTTTTTATGTGGATTTAGTGACACTTTAAGTGGCTACTGAATGTATAGTTAATTGGTAAGATTGCACAAGTGGTATTTTTTTCTGTGAAGTACAAAATTCGTTATAATCGCTGTACATTTATGTAAATGCCTACATAAATATCATTGGCTATTCATTCTCTTTGGCTCTGAGCAGTTTAGCGTTTACCCCCAGCATGCTTAAAAATACATTTTGCGTGTTCACTCTGGTATCATAATGTATGCCTGAGTAATTTTCTCAGTTACCTAATCCCTAATGTAATATTTTATAAGAAAGAATGTAGCAATTGATCAAGGAAATACTGGCAAGGTCCTATTAGTGACGCTGTAATAAGTGAAAGATTTATCTCTCGTTGATGGCACGCTACAGAAATTACGCTTTATTTGCAGGTAAAAACTAGCAGCATTCTCAGTAGCTGATAGCAGGAGCCAATGTCTCATTACTGCAATGTGATACGCTTGGTAAAATATATACTAGAGGGAGTTCTAGAGCCATAGAGCAGAGCACAGGACTCCAACTGACAGCTGTTACTGATTCTGCCAGAAAGGCCATCTAATAATTGTGTGCTGTTCAGTGCATGTTTAGGGTCTAGGCCTGGGAAAGCAAAAAAAAAAAAACTCAGACATGTTGTAAAGCCATTTCCTTGCTGTCAGTGGATGTGCATTGCCTGTTTGTAAAAAGTGCCATCTGGATGCTAGATTCTGACAAAAAAAAAAATAGGATACACCCAATCTCTACTTTTTTGAATTTTTTTAAATTTATTTTTTGTTTTGTTTTTTAAATCTGAATGGGACATACAGTACTGTGCAAAAGTATTAAGCAGGTGTGAAGAAATGCTGTAAAGTAAGAATGTTTGTTTGTTTTTAAAAATATATATTTTAATTATGTTTGGTTTTATTTATTTTTTTCAATTTACAAAATATAAAGTGAGTGAACGGCAGAAAATCTAAATAAAACCAATATTTGGTGTGACCACCCTTTTTGGCTTCTTGTTCAATATTTTTATTGAGGTTTATCAAAGAAAATATAAAAGATTAACATTATCTGCTATACAATAGGAGCTAGTGAATTGTATTGCATGAAAGGGTACAAATGACGAATCAAGAATAACAGACATGAGTGAACATTGTAAGCCATTCCAGGTGCAGAATGTAAGGTTCAGAGTATTGTCTTGAACCCCCAGACACCCCAACTGGGAACAAACTGTGCTGTGAGGGAAAGACAACACGTCCAACCTTTTTTGTTCAAAAATTGTTAAGGTTTATCAAAATACGATACATAGATATCGAACAGAATGGGACTAAAAATTAGGAAACTTTTCCCAAATACAAGTCATCAGATAATTGCAAGTTATAATAAAAACGCATTGGGTAACAATTTGTACAGTAAACAAAGCGGAATAACTATGACCAAAGGCCTCAGTTAAAGCAGACTCTAGCAGGTACAAAGTTTACTGATGAAGACAATGCCAATAGTAAATTCTAGGAACAGGAAGGACATACTCAATATGGGGGCTGTTAGGGATGTCCGTAAGACCCCTTTCACACTTGGGGCGCTTTGCAGGCGCTACAGCGCTAAAAATATTGCCTGCAAAGCGCCCTGAAACAGCCGCTGCTGTCTCTCCAATGTGAAAAGTTAGCTGAAGCTTTTAGAAAAGCTTTGTCGAGCCATTTATGTAGACGGCGTTTCTCGTTACATAGGTGCGACGCCTGACTAATACACACTCCCCTAATGACAGGTTTATGCGCTTCCTATAAAGTTAAGAAAGAGGACACATTGTGAGCAAGATAGTCTTTTTTTTTTCGAGCATTTTTAATTTCCAGGTGATAGGTCGGGTTAGCTAGCAAGCTATCATCAATGGACCAGGACATGTGATTTGGTCTGGGGACTAGTTGGGAGAAGGAGGTGACGATCTGAATTGTGGTCAGACCAGGGGCAAGGAATGATAGTCCACGCCAAAATCAGCTGAGCAGGCTTATACTCATGAGTATATGCGGGAGAATAATTTGTGTGGGTGGGAGTAGTGGGTATATTGTCACCTTGCAGGGTTCAGTTCCTGCCAAGAGTCCAGTATTGGATATTATTTTCAGGAGCTGGTGAAAGGAAAGGCGAAGGGTATTGGAGAATGATGGGACTGGAGTCTTGTCCAAGAATGGATATAATACTTGATTGGAGTAAAAAATGGGAAAAGAAATGATAAAGGATTTTTGTTAGGGGCATAATGGGAGACAATGGTAACTTTGCAGTCTAAGAGGTAGCCGGTAAAGTATGAGGTAGTGGCCTTCTGAGTCTCTGATCTCTTCCAGGGTTGTGAATGGAGTAGAGCGATGGAAAGCAATCAATACTCCTCTTTGTTTAGTAGAGACGGACGCAACGTATGCTTGTGGGTGTTGACGGCCCAAAAATGTAGGAATTGATTGGGTGGAAAAGTGCATCTCCTGTAGATAAACCACATGGGCAGAGAGCAATACAAAGGAGTGGAATGCCTTTGTGCTTTTAGCAGTAGAATTAAGGTTCTGTGCATTTAGAGTGAGAACGTTTTTAGGAGGTCAGTAGTGCAGGTGGAGGAGGCCAAAAGATTGTGTCGCTTGTGGTGAGTGATCCCCTCCAGGGGAGAAGTAAAAAGAGGAAGGTAGGGGGTAGTTGTGGACAGTGAGCTGCTCCCGAGACTTCAGCAGCCAAAAAAAGCAAAAAATACAACCTGTTGGGAATAAGAACGCATCCCAATAGCAAACCTGTTTTGGGTCCTAGGGGTTCCAGTCAGGTACCACGGGGACCGCTGAGAAGTGGATAATATGAAACCGGTGTTCCTTACGTAACTGGATAGGCAGTGGGGTTAGTTGTTGGAGCATAGGTTAATAGTACACAATGTAAGTGTATTTCCCCAAGCCACATGTGGATAGGGGTAACGAGGAGGTTGCCTTGCCAATTCCAACTATATAGGAGGTGAAAGAATAACATAAACAGCATCAGTAACATAAATCTACCCCTGAAGCAGTAGAATATAGGATTTGCAAATAACTGAGCAGGGCATGGCGCTGTGAGTCGACTCGCCTGTTCAGTGGAGGTGAGGAGAGTCAAGCCGTAAGAGTCACCAAAAACGACCAGGGGGGTAGTCTTGATCTCCAGGTGCCTGAAAAAGGTATAGAAGGAATGGTTGAAATGGGTCGGGACTAGCCAATGGCCCATGTGTAAGGCTGAGCTGAAGCTAAAGCATCTGGGAAACGTGAGTCGCCCAGGGGTATATGGCAGCATAATTCCTGTACAACTGTTATACATAAAAGGAAAGGGGGGGGGGAGTCAATCCATGGAGTTTTCCTGGGCAGGTATTGGTGAAGAGAATCAGCCTCACTTGTTGGCGTTGGAAGAGGCCCCCTGGCCAGGGGATGATGGCAGCTTCTTAGGGGAGTAAGAGGCTGCTTGGCGACGGCACCTATTAGGTAGAGACTCAACAGGTACGAGATGCAGGTTGTGAAGCATGGTCCAAAGCTCCTCAGACGATTTGCAGAGATAAGATGTTCCCTTATAGGAGAAGCAGACAGAGAAGTGAAACCCCCATCGGCAAGTAATTCAGTATTGTTGCAAAAGGAGCAGAAGGGGTTTCATGGCCTTTCGCTTGGCAAGTGTGAGTTGGGAGAGATCCTGAAAAATTTGGTAGCGGTGTCCTTGGCAAACCAGGGATTCCTTGTGGCGAGATGCTTCCATAAGTTGTTCCTTAGTGCGGAAGAAATGTAGATTCACCACAATATCACATGGGGGACCCTCTTCTGGGCGTGGGACTAGGGATCTGTGGATTCTGTCCATCTCTAGGTGTTCTATAGGGATCGATGGAGCTAGTTCCTGGAAGAGCGCAGTGATGGTGGATTGCAGGTCTAGCACCGTTTCAGGAATGCCTCGGATACGAAAAATTGAGCTTCTGGCTCTGTTCTCAAAATCCTCAATACAGGCTTGGAGGGTGTAATTCTCTTCTCTGAGGACCTCTACCTCCTCTGCATGGTTGCCCGTAACATGCTCCAGCTCGTCTGTACGTTCAAGTGCTGAGGTGCGGCGGCCCATGTTGCTGATTTACCTGGTTAAGTGCTCAGTAATGGAGTCTGAGGTGTGCTTAAAGGGGTTGTAAAGGTTTGTGTTTTTTCCCCTTAATGCATTAAGGGGAAAAAAACACCTGTCATTAACCGGCCCCCAGCCCCTCCTTTTTACTTACCTGAGCCCCTCGAAAGCGCCGTCTCTCTGCTAGGGGGTTCACGGCTGTTGATTGGATAGATTGATAGCAGCGCAGCCATTGACTCCCACTGCTGTCAATCAAATACAATGACGCGGGCGCTGGGCCGAGTCCTGCATTGGGCGTCTATAGAGGGGAGCGCGCCAGCAAGGTAATCCCCCCAGGAGAGCGCTTCTCCCAGGGGGTTATCTGATGCGGGGAGGAGCCGAGAGAGCCACGAGGGACCCCAAAAGAGCATGTTCGGGGCCTCCCTGTGCAAAACAAGCTGCACAGTGGAGGTAAGTATGATATGTTTGTTATTTAAAAAAAAAAAATAAAAAAAAAAAAATTAACCTTTATTGTCACTTTAAGGCTGCATTCACACCTGAGCGTAGCTTTTCAGGCAGAAAATCGCGCGAATTGCGGCGTTTTTTACCGCGATTTGCCGCAAATTTTGTGCAGAGCAAAAGGTCACCAATGTAAAAAGAATAAAAACGCCCAAATCTGCCCGATTCGCGTGACAAAAAAGGGTCCGGAACTTGTTTGAGCTTCAGGCGTAGGGCTTCAGGCGTTTTGGAGTGGAGATGTGAACCATCTCCATAGAGAATAATGTATTTTTTCTCCTCTAGTGTTTTGTAGCTTCAGGCTTCAAGCTACAAAACGCCCAGGTGTGAATGCAGCCTAAGGGCTTTGGTGAGCATACGTTCAAATTGGTGCAGCAGATCAGGCTGGGAGTTATTCAACCCCATACACACTATCAGATTTTTTGCTGATTTATGTCTTCAGATTTACCAAAACCATATAATATGAGGCCAAACCTTAGGAGTTTCAATTTGTATGCAATCAGGCAGGCCCTTGCACTACATGGTTTTGGTAAATCTGAAGACAAAAATCAGCAGAAAATCTGATAGTGTGTATGGGTCTTTACAGTGCAGGGCTAGAGGTGTCATTCCAAGATCAGAGTCTGACTCTCCGTCTCCCTCAGCTGCTGTCACTATGGGCTGGATCAGCTTCAGAGCGTGCTGTGTGTCAGGCCGGGAAGATGGAGGCGCCGCCATCTTAGTTGCAGCCTTGGTGAGAACGTCCCGGATTGAATGCGGCTTGTGCTTCTGTTTTGTGCCGCTGTACACCATCTCAGGTGGCACTCGGCTTCCTTGGTGATATGCAGGGATAGCTGGAGGAATCGCGTGGATGCGCTGCTGCGGGGGTGTGAAGTCTCGGTGGGTACGGAGCTCTAAGCAGGCATAACTTGCTCAGACGGCTTTGGGCATGCGCCCTCACCCCCTTTTGGCTTCAAACCAGCATCTATTCTTCTAAGTACAGTTGCACAGGAGGTTGTTCCAAACATCATCTGTGGATGTACACTATATTGTCAAAAGTATTGTGACACCTGCCTTTTATACGCACACTAACTTTAATGGCTTCCCAGTCTTAGTCGGTAGGGTTCAATATCGAGTTGGCCCACCATTTTGCAGCTATAACAGCATCAACTCTTCTGGGAAGGCTGTCAAGCTCCTTCACCCCAAACTCGCTCATCCGTGGCTTTATGGACCTTGCTTTGTGAACTGGTGCAGAGTCTTTTTGGAGCAGGAAGGGGCCATCCCCAAACTGTTCCCACAAAGTTGGGAGCATGAAATTGTCCAAAATGTCTTTGGTTTGCTGATGCCTTAAGAGTTCTTTTCACTGGAACTATGGGGTCAAGCCCAACACCTAAAAAACAGCCCCACATTATTATCCCCCTCCACCAAATGATTTGGAGGGTGGCCCAATACTTTTGGCAGTATGGTGTGGCTGAGCAAGTTTGGGGGTGGAGGAACTTGACTGGCCTGCACAGAGTTCTAACTTCAACCCAACAAAACATCTTTGGGATAAATTGGACCAGCTTCTTGTCCAACATCAGTGCCTGATCTCACAAATGCGCTCAGTGGTCACTCAAGAAAACTTAATGTAGCAGATGAAAGACACATGATGGTTACTTCCCTTTGACATCAGATGTCCAGCAGTGCCATCAGCACAGAACTGATGCAAACCAGTGGCACCCAGGCAGGCCCGTCGCAACAGGACAGGCAAACCAAGCAATTGCTTGGGGCCCCGAGCTGGTACGCCCCCTCTTAAAGAGGGCGTACAAGTACGCCCATTTGCCCACCGCTGCCATTGTGCTGACGTTTATCAGCGTGCAGCAGTTGGCAAGTGGTTGAGAACTATCTTCAGCATAAAGAAGAACAAGGAGTCCTGGAAGTGATTCTTTGGGCCCACAGAGCCCTGATCTCAAAATCATGAAGCCTATCTGCAATTACCTGAACAAGCAGAAGGATTGAGGCAGCCTACATCCACAGAAGATCTGTGGTTAGTTTTCCAAGATGTTTGGAATAACCTACCTGCTGAGTTCCTAAAAAAAAAACTGTGTGCAAATGTGCCAAGAAGAATGGATGCTGTTTTGTAGGCAGAGGGTGTTTACACCAAATTCAGATTTGATTTCGATTTCTCTTCTGTTCATTTACTTTCCATTTCGGTAATTGATAAAAAAATAAACTATTAAGACTTCTACTTCTGAAAGCATTCTTAATTTTACAGCATTTTTTCACACCTTCCTAAAACTTTTGCATTAACCTGTCAGTTTGTTGCCAATTGTGTCCCATTTGTGAGGTTTCTGTTCACTTCCTGTCCCATAGCCACAGCATAGCCCTCCAAGTCACTAGAACCCCATTGAATGATTTCCCCTTCATTTCTGTTTTGGTGACCACTCAAAATTTTGGGATTTTTCTTTCAGTGATAATGGTCACCAGGAAAATGAGGGGGCGTATTGCCTAACTGATACAGACTGCAATAAAAACCTGCCAAAGCAATGTCTGTGAGAGTGGGGAGAACAGCTACAGACCTGCACAGCGCTGGATCGAGTGAGGGCTCAGGTAAGTGTGTGGGGTGAGGGGACAATACTGTTACCTAAACATTTTTAAGGAATGCATTAAGGTAAAAAATGTTTAGGCTTTAGGACCATTAAGGTGGTATTAAACCCAAAAGCATACGTTTATTTTATTGCAGCTTACCAATTTCTAGATGTGATGCTGCGTTCATTTTCTTTTAGGCTTTCTTTTTTCTATTTTCATCTGGTGATCTGGCCAGTAAGTCTGTTTTGCAAAAGTACAACCTCTCCAACAGAATGGATCAGTTACAGAGACGAGAGAAACCATTTAACACTAGGAGTGCTTACGATGATCAGCTTTTATTTATGTAAAACCTTCCCCCAAAAAGGCAAAAAAAAAAAACTGTTTGGTCTGGCTGCTTATAAAGTATTAGCGGGAGTTTGGCTTTAATTTGTTAGTGTATTTAAATTTGCTAGTACATCTAATACTCCCCTCCTCCAGACTGACAATGCTGCTATCCAAAGGTGCCCCTGTGCTCCTTCATCCAGAGTGGGGGCATTCTAATGCAGGAAGTGTGTTATTGACCGGATCACCAGGTGAAAACAGTGGGGAAAAAGATTATAGCTAAAAAGTAATGAAGCCACCACATCGAATAATTGGTAAGCTTTAATATATTTTTGGTTTTGGGTTGGCTACCGATTTAAAGTGCATGTAAACCCCAACAATTAATTTTATCCTATTTGGCCTGTTGTGCAATTGAACATTCTTTATTATATGTGGTTAAAGCGGAACTTCAGTCATTTTTTCACCTTTCCATCTATTAAATCTTCTGCCCTTGTTTTAACTTTGGATAGTAAAACATTTTTTTTCTGGTAGTAAAAACCTTATAAAGCTCACTTCTTGCTTCTTGAATGGTAAAAAGCCTAGGCTTATGGCATCATGCACAGCTCTCTCTCTCTCTCGTTCTTTAGAGAGTTTGCAAGGAAGGGAGGGGGGATGAGTCCTAAGAGGGCCAATGAGAGCTGAAGAGCTAGAGGGGTGTCTTTGTAAATTCAGGAAGTGAACAGGCAGCAGCTTCAGCTGCCCACTGTTAAAATTATTGCAGCCAGACTCGGTGGAGGGAGATTTCTGCAGTATACATGCGTCCCCAGGGTACAAACAAGATGGGGACTGTAGGTTTGTTCTTAAGTTCAATCTCTTTGTAAGTAAGAACAGCTACATTTTTTAAGTGTAGCTCCAGCTTTTTGGATAGCATAGAGAAGGGTTATCACCCCTGTAACATTTGTTTTGCTGTCTGTGCCCCTGTTCATCAGATTTCTCCTCACTTTCTGTCCCAATGACAATTGGATTTTGAAAATTTTGGGTTGTTGTGGAAACCTGGACTGGTGATAAAGCATCAGTGGAGAAACCTTTTTCCCATAATAACTCTTACGGCAGTGAATTTCCCTTCCTAGGGGTAGATTTCCTCTCACTTCCAGAATCGCAGTATATATAGAATAATATGCAAAGTGGTTGGAGGGAAGCTTCAGAATGGCAAAGATGTTTTTATTACAAATTATGTGAGCAGACTGCAGTTCCACTTCAAGTCCAAAAGAACCTGTTTATCCTGTGAGAAGTTCAGAGCTGCCCCTTGTTCTGTTTATCTGTCAATGTTATCACAATAATCTAATCAGCCACCCCATTTCATATCTTGGACTACAAAACACCACTTCTTATGGGGTGAAGAAGGGGGGGGGGGATTCTGTAGCTTAGCAAAAGAGAGCTTGGCATTCCTGGCACCAGTTCTTGATTTCAGTCCAGAAAATGCATGTGTGCCCTCGGGCCACAAAAGAAAGTTAGGAGCAGAGTGTGTTTCTGTGAGATATACAGTTCTGTTCTGTTAATTGCATGGACTATATAGGGGTAGAACATGGGCAAATGGGCAGATGGGCAGATGGGCATATATTGAAGGGGTGCACTGCATAAGAAGAAGTAGCACTTGGGGCTTAAACCTTTTATTACAAAGCTTTAGATTGTTGCATGCATTTTCATGTGCATGTTCCCATGCTAACCTGCATTAATCTGTGTTTGTTTTTTTTTTTTCTCATGCATTTTAAAGTAAACCATGACTGTCCTTTTGCTGTCCCATCTTACACTACCTGTCCATAGAGGCTGTTGTAAGCTCTTTCTTTATCCTTTTTTGTTGTAAGCTCTTTCTTTATCCTTTTTTGTTGTGAGCTCTTTATTTAACTTTTTTCTCCTGTCACCGATCCCAAGCAATTCCGAAATGGCGCCACACTAAGTCTACCAACGAAAGTAATGGAATTGATTAAAAAGACAAATGACTACTCACACTCACAAGAAGCAAACCGGCATATCTGTATGTAAACGGCCTCAGTAGCTTGCAATCCCAGTGTCATCTAATTGGTCCCAAGGTGTATGCGGCTCATTTGGCTGGCGTGTATTCTGGAGAGGATGGGGGAGCGCTGGCGGAAGGCAGTGGCGACCAGCATGAAACCTGGTTTACTTTCATTGCCACACTTAGTCTGGCACCCCCTTTTATTCTTTTTTATGTCCTGCTTTACTCCTATGTGGAGCTGTCACTAATGTTGCTCAAATGTATACGGATGTGTCTCCCAATAGACTTTTTATTAAGACCTACTGTATTCGTTCCTCCAGCACCATTCCTTTTCCTTGTGCAGATTCTTTGTAAAAATCTGATCACTTTTAGTTTTTCTTTGTTTCTTTATCACTTATTTCTCTTTTGGCCGGAAATAGTTTTATTTTTTTTTCCCTCGCCTCAGCCAAAAAAAAATAGACTAGCTTAGACAAAAAGGGAAGAAGAGATGTTGTCATTGTATCCAGACTTCAACTTTACCTTCAAAAGTCCATTTTTTAGTCATGAGTTTTTACAGCTACTATCTAGGGATTGATAAAGAGCTGGAAGAAGAGCAATAAAGAGCGAGCAACAACCTCTATGTACTGTTCAATGGTACAGCTTAAGGAATGGCTTGGCTTATTTTAAGAAGCAGTTTAGGAAAAAAGAGAAGCTGAAAATAACAATTTGTGTACTATGCAAAAGCACATGACATATACTACACTTTTATATGAAAATGACAAGTGCATACCTTTTTGCTTTTTGTTTTTGCTTTTTTGTTGCTTTTTGCTTTTTGTTTTTTTTTGCTCTGTAATCTGTTCAAATGATAATTTAAGAAACAAAAGACGTGTGTTTTTTTTTTTTTTTTTTCTTTTTCTGTTTTGGTAACTTTCTACAGATTTGAACAGGCCTTTTTGAACTATTGTAGTTTTTATAACTGTATTTGATTTCATCAGCAGGTTGTTGTGTAATTTAAATGTTTAATGACTGCCATTAATATGGATAATACCAGCAAGAAATCCAGATATTCTAGAAGCCATTTAATTCATTCACCCCTGGGTTACCCTCCAAGGTGTGGGGCATTTCATAAATGATTTCATGACTTTTTGCGGTACAGCACTGCGTCAATTTAACTGACAATTGCGCGGTCATGCAACGATGTACCTAAACAAAGTTGACGTGTTTTTTGGTGGTATTCACAAAAAAGACCAATAATGTTGAAAGAAAAAAAGCAATATTTTTCACTTTTTGCTATAATAAATATCCCCCCCAAAAAAAAAAAAAATATATATATATATATATATAAAAAAAATCTTCCTCAGTTTAGGCCAATATGTATTCCTCCTACATATTTTTGTTAAAAAAAAAAAATCGCAATAAGTGTATATTGAGTTGGTTTGCGCAAAAGTTATAGCATCTACAAATTGGGGATATATTTCTGGCATTTAAATTTTTTCTTATTAGTAATGGCGGTGATCTGCGATTTTTATTGGGACTGCGACATTGCGGCAGACAGATCGGACACTTTTGACACTATTTTGGGACATAGACATTTATACAGCGATCAGAGCTTCAAATAGCCACTGATTACTGTATAAATGTCACTGGCAGGGAAGGGGTTAACACTAGGGGACAATCAAGGGGTTAAGTGTGTTCTCTCAGCATGTTATAAGTGTAGGGGGGATGGGCTACCACTGACATGACAGATATCGATGTTCCCACTTACGGGGAACAGAAGATCCCTGTCATGTCACTAGGCAGAACAGGAAAAATGCCTTGTTTACATAGGCATTTCCCCGTTCTGCCTCTCCTCGCCGAGATTGTGGGCCACCGGTGGCCATCGAGTCTGCAGGACCCACGGGCACGCTCCCATGGCACGCGCTCGATATCCTGCTTTTGCAGACTGACGTACAAGTACGTCTGTTTACACAGGAGTGCCATTCCACCAACATATATCGGTGCGAGCCGGTCGGCAAGCGGTTAAACTTGCTAGAGAAACTATTGAGTACTGTCCACTTAGCCTACCGTGCCCACCCATCCGCCGTACATAGCGGGAGTAACTATGGGGTTAAATTCACCCTGTCAGTTCAGTAACAAAATCCAGAAGGAACTTTTCTGCAATAGAAGAACTATTATACTCTCATCAACAGCCCATGCCTACTACTTCCCCTCTTATCCAGTGCTGCAGCCTTCATCAAACTTTTCAGCATTTTACATTTCCATTAGTGTCATATGTCTGTTGTGTTTTATATGTCATTATAGGACATGTGGGGGTTAAAGGATGGAGACATAGGCATCTGTATCCCAACCACAGCACCACCTGCATGGAGTTTGCATGTTCTCTCTGTGCCTGCGTGGGTTTCCTTCCACACTCCAAAGACAATGATAGTATGTGAAATGCCTCCTGTCTAAATTGGCCCTAGTATGTGTATGTATGAATGTGAATTAGGGAGCTTAGATTGTAAGCTCCTTGAGGGCAATATATATGTAAAACGCTATTTAAATTGACGGCGCTATTCAAGTACCTGTAATACATAAATTTGAAAGTCTTGAGGTGTCAGATGCTGATGCTGAGTCCAACAGGCTGTAGCTCTGGAGGGAAGGTCACGGCCCACTGAAGAGGTGAGTATAATACCTCTTAATGCATGGAACTTTCTTTTGGATTTTTATTACGTAACTGACAGGGTCACTTTAAGCTAGTCATACATGTTAGTCTAATTCTACAATTTGTGTACAGTCCTTTTTAGTTTGGAGGTCAGCAACCAGCTGATCACAATTTACCTGTCGATCAGAAATGTTTGACGGGTAGATCACAACTAAGCTGTGGCAGCCACCAGCTCCAGACCCTGGCCACTGCCTCATAGACCTCGGATCAGAGGGTCTATTGCAGAACCAAAGAAAGTTCTAGGTTCCTCCTGGGCTTTGACATGTCAGATAACACAGCCAAGGAAAGCCCTGAAAGGGAGTGTTGCTGAATACCAGTGTGAGAGAATGAGGGTCGTCAGTGTAATGGTCCTGCATCCTGGGCTCACGAATATCTGTGTGCGTAGCAGCTATTTTGTTCAAGTCGCAAGTCTTCCATGTCATCTTGAAAATGCAACTGCAGTGACCTCCACCCCGCTCTTCTTCAGTTCATACACCCGTTTGATCCCAAATAAAAAAGGAATACCAGGCCAGTTTGACAGTTCTCATGTACCATCAAACCAGGAACATCTGTCAGGTTTGAGAACTGATAATACCTCATCCACATGCTTTGTCTCCTGCATTAAAATTGCCTACCTGGCCGTCGGCTCCTGTACAGCGAGCTGCTCAGCTTACCTCTCTTGCTTCTCACATCTGGCTAATGTACAACTGTCCCCTACGTTCTGGTAAGTAATCTTCACCTCCGTGCTGCATGCTACTGACTCTTGCAATCGGCTGACCTCTGAACTATAAGTTAGGCCTAGTTCACACTTTAAAGTGGTTGTAAACACTAAGGCTGGGTTCACACTGATGCAAATTTGTATGCAGGTTTCCTCACATCCAATCCTCATGACAGGAGACTGACTGTTTCTCAATGGAGCCGGTTCACACATCACCGGGGCGGCCGCGGAGCGCACTGCAGAGAAGGGTCCTGTGTGTCTTTGGCTCAGTTTCAGGTCCGACTTCAGGCTAAAATTCTGACCTGGTTCGCCCCTGAAACTGAGAACAGGGACTCATTGGACCCCCTGCTGTGAACCGCTCTGCATTCTCTTCTCAGCATCCGTTCAAAGTTTAGAATTTTATAAGCTTGTCCGGGAGTTAAAAAAAAAAGGGGGTGGGGGGGGGGGGGGTTGGCACACAGAGAGTTGAAGTTCCACTCTGCAGAGCTCAGTGAGGAGAGGTCTGACAGCTGATTGGAGGGAAGGGGAAATACCCCCTTCACACAGGAACAGAGATGAGGCTGCCAATCAGCTGCAGGTCCCTCCCCGTCACCATTTTTCTCATTTTTTGGTGTTATAAAAACTTGTCAGAAGTGATTCATGCTGATAGCAGAGGAACAAAGCAGCAGACAAAAATGACACTTGTGATGCTCTAAATTGAGTCAAGCACACACTATAGAGGGATATGCATTGTTCATATTTCATGTCCAAGGTTTACAACCACTTTAAGTGCTGCTCTCTGGGATCTTTTTATTCCTTTCCATGTTTTTCTGGTAGATCCAATCTCTCCTAAGTTGTACAAACGCATGCACCATTGTGCCCCATTTTTACCTATATTTTGTCAATTGAATTTTGACCTCAATACTACATCGTTGCCATACAAAGGCCAAAGGGGCGTCCCCCAATGCACTTCTGTGCATGCTTTTGTATAATGTTATTAGGATGTTTGGTAGCAATAACACATTTATCAATTTCTCAAGATTTTTGTTCTTCACTCCTAAGTTGCTTACTCTTGCTTTACATTTACCAAAACACCAAGACATCATGCAGAGCATACTTTTAACATTTCGATCAATTTTTCTAGTCAGCAAGCCATTGTTGTACTACATTGATGTCTGTAGATCTAAGGCCCCATGCACACGAGCCGCAGATGCAAACTCTGCTGAACGCATGTTTTAAAAAGCAGAAACCTGCGTTTAAAAACGCGCGTTTTGCTGTGTTTTCATGTCGCGTTTAGACGCGTTTAGACGCGTTTGCGTCTATAAGCATTTGTAAAGATAACATCATATAGACCCTCCCCAAGCTCAGAAAGCATGTATTATTAACTATTTCTGCCATTGTGTGAGCAGCAGCAGCAGAGAGAGCAGTTGTACACTTGCATTTGCCTCTCTTTCTGTGTTTTTTTTTGGAAATGGATCCCATATTGAATATATGTCAGGAAATGCTCCTGATGTCGCTCTTGATGAAGCAGCAACGTCGTCGCAAATTTGCATGAGAGGTCCAGAATCAGAGCTTGGCGATATTGGACCCATCCGTTGAGGGCACAGCGAATGTCCGTTGGATATTTCACAAACATGTATGCATTAGTGAGTATATGAGCTATCTAAACTAATTACGACATTTTAAAAAAAAATTCTAGTATTTTTTATGGTTTACCATCATATTTCTGAGTTTTGTGGTCCAAAAAATTGGGTTCCTTTAAAAAGGCTTATAAACGCAAACGCGGCTAAACGCAGGTGCCTGCGTTTAGCCGTGTTTAGCTGCGTTTTGCGTCTGAAACGTGGAAAAGCAAAGTGTCTGAACGCATTTTTTTTGCTTCTGGAAAAACGAGGTTAAACGCAACTGCATAAAAACTGGAAAAAACTAGACTGTGTACATGGACACATAGGATAACATTGCATGCGTTCAGGTGCAGTTGAAAAAAGTGTCCAACTGCCTCTGAACGCGCGTTTAACTGCGTCTCGTGTGCATGAGGCCTAAAAGGGTCCCCATGTAGTGTATATGGTCTGCTCAGAAGATAATCTTTATTTACACATTATGTAGCAAAAAAATAAATGTTTGCTGTTGTATTGCTTCTCATCTTTTTCTGTGGGTCTTTTGCTGCCTATACATGGGAAGATATGATGATTTGATATAACATCTGTTTTAATTATTGTAAGTGTTCAGACTGTGATTATAGTAGACCGGAAAATTGATTGCCTTCTGTGTTGTTAAGAGTAAGTTTGAAGTGTTAGAATATGTTCATTTATTGTTGTTGGTCAGCATTCAGGACTTATCTGCTTTGTCCTTGTAGCTCTTATTAACCAAAGCAAAAGTCTCACTCCTTCTGCAGCATTTTCCATAAGTATACAAATTGTAAAATCATATTATTCTACAGGATTTATATGGTACCAACAGTTTGCGCAGCGCTTTACAACATTAGGGCAGACAGTACAGATACAATTCAATGCAGGTGGAATCAGAGGGCCCTGCTAGTTCATTTCCAGTCTTGTTTGGGGAAACGTGCAGGTGTCTGCCTACATGTCATATCGGTGATATCGTTTTCGTCTCTGGCGTGATCATTTAAAGCAGCTCTTCATTTTTCAGTAATGATTTGTTTTTTTTTTCCTTTTACAGAAAGCCAAGTTTCTACAAAGTTGTTGCACATAAAAGAGCTCCGTGTATTATGCAATGCGTTGTTTTCTTTAACATCTCTGTAATGTATACTTTAACTGTCAGCTTTGACATAATCCTCCAGTGATAATTCTGAAAGACTTGAAGTTGTAGAGGAAGGCAGGCCTGTAAGTTGCAGTACTTCCGTGTCAAGCTGTCTCCTATTCTCCCTCCCCTTCCAACCGACTGCTGAAGAGCCATGTAATAGGATCCCAGTTATTACGCTGGTGTACACAGGGAGAGGAGGGGGGGGCATACTGCAGGAAACTAGAACTGATCGTTGGAGACTTCCCAAACACTCGCACGCCTGCTTATTGGCCTGGCCCAACTGTCAGGGTGAAGGGTGACCAGGAAGAAGAATCCAGGGAAGAGGAGAGGTGCCCAAAGCCAGGGACACCTGGGGTTAGCAAGGGATGCAGTGACCATGCATGATCTCCGCCACACACAGCTGTAAGTTGGATCCTCGAACAGCCTTAAAGGGCCATGGGGCAGTCAGGGGCAGTGGTGCTGTACAGTCAATCAGTGGTCTTTAATTTCATGTTTTAACTGCCTGTTTTATTCCTGGACTTCATGTCTATCAGGAAAGACACAGGTTAATGATCCATATCGGAGCAATACTTTATGTAAGACAGAAGCAGATGTGTCCGCTAGCTGTACTTCTGTATAAAGTGGTTTTATCTGGAGATGTCTCTTGGGGTCCTCCTGTGTTCTTCATTATTGTGATCATTTATTCATAGTGTGTCAACATATTCTGCAGTATACTGCAAACATGAGAGAAAGATAATTGTGACACAACCAGTTCCTTTGTTAGTGGCTTCTACTAGTAATAAGAGTTAAAAATGCAGCCCGGGCCAAGCCTTTGTGTGGAAGTCTGCATTTTTTCTTTTCAGTTACCATCAAGACTTTTTTTTTTTTCCACCTTCTGTTTTATATAAGCTGTAATGGTGTGCTTATGTGCTTATTTTGGAGCGATCGTGTAATGTTACGTTAACATTCTACAGCCTAATTAACAGCAAAATGTCTTTGTATAGTTAAATATAAGCCCACACAGAAATATTTCACTTGTAATTTGGATTACCTTGCCAGCTGCTTCTACCTTTTGAAGACTTTAAAAGTGAAATCTCCCAAATGGACATCTGCCAGGGCTATTACAGTGGTGCCCCCGCCTGCCAATGTTCTTTATATTTTATTTATTGTACATTCTGAAAAACTGCAGCAGCATTTTGATACCATTGCTTGACTTGGCTCTTGTGAAGATCCGAGTCAGGAACTCCAAAGGGGAAAAACAGTCATGTCAAAAATTAAGTAAACTCCATGGAAATTGTTGACCTTTTCAACATATTTTAACATGCAGACATTAGATTTTTATTCAGACAGTGCCTACAGATAAAAGCGATGAACTTGAATAAAAACGCAAGAAAAATTGCCTTTTCAATCATATATTAAGCAAAAATATAACCCTTGGTATTAGAGGCTAGTTTTTTAGCAGAGATTTTGTAGGCATTTTGTATAACTGCTCACTGGTCTATGACGTTGACACCATTAACCCTTTCGCTGCCAGTCTTTTTAGCATGCTTACGTCAAAAATCATTTTAGGCCTGAGGATTACATAAAACCCCCAAAACATATTATTTTCTGAAAGCATACACCCTAGAGAATAAAATAGTGGTAGTTCCAATTTTTTATGTCACCCAATATTACCTAAGGAAGATCCTCCCCCTTGGGCTGTTATCTGTTTTGTGTGACACCTACTTGAAGGCCAGTTACTAAATCACATGATCAATCAATTTAATACTCCACGCTGTGGGTCTGTTACCAAGTGATGCTGCCCCCACTGTGCTTATAACCTATAAATAGGATACAACCAAGGTAAGTAGAGGCAATATGGTGTAGCACTTGCAATACTATAACACAACTCCCCTGTACAATAATGTAAATAAATTCCCTTCAGTGACAACATACACTTGAAATTGTACTACAACGCTCCTCCCTCAGCTGCTTCTTTAATGTAAAGTGGAAAAAATCAATAACGCACAATATTTCAACTAGAACAATCAGTGTGCATAAATATTGAAAAGGCCATAATCGTGAATACCTCCGCGCTACCACAATGAATAGTGTCTAAGTGCAAATTATTGGGTGCTGCTCACATACATATGCGCTCCCACACATGGATGTAATGGTTATAACGAATTATGCGGTGCTCCCTTATATGTTATACGAAAAAATATATATACATCACTTATACCATAAATTAATAAATAGGTGCAAAACTGTTAAATACAGAAATAATGTAATACTCCACAGCCACATAAAATCGCCACAAATTTCTGTGAAATGTTAAGTATCCATAAATATCTAAGACTATTACAGTATTGATCCAATCAAGTCCCACAGTGAAATGTCCACAATAATTCCTTATTTACTTTGTGCTTAAGTGATAACAATATGTCGCCATGATGTGTATATATGTTTTTTCATATAACCTATAAGGGAGCGCTGCATAATTAGTTATAACCAGTGCATAAATATTGTAAACCATATCAATTCTGTGCAAACGTCAACGACACAAGTCTCTACGTGAGGTACATATATCCAATAAACTGTGTTGGGATTCAGTGTTCATAAAGTGCTTTTAAAAAAGTGTCTTGTGCCCAGAGGTAGAAAATCTAATCTCTTTACTTATTGTGACTGATATGTGCACCCCTTGTGAACACCCCACTCACCAGATCTCCATGACACTCTATAAATGGGTATATTTTCCCTCCAGCAGATTTATCCAGATTTGTTCCCCAGGACAGAAAAGTGACGGCAGAAAAAGACAGTAGTCCATCGAGTCTGCCCATTTTATTTTATTTTTTATTTTTATTTATTTATTTCCCTGTTAATCTTGTCTGAGTATAGATCTATGTTTATCCCAAGCATGTTGACTGTCTCACTACCTCTATTGGTAGTTTATTCCAATCATCAACTACCCTTTCAGTAAATTAATACTTTCTAAGATTAGTTTTGAACTTTCCTCCCAGTTAGTTTGAGGTCATGTCCCCGTGTTCTTCATTTTGGTTTAACTTCTTCATAAACTGTCCTCCAGTTTGTATATGCAAAGGGGAAAAAAAAAACAGGCAGCCTCCAATAGTGTAACGCTGTCTAATTTATACACAAGCTACAGCGCATGTAAACCACTGGAGCCACCTGCTCATCACAGACCAGAAGTATGAAAGTGGAAGTGATGTAGTATGCCCACCCAATTAGTTTTGTCACACTGACATCATCAGGAACTAGGGGTGCACAGAATGGGTTTTTTGGTGCCGAAACCGATACCGAAAATTAAAAATACACTAGGCCGAAAATCTATACCGCAAATGACCGATACCGAAACTTTATTTAAAAAAAAATATTTTTATACAGGAGACGGTCAGAGACTGGGGACATGGTACAGGAGACGGTCAGAGACTGATGACATGGTACAGGAGACGGTCAGAAACTGGAAATGGTACAGGAGATAAATGCAGCCTTACCAGTGCCCAACATTTAGTTAAAGTGTTTTGTAACCCTAAAAAAATAAAAAATTAAAATGTTCCTATAAAGCATGTTATACAGCACAGTGCTTGTGTGATGCTGCTGTGTAATTTGGCCCTTTCTATCGCCTAAAATACCTGGCTGATTCTGCCTGGTGCTGCCCACCCCCCCCCTGTAAACTGACCACGTTTTTAATGGCTGCTGGGTCCTGACACCGTGGTCAGTTTACGTACTCATGTGACTGCATGCCGATCTCCTCCTCTCTTCCCTACTGATGTCAGCAGGGGATTCTCAGCCCTTCCCCCTGTAGTTGTCAGATTGGTAGGGGAGACCGGGAGTCGCATACACTGGGGAACATCATGTTATCTAACACTGGAAACTATAGTAAGAAAAAAACAAAGTGGCTTTACAACCACTAAGGGAGGTGCGTTGTAGTACAGTTCCATGTGTATGTTGTCACTGAAGGGAATTTATTTATATTATTGTATAGGGTAGTTGTGTTTGAAATATTGCAAGCCTTACACCATATTTTCTTTTACTTGGCTTTAAATTGCATGGTGCAAATCAAGTCTGCCTTTTGCTAGAAAATGTGTTTTGTATCGAAGGGCTTTGACTGTTGTCTTTTTTGTCTGTGGATTCCAAGATATAGATTTACATCGTTTCTTTCCCCATGAGGCCTGTGCTCCATCTTATATATTAGAGCAGTGGTCTCCAAACTGCGGCCCTGGGGCCAGATGTGGCCTTTAGCTTACTTCTATCCGGCCCTCGGGACACTTTTCCTCCAACTGACAATAATGATGAGGCACCATCCCTCCCACTGACACCAATGATGGGGCACAATTCCTCCTACTAAAACCAATGATGAGGCACTATTCCTCCCACTGGCACCAATGATGGGGCACAATTCCTCCTACTGACACCAATGATGGGGCCTTATTCCTCCCACTGACACCAATGATGGGGCCTTATTCCTCCCACTGACACCAATGATGGGGCCTTATTCCTCCCACTGACACCATCGATGGGGCACTGTTCCCCCTACTAAGACCAATGATGGGACCTTATTCCTCCCACTGACACCATTGATAGGGCACTGTTTCTCCTGCTAAGACCAATAATGGGGCATCATTCCTCCCACTGACACCATCAATGGAGCACTATTCCTCCTGTTAAAACCAATAATGGGACAGTGTTTACGCCCACTGATTTCTGGGACATTTTCTACTCACATTGGCCAAAGTCTGGCCCCCTTGAAGCCTGAAGGACAGTAAATTGGCCCTTTGTTTAAAAAGTTTGGAGACCCTTGTAAATTAGAGCATGGTTATGGAGGAGGGCGGATTGATATTCAACACTCTTACCCAGCCTGGCAGACATGTGATAGCAGTGGGTTCTGGTACCTCGGCACAATACTAAATTCATTATACTTTACACCTCGCCCTTACTCCTGAAACGCATTGAGTTTGAGGGATAATCCCACTCCCAGTCTGTAATTGTAAGTGTCCTGATTATTTACAATTACTATTTGGTTTCCAATTGTGATAATAAATGTCTATACTGGAGGTGTGTGATGCTCTCTTGACGAGTTCTATGAAATATATTGGCGCAGTATGGGGCTGTACTTTTAATGTTTTTAATTTTGTATGTGAATAAAATCAGATGTTTTTATACCATACATTGTCTGGGTACCTCAATGCCTCTTGCACACTGCAGCTTAAAAAAGCTCAGTACAGCATTTTATTTTACTGATCTAAGATGCAGCCCATTGTTTTAGAATGTGCCTTTTTTTTACGCTCGTAAGGTCCGGCGCAGTATGCCAGACCTTCAGAGCGCATGCCCAGGTGATGTCAGCGGCTGCATCCAGGGTGGATATCTTCTAACCACTTGCCGACCAGCCGCCACAGTTTTACTGTGGCAGAATGGCACGGCTGGGCAAAACGACGTTGTGTAACGTCACTTTTGCCCTGTGGCCACTAGGGGCGCATGCCCGCTGCTTGCCCCCGGAGCCAATGTGAGTGCAATCACCGCCGGGCTCCCGCAATATAGCACTAATCGCTGTATAAATGCCAATGGTCTCAAAAATGTGTCAAAAGTGACCGCCATAATGTCGCAGTCCCGATTTAAAAATCGCAGATCGCCGCCATTACTAGTAAAAAAATAAAATAAAATTATAATAAAAATACCATAAAACTATCCCCTATTTTGTAGACGCTATAACTTTTGCGCAAACCAATCAATATACGCTTATTGCGATTTTTTTTTTTTTTTTTTATCTTTTACCAAAAATATGTAGAAGAATACATATCTGCCTAAACGGAGGAAAAACATTTTTTTTATATATATTTTTGGGGGATATTTATTGAAGCAAAAATTTCAATATGTTGCGTTTTTTTTTTCAAAATTGTCGCTCTTTTTTGTTTATAGCGCAAAAAATAAAAACGGCAGAGGTGATCAAATACAACCAAAAGAAAGCTCTATTTGTGGGAAAGAAAGGACGTCAATTTTGTTTGGGTGCAACGAATGCGCAATTGTCAGTTAAAGCGGCGCAGTGCTAAATCGCAAAAAGTGCTCTGGTCAGGAAGGGGGTAAAATCTTCTGGGGCTGAAGGGGCTTAACGGTGCATGTTTAGTGGATATTCATTTCACCTACAGGTAAGCCTTATTATAGTTAAATATAATTTAAAATTCTAAATCCATGTTTGTACACACTAAATACACTTCTATTTATATTCTATTTAAAGTATATCTAAAACCAATCTTTACATACAGTAGGTAAAACTTGGAACCCCCCTGTCCAGTTTGTGTGTTTTTTTTTTTTTTTGTGTTCATAAAATAAGATGCGAAAGTGAGATGTCTCCAGAGTGAGAGAAAATCCAATGACTGGACTCATTTCAATCCAATTATGGGCAGAGGGTTGTACAGAAGTTCATCTACAGATCGACTTCTGTACAACGACCCTATTGGATTTTCCCTGCTCGATCAGCGCTGTGGGCTATAGCCTGCAATGCTGATCAGTGTATTCTGATGGTGAGGAAGTCTCCCAGCTGTCGGAGCACAGTATCTCAGCAGAAGGATTCTCCCATCCACAGAGTTCGTTTTTTTTCATTCCACCCGCTGGTTGAACAAAAAAAAAAAACTGATCACTTTTTTTAGGCCTCTTGCACATTTTTTTTTTTTTTTTTTACTGATCTGAAATGAGATGCATTGTTGTCTATGGAACCATGCACACAGCTGAGTAAAGATCAGTAATAGAGCAATGGCTATAGAGCAGTAAAACAAAAATAGAAAATGTTACATTTGAGTGCAGTAGTTGACTCGCATTCACTTGTTTACTCAACTAAAAGCATGCTTACGCGGGTATAAACGAGTATATTACAACACCGGCAATGAAGACAAATTTTACTCATCTATACTCAACATTACTCAGGTCTTTACACAGATTTTTTACTCAGGGACTTTCTGACAATACGTTTTTGAGTAAATATCAGTAAATTATTACGCCCGTGTGCAAATGGCCTTAGACAGTTGTCACTGGAACAGGTGTTCCAAATGGAAGAATTCCCCTTCAAATTTTGGATTTCCTGTTCATTTCTGCCCTGGTAACAAAGCTGAACTGGGATAGATAGTGCAGGTGAAATGCCCAAGAAGTAATGGACAGAAAAAAAATAACCTGACATTGGGTTCTGGCTAATTAATAATTTATCGAAGCAGCAGAGAAAAATAATAGACAAGGGTAATAAAGCATATATTCAGGGGGGGGGGGGGGAATCACTCGGTACATCTGCAATACACACAAATTTCCCTTTTGTTTTTTTTTTCGCCGAGACTGCTTACACACTGAGGCGCTTTACAGCCACTACAGCGCTAAAAATCGCGCCGGTAAAGAGCCTCTCCTCTCACTCCAGTGTGAAAGCCTGAGTGTTTAAACACTGGAGCGGTGCTCTTGCAGGACGGAAAAAAAAGTCCTGCAAGCAGCATTTTTGCAGCGCTGTAGGAGGGGTGTATACACTGCTCCTAAGGCGCCCCTGCCCATTGAAATCAATGGGGCAGCGCCACCAAAGCGCCGCTGCAGCAGTGCTTTGCGGGCGGTTTTAACCCTTTTTCGGCCACTAGCACCGGTTAAAAGTGCCCCACTAGCGGTTGAATAGCGCTGCTAAAACAACAATAGCGGCGCTTTACCGCCGACGCCTCGGTGTGAAAGCACCCTTACAGACCCCTGCAAGTATAGAAAAATACCTGCTAGAAATGTACTTGACTCCTAATTTCCTGTGGTAAGCTGGCAACACAGCGTTTTTTATAGACAGAGTGGTATCAGCCCTGCCCAGTTTTATTTTTATAAGCTACACAACCCAGTCCACTTCCTTTATTTCCAAAGCATAGGCACTAAAGCTGGCCTCACACAAGTAGAATTTTGTTTGAAAATTCTCATTTTTGGAACATTCGTTAAATTTTTTAATCGTTAATGGGATCAAATCGATTATCATTTTCAACTGTAATGACAAAAAAACTAGCAGGATGGAACTTTTTTTTCATGAAAGTATAAGGCTTCATGTAGACTGTTGCTGGTAAACGGACGTTTAGGAGCTTTTGGGCATTTTTTTTTCAGCTGCCCGTGAACTCTCTTCTATGTTATCTTATCAGTACTTGTACACAGGGTCGTTTCTAGTCGTTTCTAGGCAGTTGAGTTTAGAAGCATTTTTTTTGGAAAGCAAAAAAATGGGTTCAGGACGGATGTTCAGAGCCATGTGACATGCCAAATGCCTGTAACAGCTTGTAAATGCGGTAACTCGCGTTTAGCCACGTTTCATTTACAGGCGTTTTTTAATGGAGATACATTTTTGACTATTACATTTTTTTTATTTTTTTTTTAAAGCGTGTGAATGTGTTCTTTTGTTTGGAAAAAATTCAACATACTCTATTGTAATATATGTTTAACCACTTCCCGCCCGGTCAATAGCAGATTGACATCCGGGAAGTGGTTCTGTTATCCTGACTGGGCCTCATATGACGTCCTTTAGGATAACATGCCGCCGCTCGCGGCGATCGGTGGAGCGTGTGTGTCTGACACACTGGTGGAGGCTCTTTACCACGTGATCAGCCGTGTCCAATCATGATGTAAACGAGAAAAGCCGTTGATCGGCTTTTCCTCACTCGCGTCTGACAGACGCGAGTAGAGGAGAGCCGGTCGGCGGCTCTCCTGACAGGGGGGGTCTGTGCTGACTGTTTATCAGCGCAGACTCCCCTCGGATGCCCACACTAGACCACCAGGGAAGTGGGCAACATGTGGATGGCCAGGTATGTACACCATGGCCATCCACATGTACAAATGAATGCCCTATCTGTGCCAATCAGTGCCCACAAATGGGCACTGACTGGCACCATGATGAAACAAATTAAATCAGCAATGCCACCCATCAGTGTCCAGCAGTGCCACCCATAAGTACCAATCTGTGCCACCCATAAGTGCCCATCAGTGCCACATACCAGTGCTGCCTATCAGTGCCACCTCATCAGCACCCATCAGTGCCTGTCAGTGCAGCCATATCAGTGCCCATCTTTGAAGAAGAAAACTTATTTACAATTTTTTTTAACAGAAACAAAGAAAAACTTATTTTTTTTCACAATTTTGTGTCTTTTTTTATTTGTTGCACAAAAAATAAAAATCGCAGAAGTGATCAAATACCACCAAAAGAAATGTCCATTTTTTCGGAACAAAATAATAAAAAATTTGTTTGGGTACAGTGTTGTATGACCGCGCAATTGTCATTCAAATTGCGACAGCTGAAAATTGGCTTGGGCAGGAAGGTGTCTTAGTGCCTGGTATTGAAGTGGTTAAGAAGCACCGAAGAAACCCATTTAATACTTATGGGGTTCCATTCAAACAGCAGGTCTAATCTAAATTTTAAGGGCTTTCAAATGGAGTTACAGTAAAACAGCGAGCATAATTTTGTTAAGGAAACCTGCTTGTAATCCAAAGCATTTGTATATCAAAGAGACTTTCCCCACAAGAAATAATGGGAACTCAGATTTGTTCCACAACCATTTATTTATTCATTAGTCCTTCAGTTTATAGTCCATATAAAAAGATTACAGTGAGAAGTGTAACTGCGCTGATCTCAAAAATATTACATATATATCTTACCACAAAGCACGTGAACAAATATTATGTGATACATCAAACAATTGCTGCATAATACTACATTTCCTCAATCCTGCATAGTGATGGCAAAAAAGTAGAAAGTGATGATAATAATAAAAATTGTGTATTCAATATAGAAACAGTCCCCTTGATCCTCTGTGTATAAATGGAACATCCAAATCCCACATGCACAAGTTCAAATCTGTGACTGGAATAAACTTTTCATCAATTCGTGAGACACCACCACCTTCTGAAATGGTCACTCACCAGAAACAAGTAAAAAATGCGCCTTTGGTTTATGCTGGGTTAACCACTCCACTCTGTTTTGAAGATTTCCCAAATTGGTTGCCAGCGGTTACTCGTTATGCTTCCACATCAACCTGTTTAAAATGTATTTAAGACCATAAAATAGGTATATAAATATACCCTTACAAGTAAAGTGCCCTTGGACCGGCACTGAGTCTTTCGAGGAGTTTGTTTTATGGCTAGCTTGCGCCATTTCTGTGTCCCGAGATCTGCCTGCAGTTCAAGCCTCGATCTGGTGCGGGCTGGGGCAGGACATGACATAGGCATTTACCCAGAAGCCTCATTTTCAGGCAGATCCGAGCGGGCCATCCAATTGACTCCTATGGGGAGACGGATGTCAGTGGAGATGTGTCCGGTGACACCCGTCTGCCAACTGATCCGCTAAAATCAGACGTATGTCGATACGTTCGCCATCCGTCTTATCGGATTGGATGAGATCTGATGAAAACAGACATGCTGTCCATTTTCATCCTATCTCCATAGAAATCAGCGGCGCTCTGACAGGCCCCTCCCCGCTCAGTGAGCAGAGACGGACCTGTCATCCGTCTGCTCAGCGGAGATCAATGGAGCGATCTCCTGGTGAGCTTGGTGGTCTCAGCTTGATATTAATTTATTTTTAGATCCGTTCAGCAGTTTTAAATTGTTATACAAATATATATTTGAAATCAAATCTTTTTTATTTTGTGGAAATAACATGGTGTTGGCAGATTTCTGCCAGCCACAGGCTGTGTCACGCCCCTCCAGTCTGTGTCTTAGAATAAGAGGGAGGTGAAGCCTCCCATCAATCTACATGTAATATACCGTCCCCGTTGTGTTTAGCTGGTTAGTGGGCATGGAGTAGGCTGTCATTTACCACACTCTGTATACACCCACATGTGTGTTTCTATAGTAGAGCTGCACGATTCTGGCTATAATGAGAATCGCAATTTTTTTTGCTTAGAGTAAAGATCACGATTCTTGTGGCTTAACATCATCTTTCACATTTATACAAAAAAACTGGGCTAACTTTATTGTTTGGTTTATATTTTAATGCATTGAAGTGTATTTTTTCCCAAAAAAATGCGTTTGAAAGACCGCTGCGCTAATACAGTGTGACATAAAATATTGCAACAATCGCCATTTTATTCCCTAGGGTCTGTGCTAAAACAATATATTTAATGTTTGGGGGTTCCAAGTAATTTTCTAGCAAAAAATACTGATTTTAAATTTGTAAGAAACAAATGTCAGAAAAAGGTTGTCTTTAAGTGGTTAAACTTCCCTCATTTACACACTGAAGTTCATTCCTTTAATCTAAGAATGAAAAGTTACAATGTTTCTAGATATCTATCAGCTCAGAGAATGGTGTGAAAAACTTGTCAGGCTGCCCATTTTTTCTTTTGACAGCTGAGTGAGCAGAGAAATCTCTACACTTGTTACATGAATCAATCTGAGAAATTCTGCATAGAGATCGTGAGGGGGTTGAATCGAGATCACAATTTTTTTTTAAACAATTAATCGTGCAGCTCTACTCTATAGTCACATGGGCTGCTCAGATGTGATAGGGAGGAAATGCTCAGCATAGAAACTCACTAAAAACTATTCATGTGCAGAGTTGCCAGCACTGCTCTGCCAAATCCCTCACTGAATTGGAGACATGAACAGAAGGTGGAGATGGAGAACAGCAGGATCAACCAGGTTTTTTGCAGAATACAGTAAAACAAATCTCATAGTGACTGAGAGAGTATGAACCGCATGTGATACAGTATTTATGGATATTTATTTTTTTATCATATGGGTTTAGTGACACTTTTCTAAAGGGTAAGTTCACCTTTACAGAAAAATCTGTAAGCCCCCGTACACACGGTCAGAAATTCCGACCACAAAATACGTCCGATTTTTTTTTTTCCCGACGGATTTTGTCCGAAACTGGTGTTGCATACACACGGTTGGACAAAGTTGTCGGAAATCCGATTGTTCCGAACGTGGTGACGTTCGTTGCGTACGACGGAACTACATAGAGGCTAGTAGCCAATAGCTTTCATCTCATAATTTGATCTAAACATGCGTGGCACTTTGTCCGTCGGAAATTCTCTACACACGATCGGAAAAAAGTCAGATCGGATTTTCTCAAATTTTTTCAGTCGGAAATTCAGACGGAAAAGCCTGCTAGAGCCCACACACGATCGGATTTTCCGACAACATAATCCAATCGGACTTACATAGGACCCGCCCCCCTCCCCCACTCAAGAGGGACGTTTAGGAGTATTTTAATTGGTGGGTGCCATTACATTGGTGAGGAGGGGGTCCCGTGTAAGTTCACCTTACAGATTTTTCTGTAAAGGTGAACTTGCACTTTAAATACGAGCTCCTTGTTTAGGGTTTACATACACGTTTACACTCGAAAACTGAGCAAAAAAGTTTTGGCTGAAGATACTTTATATCAAAATGTCAGTACCCCATTACTACTGTACTGATTAAATGGTCCCTGCTGTAAAAATGTAAGGCGGCATACTACTCAGACTACATGTAAGCCTAATGCTGATTGTATGGATTTTATTTTTATTTATTTTTTATTCAATTTTTCATTTTTTTTTTTTTTTTCAAATATGTTCACACAGCTAGTTCAGCAACTTTGGATTAACGTAAACCTAGATTTCCTAGAGATGGTAGAATATATGGCATTTAATATATGAACTTCAAATATATTCACACAATTTTAAAAAAGCTTGTTACCTGTGGTAAATCCTAAGACACTATTTGACCCTTGACTTGCTCTATTTAGCACAGCTTTGTGTCTGTTCAGAGTATTCTCTTCTATGGTGACCTCTGGCACACTTGCTGTGAGGTGTTCTTTTGAAGGAACACCTCTAAGGAAGCCATTGATTGAGCTGTCTAATGTTGCATGTGCTGGGTCTGACCAGAAAAGCTAGAAATTTCACACTCAGCAGAGTGATAAAAGAGCTGATAAGAGGAGTTTGACTGACCGTATCCACTACAAATCCTATCTGAGCCAGCCGAGGATCGTGTATTGTCAGTCTTGTATCCAAGCTGGTCTCCTGACGGGGTACATGGGAATCAGTCAGGCAATAGTTCTGTGCCCACCATGAGTGCTGTGTAAAATGAGCTTAAACATATCTTATTGGACTACTGGAATTGTAGGAGTTTTTTTTTACATCGGTTTCCTTGCTCTGATTTAGAATTTTGGTTTAGAACATTGTTCATTGACCTGGTGCCATTGCGATGACCTTGTAATCTCACAGATCACTGCTGAGTTAAAACCTTCACTCCCAAAATTGACTTTTCCTTCACTATAACCCTCCCCTCTAATTGAAAAAGCTTATTTGTTTTTTCCTCCTCCAGCCTGCTGGAACCCAGGCTAGAATGATGTGTGCCCGCCCCTGTGGCCTCCTGGGAATTCCCTGAAGGCTGCAAGAGCAGGGGCACTTATCTGTATGGGGTGGACCTGGTGGCATGTCATCAGGGCTGACTGCAAGATCCTGGAAAAGATATCCAGCTCACAATGACGTAGGAAAGGAAGATGAAGCTAGCACAACAAGCCAGGTAGAAACGATGACCATTATCACCAAAGGCATGCTTTGGGAAAATGTCTAAACTGGTCAGTTTAGTTCCACTTTAATAGTGGTGGCATTGGAACTGAACTGTCAGAATTTCATCATAATAACCCAGTTATTACAATTATCTTTACTAGAATCCGTCTTTCTGCCACACATGGCAGAGTTTCTCTTTCCTGGGTGAGTTATTTAACTTTATAATTGGTGAATGGGGTAAAGGAAGTTTGTAATCGTTTTCATAATATTTATTTATTTATTTATTTTTAAGTAGTTAAGAGTAAACTAAACAAAGGTGGTTCATTACAGGTTCGCCAAACACGTTTGCACATGCCAACCCCTATTGAAGTCAACCATTCCCTTTTTCATTCTGCTACCGACGGCCTTTACGACAAAATCGCACCCCTGCCCTGCCCAGACCTAACCACTGCCATCTACAATAACATGCTGTCATCCTCCCTGGATGCACTTGCTCCTCTTTCTAGACCAAAACCAGGCCTCATCCTCCACAAACCTAACGACGCCAGAAGTCTCACAAGACGCCACTGTGCTCCTGAGCGAGCGTAGCGTAAATCTAAATCCCTGCAAGACTTTACCTTCTACAAATCTGCCCTTCTCAAATACAACTCCTGCTTCCACACTGCTAAACAAACCTACTACAACACTCATCAAAACCCTCTCATCCAAACATCATCAGCTCTTTTCTACCCTTAATTTCTTACTTCACCCCCAACTGCCCCCTCCCACCAACTTGCTTACCACTCAGGAGATTGCCAACCATTTCAAAAGCAAAATCGACACAATTTGCGAGGAGATATCCAGCATCAAACTTCCTCCCCTAACCAACACATTAGGTCCAACACAACACTCATTACTCTCCTCCTTCTGCCCTGTTACCACTGAGGAAGTGGACAAACTCCTCTCCACGTCTTCAACCTCTACCTCTCCTCTGGCACCTTTCCCCTCCAAACATGCACTGGTCACCCCCATACCTAAAAAAACAAACAAAACCCTCACTAGACCCCACCTGTCTAAATAACTTAAGACCCATCTCCCTGCTCCCATTTGCTTCCAAGCTCATTGAACGCCCACAACCAAATGAGTCGCTACCTCACTGAAAACAACCTTTGTTTGATTGTTTATCAGCGTAGCCCCCCCTCGGATGCCCACCCAGGACCACCAGGGATGGCCACCACTGATGACCACCAGGTATGGCATACCTGGTGGCCATGGGTGGCAATGTGTACCCACACATGATGCCAATCAGTGCCCACCAGCACAACCTGCCAGTGCCTCTTAATCAGTGATACCAATCAGTGCCACTCATCAGTGACCATCTATAAGTGCCCATCAGTGCCACCCATGAGTACTTATCTGTGCTGTCTTTTAGTGCCCATCAGTGCTGCATATCAGTGCCACTTCATTGGTGCCACCTCATTTGTGCTCATCAGTGCCCGGCAGTGAAGGAGAAAACTTAGTTATTTACAAAATTTTATAACCGAAAAGAAGAAAAACTTTTTTTTTTTTTTTTCCAAATTTGTTTAGAAAAAAATAAAAAACGCAGAGGTGATCAAATACCACCAAAAGAAAGCTCTATTTGTGGAAAAAATGTAGTTTGGGTACAGTGTAGCATGACCGCGCAGTTGTCATTTAAACAGCAATAGCACTGAAAATTGGCTTGGGCAGGAAGGAGGGAAAGTGCCCAGTATTACAGGGGTTAATGGCTGTGTGGTGAGTTATTTTGAGGGGACAGCAAATTTACACTGTTATACAAGCTGTACACTCACTACATTGTAGCAAAGTGTCATTTCTTCAGTGTTGTCACATGAAAAGATAGAATAAAATATTTACAAAAATGAGAGGGTTGTACTCCCTTCTGTGAGATACTGTACATGTTAGATGCCATGACCGATGGTTATATTTGTACCCTGCCTCTTTTCAATAAACACTGATGTAAATAAACGTGACCTTGTTTATAAATGGTGGCCCAGGATCTTTTTATTTAGCGGTGGAAGCACTACCGCTGATAAATGACAGATCTTCGTTGGCTTCTGTTTGCACACAAGCCTGTGGGGATCCTGGGTGATGTCCTCAACCAGATATGACCATGACCATATATGGTCAGTGATGTCACCCAGGATCCCCACCGGTTTGTTCCAAACAGAAGTCGGATGGGGTCTGTCATGTCATTCAGTCTTTGTAGCGCCGTGGCTGCTAACTGGCAGACTTCCGGCTCGTTTACAAACATAAGCTGGGGGTTTGTACAAATGAGGACGGACAGTTTATTTCCGTGTTCGCCATACTGCAAACCAGCTGGGTGTAAGGAGAACTAAGCCCGAAGCAGAAGCTTATCCTTAGTGAGGATTCTCTCTGTTCCCTTTCTCACCTTCCCCTCTCCTTTTCCCTATCCTAGACCCTCTTTCCCCCACTTTTTAGTTTTGTTTTTAATAGTATTTACCAATAAAAAGTTGTTTTGGTAAAATTGTTGTAATAAGAGGGGTGGTATCCATATCTATTTATAATTGATTGTTTTGAAAATACTCAGATGGTTCTCGATCTAGTACAGAGCTACATATACAGTATCTCACAAAAGTGAGTACACCCCTCATATTTTTGTAAATATTTTATTCTATCTTTTCATGTGACAACACTGATGAAATGACACTTTGCTACAATGTAAAGTAGTGAGTGTACAGCTTGTATAACAGTGTAAATTTGCTGCATACTTCCAGTCTTGGATATACCAACCTATGTGCCAGCATCTATTGCAACAAAGAGGCCCCCTTTGAGAAGTGAACAAAAATATTGAATTTTTTTACAAGAATGTGTGTTCCATGCCTATAGTGTATATATATATATAAAGCTTCATGATCAGACTCCGATAAACAACTGCATGTTTGCAGATGAGAACGGGAGCCAATCGCACAGTAAAAAGCGCTGATCACATGGTAGAAGCTTATGTTATGTAAACATTGAATTACTTTTATCTGCTGGTAATTTTCTGTGAGAAAGGAAGCAGTTTTCTATATATAATGCTGCAGTAAGTATGAATTTTGAGCATAGAAATGGTTCTGGTCATAAAGAGGTCATTATCACTCAGGAATACACAGAAGGATCAGTCTAGAAGGACTTGAAATCATTGAATAGATTATAGACTTGCTGCGTTCATCTCTTGGGGTCACTAACCGTGAGACCTACCTGAACGAGTTTGCTGAGTTTACCATTGGGCTCCTGCCCATCAGAGGAGTGCTCCATTATGAATAATAGAAAGCTAGAAAGTGACTTCAGTTGACTTGACCTTTTAAAGGTTTCCAATATATAAAATCTATACCTTAGAACACAGATTTGTGATATATACGGCTCAGTTCAGAAAGCCAGAACACCAGAATAAAGCTGGCCATACACCTATAGATTATCTGCAGATTTTCTATGGTTAGATGGAAAAAGTGTAACAGATTTCCATGTTCGCTAAACTGTGTGTATGGAGGAATCTCCCACTTTTTCCATCTAACCATAGAAAATCTGCAGATACTCTGAAGGTGTATGGCCAGCTTAAGGCTGGCGATAGAGGACTTGTCTTTTTTTTTTGTTTTTTTGATCAGCCAGCAGGCTGATTGGGGGAAAAAAAAAAAAAGATTCCTCCCCATATAGACCACCTTTTGTGTAAATTTAAATAAGTATAGTGTATACTTTCCTACAGCTATTCATTACTATGGGCAGCTGTGTCTACCGGGCATGGAAATAAGCCCACGGATTTATGTCCTGGCCTCATGCTCTGTGTACATGAAGAACTTTGTACATGATGAACTTACTGTTATTTTTGCTGAATACTTTGGTCTGAATATAAATGTGGAGAAAAAAATGAATGATAACTACATCTGTAAAGAAAGGGATTATTATACTTAGCGGATGCTATAATTATATGTGCAATGATCCATGCAGTTATCAGAATACAAGAAGCTCCATAATAACAAGTAACTACTTCATGAACTACATACAAAGTATTAGTTAAATATTGTTACACCTTATTTCACAGGCTGACTTGATTTCTCTTGACTGATCAGTTAACATATAGCAGTCAGAATTGCCACGCTGTGTGTGATTAGACTATATTCACATGGCTGTTTAGTCCTGCTGTGAATCCCAGCAGCAAGAATCTACTGATTTCTGGGGATGGGATTGACCGCTGTGTGCGGATGGTTGTGGCCCCCAAGTCCATACAGTGCGATGAAAGGCTGTGAGTGGCCACAGATATTTATGACACTTCAGCGCTTACCTGTGGTGATCAGGACTTAATGCGCACAGTCATTGCACTTTATGGGCTCGGCGGCACACAGCTGTCAATCCCAGCCACAAGGACAAGCAGATTCTCGCGGCTGAGATTCACAGTGGGGCTAAATAACCGTGGTGATGCAGCCTAAGGGCTGGTACAAATTACAGCACAAGCGTTATGGCACCTATGCTTGGATGAGTTATTGGGCATTGTTGTAACACATTGATACACGTTTGCGATTAGTTTACATTGGGTTTTTGTTGTGTTGAGCTGGGTTTTTTCTTGCGTCCTTGGCTTATTTCCTGTGGCATCACTTCCTTCATAATTGCTGGCCGAGTGTAGTGTAGAAAAACCTGTGCTATCGAATAGCTGTTTGATATCCGTTGGGAGTTTTTTTTGCAATGGGGGACCTGAAGTTCATATTTCTGGTTCTGGTGAAGAGGAGGAGGCGATTTTTTTTGTTTTTCTGTTCACACAACAGGAAACCAAAGGACAGTTTTAAAAAATATTTGTACTGTGCAATCGCATGTGGATGCATTACGGTGGGAAGTGCTATATAGGGGCATTGCAGCATTCTAACACAGCACATAGGTTTGATCAATACCATTTGAAGGCATTGTTTTCCCATCGCACAAAGTCAGTTCTGGTGTGAACCGGCCCTTAATGTGGCGTTTTTTTTTCATTATTATTTATTATTAAAGTATTCGTGTAAGCTAAAATAAAAATCTGAAGCCCATCATCTCATGCCCTTATTTGACAGGTGCATGTGTATGAAGAAATGCTATTGTGGAATCTCTCCTCCATACAAATAGCATAGTACGTCTGAATTGGGGAAAAAAACTGAACTTGGACAATGCAGCGGGAGGTTTTTTTTTTTTTTTTTTTGCTTTATTCCTGCATGGGCTGTGGCTAGTTAGCTTGATTTCAGTGAATTTGTTAGACAAGACAGCTTAAAAAAGCAGCAGTACCTGTGCACGGTGGCTGTTTTGAAACTCCTAATTGCGCGCTCCATCATACTAACTATGCTGTCACCCAGTAGAACAATGGAGTTCTGACCAATCAGGAAAGATTGGATGATGCCATTGTATCTGGGCCGACTAAATGGACATCAGCCTTCTATAGGTACATTTTTTGCTAGAGAGCTGTGAGAGGGAAGAAGGGGCAATACCTGTATACAATTGGGACACAAGTCATAGTGTAGATCAGGGGTTTAAAACTGGCGGAACTGCAAGTCCCATCGTGCCTCTTTCTGTGGGAGTTGTGTGTGACGGTGAGCCCTGCAATGCCTCATGAGACTTGTAGTTTTGCAACAGCGGGAGGGCCACCAGTTTGAGACCCCTGTTGTAGATGAATGTTATTAAAAATTACCTTTCCTTTTCAATCTGCAGGGCAGTCATTTTCTGTAAAATGCAATGCAATATGGCTACCTGGAGGTGTTCTGTAGACAGATGGTATAGGGAATACCTCCCAAAAATATAATTTCCTGCTTGTGTGATTTCCTCAGAAGTCACATTTTGGGAACCCCTTCAACAGGAATGCCCTTTTTGGTGAGATGCTCCCAAAGAGAAATCATGTCTTAGAATGCAGAGCCCTGCCACTTTCGCATTCGAACCCTGCAGGTGCAGCAGCTGATTGATTATACAATGGGTATAGAAAAGAATCGCCCTCTTTAAAAATAATCACATTCTGTTCTTGGTTGAAAAACAAACTGAAATCTTTTAGAAGGGGGAACTAAAAATAAAAAACTAAAATAATGCAGACTAAATCGCATTCAAACTCATGTTAAATAGGAATCGGTACAGACCTGCCATCATTTTAAAGTGCCTCCGATTAACCCCAAATAAAGTTCAACTGTTCTAGGAGGTTTTTCCTGATATTTTTTCTTAGTCGCATCCTACCGCAAAAGCCATGGTCCCAGAGAGCTTCCAAAGCATCAGAGGGATCTCATTGTTAGGAGAAGGGTACAAAACAATTTTCAAGGCATTAGATATACAATGGAACACCGTGAAGACAGTCACCATCAAGTGGAGAAAATATGGCACAACAGTGACATTACCAAAAACTGGATGTGCCTCCAAAATTGATGAGAAGAAAAATGGTCAGGGAGGCTGCCAAAATGCCTACAGCAACATTAAAGGAGCTGCATGAATATCTGGCAAGTACTGGCTGTGTGGTACATGCGACAACAATCTCCTGTATTTTTCATATGTCTGGGCTATGCGGTAGAATAGCAAGACGGGAGGCTTTTCTTACAAAGAAAATCATTTTGCAAGAAAAATTCCAAAAGATATGTTTGGCGCAAAAATAAAACTTCACATCACCAAAAGAACACCATACCCACAGTGAAGCATGGTGGTGGCAGCATCATGCTTTTGGGGCTGTTTTTCTTCAGCTGAAACAGGGGCCTTAGTCAAGGTAGAGGGAATTATGAACAGTTCCCAATACCAGTCAATGTTGGCACAAAACCTTCAGGCTACTGCTAGAAAGCTTAACACGAAGAGGAATTTCATCTTCCAGCATGGCAACATCCCAAAGCGTACGTCCAAATCAGTATAGGAATGGCTGTACCAGAGGAAGTTTCAAGTTTTGGAATGGCCCAGCCAGAGCCCAGACCTGAATCCAATTGAAAATCTGTTGGGTGATCTGAAGAGAGTTGTGCACAGGAGATGCCCTCGCAATCTGACAGATTTGGACTGTTTTTGCAAAGAAGAGTGGGCAAATATTGCCAAGTCAAGATGTGCCATGCTAATAGACTTATATCAAAAAAGACTGAGTGCTGTAAAAAAAATCAAAAGGTGCTTCAACAAAGTATTATGTAACCATATTATTTTGTTTTTTTATTTTTACTTCCCTCCACCTAAAAGATTTCAGTTTGTTTTTCTATTATTGTACTGTTTTATAGGTCACATTAAAAAGGTGGAAAAAGTTCTGAAATGATTTACCTTCGTTTCATTTTTTTTTTACAACACAGAAACCTGCATTTTTACAGGGGTGTGTAAACTTTTTTTTTTTATCCAGTGTAGAATATCTAAGTGAAATGTATAACACCAACATGTCCAAAATTTTTAAGAAAAAATCAAAAACAGAATCACTTAGTTGGACAAAGGACCACCTTTTGCGTTAATTACAGCTGTTTTAGTATTTTATCTAGACTTTGCAATATTTACCCACTCTTCCTTGCAGAACTGCTCGAGTTCAGTAAAATGTGATGGTGACCTTTTGTGGACTGCAGTCTTCAAGTAATTCTACAGATTTTCAATGGGGTTTAGGTCTGGCACTGATTAGCTCATGCAAGGAAATTCACCTTTTTCTCCTTCAACCACTGCGTGGTCATATTTGCTGTGTGCTTTAGGTCATTGTCATGTTGGAAGGTAAACCACCTTCCCATTGACAACTTTCTGGCAGGGGGCAGCAGATTTTCCTCAACAATTTGAAGGTATTTTGCCCCATACATTTTTCCTTCTATCCTGACAAGTGTTTCAGTCCCTGCTGCAAAGAAATCCCATAACAGGATATTGCCACCTCCATGCTGTACTGTAGGAATGGTGTTATTTGGATGGTGAGCTGTATTGGATTTCCGCCAGACATATCGTTTGGCGTTGAGGCCAAATAATGAAATTTTAGTCTCATCTGACCAGAACACCCTTTTTCCATGTGGCCTCAGAATCTTCAAGGTGCGTTTTGGCAAAGCTCAGTCGTGACTGCATCTGGCCTTTCTTGAGGAGTTTCTTATTTCTTGCAACCCTCCCATACAAGCCAAATTTTTAGAGAATTTGATATTGTCACATGCACACAGTGACCATTCTTTGTATCTAATAGATTCACAGCGCCCCCCCCCCCCTTCCCCTTTAATCTCTTGTGCAATAATACCTATATACAAATATATTCTAATCATAGACTGTTAAACAATGTAAATAATGCAAATATCATGAACAATTCTCTCTCCCCCCCCCTCCCCCCAGCAGATCAGAGGTGCAATGTCAGGCTCCTGCAGACTCTCAGTACATCTGTCTGCCCATACCTCCCATACGGGCAGACGGTTAATGAAGAGCAGAATGAGTAATGTACTATGAGAACGCTCACCAGTGCCCTTGCAGTTCATTTAGAGCTGCAGTGACAGACGAAACTTGTAGTTTGTTCATTCATTCACAGAACCCTGTGAATGAATTATTCGGCTGTGTGGGCGGAGCTCCGCACAGCCACACTATTTTTAAAATGTGACAGCGGGTGTGGGGAGAAGAGCCCCCCCCCCCCCCCGCCTGCTGTCACAGAGAAGGGGGAGGGGGTGCAGGCATGTGCTCTTTAGTAACATGTTACGTTATATCCTAAATACGGGTGTAACATGTTACTACTGAACCTTTTTTATCCTTAAAACCTTACAAACGTTTTGGTTGTTGTAAGTACTAGCTCAAAAATTCTTGATGCAAACATGAGCAGATCTCAAGTCTGATATAGTGCATCTAGCAGCACTTCACGTATACCCAAGGAGCCCCAAAGTCCAGAGTGCGCAATTATGCAATTTTTAACTTAAAGTGGAAGTAAACCCCCCTATCGTTTTCAGCCAAGGAAGCTGCCATCTTTGCCTCTGTTTAATCTTCAACTGCCACAGTGCTGCACATGTGATCCGTTATGACACCAGCCATTGGATGGTTTGACTGTTTGGTTGAGAGCACAGCCAATGTGCAGTTAGCATTCACGGCATGCCTTTTTTTTTTAGACTGTTAAATCGATGGGTTTACTTCCGCTTTAAATGGTAAATCCCAGGCTCCAGGCTGCCCCATTCCATCTACTGCAGCTCGTTAATGACACATTTCTAGTATTTCTTATTTAGCGTTCTTCCAAGGAGACTATTGGCTCTTTCACAACAGCGGCTAGGAGGTGGTAAAAAAAAAAAAGGCAACTGAGCCGTGGTTTTACGGCTCCCTGGCAGCCCACCTATGTGCTAACATTACAGCCTGACAGAGCTGTACATGTGCCATAGTCACGATGCTTTGTGCTGTGGAATTTTCAACTTGGGCTGCAGAATCCGGCTGGGAGGACCACCTGACAAACATTTCCATTGAGTTCAGTGGAAGCGCAACTATGCGCCAAACGCTTGGCTCGTGATTGCAGTGCATTTTTTTTTTTTTTTGTTTTTTTTTTTTTAGAGAGAAATGTAGAGAAATAATATTTGGAATAACAACATGTTTGATACCAAATGAAAATATATTTGTATTACACATAAGAGCTTTTGAATGTTGTCAGGTACCTCCTGAAATATTGGTACAATAAAGAGGATTTGCAGTGCCGGCCCATGCAGTAACATGAGGAAGCCTAGGATGGCCTTTGTAAATATCCCCACATTTTGCAGGTGAACTAGATGTGTTCCCTAAAGAATTCTGGCCAAACAGATCTGCCTATTCAATAAACCGTTCTATTCAATAAAGGAGCACATTTCATTAACCTATCTGAAAATTCACCTTAATGAAGTGAGACCGGTACAAGGTGGCTGTGATTGATGAGCGGCTATACGTAATTAGGAACTCAATACAACCTTTTGTTTCCTTTTATTTATGGGAAGACAATTGACATACCTTTTGGTTTATATTGTACAGTGTTTTCCCCTATTTGCTGCAAGATTTTTACTTCTAATTCTCCTTCTATAATATTTCTATGTCTATGAACAATCCACTAGAAGGAAGATGATTCGGCACAGTCACCACTTTTTCCTTGTGGACTATATTATAGGATTTTTGGGATTGTGGGGCTTGAAAGAAAAAAGCAAAAATATATTTTACTGTAAAATTTGTGCTGTTCTTTAAAATACACAGACATATGACGTTGGTTCACCAGATGCTGAACTGCAGCAGAATACCTAAAGAAAGAAAATCTATCTGAATAGAAATAGATGTCGGCAATATCTATAAATGCTGGTTGCCAGGCTACTCCTGGATTTAATTCACTAATCCATAACAAGTATTAAGAAAGCCAATGAATTCAGAACCCCCTAATCTGATCAGTGATTTGGAAGCACTGAAGTCTTGGATTGTCATGACGGACAGGGAGCGAGCATTGTTTTTAGGACTATCCATGATGTCTCTGCCCACTCCATAAAAAAAACAAGGAAGTGTACCCTTTTATACCTGACGGGTACAGATACAGGCCTGGAGAATTGGGTGGTGTGCACACTTTTTTTTTAACAATATTTTACTAGGGATAAAGAAACAGTCTACAATTAGTGGTTGTAAATATAGAAGGTTTTTTATCTTAATGCATTTTAGGAGTAGGAAGGAAAGAAGAGAAAGCGAGGGGGAAGGCCTCCTCTGTCTCCAACCAGGTCAGAAGTTCTCTCTACAAAATGGATGGTCTATTAGAGACAACAGGTAAAGAGGAAAAGGCATGCATGTCGACTTGGTGGCCCTCAGGCACTTTTTTTTTTTTTTTTAACCTGTGTACACACATTTTTGACCATTTATTGAAAATTAATGGTCAAGCTCATTTCAACAGACTTCAACACTTATGAACAAGCCCTTAGTATCCTAATGTGGTGGCTTCATTAGTTGTCTTTCATTTAGGCTTTTCCCCTCTGTTTTCACCTGGTGATCTGCCTAGTAACACACACCTCCTGTATTAGAGTGCCCCCATTCTGGATGAAATGGCATAGGGGGTACAGCAGACAGCAGCATTGTCCGTATGGGGGGAGAGTAATGCTAACTGTACTAGCAGATTTAAATACACTGACAAATTTTAAACCAAACTCCAGCTCACACTTTAAAATAAGTTACAGCAAACAGTTTTTTTTTCTTTTTGGGATATAGGTTTTACATTCATAAATAAAAGCTGATTATTGTAAGCACCCCTCTCAGTGTTAAATAATTTGTCTCATCTCTGTAAGCCAATACAGGAAGAGAGCTTGTTCTTTTGAAAAACAGACTTACTGGCCAGATCACCAAATGATAATAGAAGAAAGCCTAAAAAAAGCAATATAATAATAAATGTTTGCTTTTGGGATTAATACTGCTTTAAAGGCTAAGTCCACCTTAAAAAAATGCACATATACAGTACTTGCAGGGAAAAAAATGTGCATTTAATATTTTTTTGTAAATCGGCCTGCAAAGCATTGCAACCACAACTGAGAACCACAGATCCATCTGCCACAGTGTAAGACGGGACTTGTAGTTAATTTATTTAACCACTTTCAGACCATTTTGCTGGCTTAAGACCAGAGCACTTTTTGCAATTCAGCACTGCGTTGCTTTAACCGTCAATTGCGTGGTCGTGCGGCGTGGCTCCCAAACAAAATTGACGGCCTTTTTTTCCCACAAATAGAGCTTTCTTTTGGCGGTATTTGATCACCCCTGCGTTTTTTTTTTGCGCTATAAACAAAAAAAGAGTGACAATTTTGAAAAAAAAATGCATTATTTTTTACCTTTTGCTATAATAAATATCCCCCAAAAATATATAAAAAACATATTTTTTCCTCAGTTTAGGCCGATACGTATTCTACATATTTTTGGTAAAAAAAAAATCGCAATAAGTGATTATTGATTGGTTTGCACAAAAGTTATAGCGTTTACAAAATAGGGGATAGTTTTATGGCATTTTTATTAATAATTATTTTTACTAGTAATGGCGGCGATCAGCCATTTTTATTGTGACTGTGACATAATGGCGGACACATCGGACATTTTTGGAACCATTGTCATTTATACAGCAATCAGTGCTATACAAATGCACTGATTCCTTTGTAAATGACACTGTCAGTGAAGGGGTTAACCAGGGGGTGGCAGTGTAGGGGTTAAGTGTATCCTAGGGGCGTGTTGCTAACTGTGGGGAGCGTGACTGTGTTTTACTCATCTCTGCTCCAATCACATGGCATCTCCCCGTGAGACGATCGCGGGTATCCCTGCAGCGATCGAGTCCGTGGGACCCACGGAGGTCCCAACCTGTGCGCACGCGATGGCACGGCGGAAAATTCAAAGGGACGTACCAGTACGCCCTTATGCCTGTCCGTGCCATTCTGCCGACGTATTATCGTGCGCCGGTCCGGAAGCGGTTAAAAAGTGACAGCAGCTGCGAGGGAATAGAACCTTCACACGCTGTCATGGGGAGGGGGGCCATTTGCATGTTACAATAGGTGGAGGAGGTGGAGAATCGGCTCCTTGCACAGATGAAAGGGCTAGGACAGTGATAATAATGGGGGATTTTAACTACTTGGAGATTAACTGGAGTAATGGCACTGCTGGGACAGTTAAAGGGCAAAAATGTATAATCCTATTACAAAACAATTTTATAGTACAGTTCATAGAGGCCCCAACTAGAAGTGACGCTCTACTGGACCTGGTAATCTCAAACCATGCAGAGCTTATTACTAATGTTCACATACAAGAACATCTGGGTAGCAGTGACCATAAGATTATATTTTTAAAGTAAGCTGTAAGCAACAAACACATACTGGAAAGATAAAATCACTCAACTTTAAGAGAGCAAATTTTCCAAGGATGAGGGCTGCTCTCCAAGTCTTATGCCACGTACACACGATCGGAATTCTCATTGGAAAAAACTCTGACGGTTTTTCCGACGGAATTCCGCTCAAGCTGTGTTGCCTACACACGATCACACCAAATGCCGACGGTCAATAACACAGCGGCATAAAACACGTTCTACAGCACTATAAAAGGGAAGTTTAATGCTTCTGAGCATGCGTCGAATTGTTTCCGAGCATGCGTCGGAATTTTGCGTGTCGGAATTGCCTACACACGATCGGAAAATCCGATAGAAAGGGTTTCCGTCGGAAAAATTGAGAACAGGTTCTCAATTCAAAGTCCGTCGGAAATTCCGACAGAAAAAGACCGTTGGGCATACACATGGTCGGAAAATCCGATGAAAAGCTCCCATCGGACTGTTTCCATCGGAAATTCCGACCGTGTGTACGCCGCATTAGAATGGGAGGGAATATTGGCATCGCTGAACACAGAACAGAAATGGGAATTCATTTAAAAATGCTGTTTACACATTTACTGCAAAATATATTCCCATGGGCAATAAGTTTAAAAGTCCAAAAATAAAATTCATGTGGCTCACAGCCAAATAAAAAAAAAAAAAAAAAAAAAAACAATAATAAGACAAGGGCTTTTAAAAAATGTAAAAATGAAGGAACACTATAATTGTATAAATGTTACAAATAATATAATAGAATAACATATGTAAAAAGAAAATCAAGGCTGCAACAATTCTAAACTAACTACAGATTGCAAAAAATAATAGGACAAACCCCCAATAGTTCTTCAAATATATTAATAGTAAAAAGGTCAGGTCTGAGCATGTAGGCCCTTTAAAAAATAATCTAGAGTGGGTGACTGGGGACAAAGAGAAGGCAAATTGTATTAAATAATTTCTTCCGTTCTCTGTATACAAAGGAGCATCGGGGAGCTCATGTACATAATGGGGAAAGAATAGACACGGCCCCAAATGATCAGCAATGGCTCAAAATTGATATGGTCCAGAAATATTTAGACAGAATAAAGGAAGGCATTTGCTCCCCTGCTGGAGCAAATTGGACCATGCTTTTCTGGGGTTTTTGCCTTCCTCTGGATGAACTCTGGGTATAGGATTGTGTATATAGCATTGTATGTTTTTTTTTTTTTTTTTTTTTTTTTTTTTGGTTGAACTGGATTTTTTTTTTTTTCAACCAGACTAACTATGTAAATACAATGAATGTAACATTGGTGAATAGACTAAACTGTTGAAGCCAAAGCAACTGCATGACATCCATGCAACAGAAGGAATGGTCACTATCCATATTACTCTCATGGCAGGTGCACTACAAGTGCAGTCATCTTAATCCAAAATGTCTGTCTATCGTAGTACCGGAACCTATGATCATCATTCTAAACTCCTTGTTCTATCCATTGGTTGTATTGAAGCTAAACATGGAATGTAATATTCAAAATTGTTGCCAGAACAACCTTGTTTTCTCAAGATACCTTCCAGAGATTCTATGAAGCTGTCATACACGTGCCATTAATGAGGTTCTTGTATTTTGTACTGCCAAGATGGAATATGGCCAATACTGGCATTGTAGCGTGGGTGACATTCTAAAGAGGGTAGGAGAAAATTGGATTAATTAATTTTAAAGGGTTTTTTGGAGTTCTGGACCAAAGTGACTGTGCATTGTATTTCCATTTCCTGTTCTTCAGTTTACCGGTGTCTGTTTTCCTTTTTTTCCCCTCACCATAGGCAGTCCAGCCTTGTTTTCTTAGCTATCTGCATTTGATTTGTTCATATCTAAACTTCTCACTCATTTTAGTAATTGGTTAAAATAATTAGATTGAGTAATAGCATTTAACTAATGCATAAATAACAGTACTTCATTAATCTCTTGCTGAGATGGTTTGAATCAGGCATTGGCTTTTTATCTCTTAGGAATTTCTGAAGTGTATAGTCTCACTCCTTGTGTTACACTATGTGTAGTCTTACTTCTAATGACATCTGAAGAATCAATTAATAAAAGAAATCAAACCTTGAGAGCCACACCTGTAACGACTACAGCAGGGGGCTTGCTTCTCTCCCCTGAAGTCCTTAAAGTATACTTGTCATGAAAGAAATACAGAGGATGCCATTGCTGGTTTCCTTCTGAAACTAGTAAAAAATAAGTCACCTCTCCTCAAGCGATCCGACATCTGCAAGTTTTCTCGCCAGCGTCACCGTCTTTGTCAGGTCTTCAGTATCTTTAACTATGCAGCAGCATGTGGAGAGAGAAGGAAAGATGCAGGGAGTAGAGTGAAAGAAACACTGGTAGAGGAAGGCAGCAGAAGGGGGAAAGGGAGGCTAGAGTGAAAAAGGGGATTGGGAGACAGAGGTGCAGGTAGAGGAAGAAAGAAGTAGGATAGAAGGAGGGTGGAAGAACTAGTAGAACTGGGGACACTTGGGAAAAGAAAAGGGAAGTGCTGCACACCCCGAATTAGTAACAGGAAAAAGGGGGCTTGTCCCCCAAGGTGGGGTTTTCTAGGCAACAACAAGATATGAAAATTATGGCAATGATTAAAAGTTGAAGAAGCTTTAATAGGACATATAAATTTCGAAAGTAACAGTAAAAATATGAGCTATGATCCAGGAGATAACAGCACAACAACACATTTAAAGCTAAACACAGTATTAGAAGATGTTCAAGCGCTATGATGAAATGGTTTAAATAAATTATGACGCGTTTGGACCCCGAACGGGTTATCTTCAGAGGATTGAATGCTATAGAGAAATTTACAATTGTTAAAATATATCGTTATCACCACTCAAAAAAAAAATTGTACAAGGTAAATATAATAGTGGTATAGCATTTTACCATGTTAAACATAGTTACCAATCACATGTATTTAGCGATTTCTCCTGAGTTTAAGATCCCCTCAAAATTTCCACCATTACGTCTCTGGGGGACTTTTCCATACATGTAACTCCTCGTAAGTTTCACAGTGATGTTTTGGGGTCCCCCCAAAATCCATACCAGACCCTAATCATTTTATGACCATAACGAATTGGGTGACCGTCATCGAATGCAAGTAGGTTCTACAATCTGAATATAAACATTAGCAAATGGGCTGGGATCAAGACACCTAAGCTTCAGAACACAGAGCTTTGGGGCTCAGGCATTGGCTCTTGGTTTAAAGGGGTTGTAAACCCTCCTTTAAAAAAATAAAAAATAAATAACAAACAGAATGGCATGGCTCCGCAAATGGGCATGCCCGTACATCCCTCCATCATCACAGGCTAGCAGGTGCGTCCGCGTCACCGGCAGCATACAAATGTGTGAAACAATCAGCACCACCCTAATAATTAATCAAGTGCAAAGTTGCAGCCACTTTACACTTTAAGTGAAATCACTACACTTAAAAAAAATAAAATAAAAATTCCATCACCATATAGTCCCCACTATAATATCCACATCCTCTCCCCCACTGTAATGGACATCTCCCCAACTGTAATATTGGCCGGGTATTGGCAGAGTATGGCCGGGTATTGGCAGGGTATGGCTGGATGGATCCATGGATGGATGAATCCATGGATGTGACTGCAATTGTCACAGAGCAGCGCTGTGGGCACTACAGATCCAGCCCACAGCACTGCTGCCATCCGATCTCTCCCCTCCACTGTACAAATCAGTACACAGAGGGGAGAGAGGAACCGGTGTCATGACATGACGCCGGTTTGTTTACAAGTGATCGCTCCATCATTTGACGGAGCGATCATGTGGTAAACGGCCGCCGGGTGTACCAAGATGGCCACCGCTCTGGATCTAGGCCGAAGCCGCGGCCTTTCCTAAGGCCGAGGCAGCGGAGCGCTCCGCGAATCGCGTGGTGTGCCGATCCGAACAGGTTGACCCTTTCGGATCACGGATCAGTGACGATCAGTTGCACCCCTACTATGTATACATGCAATAACATTCAAATTCATAAAAAATGTATAATGAATGTCCCATAAATCAATTTCAATCTTGATAGAAGTGCTCCAGTGCTATTATCATCATATCACCGTGTTTCTCAATAATTCTTATTACTTGTGCACATCACCACCAGCTATTTAATCTGCTAACCTCAAGGATGAACCAGGAAGACTCAAATTAACTCTTAACTTAAATTAACTTTTATTTTCACTCCCTTCACTCACGTCTTTTCTTTCTCTCAGGACTCAGCTGTTCAATTTCTCCCTTTCACGATCTCCACTCCACCCAATGTACCCCTCACAGTAATGCCGCGTACACACGGTCGGAATTCTCGTCGGAAAAAGCTCTGATGGTTTTCCCATCGGAATTCCGATGGAATTTCGCTCACACTGTCTTGCCTACACACGGTCACAACAAATTCTGACGGTCTGTAACACAGCGGCATAAAACACGTTCGACAGCACTATAGAAGCATGCATCGGAATTTTATGTGTCGGAATTGCATACACACGATCGGAAAATCCGATAGAAAGGTTTTCCGTAGGAAAAATTGAGAACAGGTTCTCAATCCAAAGTCCGTTGGAAATTCCGACAGAAAAAGACCGATGGGCATACACACGGTCGGGAAATCTGTTTCAAAGCTCCAATCGTATCTGTTTCCATCGGAAATTCCGACCGTGTGTACGCCGCATTAGAGGGCTGATCTCTGAGATTATTCAGCTGTTCCTCCACTTCAAGGGACTCGTGTATCATGTAATCAAAAACACAGCCGACATAGTGCTCTCTGCTACAAAACTTTTATTTAAAACCCCGCTAAAAGAGGACACTTACTAGATCTAAAAACAAAATATGCTTGTTACATGTATTGAGAGCGTCCGCTCGCTCCCCACCATGGCTGCGCGACGTCACGGGCTTCGGATCCTCTCCTCTGCACATGTATCGACCTCTGAATGGTCTTCCTCAGCAGATCAGGCTCTATGTCCGCCGGTGGCCCGTGATCGTGACACGGAGAGGCAGAATGGGGAGATGCCCATGTGAACAAGGCATTTCCCTGTTCTGCCTAGTGACATGATGGGGATCTACTGCTCCCAGTGATCGGGAACAGTGATCGCTGTCATGTCAGTGGTAGCCCATCCCCCCTCAGTTAGAATCACTCCCTAGGACACACTTTTAACACCTTGATCTTCCCCTAGTGTTTAACCCCTTCCCTGCCAGTGTCATTTACACAGTAATCAGTGCATTTTTATAGCATTTATTGCTGTATAAATGACAATGGTCCCAAAATAGTGTCCGATGTGTCTGCCATAATGTCGCAGTCACGATAAAAATCGCAGATTGCCGCCATTACTAAAAAAAAATTATAATAAAAATGCCATAAATTGATCTCCTATTTTGAAGACACAATAACTTTTTTGCGCAAACCAATCAATATACACTTATTGTAATTTTTAATTTTAATTTTAATTTTTTAACCAAAAATATGCATCGGCCTAAACTGAGGAAAACAATTTTTGTTTTTATATATATATATATATATATATATATATATATTTTTTTTTTTTTTTTTTTGGGGGGGGATATTTATTATAGCAAAAAGTAAAAAATATTGCTTTTTTTTTTCAAAATTGCCACTCTTTTTTTTTTTTTTATAACGCAACAAATAAAAACCGCAGAGGTGATCAAATACCACCAAAAGAAAACTCTATTTGTGGGAAAAAAAAGGACGTCAATTTTGTTTGGGTGTAACATCGCACGGCCGCGCAATTGTCAGTTAAAGCGACACTGGTCAGGAAGGGGGTAAAATCTTCCAGGGCTGAAGTGGTTAAACCATCGCCTATGGAGATTTTTAAGTACCGTAGTTTGGCACTATTCCACGAGCGTGCACAATTTTAAAGCGTAACATGTTAGTTATCTATTTGCTCAACGTAACATCTTTTTATATTTTACAAAAAAATTGGGTTATACATTGTTGTTTTTTGCATTAAAATTAATTAATGCATATTTTTCCCCCAAAAAAATTGCATTTGAAAAATCGCTGCAGAAATACTGTGTAACATAACAAATTGCAACCACCACCATTTTATTCTCTAGGGTCTCTGCTAAAAAAAAAACATATATAATGTTTGGGGGTTCTGAGTAATTTTCTAGAAAAAAAAATACTGATTTTAACATGTAGGAGAGAAATAACCTAGGTGGGAACTGGTTAAATAAAAATATATATATATTTTTTTTTTGTTTGTTTGTTTTTTTGTTTCATACAAACAAAAAAAATGTTTTTATTTAACCTGTGGTTGCTGTCAATCTCCATCCTTTTAATTGATGAGAGTGAAGGGGTATACATGCATTCATTGCAACACAGGTCGCTTCAGTGGTGCTGAGATTATTAATCCAGAATTTTATGATGCGCACAATATGTCACATGATCCTATTCCACCAAGAGTACCAGCCTTGCCTATTCTATAATTACCAGCAAAAGGGTGCCTGTTAGATCATTATGCATCGTGTAATGCAAATGACAATTGTATGATCTCCAATGTACATATCATTGTACAGTCCCCTACAAGGGAAATATTGCTATTTTATATGTCTTTCTCAGTGTGTGTGTGTGTAATTTATATATATATATATATATATATATATATATATATATATATATATATATATATATAACCCCCTTCTGCCTGCATACTTTTGTATGGAACTTTTATTTAATACATCTGGGGCATGAGACAATGAAAAGGTAAACATGATGTCACTGGTACACAGTTACCAATAAATGACATCATTGGAGGTGGATTTCTAGAAGGATCCTTCACCCCAGTGTCGTACAGAAGGCACAGGTATCTAAGAAGTACACAGCCTTTTGAAAAACAGAACAATGTTAGAAATGTTCCTTTCCTTGGCTTTGCAATGAAGTGGTTAAAGCAGTGAACCAGGAGGAATAGAAGTGAAATTATGCAGCATGGCGCCCTCTCCTGGCTGTTCACCTTCAGCAGTGCCCTGCTGTGTATAAATTTTTTTTTTTTTTAATCGGCATCTCTAATATTCATGCTGATGCATTTTGATGCTACTGTGCGTTCATTTTTTTCCTGCCTCCTTTTTTTTTTTTCTTCTTTTTTTTTTGTGTTGGTTATATCGGTTTCCAGCTTCTGAATTTGTTCACAGGCACAGAGCGGAATCCCCCACTCCCTCCTTTCTTCCATCCCCCTCCTTCTAGCTTCATCAGGAGGAAGAAAAAAATATAATAACATTCAGCATACACAATGTATAGTTGCTGTGTAAGGTTGCTGCTCCTGAATGGGAGAAGCCCGATTCTCGCTCTGCCTGGCTTTTGAAGGCTGTTTCGAGGTGGGGGGAGGTTAAGTTTTGAAGTAAGGGGGGGTTGCCTTTAGGGAGAAAAAAAAAAAAATCCTCGGAGATTAAGAATGTCTTCAGCGAAGAGGCCAAGAGGAAGGGTAAGTGAGAGGCTGAATGAGTGTGAAAGAGGAGGGGGGTGGCTGATGGGGCTGTATAACCTCCCTTGTAACTGGCCTTGCTCCATCGCCATCTTAAACCAGCGCTGTCTGCCGTAGTTCTCAGTCTCAGGCCCCTTTAACCGCAGCATCCAAGCCAGAGCAGCGCGCTCTTTTTTTATCCTTGCCGCAAGACCCAGTGGCGCCTGCAGCCTCAGGGACTCAGGATGCATATGGATACTCCGGCTGCCCATCCATGGGAGCTCAGAGCTAGGTGAGAGGGTCCGAAGAGGGTTTTTCTGCATCCTGCCCCCTCCTCCCTGTTCTGCCCTGATCTGCTCAAGAGCATGGAGTGATTTTTATTTAGCAGGAGTCTGCCTTCCACATATTCATGTTTTGCCGAGAAGAAGGGCTGCATGTGTGCGTTTCTGTGCAATTTCTTTAACGTTTCCGGGCGGCAGAACAAGTTTCAGCAAAGAAAAGGCTTCATTGCGGATGTGGCTGTGTGTCTCTGGCAGTTAATCACTGTTTTGTACATTAAGCTACGTAGATTACGTGTTCACCATTAGGAATGAATAGATGAACAGGATTGCTGTACTGCAATAGAACAGAATATTATTGCTGGAATAAGCAGGAATCTGGTGCCAGGGAGTGCAGTATGTAACCTGTTTATCAGCCTGTGTGGGTGTGCATGGCTCTATATGGATCCCATTCTCAATCGCTCTTTGTGTGCATGTAAACTGTATTATTGATCATATGCAGAACTTGGGCAGGGAATATTTCATTTTGTTGTGTATTACAGTAGGCTTGTGTAATGGAAATAAAGTCTAATCTTTAAAGATAGTTCTGTTTACAATGTAATAATGTCGGATGTGTGTGTACTTGCTGCCTGTATGCGATTGTTTCAGATACAATACTTTTATACAAAGCAAGCCTTCTTTGTAATTGTGTTCTGCGCTCATTGTTTTAATATATAGGGATGATTAATGAGAACTGGTGCAGACAGACAACAGTGGTTTTGTTGTCAGTGGCAATCAGTCGGAGTTCCCATTTTTTTTTTTTTTTAAGGCCGGCAAGAATGGAAGTGAAAATCTGATTGCCTAGTTTCTCAGTACATGAATAATCTAGAGGTATAAGCATCTGGTAATACAAGGAATATGTTTATATTAGTCATCTGATTAACGTGGACATTGGGCTGCCATGGCAACCTTATGATGTCAGAAATAATCTTTCCAGTGGTGATTTTTTAGTCTATATTGCTTGTAGCAGAGTGCTTGGGTTACATTTGCTTAGTAGCTGTTGGCTACTTTGTAACTTTATTTAGCCATCACACTTAAGATAAATGTAATGTAATATATCTAAAATAACTGAAAGATTTATACTTCCCTAAATTTGTCTTGCACATGCTGCATCTCTGGCAGGGGAAATCTATATAAATAGAGCTTCTCTTTCATCACTCTAAATGTGGGGTACCCAGCTGTGCACGGAAACCAAGAGCTCTGCAAATATGTATGGTATATGGGGGGTACAGACTCCAAATCACTGCTAAAGGAAGTCCATTTCTATACCCATGCACTGTATATAGGCCTTCATACTGAATCCGTTATAGAAGCATTGGCGTGAAAAGCAATAAAAGGTTTAAATGATAAAATGTCGTCTTTGGTATATTTTCAAACATATTGATTTTGTAGAATTTATGGTGTCCATTAGTTGTATTTCTTAAAGCAAAACTGCAGCTAAACTAAGTAAAAGGTTTGTCTTCTAAAATCATTCTGTTCAGACACTCTAGTGGTTCACTTATCCAATCATATTGCACTACCAGTAGGGTGTCATCAATATATCTTGTTGTGGTTTTCAGTTTTCTATGTCACCTGTCTGATCACTGGTCTGTGGAAAGCAACATCATGCTGCTGAGGTTCCCCTCCTATCCTGTTCCTTGTGAATACTGTCAAAGTACCCCCCCCCCCCCAAATCCTTCCCTCCTTCTAGATCCCAGAGCCTGAAGCAGTGGGCAACACAACAGAGCTTGAGTGGTTGGCATGTCTTAACTTCCCACTCTAATTTCTCCTTTTCAAGGGATTATGGGTAGATCATTTGAAGGTTTTAGGTGCTTATACTTGCAGTATTTTAATATACTTTTATATATATATATATATATATATATATATATATATATATATATATATATATATATATATATATATATATATATATATATATATATTTATTTATCTATATATTTATTTATATATATATATATATATATATATATATATATATATATATATATATATATATAACTTGAATAAAGGGTGTTTTTTTTTAATACTAGCTTGAAGTATTTCCTTGATCTGATAACATTTGGAATGCTTTAGGGCTCGTTCACACCCATCTGTGGTGATTTGGCTAGATCAACATACAGTTGTGCTCATAAGTTTACATACCCTGGCAGAATTTAAGATTTCTTCTTCAACAGTGTTTACTCTTTTTAATGACAACAAAAACTACCCAAATGACCTTGATCAAAAGTGTACATACCTTGATGAAGTTGACACAAAGGGGTTTTAATGGCTATTAAAGGTAACCATCCTCACCTGTGATCTGTTTGCTTGTAATTAGTGTGTGTGTATAAAAGGTTAATGAGTTTCTGGACTCCTGACAGACCCTTGCATCTTTCATCCAGTGCTGCACTGAGGTTTCTGGATTCTGAGTCATGGGGAAAGCAAAAGAATTGTCAAAGGATCTGTGGGAAAAGGTAGTTGAACTGTATAAAACAGGAAAGGGATATAAAAAGATATCCAAGAAATTGAGAATGCCAATCAGCAGTGTTCAAACTCTAATCAAGAAGTGGAAAATGAGGGGTTCTGTTGAAACCAAACCAGTCAGGTAGACCAACTAAAATTTCAGCCACAACTGCCAGGAAAATTGTTCGGGATGCAAAAAAAACCCACAAATAACTTCAGGTGAAATATGGGACTCTCTGAAAATGTAATGTGACTGTTTCAAGATGCACAATAAGTAGGCACTTGAAGAAAGATGGGCTGCAAGGTCGAGTCGCCAGAAGAAAGCCATTACTACGCAAATGCCACAAAGTATCCCGCTTACAATATTCCAAACAGCACAGAGACCAGTCTCACACCTTAGCAATACACGGTTTTAAGAACTGGGGAACTTTTTTGATCAGGCTCATTTGGGTAGTTTCTGTTGCGATTTATGATTTTAAACAAACAGTTGATTGATAATAAATGGCTTCAGCCAAACACTAACCATGAGTGAAAGAAAAGTTTTTGGCTTGGTTGGTTGGTTGGTGGCCAATCGGCTTCTAATTCAGATTTTTCAAGTAAGCTTTGTCAGTACAACCTGGAAGCTAATTGGTTAGTACAAGAGCTGCGCCAGATTTTGCATTCTCCAGTTTTAGTAAATCTCCCCCCACTGTGTTCTTGATTAATGTCACCATTAACTATACTATGGTATTAGCTATGTACAAAAACATTGGCGCTTGGACAATGCAATTCTGTTTCTTGACCTCTTCCCTGTCTGACTCGGACCTTCAACAGGAGACCTTCCAATATCAGCCTTATATATTATAGTCCTAGTTGGGGTGAAGAATCCATGTCTATACTTACCCAATGTTATGTTCTAGAATGTCTAGGAATCCCTAGAGTACAAATATTCAAATATTAGTTTGCTGATGGAGTTGGTTAGCCCCTCCTCCAAAGTTCTATGTTCATCATTGAGGTAGCCTATTACAACTCTGGAAAACCACAGGTATAGCTGGGCCCATAGTTAACAGCAGCAAGGAAATTTGTCTTCAGCATTTCCTTTAAAGTGGTATTAACCCCAAAACCAAAATGTAATATATCGCAGTTTAGTAATCAGATGTGGTGCCTGCTTTCTTTTCTTTGGCTTTTTCCCCCTCTTGTTTTCACCTGGTGATCTGACCACACATTGTAGCCCAAATTGAAGCCCAAACTCCAGCTTACATTTTTAATCAGTTCCAGCTAATGTTTTGTTTTTTATCTTTTGGGAGAAAGGTTTTGCATGAAAAAACGCTGATCATTTTAAGCACCCCTGTCAGTGTTAATAGGTTTGTCTCATCCATGTAAGCTGATACCTTCTGCTGGAGAGCGTGAACGTTTGAAAAACAGTTGCTGGCTGCATCTCCAGATGAAAATGAAGAAAGAAAGCCTAAAAAAAAAATGAATGCAGCCATCGCATGTAGAAATTGGTGAGCTGCAATATAACGACATGCGAACCATTGCCTGTTGAAGTAGTGCAGTGCTAATAAGCAAAAAATGACCTGGTCATAATGGGGGTAAAACCTTCCCGAGCTTAAATGGATAATAAATATTTGCTTTTGGGATAATACTGCTTTACATCTAAATTCTAAAACTGTAAAGGTTTACTGTACAAGCCTTGCTATGTTTAGGTTGTATTTTACTATTCGGTTCCTGCTGTGCCAGTTGAACTAAATATGTATATATACAATACTACCTTTAAAAAGTGTAGAATTAAAAAAGATGATGCTGCTTCTGCTGCCCGCCGCCTCGAAGACTGGGAGCTGAGCATTCAAAGACTGCTGATCGCTCTGTTCCCAGTCTTCAATAAGTAGCGAGCCGGTGACTATCAGTCACAGCTCTGTACTCTGCCCCTCCAGTACTCACTGGAGTGCTGAGCTGTGGAAGGGTCTGGAACGGTTGGCTCAGGCTCTTAGTAGTGCACTGAGACAGCTGCAGTTCAGTTATCTGGGTGGAGCCCTGCAATAAAGTCGGATCCCTCCACAGCCTGGACCGGCTGAATGATGTCCGCCGAGAGTTGGCTGAATATGGGTCACAGAAGTGCAGAACGAAGTGCACTCCTGTGACCCACAGGAGAAGTTGGGCCAAAAAAGCTTTGGCCCTACTTCACCTTTTATAATGAAGAGGCTAAGGGCATACCAGAAGTAGACCTGTCATCTACACACAACATATGTATGCAGTCACTTGTGAGATATTTTACCAACTTTACTGTAATATTACACAAATATAGGGTAATTCAAGCTGTGGGAAAATATGACTCTGGCCTCCAGTGGCCAAATATTTAACCAGCGTTTTAGGTACAGTGCCTTGAAAAAGTATACATACCCCTTGAAACTTTCCACTTCGTTACAACTAAAAACGTAAATATATTGTATTGGGGTTTTATGTGATGGACCAACACAAAGTGGTACATAATTGTGAAGTAGAAGGAAAATTATAAAAGGTTTTCAATTTTTTATACAAATAAATAACTGAAAAGTGTGGCGTGCATTTGTATTCAGTTCCCTTTATTCGGATACCCCTAACTAAAATCTAGTGGAACCAATTGCCTTCAGGAGTCACCTATTTAGTAAATATAGTTCACCTGTGTGTAATTTAATCTCGGTATAAATACAGCAGTTCTGTGAAGCCCTCAGAGGTCTGTTAGAGAACAAACAGCATCATGAAGGCCAAGGAACACACCAGACAGGTCAGGAATAAAGTTGTGAAGAAGTTTTTAAAGCAGGGCTAGGTTATAAAAAATTATCCCAAGCTTTGAACATGTCACGAAGCGCAATCCATCATCTAAAAATAAAAAGAGTATGGCACAACTGCAAACCTACCAAGACATGGCCGTCCACCTAAAAGAGACCCATGGTAACTCTGGAGGAGCTGCAGAGATCCACAGCTCAGGTGGGAGAATCTGTCCACAGGACAACTATTAGTCATGCACAGAAAATGAACAGTGCATGTCGCCCTGAACACACCAGCAGGGACAGGGAAGCTGGTGAGAGTTGATGGGAAGATTAGTGGAACCAAATACAGGGTAATATTAGAAGAAAACCTGTTAGAGTCTGCAAAAGACTTGAGACTGGGGTGGAGGTTCAGCTTCCAGCAGGACGACGACCCTAAACATACAGCCAGAGCTACAATGGAATGGTTTAGGTCAAAGCATATTCATGTGTTAGAATTGCCCAGTCAAAGTCCAGACCTAAATCCAATTGAGAATCTGTGGCAAGACTTGAAAATTGCTGACAAGCTTTAACCAGACACTGATAGAAGTCACAAGACTTCTCTTAACTTCTGATGAGAAAAGGTATTTAGCAGTTTATATTTACTAAAATAATTGCATGTCCATGTCCTGTGTACTGTGGGAGACGAGATATAGTGAATGCAGGGTCCTGGGTTTAGTAACACTTTACCTACTGCTTTAAAACCAAGTATCCAGTAGCCAATAGTACTGAATGTATAAAAATGAATAGGTTGTGTAACAATGGATAGATCACGAATATACAAGAACCTCAGACAAATATTTAGAATCTGAATAATAAAACATCCCATTTATACCAAATCAAGATAATAATACATCCTGATCAATGTATGGATCTAATGAGAATAAATACGGAAGTAAAATTCTATCCAAAAAATGTGTATACTCAAGCCATACACTGACTGATTGCTAAGTATCTGAAAAGAACGCTGCAAGTAAATAAATAGTATGAAAAGCACATTTACTGACACAAAACAAGCTCACTGAGCTTCTGAAAAGCTTGGCTCATTCTAAAGAACTTTCTGCAGCACTCTGCACCTCTGCTTGGCTTACTGTGGTTGCATTTTAATTAATTGCTTTTACTGTGCGATTTTAGGCACTATGCAGGGGGTATTATATTTATGAACGCCATTTATATGTTGCAGGTTTATGTTTACATGGATTGTTGTACTAGTAGTACATGTTTAGTATTGAATGATCAGTATTCTAAGAAATTAGAATAGATCAACAAAAAGTAGATCTGCATATGCAGAAAGTTTGGAGTTTAATGAATACTCTTTAATGGCTAATGTAAGTTATTAAAGATGCAAGCTCTCAGGAGCCACTAGGCCCCTTCTTCAAGCTTTATATTATTGTATAAAGCTTATAAAAGGGACCCAGTGGGCCTGAAAGTCTACATCTTTAAGAACTTTAAACGCTAAGTTTACCCTTTCCAGAAACAAGCCTATGTAGTCCAAAGGCTCCAGGAGATATTAAAAAAAAAAGTGCTGCTTTGTAAAATGCTTTTATTGTCATACCTGTAGGCCATTTGGGCCCCCTTGGAAGCCTGGCCAAAGACCTCCCAGTTAGCAATCCCTATGTCCTGCTTTGTTGCTAGCACTAAAAACTGCTGGCCTTCACTCCTGTAATGCTAGAAGTTAGTGTTCAGTGGTTTTCTTGTTTGCATATGCAAATCCTGTATCTGTGCGGGCGCTGGAAAAGCTAACCTAGCCAGGGCTACTACATTGATAGTTGAAAATCTTCCAGGTCCTGTGCTTAGTGACTTGCCTTCTGCACACAGGGGGTTGCTCACTCAGCACTGCCGCAATTCTCAGTAACACCTTGAATTATTTTTTTCAGTGAATATAAGGAGAGTTCTGATAGGACAAGGTGGAGATTTTGAAATTGACTCCCACTTTTCTCCACCTCATCCTATCAGAGATCAGCCTGTATTCATTAAAAACAAATACAAGATGTTCTTGAATGGTGGCAGTGCCGAGCGAGTGACCCACTGTGGACAGAGGGGGAAGATGCTTGGACGGAACCAGGCTCTCACTGTACACCAACTACTATAATGATTGTCCGCCTCCCCAGCAGCCTCTCAGATATGAAACATGCATACTTATATTGTGCCAAAGTGGACCAATGTGAATATGCAATAAAAATCATACCTGGAGTTCAGCTTTAACCACTTAGCAACCGGCCCATAGCCGAATGATAGGCTACAGGGCGGTTGCTTAACTCTGGGAGGGCGTACTATGACGTCCTCCCAGAATTCCGCTCTCGCACGCCCCCTGGGACCCGGCGGATGACGGAGCATTTCACTTGTAAAAAAACTGGCGTCATGTCATGACGCTGATTCCTCTCTCCTCTCTGTGTACCGATTGGTACATTGTGAGAGGAAAGGGGAGAGATCGGATGGCAGCAGCGCTGTGGGCTGGATGTGTAGTGCCCACAGCACTGCTCTGTGACAATTGCAGTCACATCCAGCCATCCATCAATCCATGCTCAGCCACCCCTCCATTCTCTGCGATACCCAGCCATACTCGGCGATACCCAGCCATACTCGGCGATACCCAGCCATACTCGGCGATACCCAGCCATACTCGGCGATACCCAGCCATACTCGGCGATACCCAACCATACTCGGCGATACCCAGCCATACTCGGCCATACTTGGCCATGCTCGGCTGTACTCGGCCTCTGTATGTGGCCAGTCTGTAGAAGTCTAACACATGTGGTATCGCCGTACTCAGGAGGAGTAGGAGAATCTATTTTGGTATGTCATTTTTGGTATGTACATGCTATGTGTTAGAAATATTGTATAAATGGACAACTTTGTTTAAAAAAAAAAAATGCGTCCTTGACTTTGTGCGGGGATATCTGAATGATGCCTGCAGCTCACGATCGAAGCCAGGGTCGTTTTTTTTATTTAATTTTTTTATTTCAGGCTTTCCAGGATAGAGGTGAGATGTGGGGTCTTATTGACCCCATATCTCACTGTAAAGAGGACCTGTCATGCAATATTCCTATTACAAGGGATGTTTACATTACTTGTAATAGGAATAAAAGTGATCAAAAAAAATATTTTTGGGAATAAAGTGTCAAACTAAAATAAATAAAGTAAAATGAACAATAAAAAAAAAAAAAATGTAAAGCGCCCCTGTCCCCTGCTCGCATGCAGAAGCGAACGCATACGTAAGTCCCGCCCAGATATGAAAACGGTGTTCAAACCCACATGTGAGGTATCGCTGCGAACGTTATAGCGAGAACAATAATTTTGGCCCTAGACCTCTAACTCAAAACATGTAGCCTATGGGGATTTTTAAGTAGTGAAGTTTGGCGCCATTCCAAGAGCGTGTGCAATTTTGAAGGGTTACATGTTAGGCATTTATTTACTCGGCGTAACTTCTTCTGTCACATTATGCAAAAACATTGGGCTAACTTTACCGTTTTTGTTTTTTGTAAAGCACAAAACAGTTCTTTCCCCCAAAAAAATGTGTTCGACAAATTTCTGTGCAAGTACCATGCGAGATAAAAAGTTGCAACGTCCGCCATTGTATTCTCTAGGGCAGGGGTCTCAAACTGGCGGCCCTCCAGCTGTTGCAAAACTACAACTCCCATGAGGCATTGCAGCGCTGACAGTTACAAGCATGACTCCCACAGGCAGAGGCATGATGGGACTTGTAGTTTTGCAACAGCTGGAGGGCCGCCAGTGTGAGACCCCTGCTCTAGGGTCTTTGCTAAAAAAACATATATAATGTTTTGGGGTTTCTTTGTAATTTTCTAGCAAATAAATTATGTTTTTTACATGTAGGAGAGAAATGTCAGAATTGGCCAGGGTGCTCCAGAACGCCTGAAGGTGATCCCTGCATGTTGTGTGTGGCCACGCTGTGTAAAAGTCTCACACGTGGTATCGCCATACTCAGGAGTAATAGCAGAATGTGTTTTGGGGTGTAATTTGTGGTATGCATATGCTGTGTGTGAGAAATAACCTGCTAATATGACAATTTTGTGGAAAAAAAAAATCCTGATTTTTGCAAAGAATTGTGGGAAAAAATTACAAATTCAAAAAACTCACCATGCCTCTTTCTAAATACCTTGGAATGTCTTCTTTCCAAAAATGGGTCATTTGGGGGGTATTTGTACTTTTCCTGGCATGTTAGGGTCTCAAGAAATGAGATAGGCTGTCAGTACTTCAGGTGTGATCAATTTTCAGAGATTGGCACCATAGCTTGTGGACTCTATAACTTTCACAAAGACCAAATAATATACCCCAATTTGTACTTATTTTTGCCAAAGATATGTAGCAGTATAAATTTTGGCCAAAATTTATCAAGAAAAATTACTAATTTGCTAAATTTTATAACTGAAAATTCGGTAAAAAAAAAATGAATTTTTCTTAGTTTCTGTCTTATTTTTCGTTTATAGCGTATAAAACAGTGTTTAAATACCACCAAAAGAAAGCTCTATTTGTGTGAAAAAGGAAAATCCCCCTTGTGCATGCGCCACTGCAGTCAGCAGCGCATTGCACAGGGAATATCTCCTAAACCGTACAGGTTTAGGAGATAATTTTTTTACCTACAGGTAAGCCTCATTATAGGTTTACCTGTAGGTAAAAGTCAAAATTTTGACTTTACAACCACTTTAAACTGATGCTAAAGTCCTCGTTTTTTTTTTTTTTTTTATAAACAACAAAGATGTCATACTTACCTGCTCTGTGTAGTTGGTTTTGCATAGAGCAGCCCAGATCCTCCTCTTCCCGGGTCCCTCGCCGGCGCTCCTGGCCCCTCTCTCCTGGCCCCTCTCTCCTGGTAAGTGCCCCCACAGCAAGCAGCTTGCTATGGAGGCACACAAGCAGAGGAAGCGTTGTATTCATCATAGAATACTAAGCTCCCTGTGAATTGAGCTACACTCAGCCTGACTCGATTTTTCCATTCTGTGAGTGTCGGGAAGTTCCTGTTCCTTTTCAGGAACACAGTGCTGTCATGTACCTGAGGCTACATACAGTTTATAAAGAACACACAGCCCCTGCCTCTGTTAGCGAATTAAATATATTGTTTGGAACAGATTGGTCAAATTTAAACTCCCATTTAAACTTTACTAAAAACGTGGAGATCTATTTTTAAAAAGGGACCCAAAGGGCCTGAAAGGAGTAAACCCTCTTGGGGAAGAACCTGTGCTGCCGCTGCCCCCAAAGCCCCCCATTTTCTTACCTGAACCCATTCCAACGTTGTGCACAGCAGCTCCAGCCGCTGTCTTTGGTCCTTATTGGATAGGTTGATAACAGCAGGAGCTATTGGCAATCCAGTGACATGGGAGCCAGGGGGTGGGGCTGAGTCCTACTGTCTGTGTCAATGGACGCAGCAGCAGGGCTCGGGAGAACGCCGTACATGTGCCCCCTTGGAAAGTGGCTCTCCGTGGGGGCACTCGATGAGGAGGAGCCAGGAGCGCTGACGGGGAGCCCCTAAAAGGGGATTAGGGCCTTACTGTTCAAAACCCTTGCACGGAGCAAGTAGGCATAACATGTTTGTTTGTTTGTTTGTTTGTTTTTTTTTTTGGGTTTTTTTTGTTTTTTTAAACAAACCTTTACAATCACTTTAAAGGCTAGGCAAATCTTTTTCAGAAAACTGCCTGTGTAGTCAAGAGGCCCCATGAGATATACAGTGGAACGAGGTTAACAAATGTTTTACAAAAACGAGTACTGTATTTCTAAAAATCCTAACTCGGTTTGCAAGTGTTGTCTTGCAAAACTATCAGGATTCAGGCCAAAATCGGTGTGCAGTACCACTTTTCACCTGAGGTGGGGGTTGCCAGAGCCGAACAGCGACGATCGTCTGCGCTCAGAAATGCGCAGAAAGACCCAAGCACACTTTGGCTGACCTCGTCATACCTCGGAAAGTCTTGAGAACGGAGTCTTTTCAAGGTTTGCCAAGGTCAGCCGAAGTGTGCTCGGGCCTTTTCGGCCATTTCCAAGGCTCTCCGGCCCCCCGCGCCTCTGGCCGCGTGCGGTATTGCCTCCCATTGAAGTCAATGCGGAACAAATTATTTTAGTTTCCATTGACTTCAATGGAAAAACTCGCTTTGATGTGCGAGCACTTTGGATTACGAGCATACTCCTGGAACGGATTATGCTCGTAATCTGAGGTTCCACTGTAGTTTAAAAACAGTTCAGCTTTGTAAAAAGTTGATTAAAAATGTTGTAATTTGGGCCCCCCTGGATGTCTGGTCAGAATACTCCCAGTTAGCAATCCCCATGCCATGCCTTGTTGCTAGGTGGAAAAAAAAATGTTGGCCTTTACCAATGGTTTTCACGTTCGAACATGCAAATCCCATAACCAATGGGCAGCAGTCACTGTAGTAGTTGGAGCTACTACAGTGTTAGCCACGGTCTTGTGCTGAGGAGCTTCCTCGCTGCATACGGGGTCGCTTGCTGAGCACTGGCACCATTCACAGAATTTTATTTTCAATGCATACAGAGTGATTTCTTAGTGGACGAGGTGGAGATCTTGACATCAACCCCACTTCTCTCCACCTTATTCAATTCAAGATCACCTTGTATTCATAAAAAAAAAAAATGCAAGACATTTTTTAAATGGTGGCAGTGCTGAGCGAGTTACCCACTGTGGTCAGTGTGCAAAGGAGAAGCCACTCAGGAAAGAACCAGGAAGATCATTACTTTTACTGTAGCACCAACTACTACTACTACAGTGATTCTTCACTTCCCCAGCAGCCCCTCAGATATGAGATATGCATACTTACATTGGCCAAAATGAACCTATGTGAATATGCAATAAAGATCATACCTGAAGTTCAGCTTTTAAAGTTGAATTCTGGGATATATCTAGTTAATCCTAAAAATGTCCCCTCCCCCTCCTAACAGCTATGCAGACTAACCTGTGTAAAAAAAAAAAAAGTAAACGTATCTATTTTTGGGCCCCTCCAGTACAGTCACATTATCCACTGTGTCCGGCAGCAGTGGCTGCAAGGGAGAGGAGAGAGCACTCCACAACGGCTGGCAATTTTGGAGAGCAATAACTTCATCTGTAGACCTACTATTAGAGCTGCACAATTAATCGTTAAAAAATTGGGATCTCGATTCAACCCCTATGACATCTCTATTGCAGAGTTTGCCGATTGTTTCATATAACAAGTGGAGAGACTTATCTGCTCACTAAGCTGTGAAAAGAAAACATCAGGGCAGTCTGCCAAGTATTTAATATGAAACATTGTAACTAAGCTTCCTTCTCAGATCAAAGGGATACACTTCTGTTTGTAAAGAAAAAATCCAGGCAGTCTGCCAAGTTTTCAATGTGTAAATGCAGGAAGTTTAACCACTTAGTCTAAAACTTTTTCTGACACTTCTTAAGTTAAAATCAATATTTTTTTGCTAGAAAATTACGTGGAACCCCCAATTATTATATTTTTTAGCAGAGACCCTAGGGAATAAAATGGCAATTGCTGCAATATTTTATGTCACACTGTATTTGCCCAGCAGTCTTTCAAATGCAGTTTTTGAGGAAAAAATACACTTTAATGAATAAAAAAAACGAAAATGCTGAGAGAATCGTGAGAGAATTGTGATCTATCTTCTAAGCAAAAAAATTGTGATTCGTTTTAGCCAGAATCGTGCAGCTCTACCTACTATGGCCCATCCGTTGTTGCCACTGCCTCCACTCCCCTGCAGCTGCCACTGCCTGATACAGAGGAGCTGGTCATGTGACCAGAGTGCCCAGAAAACAGGAAAGTATACAGAGCTTTCTTAGGTTAGTGAGCATAGTTGTTAGGAGGGGTAAGGGAGCATTTTTCAGATTGGTTAGGTTTTGGGTATATCCCAGAATTCAACTTTTAATTAGGACATGTTTGCTTTACATCTACAGCAACAAAGCATAAAACAAAAACCGCAGTAATAAACGCATATGTGTATACTTGACAAACACTAACCCACATAGTATAGAAAGGATATGTACATAGCAGCCCACTGAGTTAAAGTGGAGAATAAATGGTTTTAATAGGTTTGAGCCTTTCTACAAGGTAGTAGAATTGCTGTGGAAAGGAGAGAATGATTTTCTTCCTATTTCAGAAAGTAAATAAAATGGTGGATTAATGGCTTTAATAGTCACAGCCTTGCCATGTCCCTGTATTTGTTTCCTCCCTCCCTTTGCACGATAGATGGGGATGTAGAGGAAGACTTCCTTCCCAACTGAAGAGATTGTCCAATAAAATGTAACTGTATGGGTAGAATTCTTCGAAGGAAGACGAAAACCCTCAGAGACGGCTTTAAACATGTCTGTGTTTAAACGCACAATTACAGAACCTTTAGGAGCCTAATTAAAAATGGCTGAGGTGTAAACTCCCCTGCTGCCTGACGGTAAGGATTGCTGACTTAGTTTCTAGTTAACAGTCCGGCATTAGTGTAATAACATTTCAATACCTTCAAGGACCAGCACTGTACTGTCTCCTGTTACCCTTTATCTACCCACAAAAGGGAAATGATTGTAACTTGGTCATCTTTGATTAGTAAAGGAAGTGTGGAGCACAATCCAAAACAGAGCAGTTAGAATGCTTGCTATGAATTAGACCTCATTGCTTATTTTTCCCTACTGTACCCAGTCAATTTATCCCATTAAAGCTGAACTCCAGGGAAAGCAGTGGGGCTGTAAGGGTTAAATGGCTCGTTTAGGTCAAGGGGACCAATAAAAGCAATTTTACTTAATTGATCTTCTGCTCCTTCCAGGCTTTAATGGCAGTCCCTGCAGCCTCTTCTCCATTATGATCTGGTGGTTGCAGGTCCTCTTGCCTTCATCCAGTCCATTGCAGAGCCCAAAGCCTTGCAGTGGACTGGACATGAAGGTGCCAAGGGGGGAGCGTGCTGCTGCAGCATAGGGAAGTAGGGCAAAGAGGAAGGTCCGGTAAGAAAAATAGCTTTTTTGTGGCCCCCTATATCTAAGTGTGCATGTAATCATTGCAGTGTGGGGGCAACCCTTTTACAGGGGGAGAATTTTTCCTTTCTCTGAAGACCGGCTTTAATGATTTCAGGGCAGAGTAGAAAATAATACAGAAAGCCCTTGATTGTTGCGGGAGCCAGTTGGTAAGGTACTTTTAGTAATGAGGACCATTGTCCTTCCTGTGTTAAATCTGGAAAGTAAAGGTGCTTGGTTTGGCCATAGTCTGGGCCTGGTCGCAGATGTGCTGCCTGTACCTAAGACAGCAAAGGCCTCTTTGGTCTGATTCACATCTATGCATTTTTAGTGCTTTTTGCATTTTGCACATTTGCACTACAGAATGTGTTCCATAGGAAGCCATGTTATGGACTGTAGTGCAAATCTGCAAAATGCAAAAAGCACTAAAAATGCATAGATGTGAATTGGGCCTTTCCGACCCTGGTCATGTCTGCAAGTAAAAGGGTGATCCCAGATCAGCTGGTGGGTGTGCTTCTTGGAATATTTATATGTAGTTATAAGGCAGTGGTTCTGTGGTTTGGCAGATACAACCTAATGACATAAAAATTAAACCACCTTCCATTCTCAGAACCTAAAACCACATTTTATCCAGAGGAAAGAAAAAAAAAAGCCCTTAGTCCTGGTTCACACTGCGATGTCTGATGTGACTTTCAATGGTGTCCTCTCACATCAATGCGACTTGGCACTGAGCGATTTTGAAAAAACTTCCTGCACTACTTTGGTGCGATTCCTGTGCAATTCTGGCCCCATGGACTTCAATGTCAATGCACAGAAATTGCATTATTGTGCAATTATAATGCAATTTGGAAAGCAATTTTCAACTTTTAACCCTCAAATCACCTCCCAGGCAAATTCTTGGTCCCTCAAAAGAAGTAGTAGTGGTATACAGCAGCAGCATTCGAGGCATAAAATCGTGTAAAAATAAATAAATAAAACACGCAGGAGTAAAATCGCATCACATTCGCAAACAACTCGCCTTCCATAATTGCACCTGAAATCGCATCAAAATAGCATTGCACTAGTGTGAACCAGGCCTTAGAAAGCATGATCTAATTTTATCTAGGAACAATCCCTTCTGATTCCTTAGGCAGTCGGATATTCCTTAGACCAACGTTCAACATCGTTCTTTATTATTTATCACTATAAATAAATGATGTGGCACAATGTTTCCTTTTTTAACTTTATTAAAATGTCACATTTCATTTATCTTTATTTACCGCAGCAGTTTTCTACTACAGAGCATAGTGCTGAAAAAAACTCTTCTTCCGGTCAGCAGTGTGATCTGAAGACATGGAACTCGAAGCAAATTGACTTCTTGTTGGGACTGCAGTCCAATGTATATGGTGTGAATGGGCCCTTAAAGCCATTTTGTTTAGAAAGATCTAGAATTTTGAAGCTAGAAGTAGCGCCTGTAAAAGCTTTGTCACAGCATTTACTTATTCTCCAGGTGCACAAGGACCACCATCCTTTGTATTTTGTGATGAGTCTGACCTTAAAGTGAACAACATAGCGCCAAGTTTATTATATGAACTATTTATACAAGGGGATCGTATCTTTTCAAGGGGAGAATAAATTCAATTCTGTTTTCATAGGAGCTGAGCTCCACTGCGCCCTTTATTAGATTCCTTTCTCTGCACATTCTCCAGTTCTCTATCCTCCTTTTTATGACTTGGTGTAGTAACTTAAACTTCCTTTCTCAGATGAGGTCTTTCTAATTCTTTGTACAGGGGCAAGATTATGTCTGTCTCTCTTCGGAGTCTCTTTTAATACAAGGATGTGTCTTGCTCACACTGGAAGCCTATTGTTTTCATTGCGTGCTGTTATGAATTCTGTGATCTACCAGAACACCCACATCTATGATTGATTCACCCAATTTTATTCCTTTAGATTGTATGATGGATTCTACATAAGTTCTCATATAGATTTGTGCTATCATGGCTGATCTGCAGAGTATTGCAGGATTTTTCTTATAGCAGATGAGATTCATACATGGTGAGCCATTTTAAAGTGAAACCCCACCCCCTTTTTCATTTTTTCTTTTCAATTTTTTTTATTGAGAACAGGTTTACAGTAACAACAAGGACATGCAAATAACTTTTACTGTTACAAACAGCATACGTACAGATCTAAATGACATACAGAGCATGTGACAATACGGTACAAACATAACGGCAACTTTCTGGGACAAGCGGAAGGGTACATCTAGATATTGTTAGAGTGTATCAGAGTCGTGAGTAAACCGTAGCTGTAACTGGGGCCAAGCCCCAACATACACATACATACATTGGTCTTGAGGTGCTCTGCAATAATAGATTGTGGCAACAGTGGTAGCGCTTAGGGCGTGGGTTTGTCTATGCCATGATATGGGTTCCAGGTAGAGGAGAGGGAAGTGGATAGGGGGAAAGAAGGGGAGAGAGAATTGTTGAGGGGGTAGTGAGGAGTAAGAAGAAAAGACTAGAGAGTTAGAGGGGACTAAGTAGAATAAAAAAAGGGGGGGAGGGAAAGATCTGGCAGAAAGAAGAAAGGAAGAGAAAAAGGACTCAGGATTGAGTTTAAGCTTGGTCGAGTGGCTCCCAGCTTTTTCATTTTTTCAATAATGGAGAAAGGGTTTGAAATGTATTCTCATGTTTTTGCTTGGAGACTTTAAAATGTTTTAGCTGTCCCTTGAAGAGAAGTGGAGGGAAAATCTTTTCCCTGGGGAAACCTTTTTCAGTGACACCTGTCAAAGGTGCAGCTTTCCAGATAAAGCTAGCTATACACTAGATGATTTTTGAATGAAAATGTGTATGTAAATTTGTGCGGCCTGTCGTATATTGTGCGAAAGGACATCAAAATTTTGTTTGCTTTTAATGTTTCATTTTGGAGCAAATTGAACAAATAAAAACCACATACGCTGTTAGGAATTCATGCATTCAAGCAAAACTTTCCATCCAGCTCCTTAGAATTTTCTCATTACTGCACTCAAAGTCGAACATCGATGTGTCCCTATTGATGATTAGCACATCCAACAAATGTTCTTAAAACAAAAAATTATTGAACGAAATTTTACTAGTACAGGGGTAGGCAGCCTTTTCAGAGGTGGAGATCTACCCAAGCAACATGGAAGAGAGCAAAGATCCCAGAGCTGCAGCGCCCTTTTTTAATAAATTTTTTTTTTTTTAAATGAACTAGCAAGGCCCCAATAAAAAGGATTGTATGAAGAAAACGATTTGAGGTCTTTATACCTTAGTGCGCTGGCTATTTTTGTTTCTTGGATTATACAGTATCCTCATAAACCGTACACCCTCTTGATAGTGTATATACAGTAGGTTCAGAAACAAGTAAAACCCTTCAGGAGGATGCTTTCCCACACTAAAATAAAAAAAAAAAAGCTTTTGGCTGGACTAACTGAAAATGTAAGCTGTCTGGTTGTGAATGATGGGCCATTTTGTGAAACTGTAGGTGATTTTGTATTGTTTTCAAAAGAGACCTGACTGTATTTTGTCTGGCCACATGAGATGAATTGCGAATATGTTAAAAACATTATTTTTTTTTTCTTCTTCAGCCTCCCTCCTCTAAAAAGCTTGATGGTTCTCGGACCTACCACAAACTGCCAAATTCCAAGGTGAGATCGGTGTCTGAGAGGCGCCCTAAAAAAAAGGTGGATTCGGAAAGCAAGCAGGAGAAGGCTAATCGTATTATATCTGAAGCAATTGCCAAAGCCAAGGAGAGGGGTGAGAGGAACATTCCCCGGGTCATGAGCCCTGACAACTTCCCCACCGTCTCCTCTTCAGAGGGCAAGGAGGAGAAACGTGGGCGGAAAGCAAAGTCAAAACCTAAGGAAAAAGAGAGCAAGAAAACCAAAGCTGGGCTGACCTCCAAACTGAAAGAAAAGAAGAAGATTGGGTAGGAGTCCCTTTGTTTAATAACTGTTGTGGCATTAGTGTTGTTTTGCTGTTTCTCACATTAAAAAATGTAACATTTAATTGTAAAGCATTACATCTGCTTAAAGAGGAGTTCCCCTTAAAAAAAAAAAAAAAAAGTCAGCAGCTACAAATACTGCAGCTGCTGACTTTTAATTGGGACACTTACCTGTCCCAGGGTCCAGTGATGCGGGGAAACAAAGCCCCGTTCGTTCCCCCCTCCGCTCGGCAGAGCCGGCATTCTAACTGTGGACACCCGGCTGCACCCACTGCGCATGCGCAAGCGGCGCCGCGCACCACGATTGGCCGTGCAGTCATCTGGGACATGTCACGTGTGTCCCAGATGACTGACAGGAGGGAGGGGGCAGAACTGAGCCCTTCCTCTGCCGAGGGGAAGTGATGTCACCAGCCCAGGCACCGAAGGAGGCAGACTACGAGGGACCCCCTAGCAACAGGCATTTAGACAGGCATCTTCACCCCTCTTCCTTCTGGGGCCGTAGACTCCTGCTCTGTGACTGGCCAGAGTTGCGTGACAGTCACAGCATAGGCCCTATAGAAATGGCACGATCGTGCAATCAATCGATGATGACGTTGGTGCAAGTGTATATTATTATAGGCTTATCTGTAGGTAAAAGTGGTGTGTAGGGGTTTACAACCACTTAAACCACAATGAGCTGCCTTTTGGGGAACCCATCAGAAGTGCATAATTCAATGTGTGGTGGATGAGCTGCTTTCTTTCACATGTTGTACCTGTTCAATGGACTGCAAGCTTTGTGATCATGAATAAAACACAGCTTATTGCACTTAGCACTGATTCACACCAGTGCGGTTTTTATGTCGCGCTACTTCCGCACAACTTCAAAGCCGACTATGAATGCGCTTTCATGTGCAGCTTGCTGACATTTGTATGACTTAATTTAGCAGATGTCAATGCACTGAAATCGCAAATAAATAATACAGGAACCTTTTTCAAAGTCACTGTGACTTGAGTCGCAGCAATTTGAACAGTTCCATTGCCGTAAATGGGGTGCAACTTGTCATTTGTCTTTGAACTGTCAAGTTGCATGACAAGTTTCAGTGGTGTAAACCAGGGCTGAATTTGAGAGTGCAAGAAAGTGATATATTCTTTCAAGATAAGCTTCGGCCTCCAGGCAAACTAAGTACCCAGATGTAATACACATATGGGACTTGTTTTACTTGCCAAATTATTTTTTATTTCTGTTCATCCAGTCCTAAGATCTACACAGTTCTGCTTTACAGCTCAGACCTGTTTGTCAGGTCAAGAGATTGGATTTTTTCTGCTGCAGTTAAGTGACCTGTTGAGGTCTTGTTCCTTCCATAACCTGTGACTGGATGGTGAAAGGAGAAGCAACACAATGTCATCTCTGTCACTCTGCTCTCTCCTCCGGTCAGCATATTTTTTGTTGGCACATGAGCACTGCAGCAAAACTGATCAGCTCTGCCTCTCCCAGCCTAAGCTCTGCTGTACAGTTGATTCCAGCGACTAATACTAAGTCAAATTCAGGTATTTGCAATGCTTACATTTAAAGCTGCTTTCGAACTGAGGTGCTTTACAGGGGCTATAACGCTAAAAATAGCACCTGTAAATAGCCTCTCCTCTCACTCCAATGTGAAAGCCCGAGGGCTTTCACACTGGAGCGGTGCTCTGGCAGGACGGTAAAATAAGTCCTGCAAGCCACATCTTTGCAGTGCTGTAGGAGTGGTGTATAAAGTGCCCCTGCCCATTGAAATCAAAACCAAACTGCCTGCAATGCGCCGCTGCAGCAGTGCTTTGTGAGCGGTTTTAACCCTTTTTTCAGCTGCTAGCTGGGGTTAGAACTGCCCGCTAGTGGCCGAAAACTGCTGCAAAAACAACGGTAAAGCGCTGCTAAAAATAGGTCTTTTAATTTATAAGCTTGGACTAGCTCATAGGCAATTTTCAGTGGAATGGGAAGCGGAAAGGCAATGCTAGCTTATTAGAAGAAGCAATAATAATGGGGAAAAGTCAGCGAACTTTCTTTTGATTGTTAACCCCCAACCTTTTTCCCTTCTTCCTCAACAGCTGGAGGCTAACCAGCTCAAGGACACAAACAAGAGATTTCTATCCAACCAAAAACGACTAGGTGTCATCTCATATGTGGGGATATTTTTGTGTTCCACATAATGAGGCAGTTGGGTGGGTGTCATACTTAAAATTAAGAAGAAAAAACACATGACACGGCAGCTGTCATGTGTGAGAATTATAAAAAAAAGTTAAATACACAGGCAAAGTACCTATAGGGACATGTTTTACCCGAAAAGGATTAGTAGTTGTGATCAACAGACTTCTGCCCATTGCACTGCCAGAATACTCCGTATTTAGAACTTCTTTGCCACCTGCTTCACTTATTGTAGAGTGAATCCGCATTTATTTTTGATCCAGCAATAAGGTTTCTCCTTTAAAATTGGAAATTATGTTGTCTCCATCCTTGCTGTGAAGGAAGGCAGTGTTTATTGAAGGAATAGTTTAATGTCCTGGAGCAGTTCATACAAATATATTTAAGCTGTATATTTTGTGGTTAGACTGAAGTTGATTCTTCTTAAAGCAAACAATCCTGTTAAGAATGTGTTTTTATTAAAGCCCAACTTCAGGAAAATGAAAATAAACCCCACCTTTGCATTGATCCCCTCCCAGGCATTGCAAGGGTTATAAAAAAGCTATCCCTAGGAGAAAATAAAGCCGGTTAACCCCCCCAAAATGGGATCCTGTGAACATAGCACTTGCTCCCATCTAAATCCATGCACGGGTTGCTGAGCTGTGTTGTCTGATAGTTTGCATAATCCACCCACCTAAATATCCAATAGCACTGATCAATGGAAACTGGTTTCTGAGTGGCAGCTGAGGAGGAAAGGGGGCATAACGGGCAGTGTACGCAGACCCCACCCTCCGCACCCTTTCTCTGCGCTTCCAGGTGCAACATATGTCAGCTGTGCTGTCTGCTACCCTCCCCTCTTTAGTTTACACTACCCCATGCTACAGCTTGCTATTCAGGGGAATGAAGAGAAACGGTCAGCTTGTGATGTGAATGATTGCAGTGGGGGAAAAGAGTTTTTATTCCCAGAAACACAGGACAGCACAAGCCAGTTACTGCCATAGACTGTCTCAGACAAGTGTAGTATCTGGCTTGTGCTGTTGTCGGCTTGTATTTTTGTGAATGAAAGACCTTTTCTCCAGCTGCAATCATTCACAGCACAAGCGGACAGTTTCTACGTTTTCCTTTCCCCTGAATAGTGGGCTGCAGCGCCAGACTCTGTATTTACTAAACAGGAGAGATGAGGAGATACAGTGGTGCAGAATGGGGAAGAGGCAAGACTCTTTACTGGCTAAAACACATTGGAATGGCCACATTTTTACGTTTAGGGAGGTTGTAGAGTGACAGCTAGCAATTTTTGCAGATTTTCTCTCACTTCCTGTCTGGTAAAGCCATTGTCAGTAGGGTAGTAAGTCAGGGTAAATCTCCCACACAGAGCCCAAAAACCTGACTGGCGTTCTAATACTTTTCCAACCCATCCAAAACTAGAAAATGTTTTTGGCTATGCATACACTAATACATTAACTTTTCCTCCGGCTTCCATACTCAGGTGACATCCCCATCCTTTCAATGAGTTCTTGGGTAATGCTGCATACCCCAAATCTCGGGAGATGATTCTACAGCACAGTGCAGTAATGTCAACTACTTGGAATTCTCCAGGCTTACACCAGAAGAATTAACCCCCACAGGTGTTGCTTTAACATACCTGTGCAAGAAATTAGGATTGGGGGGAGCCCTCCGTGAATAATCAGACCTTGCTTTTTTAGGTGCAAGTTCTACTTTTAAACAGATTAATTCCAAGAGGCGAGTGAGTTGCAGATCCCACCCTCAGATTTCGTTTTTTTTCTTGGTAGGGCCTTCCCTTTTTGGCTTTGACTTATGTTAAGTGTTGGTAACTAAGCTATTTAGAAAGCACACCATAAGTAAATAGTGCACATGTTATACCTGAATAATCCATTGAAGTGAGGGTGGTAGAGATTGGTAGAGAAACATAGTTGGTGAGACATTTGCATGTCCTCCTTTTATCTGCTATATATGCATTTGGTACAAACATAGTAAAAAGGTCTATTTTCACTTTTTCACATATAAAAGTGAGCTATTGACTGTTCTGTACAAAGATGTACTCCAAAATGAGAAAACCTATTATGCAGTAATGTTTGCATCTAAGTAAATTTTAATCACCGAAGCAACATTTCATTGCAAAGTGAACAGCCTATTTGCCTTTAATAAACCTGTGTGTACACCATGCTGTGCCTATGCCACAGGCAGTATACACACACAAAAAATTGTTTGTAAAATAGTTGTTTTTTGGCAGAAGAGGCATGTGTCCCTTTCTTCCAAAAAATCTTTCTCCTTTTCTTCCAACTTTAGTTCTGCTTTAAACATCAATAGTGTTTTAGGAACTGAGCCATGATTTTTATAGGGAGATCAAAGTCTTCCAAGAATAAACCGAGTAAACAAGAATTGGGCCCTGTAAACCTCGGTCACAATAAATGTAGGAGCAGAATATGCCTCTTGCAGTAAAAATGCTGTTTTTACGTCAGATGCGGTTCTTTTCTATATTCAGCACTGCAGTTAGAAGATTGATAATACCTTCCAAGAGGGGGGAGTGAATGGTTCAGGTGCCCGCAGTGTCAGAGTCACTGCATTAATGTAAACTAATTGCCTTTACTATACAATAAAGCCAGCATCTCCGCTCTCATTAGAAACAAGCAGCCACTGCAAAGCCATTTGTGTTTGGGCAGCCTCTTCCGATTTACAGTCTAGCTAGTAATTATAAAGTCTGCATTGTGTGAGGTTTGTGTTTTATAGACAGACTTCACTGGGTGATTTCCCCGGGTTCCCTGCATGGGCAGCCTGTGATTATCCTCTTAGTCTTCTGGCTTTTCCCACAGATATACAAGCTATTTTATAGCATTTGTATTAACCTTTGCTGTCCCAGCTTGACACTGCACTGTGGGGCATTGTTAGCGGGAAAGAGATGAGTTGTGACAGTCATTAAGAAGACTGACAGTCATTAGAAAGACCTCGGCTAGAGTGTCAGGCGATGCTGTAGTAGTATAAACAACCTTGTAGAGACTCGCCACAGGCTGTGCGGTCAGATCCTTCCCCAACTTGGCCTTTCTTGTGTTGTGGCCCCAAGTGTCACTGTGCCATTTCTAAGAACCTCTTTTGTCCATTGACATTTGCTTGCGTTTTCTTGCTTGTAGTTTTGGATCAGATCTTAAAATGTATTTGTAGGACTTGGTGAGCAAATAGAAGTTATTTAATATTAGAAGAAAATATACGTTTTAGTTCCTCTGCAAAAAACTGTATGTAGAATGAAAAGCAGTGTCCTAGGACTAGATGTACAGAGAGAGAGGTAGTGATTGTATGCATGTATTTTATAGTGTTTAATGCTCGGTTACATGTGGCATCATTTAAGCTAGCCACGCACACTTAACTGAACATGTGAAAATCAATAGGTCCTCCCATCCATGCCCTACAGTGAGGATGAAGAAATCTGCATTGTCGACTATTATATTCAAGTAGCCAAAGCACCTACCACTGTCTGAATACTTGCACATTGCTTACATCTCATAGAATGCAGTCAAAGCAATTTCAGACAAAAGAAGAAAAATACTATCTTCTATTTTTTATAATTTGGCTTTGCAAGAAAAAAAAATCCTTGAATGTTATTGTACACCTTAGCGCACCAGGGGCTAACCCAATGTCTTCCCCAATATTTTAGCAGCAGCTGAAAGAAGCCCACAATCCCAGTGGGGAGATAACGTACACACACAAAATCAGCACACTACCAACAATCATCCTAAAAGTTCCAGTCCATATAGATATCTTTCCAAAAAGTTCTCAACCCTTTTTTTTTTTTTTTAACAGCGTCCTCTCTGGTTGTGAATACCTTGTAGTGTATCACTCAGGAAATGGAAAAATCTTAAAAAAAAAAAAAAAAGGAAATACTGTATAGTGTAGTATGTCTAATCCAATTGGTGTGTTTTAGACAATGCGTTTTATATTATGCTTACATCAAAATCATGAAAATAATTCCACTGGATCACAAGATGTGTTATTATATATGTACCCTTACCTCTTATTTCTCAAACAAAGCCTTCCATAACACTCCAATGCAGTTGTTCTTTGTGTCTCTATCTCCTCCATAAGGATTCTTCCTTCCCTTTTTTCAGATAGGTATTATCAAAAAAAGGAAGTATAATCACATAGTGTAATACTGCAAATGTGGCTTCCACGGGCCCTCCGCCCAAAGTGACTCCCGTCACAGCTTAAACACCACAAATCGAAATCCACGCTACTCACAAAAGTGCCTTTAAGCCTAGTACTGATTCCACTGTGCAAATATTGCACAGCTCTCTGCATTCAAAATGGTGCATGAAACCTCCAAGAAGTGAAAAGTGTAATACCGCTTTAAATTTATAAACTGTGCAAAAAGTGTCATACCACTCACATTAACATGCATGCACAAGTGCCATAATCAAATGTGAAACAGTGTCTCCAACCTACTGATCAGTCTGTGGTCACACCATGCCACATCACTTCCAGCGTCTGACGTCGCCCCCAACGTGTTTTGCCCAATGGACTTCTTCCCATCCTGGGAATAGGTTTGTTGGTAGTGAGTGCTGATTTTGTGTGTATGAAATCCTTGAATATTACCTTGCCAAAATTTTGTAGCTCATCAGTGATCTACTTTAGCTATCAGAATTTCCCTCGTAGATCAGTTGACAGTTTTTTTTTGCATGCATGCATGCATGCAAAGGTTATTCGGGGGTATAGCTTGCTAAGAAAAAAAAAACTGAAAGAGTACTGCAATATGAGTGGAATGGCAGCTTTATCAAAGTTTTGAATTTAATGTCTGCATTTTTATCATCCTCACAGAAAGTTGATAATTACTTTGGGCCGGAAGCAGAAGAGAAAGCTTGAATCCTCAGATGACGTCTCTGACACTGACACAACTCCTCGGAAGAAAGATGAAGATCCTCAGGTGCGTCTTTAAACAGTTTTCTGCACACTGCCAGCTATAACCAGTTCACTGGAGGAGTGAAAAGACTGCTTTATTCAAAATGACTCAGTTAAAGAAGAACTCTGGGCAAAATGTTTATTTTAAAATGTTTATTTTCCCATGCAGTGGGGCTGTGCCTCCACTGCATGGGTTAAATTCTAACTTTTGTCCAGGGGTGTAAGGGGTGAAAAGCTATACTTACCCGATCCTTCGATCCTCTGGAAAACCGTTTTTCCACGCGTCCAGTGGTGGACGGTTTCCTCCATCCTCACATCCAGAGCCAGTCTATGGGAGTGATAATGTCAGGAACAGTCCATTCACAACACTGCTAAAATGCGGGGGAACAGGAGCGGCGGGGACCGATCTTGCAGTCGGAGGATTAGCGGATTAGGTAAGTATATCTCCGCTCTGCAATCCCCTAGACAAAAATGAGCAGTTAACCCATGCAGTGCAGGCACAGCCCACTGCATTGGGAAAATCATTTTTTTGTCTTTTAAGGTTAGCCTGAGGCAGAGATTTATCTCCTGCCTTATTGTGATGCTCCAGGTCTAAAGACCCCAATCTACAGCTATAACTTGTTTTTTTCAGAAACGTCATTTGTGCAAGTGTTACAGTGTTACATGCCCTGTCGTGGGTCTTCCATAGCAATACATGGAGAATATAACAATGTAATTACTCTCTTCACAATTATTGTCAGTATAACTGGTTTACTTTTCTTTTTTGCTTTGAAAATTATCTTCATTATCTTCAAAACTGCAAGTTTTGTGTGGCTGATGACAAGTTGAATCACATGCCGACAACTGTTTTATAAGTACAAGTATAAGTAATGTTGCTATAGCCCCACCAAAATTCTCAGATCTATCCAACTGTTGCAGCCATTATAAAGACAGATGATGGCATTGTGCTTTTCTGATTATCGATGATTTCTCTCCACAAATTAACTGATAATGTGGAGCCCAATTTTTGTCATTTTAAGTCTTGGCACGCCTTTTTTTTTTTTCTTTACATTCAGCTGTCAGCAGGGAACCCTACTGACGGCTGATGACTCATTTTTAACCACTTCCCGCCTGGTCAATAGCAGATTGACGTCCGGGAAGTGGTTTTGTTATCCTGACTGGGCGTCATATGATGTCCTTCAGGATAATAGCCGCCACGCGCGCATCGCGTCGATCGGTGGAGCGGTGTGTCAGTCTGACACACCGCTACACTGGTCTTTAGCACGTGATCAGCCTTGTCCAATCACGGCTGATCACGATGTACACAGGAAGAGCCGTTGATTGGCTTTTCCTCACTCGCGTCTGACAGATGCGAGTAGAGGAGAGCCGATCGGCGGCTCTCCTGACAGGGGGGGTATGTGCTGATTGTTTATCAGCGCAGCCCCCCCTCAAATGCCCACACGAGACCACCAGGGAAGCCCCCAGGACCACCAGGGGAAGCCCCCAGCATGTGGATGGCCAGGTACATCCCCCATGGCCATCCACGTTAAAAAAAAAAATGCACAAAATATGCCAATCAGTGCCCACAGATGGGCACTGATTGGCACATCATATTTGTTATAAAACAGGATGCCCAGCAATGCCACCCATCAGTGTCATCAGTAGCGTCTATCAGTGCCCATCCAGGCCCACCTATCAGTGCCCATCCATGCCACCCATCAGTGCCACCTATATGTGTGCATCAGTGCCACCCATAGGTGCCCGTCAGTGCCGCCTATGAGTGCCCATCAGTGCCGCCTATGAGTGCCCATCAGTGCCACCTGAGTGCCCATCAGTGCCACATACCAGTACCACCTATCTGCGCCTATCAGTGCCCATCATCAGTGCCCATCAGTGCCGCATTATCAGTGCCCATTAGTGCAGCAAAAAATTAACAATGACAAAGAAAAACTTGTTTTTTTTTGCCAAATTTTCGGTCTTTTTTTGTTTGTTGCGAAAAAAATAAAAATCGCAGAGGTGATCAATTACCACCAAAAGAAAGCTCTATTTGTTGGAACAAAATGATAAAACATTTGTTTGGGTGCAGTGTAGCATGACCACGCATATGTCATTCAAATTGCAACAGCGCTGAAAGCTGAAAATTGGCTTGGGCGGGAAGGTGTCTAAGTGTCTGGTATTGAAGTGGTTAAGGATGCAGCGGTCGACTTCCTGGCCCACTTCTTGACAACCAGCTATATACAGTGCTTTATAAAGGGGGGGAAAAAAAACGCATCAAAATTCACATCACAAATGCAACACTTGCGTTTCTGGTGTGACTCCATTGAAGTCTATTACACGCAAAATGCAAGAAAAAAGTCCCGACCCTTTCCAAAAACACACCGGCTGCGAAACACATAGATGTGAACGTGTACCATAGGAAACCATGTTAAATGACTGGTGCTTTCCTGCAAACTGCAAAACGCACTAACAAAAACGTATAAATGTGAACGTAGGGTTAGTGTCTGAAAAGTTTTGCTTGTATTTATTCATATACTGGTGAATATAGCACATTTTTCTTGTATTGTATGCTAGAGCTCTAATGCTTGCAGTTTATTAGGTTAATCTTAATTTAGATTATTCCATATTGAAGTATGTTGCTCACACTGCAGCAAACTCTTCATTGCGTTCTATACTCTAGCTAGTAACAATAGGAGTAGGGCAATGCAGGCAGGTTGTCAGGGTACTGGCCTCCAGTTGGGAAAGGAGGGGCTATCTAGAGAAGGATAGGAAGCCCATCAATTGGATCCTTCAGGTCAGCCCTATCCCATTCTGCCATGTTTTGTGATGCCATAAAGTAGGTCTTTGCACTGCTAATCAATCCTTTAGGTAGTTGCAGGACATTGTCTTTCCAAAATTAGAGGTAGAGAATCTATTGTATACCATTTTTTGCGTAATTCATACTGGTGAGTTGTATAGGATATATAATAGGAGAGCCCAGACCATTTGAAATAAAAATTGGTTCTACCTATGACGGTCGGTGGTAGTCTGCACCAGCTAGAGCACTGGGTTTTAACTTTGTCTAGAATGGGGAAGAGGTTAAGCTTTGGATAATCTAGGGATTGTTAGAGATCACTATTCCAAGGTATTTGCATGAATCTACTACCCAAATGTGAGAAGCAGCAGCCGCTTTGTTTTTTTCTATTTAGGTTGGCCTAGTATGACAATTACAGTGTGCAGATCGAGTCTACATAAAATAAAAGCTGACGTTCTTCTGCTGAGCATAACATTGACACTGTTTTGGATTCAGAACTTATCTGTGCAATCCACTTATACTGCTGGATCTTTAGGGTTTTCTGTTCTCCAGCTTTTCCTCTCTCCCGTGTTCCCCTGAGTCCTGCTGGCCAAGCTCTTCATTTTCATATGCACTGCTAGACAAGTTCCCCATCCAATAGCTGGTGCTAAACCAGGATTTTGATATTCCCACAATAGCCATTGGAACCTCTCAATTCCCCTCTGTACAAAGCACTTTCCTATTCTATTCTCCCTTCAAGTCCCTGTCAGGAATAGCTTTTTCTAGATGCTTCATATTACTTAGAGAAAGTCCAATCCAGTGGACTAGAAGGGCCGCCATTCCAGGCAGTGATCTGCTGGTTTTTGTTGCATACAGTGAGATCAAGTAGAGCCAATGCTAACCTTTCAACATTTCATTAGTCTGTTTTTTTCAGACTGTTTCCAGCAGCAATCTTACCAACTTCTACTGTCAAGTTTTTTTTTCCCCTCCACGGTCTTGATGGGTCTTTCCTCCTCATAGTTTTGTTTTCTTGCTTTTCTCCGGTTTTATGGAACCTGGAAACTCCTTTTGGTCATCCACCTTGGTGTCATGCTGGCACTCATTCTCTTATCTCCTTCATCTCTTGTGTCCTTTTAAACAAGTTAAACAAGAATAATAGTCTAATTACTGAAGCCTGCCAGAGAATTTTTACACACGTGCAATAGTCTATTATGCCAATCCAGTGTTCTAAGTGGCACAACCTTTGCTGCTCTCTATCCATGCCGGGTTACACCTGCCTGTGCTTTTCTTTTTAATAGGTTAAAGGGTTTCAAAGCTTTTGTATACGGTTTAGCGTGTTTGCAAAGTTTTGGATTGTTGAGATGTGGTTTTATTTCTATCTGAAATAAATAATAGAATAATAATCTGTGGTAGTGCAACTGTAATGCCGTACAGAGATATAAAAGGCATTTATTCAGTGAAATGAAAAGCTTTTTAAGGTATTTTAAGTGATTACCCTTTGGTCCAACCACAACCTCTCCTTAAGGGGAAGGCATCTTCACTTCAGCATGTAGAATTCTCAATTCACACGACTCTTCCTGTCTGCACACAGCCCAGATCAGCATATTTCTGCAGCCGAGTGGCCAAAGGTTTCTGATTAGCTGTGGCTTATAAACCTGTACAAATCAATCACCGCCTGAGAAGACTCAGCAGCTCTTTGCATGTAATCCCACACTGAACCATTTCTGGTGGTTGGGGACAGATGAATTGCCTTGCATTTGAATTCAAGTTTGTGTACAACGAGCTGCGCATCTGTCTTCAGCCGCATGATCCCCTTATGTCCTTAAGCCTAGGTTCACACTAGTGTTGATGCATAATTATGCATTTTTCAGTGTATTTTTGTAGTGCATTTTTAAGCATGTTTTGGTGCATTTTTCATGCTTTGTGTTTTATTGTAGGAAGAGGAAATTAAATTTTATTACAAAACTACCAAAAATGCACTAAAATGCACATACCTGCCTTTTACCTGCGCTTTCCAATGCGCACTCATTGAAGTCTACAGGTCAAAAAACGTACAGCACTTCACCAAAAGGAGCACCTGTACCTTTTCAAAAAATGCACTTTACTGTGTTGCATTGATGTGAACAGGCACCATAGAGAATGTTTATGTTATTGTGAATGCCAGCGTAACGGAAAACACACTAGTGTGAATGGGGATATGAGTGATTACAGCCAAACAGCCTCGGGCGGTTTTAGCCTGTTATTGATTTGTACAGGCTTCATCTTTTGGGAGGGGGGTGGGAGGACGACAGAGGCAAATGTTAGCAAATATACAGTTAAGCTTTACTGGTTGTTTATGCAGCATTTTAGCTGCACTGACTTTTACATGTTGCTATACAGCACCACTCCAAAACCTGTATTTTTTTTTTTTAAGACCAATTTTCAGCCAGACCAATTTTCAGCGCTCTCACACTAGGGTGCCAATCCCGGAAAATTGATCACACATGAAGTACTGAAGGCCTATTGAATTTCTTGGGACACTAACAAACTAAGGAATACCCCCTTTTTGAAAAGTAGACATTCCAAGGTATTTAGTAAGAGGCATGGTGAATTTTTTTGAAGTTTTTCCCACAATTCTTTGCAAATTAAGATTTTTTTTTCTCCACAAAATTGTCATAATAACAAGTTATTTCTCACACACAGTTTGTGCATGCTTCCAATTACACCCCAAAATACATTCTACTACTCCTGAGTATGGCGATGCTATATGTGTGAGACTTTTACACAGCCCGGCCACATACAGAGGCCCAACATGCAGGGAGCGCCATCAGGCGTTCTAGGGACATAAATTACACATTTAATTTTTTTTTTTTTTTTTTTTTAACATTTAAAATTTATATTTCAAAAGTAAGCATGTATACAGTCAATAAAGCATTGTATAAACTTTACAGAATAAATTTAACATTGGCATATAACAGTACATTTTGCACTATGAAGGTTGCAATGTTGGACGTCTCCCTTTTATGGAACGTTTCCCATTATATCTAATAATAATCCAGAATATGATGATGGGGGGGGGGGGGGTCAGAGAGGGAAGGAAAACCATCAATAGGTTAGGTATCTATGTTTAGTCCCTCCTTAGGTCTGTACCAGTGCGTCATACGCAGAGGAATACTTGAAGATGATCCAAGGTTGCCAGGTCACATTTAATTTCTTGACAACCTTTTACACTTTTGAAGGCCCTGGAGCACCAGGACAATGGAAATGGTCACGGACATTCCCGGGGGTGCGCGGGAGCGTGATATTGGGAGGACATTTATATGACGGCCTCCAGAGTTATCTGACCATGCTGTAGCCGTCATTTGGCTATGGCACGGCCGGCAAGTCCTGCCTCAGCCCATAGCACTTGGTGTGGGTCCTCTCAGCTCTCTCCTTTCTCAGCTATCTGCATGAGTCACTTCTGAGAGTTCTTCCAGACACCAGTGACACCCCCCCCCCCCTTCCCAACACACAGCAGGCGATTGACAGTCTCAGATGTGCATGCTTCTCAATCTAATTATGGAGGGGGCAGGGGTCATCCATTCCCTCCACTCAGGTCTCAGATTAAACTGTACAGTCTCACCTGCTACCACGGCAGAAAGCTTGTAGTTCTCAATGAACTACCGGGGTGCTGATCAGAACCCCCGTAGTTCACTGACACTTCCTGTAGCATCTGAGTAACTATCCGGGCAGTGAGCTGTCAGCAGTGTCTGCAGGAGGCTGACATTCCTGCTAAAGGTGAACTTTGCCTTTTTAAGCATTTTTTTTTATTTCTTACTGCATAGAAAGATCATTGTGTGGAAACACAAGATTTATTCAAACGTCTTGCTGCTCAATTCTAGCCAACGTTTTTTGATTAATTTGTGGATTGCGGGTTGTGTTAGAAATTCTCTTGGGTTTCTTTTGTCTGTGTTCACTTTGGAGAGATTTTCCTTAAACCGACTACCCCATAGCAGATTTACTGCTACAGGGCAGCCATGCTGTGTCGAATCACACACATACACGCATGCATGCATACATACATACATACATACATACATACATACATATACATATATACACACAGTATCTCACAGAAGTGAGTACACCCCTCATATTTTATTTTATCTTTTCATGTGACAACACTGAAGAAATTACACTTTGCTACAATGTAAAGTACAGTAGTGAGTGTACAGCTTGTATAACAGTGTAAATTTGCTGTTCCCTCAAAATAACTCAACACACAGCCAATTAATGTCTAAACCACTGCCATTTTCCATTTGTCATGTGATTCATTAGTGTTACTCGGGTCTCAGGTGTGAATGGGGAGCAGGTGTGTTACATTTGGTGTTATTGCTCTCACTCCTTTACTGGTCACTAGAAGTTCAACATGGCACCTCATGGCAAAGAACTTTCTGAGGATCTGAAAAATAATAATTGTTTCTCTACATAAAGATGGCCTAGGCTATAAGAAGATTGTCAAGACCCTGAAACTGAGCTGCAGCACAGTGGCCAAGACCATACAGGGTTTAACAGGACAGTTTCCACTCATAACAGGCCTGAGCCTTGGTCGACCAAAGAAGTTGAGCGCACATGCTCAGCGTCATATCCAGAGGTTGTCTTTGGGAAATAGAAAGGAAAAAGACACTGGCTGGAGATGATGTTTGCTGCTCACCCCTGGGGTGTAAAAACAAAAAAGTTCTCTGAAAGGTGATGTTATATTCTAAATATGAATCTTTATTGGGAAATAGAGATATGAGTGCTGCAAGCATTGCTGCAGAGGTTGAAGGTGTGGGGGTCAGCCTGTCAGTGCTCAGACCATACACCGCACACTGCATCGAGGCGATTCAGTTCGCAGTTGCAGCGTTATATAAATCATTAATTCATTCATTCACTGCATGAAATTTGGTCTGCATAGCTGTCATCCCAGAAGGAAGCATTTGTAAAATATGGCTAGTGTTCATACAGTTTACTTTGCATTCTAACAGCTAGAAGGGATAGCATGTCCTTTGTGTGTTCTGGAAACATTTTATATATGCTAGTATGATTTGTCTTGCCTTTTTCTTCCATATAGAAACGGAGATCGAACCGCCAGATAAAGAGGAAGAAATATGCAGAGGAGGTGGAGGGGAAAAACTCTGAGGATGAACCAAAGGCCAATGTTAAAACCAAGAAGGGCGTGGCCCCTCTGCCTGCAGAGCAGCCTTTACAGCTGTTTGTGGTAAGTGGACATTACTAAACTCAACAGAACCTCACTATGCAAAATCCTTGTCTAATCCGCGTATAAGATTAAAAGTTTTTGGAAACTCTTTTCTGTTTTCAGTCTCATGGTGCCTTTGCTTCCGTGCATTTAAATTGATACCACTTTATTTTGATCTGGCTACCATGTGTCAGACAGCAGCCGCTGCAGGGGAGAGGAGGAAGTGCTTATAACAGATGGGCCATAGGAGCCTATGGATGATGTCACCGCTCCCATCAGTTGAGCATTGTCCCCGCTTCCCTGCAGCGGGCTGACACAAGAGATCACGTGACTGGACCAAAGCAGCCAGTCGCGAGGAGGAGTAATGCTGCCTATGACCCCCAAAAACACCATCCCCACCGTCAAATATAGAGGTAGAAACATTATGCTTTGGGGGTGTTTTTCTGCTAAGGGGCCAGGACAACTTCACCTCATCAGTGTGCCCATGTACCGTCAAATCTTGGGTGAGAACCTCCTTCCCTCAGTGAGGGCATTGAAGATGGGTCCTGGATGTGTATTCCAACATGACAAAGACCCAAAACACACGGCCAAGGCAACAAAGGAGTGCCTCAAGAAGAAGCACATTAAAGAGTAGTGCCCCTTACAAAAAAAAAAATTAAAAGTCAGCATCTACAAATACTGCAGCTGCTGACTTTTAATAATCAGACACTTACCTGTCCCAGGGTCCAGCAATGCGGGGGAACGAAGCCCCGCTTGTTCCCCACTCCGCTCGGCGGCGCCGGCATTCTTACTGTGGGCACACGGCTGTGGCTTCACAGCCGCCCCCCCAATGCGCATGCACGAGCGGCACCGTGATAGGCCGCTCAGTCATCTGGGACCTGTCACGTGTCCCAGATGACTGACAGGAGAGTGGGAGCCCTTCCTGCGCCGAGGGAAAGTGATGTCACCAGCCCAGGCACTGAAGGAGGCAGACTACGAGGGACCCCCCTAGCAACAGGCATTTAGAGGCGAGTTTAAAAAAAAAAATTTTCCAAATGTTTATTTTTTTTTTATTTTTTTTAGGAATTTCAATCATCTTTTTTTTTGGGGGGGGGGGGGGGGGGGGACACCACTTTAAGGTCCTGGAGTTGCCTAGCCAGCCTCCAGACATTAATCCCATAGAAAATATATGAAGGGAGCTGAAGGTTCGAGTTACCAAACATCAGCCTCGAAACCTTAATGACTTGGAGAGGATCTGCAAAAGGAGTTGGACAAAATCCCTCCTGATATTTGTGCAAACCTGGTGACCAACTACAAGAAAAAAATCTGACCTCTGTGATTGCCAACAAGGGTTTTGCCGCCAAAGTCCTGTTTTGCAAAGTGGTCAGATAATTATTTCACTGATTAAAATGCGAATCAATCTATAACTTTTTTGGAATGAGTTTTTCTGGATTTTTTATTTTTTTTTGCTGTTCGGTCTCTCACTGTTAAAATAAATCTACCATTAAAATTATAGACTGATCATTTCTTTGTCAGTGGGCAAACGTACAAAATCAGCAGGGGATCAAATACTTTTTCCCTCACTGTATTTAGAAACATGAATTTTGGATCTTGTGTTTGGTTAGTCCTTTCTCTTAGCTTGTCAAAGCAGAGATCCATTGGTGAGAGGAACATCACTGGCATGATAAAATGCAGTTTAGTGTGTTCTGCAATGTGTAGCAAAGTAAATGGCAACAATGAGAACGTGTCAAGGCTGGACTGTATATTAGAATTAAAAGGAGAGGTTTGGGACTTGAATAAATGATCAAATAATAAATGATCATGTATTCAATCGTGCCTCGAGTGCCTCATCTAAAGTCCCAAACTTCTCCTTTTAATTCTAAATATAGGGATAGAGGCGTATGATTACATGCACCTCATTTAAAGTTCCAAACCCCCCCCCCCCTCTTTCTAATTCATATAGACTGTATATTAGTTGATATCTCATTGCAAGCACAATGTATAAAAGTAGTGATTGGTTGCATTTACTTTTAACTGATTCTATTGTGAATCCATATCTTGTGTTCTACACTAAACAGGTTTAATTTAAATTTTAAAATGCATTTTTCTTCGTTTCTGTTATAAAATTTAGCAAATTTAGTAATTTTTCTGCATATATTTTGGTCAAAATTTATTCCGCTACATAACTTTGTAAAAATAACCCAAATCGGTGTATATTATTTGGTCTTTGTGAAAGTTATTGAGTCCACAAGCTTTGGTGCCAGTCTCTGAAAATTGATCACACCTGAAGAACTGACCGCCTATCTCATTTCTTAAGACCCTAACAAGCCAGGAAAGTACAAATAACCCCCAAATTACCCCTTTTTGGAAAGTAGACATTCCAAGGTATTTAGTAAGAGGCATGGTGAGTTTTTTGAAGTTGTAATTTTTTCCCACAATTCTTTGCAAAATCAAGATTTTTTTTTATTTTTTTTTCCCACAAAATTGTTATATTAGCAGGTAATTTCTCACACACAGCATATGCATAGCACAAATTACAACCCAAAACACATTGTACTATTCCTCCTGAGTATGACGATACCACATGTGTGAGACTTTTACACAGTGTGGCCACATACAGAGGCCCAACATGCAGGGAGCACCATCAGGTGTTCTAGGAGCATAAATTACACATATCATTTCTTGACTACCTCTTACACTTTTGAAGGCCCTGGAGAACCAGGACAATGGAAACTCCCCAAAAATGACCCCATTTGGAAAGAAAACAACCCAATGTATAATCTGAGGCATTTTGAGTCTTTTGAACATGTCATTTTTCTACAAGTTTTTGGAAAATGTGTAAATAAAATGAAAGCGCATTTTTTTTTTTTACACATCGTTGTCCATTTTCCCAATATTGCTAACACATAGCACGTACATACCAAAAATTACACCCCAAAATAGATTCTCCTACTCCTCCTGAGTATGGCGATATCACATGTGAGACTTTTCCACATCGTGACCACATAGAGCGGCCCAACATGCAGGGAGCACCATCAGGTGTTCTAGGGATATAAGTTTCAAATCTAATTTGACTACCTATTACACTTTTGTGAGGCAATGTAGTGCCATGGATGTGGCATGGATAAGCATGAATGGGGATGGATGAGCCGTGGATGGGGATGGCTGATCATGAATGGATGGATGAGTTTTGCTGAGGATGTGTGGATGGATGAGTATGGATGGGTGAGCATGGATGAGTATGGATGGATGGCTGAGTATGCTGAGCATGGATAGGTGAGCTTGGGTGGATGGATGAGTATGCTGAGTATGGATGGGTATGCTGAGGATGGATGAATGAGTATGGATGGGTATGCTGACCATGGATGGGTATGGATGAGGCTGGAATGGGCACTGAGCAGCGCTGTGGGCACTACACATCCAGCCCACATCGCTGCTGCCACCGCTCTCACCCCTCTCCCCTCGCACTGTACCAATAGGTATGGGAAGGGGAGAGAGGAACTGGACGTGACGCCGGTTTGTTTACTAGTGATCATTTCGTTATTTGACGGAGCGATCACATGGTAAACGGCCGCTGTCAGCGGCAGTATACCGTGATCTGTAATGCGCCGGGTCCTGTGGACCCAGCGGTCATGGATGTTCTTGGGTGCGTGCCCTAGGGAGCGGGATTCTGGGAGGACGTCAATGTACACCCTCCCAGAGTTATCCGACCGCCCTGTAGCCGTCATTCAGCTATGGGCCAGTCGGTAAGTGTTTAAACATCTTGTTGTTTTTATTTTAACACATCTGAAGGCAAACTTATGCTGGAATTAAAAAATGTTTTACACTGTTAGTGTTCCATTATTTGATGTTCATTTTCAGGACAGACTTTTGGGGTGTACCCCCTTTTTCTAAGGTGCAAGTAGTACTGATACATAAGGCATTAAAGTGTTACTAAACCCACAACAGTAAAATCAGTCTTGTTACACTCTGTGGAATCTAAGGGGTTAATCCCCTGCATTGTGTAAAAAGGCTGTTTTTCAGCTTCTTCTCTGATCCTGAATGAATGAATGAATGATTTGTATAGCGCTGCAACTGCGAACTGAATCGCCTCGAGGCGCTTGATCCGACCTGCGTTGATCCTCCACTTCATTTACTGTCCGCAATCCATATGCTGACAGCACAGAGCCCTAAGAGGCTCTCTGCACATGCTCAGTTTGGTGTGTATTGCTAGCGATTTATTACTATTTTTTTTTTTTGGTGGGGGGTGGATGCATGTTATCAGCACTGTCCAGACAGAGGGTCAGGGGTCATGCAGCCTCCTGGGACAGTCAGAGGAGAATGAAAACTCCTGCAAGCTTTGACCAGTGCTCATCTGGACACTGATAGTCACAAGACTGCTGATGAGAAAAGGTATTCAGCAGTTTATATTTACTAAAATGATTGCATTTCCATGTTGTGTGTACTGTGGGAGACCAGATATAGTGAATGCAGGGTCCTGGGTTTAGTAACACTTTAACAAAATGTTAATGACAATCTCTGAAAAGAAGAAAGAAAAAACACAACACGTAGTATTTAACCGCTTCCCGACCGGCGCACGACGATATACGTCGACAGAATGGCACGTACAGGCATAAGGGCGTATATATACGTCCCCTTTAAGATGCCGCCGGGCAGTCGGGCCAGTCGGGACCCCCGCGAGGCAGGTCGCGGGTCCCGCGGACTCGATCACTGCGGTGACACCCGCGATCGTCTCACGGGAAGGCTGAATGGGGAGATGCGGAAATAAACAGCATCTCCCCGTTCTGCCTAGCAACTAGTGACGCCGATCTCTGCTCCTTGTGATTGGAGCAGAGATCAGCATTCACTAGCTGACAGCCACGCCCCCCTACAGTAAGAAACACACCTCTAGGCATACTTAACCCCTCCCCGCCCCCTAGTGGTTAACTCCTTCACTGCCAGTGTCATTTATACAGGAATCAATGCATTTAAATAGCATTGATTGCTGTATAAATGAGAATGGTCCCAAAAATGTGTCAAAAATGTCCACAATAATGTCGCAGTCACTAAAAATCGCTGATCGCCGCCATTACTAATAAAAAAAAATGATTAATAAAAATGCTATAAAACTATCCCCTATCTTGTAAACGCTATAACTTCTGCGCAAACCAATCAATAATCGCTTATTGCGATTTTTTTTTTTTACCAAAAATATGTAGAAGAATACGTATCGACCTAAACTGAGGAAAAAAACGTTTTTTTATATATTTTTAGGGGATATTTATTATAGCAAAAAATAAAAAAGAATGTGTTTTTTTTTTCAAAATTGTTGCTCTTTTTTGTTTATAGTGCAAAAAATAAAAACCGCAGGGGCGATCAAATACCACCAAAAGAAAGCTCTATTTGTGGGAAAAAAAGGACCTCAATTTTGTTTGGGAGCCACGTCGCACGACCGCGCAATTGTCAGTTAAAGCGACGCAGTGCCGAATCGCAAAAAGGGGCTGCAAATTGGTCCGGTCTGAAAGTGGTTAAAGAGAGATAAAAGTTGGGAGAGCTATGGAATGGGATGTGGGTAGAGAAAGTCAGAGGTGAAAATATTTATGAAACTGTTTAGTTGTGATATCCTTGTTAAGGCTGGCCATACGCTGATCAAAACTGTCCGGACTGAACCAGCTGAATTTCAATCAGTGTGTGGTCTCCCTGTTTGGCAGAAGTCGATTATTTATTAAATTTCCATCGAAGAGACATGTCAGAAATTCCTCCATCCACCTAATTCGTGCCCGTTGGCTGAACAAAAAAAAAAGTGTATGGCCAGCATTAAGCTATTGTCTTTTTTGTAGCGTACAGAATAATCATTTGTGGTTCAAAGGTTTTCCTTTCCTGTGTGTTTTTAAAGTGGTTGTAAAGCCTAAAGGTTTTTCACCTATGTATTAAGGTGAAAAACCTTCTTTGCTGCAGCTGCCCCCCCCCCCCCCCCCCCTTTTTCTTACCTGAGCCCGATCTGATCAAGCGATATGCATGAGCACAGCGGTGCCAGCCACTGTCTCTCTCCTAATTGGACAGATTGATATCAGCAGGAGTCCTGCTGTCTGTGTCAATGGATGCAGCAGTGGGACTCTGGAGCGAGCCTGCACGAGTGCTCCCAGGGAAAATGGCTTTCTGTGGGGGCGCCTGATGAAGAGGATCGGGGCTGCTCTGTGCAAAATGATTTTGCAGAGCAGGTTAGTATAGGCATGTTTGTTATTTTTATTTTTTAAAAATCGAAGGTCTTCCATAACATGGTGTGCTTGTGAGAATTGATGTCTTGCATGTGTGCAGCAATCCTCTCCCTTGTGTTTTTATTGTGCGATTATGAAGATTTGTTCTTTCTTGCTATTTCTGTCTGGTCTTCCCAACGCTGCATCTTTTCTTGTTGCATTGAATGAGCTACACCACATTACTGGAAGTGCAGCTGTATGATTCTGTAATACTGAAGGCTCCATTTGTGTTTGTGCCAGTTTTTAATGAATTGATGTGGCTCAACCATTTTCAATGTTAAACATCTATACCTTAAAGTGGTTGTGAAGCTTTTTTTTTTTTCACTCAAATAATTTAAATTAAAAATGTTACACTTACCTGCTCTGTACAATGCAGTGCCCACTTATGTCTTTTTCTGGGGTTCCCTGCCAGTGCTCTCTGCTCCTCCCTTTTCCCCAAACACACGGGTGCCTAAGAGGGGACTCGTGGGGGTGCGTTTCCAAGCTGGGCTGTGTGGGTGTCCATAGACTCGCATTGTGCGACTCAACCACACCCTCCATCCCCTTTTCACAGAATTTGACTGATCTCAGCAGAATTCTACAGCTCCTGCTCCTGCCGGAGTCTCCTGCTGCAGATAGGATAGAAAGAGGAGCCAGGTAAATGGGTAAAGTTGGCTGGAAGAGGAAACAAACATTGAAATGTTGTTTACCTTAATGCAGAGAATGCATTAAAATAAAAAATAAACCTCTTGCATTTAGAACCACTTTGGGCATATACAGAGTTGTAAATAGTCCCTGTATTAGTCTTCTGCCTATAAGAGCATTTTATTAGAATCCCTACCGGATGATCTTCTAGACCGTGTATTGTTTTTATACGGGTCAGACCTGTTCCACGGATATGTATTAAAGCTGATCTGTAGGCACCCCAAAAACAAAAACAAATATTGTTTAATGCTCTATGTTAAGTGGTAGTACTGTACTTTCATATGAATTCCAAAGAGTTTTGTTTGAAATCACTTGCAGTTTCCTGTATTGACAGCCAGGGCACCAATGTCTGTGGCCAGTGTGTGTAGAAGCCCCTGTACGTTCGAATAGAGCAGCCACCGACCGTGGATGGAGCATGCTTTTCTTACTGTATCCCCCAGATCCAAGGTTTCTACCCCTTTGTATGCCATACCTAGATGATCCCCCTGAAAGCAGGAATTATCAGAGGCAACGCTTACAGCTACCCAAATGATCTCCAATTTCTTCAGTCCCCCATCCTGAGCGGCTGCCCTGCTGCATTGTGAAAACAGAAGGTTGACTGCTTGGAATGGACCACATTTAGAAAATGCTTTTGGATTTTCTGAATCAATGTTCTCTAATTGGACAAGTTGAAAAGACATCAAGCTCTCCACCCTATTCAATCAGAGAAAGCTTTGCACTTGCCTCTTGGCACAGACTCTGAATGGAGCCTGTGTCAAGTGGCCGACCTCCTGTGTTCAGAATGCAGCAGGGTATCTGCTCAGCACGGGTCCTGGCAGATAAAAAGTACTAGTCCAAAAGCATTGCATGGTATTTTCTAGATGCCTGCAGCTCTTTAGAGGTGAGCAGTGAAGAACAGTCATTGTACAGTACTACTAAACAAATGAGCAGAGTCTATATCTGTGATATGGCTTCACCATATGCATATCATTTCATACAACAAACACACAGTTTAGATGGGTTGGGCTGTGTTTAGTGAGTTTTTAGCTGTACCAGATCTCTACTCATTATTAATAGCTGATGTATCATTAGGCTACATGTAAAAATTGGACTATTGAGCATTGTCTGTTGTTTCTGCAAGTTTTAAAATAAAAAAGTGATAATGTATGAAAACCTAGTTTTTAAAGTACAGAATTGCATTAACACTATAATAACAAATTTCCTGCAGGAGAACCCAAGTGAAGAGGATGCTGCAATTGTGGATAAAATTTTATCATCCAGGGTCGTAAAGAAAGAGGTAGGGGACTGTATTGATCTGGCTATTGAGTCTTGATGGGTTGTGAGTGCGGTACACGTCATTCATTGCACTTTTGTTTCAGACTCCATCTGGGATGTTGGTTGACGTGGAAGAATTTTATGTCAAGTACAAAAATTAGTAAGTATAGTAGTTGAATTGTTTTACCTTCATCCTTATGTTAAAGAACTTTTCAAATAAAACCCAACTCAAGTGAAAACTTGATTTAGTTTAGTTAAATTAGAAAAGGGTTAGAGCCTCAGTTTGGTTTTAGTAACATCTGTACCATTATTTAGGATATGTCCTCCTCACTTGCTGTCCTGACCAGCAGTAATGGGAAATTTCTCCACTGAGGTCACAGACCAAAACTGTTCCTGTCTGGGTGATGATTGCACTCCCCATTTTTTGCATTACTTTACCGGGACAGGAATCAATGGAAAATCTCCCAAGTTGGATCACAGACAATATTAAAAGCCTGATCAGAGTTTTAACTCCTTAACCATTTTGGATGGAGTTACATTTTTAATATGGTGTACAGCCTACAGTGCAGGAATCTGTAGATCAGCATTTTTCTGAAACATATTTATTTGGACAAGATCTTGTTGTAATTGAGAAATTTGCACATAAAGTAAATTCTGGAAGAACAATGCCAACTAATATTTCTATCTTAACCATATACAAATTTTTTTCCATCCTATCGCTCATTCGGTTGTCTTGTATAATTGATCAGATGTTGAAAAGGATTATTTGATGCAATACCTATGGTAAATCTGCCTGTGTTATTCTGATTGGCAAAACAATCATAAGCCATTGACTGTCACTTTGAAAATGACTGTTCTGTGTCTTAATAAATTGGTTTGGCCACACTTGACAGAAATACCATTTTCAAAATGATGAGAAGAAAACAACCTCCTGAGGGATAGATCACCAAAGCCACTGAAATTTGAAATTGAAAATATTAAATATTGGTGATTTTTATTTATTTTTGGTTGATGGATTCAATTGAGGTATTAATTTGATTGTTAAACAATCTACCACTAAGAATCCATACTTCTGGAAGATGACAATTGCACATCTGTAGTGGTCTGTCATCAGAACAGCCACGCATGCAGTTCCAGCAGACAGTAGAACATGTGAAGCTACTTAAAGTGTGTGTTTGCATAAAAATAAAAATAAAAAAAGCAAGCATACATACTCACCTAGATGGCTGCAGCATTGATCCGATGCTGCAGCTGTTCCCTGCCAACTCTACACTGAGAACTAAGCAATAAAAGACTGCTGATCGCTCAGTTCAGTCTTCAGTGAGCAGAGAGCTGGTGACTGTCAGTCACCTGCTTTCTGCTCTGCTTCTCCATTGCTCACTGAAGCTCTGGGCTCTGGAGGGGGCGGGAGTAGCGGGCTTAGGCTCTCAGCAGCATGTCAGGCATCTGGGCGGATCCCAATATTATTGTCTGGATCCCTGCAGAGCAAGGACCAATTGTGACGTCAGCAGCCATTGGCTCACTGTTTTCTGAATCTGAAACACAGGAGTGCAGAACTAAGTGCACTCCTGTGATCCCTAGGAGAAGTATGGCCAAAAAAGCTTTGGCCATACTTCTTTTAAGCACATAGTTCTTTCTACAGAAAAAAGGGGCAATACTTTTGATTGTGCAAGGAAATCTTCTAATAGTGATTAATAACACACATCCATCCCAGTGTTTGCCAGAATTTCCTATAGCCATTAGATGATTGCTTTCCGATGGCAGCAACAGTAAGGTACCTACAGCGGATTATTATAGGAGAACAGTCAATCCCCTTTGCTACTACACAGCCAATCTCTAATGCTTCCTCAAAAGAAAGATGTCCTGTTTTATATCTGGGGAAACTGTCCATGTGTATATATTGTCCTTCGTCTTATGTCTTGGGATGACGTGAAGAAGTCACAAAGTGCCCTATGAGTCATTGGTATGGAATGGAACATGGACTAGAAAATTAGGTATTCAGAAAACACCTTTTTATGTGTTTGTGTAACCAAAGCATTGTTTTGAATGCAAAGGGGAAGAGTTGATACTCCAATTGAATTTATATTGCTGTTTGTATCCCAGCTGGATACATTCTTCTTTTGTCCTGGTGATCGTTGTTGATAGGAAATGCATACTTTTAAACCCCATACACACTATTAGATTCTTTGCAGATTTTTGTCTTCAGATTTACCAAAACCATGTAGCACAAGGGCCTGTCTGATTGCATACAAATTGAAACTTTTAGGGTTTGACCTCATATTATATGATTTTGGTAAATCTGAAGACAAAAATCTGCAGAAAATCTAATAGTGTATAGGGTCTAAGAGTTGTCGCTGGAGCAGAAGAGGAGATATCTGTTCTGTCTGTCTAAGGGGGATTGCTTTGGCTTTCAATTTCCTCTCAGTTCATGTTGTATGTCCAGGTCAATAAGTCAAAAGAAACCTCCATAACAGAACATATTAAGCAAAGATGAGATTTTGAGGTTTTAATCCTTGCCAATTTCATACAAAACAATAAAATATATTGGCTATGCATACACTTTATGTAAGCTGAAAGTTATCTGTTTATACTGAAGATAAGGAGACTGTATACATCCCTGTGAAACTGAAATGTAACCATTAACTGTGTGATAAGCAGCCAAGGTGCTGCGCAAAGTGTTTTGTTGTCCGTTTTTTACTGTGACTTGTAGTGATTTGTTTCCTGCATTTTCCATAAATCAGTTTTCAGGGTTTGTAGTGTTTATGGGGACAAGCACAAGGATGCAACACTGAAATATATTTCTCTTGATTCAGCTCTTATTTGCACTGCGAATGGGCCACCGAGCAGCAGCTGCTGAAGGATAAAAGAATTCAGCAGAAGATAAAACGTTTCAAGATCCGGCAGGCACAACGAGCACACTTTTTTGCTGATGTAAGCAGAAGTTTTTTTCCGTTCCCTCAGCATCTAAGAAGGAGTTGAATATCACAACTCATGTAGGCCTGGAAAGCAGTTATCAATTTTTCAGGTTTTTATATTGGATTTTCCACCATAACGGTACATTCTTTATTTCATGTCCCATTGATATGGCAGCAGGTTAAGGAAAAACTGACCAGCAGTGGCAGAAAGAACAATTAGCCCTGGTTCACACTGGCACAGCTTTGAAATTGTGCTACTTCAGTGTGATTTCAATGCCGCAGATCAGTTCGATTTGCACCTCCAATTTCAGTGCAGCTTGCAACTTCGTTTAACAAGTCAAGTCGCAATGAAATTGAAAAAAAGTAGTGTAGGAACCTTTTTTTAAAGACCCTGCGACATGAGTTGGGACAATTTAAATGGTTCCATTGCCGAAAATGGGGTGCGATCTGTCATGCAATTTGGAACTGTTAAATTGCATGACAAATCGCATCGGTATGAGCGAGGGCTTAAGATGTTTCCTTAAGCTGGCCATAGATGGATCAAAATTTGACTGGTTCAGCAAGACGAATCTCAATTCATGTGTGGCCATTCCCGGTCAACAGAAATTGATCTAAAGATCGACTTCAGATGAACAAAAAAAAGTGATCCATCTATAGCCAGCCTTACTGTGTTCAAAACCCAAATATTTTTGGTTGAATTTTCACTTTAAGTGTCAGCTGAGCAGGTTTGCATGCTCGTTTTTTTTTTTTTTTTTTTTTATTTAAAGATATTGGTATGAGCTGTGATGGAACCTGTGTCTTTTTACAGAGGGGCCTCAGGCGTTATGGAAAGACTGACATTGTTCCATTAATAATGTTCAGATTGTGTGACAGCCTGTGTCTACAATATGTATGGGAAGCTTTTAGATGTAGTGTGACAAAGTTCACCAGATGGAGGGGAGTAGAAAGGAGTGACATTTTTGTGTAGTTTAGTTTTGGTGTAACCCGACTGCAAACTACAAACTATTGCCCTTTTCTGTCTTTGCCATGCCAAACATATTTTTTGTAGATAATAGCTACTACTACTTATAATCTGAACGTGATTTTTGTAAATGATTACCTAGAAGGTATTTTTTGACAAGAGGCAGAGTTATCTTCAAAACTGTAGTTATTGGGGAATATTGATTGGGCACCATTGTCAGGAAGATGCATTTACTCCTTTTTTTTATTTTTATTTTTTTTATTATGGATATACAGATGGAAGAAGAACTATTTAACTCAGATTATGTAGAAGTTGATCGTGTGCTAGAAGTGTCTTTCTGTGAAGATAAAGATACGGGAGAGGCAAGTAAAAAACATTCTGTAGTGCCTAACTAAATGGCTAGTGGCTGTCTAGTTCTATAAGTTGGCTATGATGTTACTGCAAATTAGTAAACGTGTATGCTGTGGGAGGAAACTCTAATAAAGGTTCAAAGAGTCAACAAGGTGCACTTTGTAGTCCCACCACAACCCCAATATGCCAAACAGCAAGCTGCTTATTTAGAATTTACCAAAGTGCTAATATTAAAGTCCTGTGGTCTCACAACATAATAGTTGCGATTGACATGCTTTGATGTGTTCATTGAACTACTGTGTGGATGGGCTGTTAGAGATCTCCTGTTCTATTTCTCATGTCAATCTCCTGTCTGCAAACATGATGGGAGCTCTTTGGTACAATTGCTGGGCTGCAGAACCAGCATGTAAAAAGCTTCTATTTCACATGCCCTTCAAGAGACAACAGCTCAAAGGAGTTGATCTGACTCTCCTATCAAAGATCCCACTGGTGAAAGAGTACTCCTCTGCCCCCAAAATAAGTAGCCTAGGGCTCATCCTGAGAGGCCACCCCCAAGACTGTGGAAATGGTTTCTTGTACTAAGTCTGCCTGCAACTGTCCCCCAAGCCTTCTAACAAGTCGTCTTTGGCATTAGGGGGCACCTCCACTTTCTAAAGTGGGTGACATCTATTTTACCTTTGCAGAGCCATTTGTTCAGCCTACATATTGGACAAGGAACAAGGTGGAGTTGAGACCTAGAGCCTTCTTTCTTCCTAGGGTGGGTTTTGCCTTCACCTCAACCTGAACATTAGTCTTCAGTCCCCTCTGTTTGGCTTCAGTTCACAAGAATGAGAATCTCTTCATTGTCTGGATGTAGTTTGTGCTATGCAAGTGTATCTCGCAGCCACTGATTCCTTTGGAAAGATGGATTCTCTGACATAGGTGATGATGGTCCCTGTAAAGAGGAAAGACCTTCTTATCCCACTGTTTCTTTGTGACTTAGATCATCATTATGGTTTTAAGTATTCGGTTCCATCCTTTGCTGTCAGGGTTCCCTCTACTAGATTTGTGGGTGCTTCTTTTGTGTTCTGGCATCAAGCTTCTGTTCACAAATTTGCACGGCTGACACTCAGTCTTCTATTCACACACTCTCCAGGTGCTTATTCAGGCCTATTTTGATGCCATCTTCAGCTGTAAGGTCCTTCAGACTGTTCTTTGAGCTGAAGTCAGTCTCCAGTTTTGTTGTTTTTTTGTGGGCTTTTTAGGGTTTGCTGTTGGTTGCCCCACAGTTAGACTGGTCACTCTTTTTTCATTTTGCCAGTATCCAAATCTTCCAGACATTTAATCATATTTTAGATGACAGTATAACTAAGTGGTAAAAAGATTCCTGTGTCCCTTAATGAACTTCAAGAAATGGATTTTGGGGTAAATACAAAAATCTATTTTTTGCACTTAACAAACCTAAAACAAAATGCTTCCAATGGAATATTTACCAGAAAAGGGAGCAAATAAGGGAATGTAATTTTTAGGGTTTATATACACTTTTGGACTCTTTAACATGGGCGGACTCTCTCAGCAGATCCGCCTGCTCAGCGAGGGATCTTTTTGCTGATTTCCACTGAGCAGGCGGATAACGGGACACTCTGCCTCTATGGGCAGTCGGATGTAAACGGACCGCCTATCCGTTTACATCAGACTGTCATCTGATCCTCCAGATGGATGGGGAACGTTTTTAGCTGATATGATCGGATGTTGATGGGCAAGGGTCTGATCAAGTCTGCCTAAAAAAAATTGACAGGCAGACCTGATCAGTCCGCCTGTGTGAAAGAGTCCTTAGGGTTTTATTATTGGTTTAATTTGTTCTTTTTTCACCTTTCAGCCTGTTATTTATTATTTGGTAAAGTGGTGTTCCCTTCCATATGAAGACAGCACATGGGAACTGAAGGAAGACGTTGACCAGTCCAAAATAGAAGAGTTTGAACAGCTACAAGCTGTTAGGCCAGACACTAGGAAGGTGGTAAGGATTTTCAGACATATATACAGAAGTTCTATGCGCTGTGGTCTATTTAAAATGTGAGAAACTTGTTATAGTCATGAGATCATATTTTAAGACTGATAAATATTTTATTTGTTAATAGGATGTTTCACAGAACAGCTTCTAATGCCTTCTTTCTACCCACTATCTACGGCATGTTATAAAAGTGTTTGAATGCTGTAGTTTGTGAGTGGTTCGTGTCTCATTTTTTTCCCTATAAAAATAACAAACATGTTATACTTACCTGCACTGCTGCAGTGGATTTGCACAGAGCAGCCCGGATTCTCCTCTTCTCAGGTTCCTCTTCTGTGATCCTGGCCCCTCCCTCCTGTTCAGTGCCCCTACAGCAAGCAGCTTGCTATGGGGGCACCCAAGCCGAGTCACAGCTTTGTGTGTCCATTCAGACACAGAGTCCCACCCCCTCTCTCCCCTGATTGGCTAGCTGACTTTGACTGACAGCAGCGGCAGCCAATGGCATCGCTGCTGTGTGTCAGCCAACCAGGAGGGATTGGATGGCTAAGACACTCGTGGACATTGCTGGTATGAGGGGGACTGCTGCACAAGGCTTTTTATCTTAATAAACAAAAAAAGGGAATACTGCGCATGTGCAAAAAAATCATACAAAGAAATGGATATCAATCAAAACCATTACAGTGTATATAGTCCAGCAGAACCTCTAAAGTGAGATATAATCACAATAACAGCATATACAAAAAGGTGATGCGCTAAACAAAATTGCTTATAACGTGATATAAAAGTTCAACTGTAGAAATCACAAATCCGTGATAATGCAGGTAAATCCAAAAAACCTCCACCTCGTGCGTGCACCGTCACCACAGGAAATATAGACTCTTACCAGAGAGCCTGGACCCTTTATTATGAAGGGTCAAACAGGCTTGATGTAGTAATCTTTGCAGGGGTCATCTGCTGGAGGTGTGTCCTCAGACCAAAAAGGGCATTGTCTGGATATTCAAACCAGACTCCATCCACCCCACGTTCAGATTTGTTCCACTTTGATCTCAAACTCTCCGCCAATTTATATCCAGCCAATGCCCTTTTTCGTTTGAGGACACATCTCCAGCGGATGTCCCCTGCAAAGATTGTTATATCAAGCCTGTTTGAACCTTCATAAAAAAGGGTCCAGGCTTTCTGGTAAGAGTCTATGTTGCCCGTGGTGAGTTTTTTTGGATTTACCTGCATTATCATGGATTTGTGATTTCTACAGTTGGACTTTTATATCACATTATAAGAAAGTTTGTTTAGTGCATCACCTTTTCTGCCTATACAACCACTTTAAGCTAACAGAAATATTTCCATTATTCTTGTGCTGCATTTATCTGACTCCCGACTGTACTTGTTTACATTGTTGTATCCGGTATGTTTATTGTCAGTTGCTGGAGTTACAATGATAAAGTCATTCTTACTGCCTTTTTTTCTTATGCATAGCACACTGATACACCCCAGCCTGTGATATTTACAGATTCATGATACCTATTGTGCAAAAGTCTTTGAATTTCACTTAACAAAACTCACACTTTACTTTTTTGTTTTTTTGCAAGGATCGACCGCCCCCTAATTCCTGGAAGAAGATCAACCAATCACGAGAGTATAAAACTGGGAACCAGCTCAGAGAATACCAACTGGAAGGACTTAACTGGTTGCTTTTCAACTGGTATAACAGGTGAGTTCTGCACCCCTATAACATATTGTAATATCACATGTATCAGTCGTGGAATGTGCTATATTTAGCAGCTAAAGAATACTGATTACTGGTTCTCTATTGTAACAGTAGTTACTGGTGAATGTCAACCATTGGTTACATTAAATCATGTATTATATATTGTGGCTTACTAATCCTTTGAGGTGGCTGCATTTGTTTTCTTTTTTAGGCTTTTAACCCTTTATTATTACCCAGTGATCCAGGCAGTAACACACTTCCTGTCATTGGGTGGCTCCACTCTGGATGGAGAAGCAACACACCAGAGGGTAGTGTTATGCCCCGTACACACAATTGGACTTTCCAACAACAAAACCGTGGATTTTTGTTCGAAGGATGTTGGCTCCAGCTTGTCTTGCGTACACATGGTCACACAAATGTTGGCAAACAATTACGAACGTAGTGACATACAAGACGTACGTGATATCTCCATTACGAACGCTAGTTTTACAATCATGTTTATGCGGCATTAGATCCACTAGCAGATTTAGATAGACTTGACTAACAAATTAAAGCCAAACATCTGCTGATGCTTTTTTTGCTGTAACAGCAGCAGTTTATTTTTTTTATTTTTGAGATAAAGATTTGAACATGCATAAATAAAAGCTGACTATTGTACACACCCCTGACAATGTTAAATGGCTTGTCTCAACCCTCTAACTTTCACCTTTACTGCTCAGCTTGTTTTGTTAAAGGAAGTTCATTTTTGTTTTTGGGTTTAACCACTTGCCGACCGCCCCATGTAGATATACGTCGGCAGAATGGCACGTACAGGCAGAACCACGTACCTGTACGTGCCATTCTTTAGGCGGTTGGGGGGTCCGATCGGACCCCCCTCCGCCGGCGGGGACGGTCGGCATCGCTTCAGGAGCGATCCGGGACGAGGGGACGGCCAGTGGTTTCTGGCCACCCCCTCGCGATCGCTCCTGGCGAATGAAAAGCTTCCCCTTCCTGTCTATTGTATAGACAGGAAGGCGGAAGTGATGTCACGCTCGGTGCGCCGGTCTATGTGACCGGAGACGCCGAGCGGCGAACATGTTAAGGTCAGTGCACAACACTACACTGACACCAGTACAGTTAGGCACACAAAACACCCCCCTGTCACCCCCTGATCACCCCCCAGATCACCCCCTCCCCCCCCAGTCACAGTGTCACTAATTGCAGTGATCATTTATTTACTGATCACTGCATTTAGTGTCAGTGTGACTGTAATAACTGTCAGGGCAGTTAGTTTTAGGTCCTAGGTAGCCCCCTACCCCCCCCTAATAAAGGTTTAACCCCCTGATTGCCCCTAGTTAACCCCTTCACCCCCTTTTGCCAGTGTCACTAAGCGATCGTTTTTCTGATCGCTGCATTGTGTCGCTAGGTAACCATTTTTTTTTTATTTTAACCGCCATGTTTTATATAGGTTCATAAATAGTTTTATAGGTCAGGTACCCCCATATTACAACCTAAATAAAGGTTTTAACCCCCTGATTGCCCCTAGAGTTAACCCTTTCACCAGTAATCACCGTATAACTGTCACTGGTGACGCTGGTTAGCCAGTTAGTTATTTCGTTATTTAGGTTCCCCGTCAGGTTTTTATATAGCGTCAGGTACCCCCATATATTACCTAATAAAGGTTTAACCCCCTGATTGCCCCTAGTTAACCCTTTCACCCCCTTTTGCCAGTGTCACTAAGCGATCGTTTTTCTGATCGCTGCATTAGTGTCGCTAGGTAACCAGTTTTTTTTTAGGTTAACCGCCATGTTTATATAGGTTCATAAATAGGTTTATAGGTCAGGTACCCCCATATTACAACCTAAATAAAGGTTTTAACCCCCTGATTGCCCCTAGAGTTAACCCTTTCACCAGTGATCACCGTATAAAATGTCACTGGTGACGCTGGTTAGCCAGTTAGTTATTTCGTTATTTAGGTTCCCCGTCAGGTTTTTATATAGCGTCAGGTACCCCCATATATTACCTAATAAAGGTTTAACCCCCTGATTGCCCCTAGTTAACCCTTTCACCCCCTTTTGCCAGTGTCACTAAGCGATCGTTTTTCTGATCCCTGCATTAGTGTCGCTAGGTAACCAGTTTTTTTTTGTATTACTGTTACGGGTGACGCTGGTTAGTTAGCTTGTTTTTTATACTGTCAGGGCACCCGCCATTTATTACCCAATAACGGTTTAACCCCTGATCGCCCGGCGGGTGATATCAATTAGGTTTTAGGGTCAAATAAGGTCTGCGTCGCCCCAGGTTAGTGCCAGTACCGCAAACACCCACGCGCAAAGCATACACCTCCCTTAGTGGTATAGTATCTGAACAGATCAATATCTGATCTGATCAGATCTATACTAGCGTCCCAGCAGTTTAGGGTTCCAAAAAAACGCATTGTTAGCGGGATCAGCCCAGATACCTGCTAGCACCTGCGTTTTCCCCCTCCGCCCAGCCCAGCCCACCCAAGTGCAGTATCGATCGATCACTGTCACTTACAAAACACTAAGCACACATAACTGCAGTGTTCGCAGAGTCAGGCCTGATCCCTGCGATCGCTAACATTTTTTTTGTGGTAGCGTTTTGATTCAGTCGCTAACAGTCAGGAGCTTTTTTACCTGTGAATCTCAAAAAAATAAAAAAAACAAAAATAGTTGTCGTTTTATTGTTCTCTCTCTCTCTCTATTGTTGCTCTTTTTTTACTCCATTCTATTCTGCAATGTTTTATTATGTTTTATCATGCTTGCTTTTCAGGTATGTAATTTTGTTTACTGTGTTTTAGTGTTAAGCATTTTTTTGTTTTCAGGTGCGCCATTCAGTTGCAGCGCGGATTTATTTATCTTGACAGCAACAGCGTTTGCTCCCACGATACATAAAGCCGCGACTCCAACGCTGTAGGAGGTGATTTCACCACCACAGTTAAAAAAAAGAGCATATGTGCCGAAGCATGGGGGCAGCAGGGGGGGCGGAGGAGCGATTGGCTCCTAATGCCACGTACATACGGTCGAAATTCCGACCGTGTGTACACGGCATAACTTTTGCGGGAGGATGCCCCCATGCATCGGCATATATAAATGGTGCATGTATGCCCATCATTAGAAGTGGGTGGATGAAGGGAGGTATTCTAATGGTGGGCATACCCACCAATCAATCTCTTTTTTTCGTTCAGCCAAGAGGCTGCATGAAAAAAAAAAAGATTACAATATATGTCCAGTATGTTGCTGGACTTTGAATGGTTATACCAGAATGATGCCTGCAGGTTTAGGTATCATCTTGGTATCATTCTTTTCAGCCAGTGATCGGCTTTCATGTAAAAGCAATTCTAGCGGGTAATTAGCCTCTAGACTGCTTTTACAAGCAGTAGGAGGGAATGTCCCCCCTCCCGGATATAAACCGCGCCATTGGGAAATTGGGAAAGCATTTTATCACACCAATCTTGGTGTGGTCAGATGCTTTGAGGGCAGAGGAAAGATCTAGGGTCTAATAGACCCCAATTTTTTCAAAAAAAGAGTACCTGTCACTGCCTATTGCTATCATAGGGGATATTTACATTCCCTGAGATAACAATAAAAATCATAACAAAGAAAAAAAATGGAAGGAACAGTTTAAAAATAGAATAAAAAAGCTAAATAAATAAAAAAAAAACTAAAAAAAAAAAAAAAAAAGCACCCCTGCCCCCCCTTCTCTTGCGCAAAGGCGTACACAAGCGTTGGTCTGGCGTCATATGTAAACAGCAATTGCAGCATGCATGTGAGGTATCACCGCGAAGGTCAGATCGAGGGCAGTAATTTTAGCAGTAGACCTCCTCCGTGAATCTAATGTGGTATCATGTAAAGGCTTTTAAAGGCTTTTAAAAATGTATGTAGTTTGTCGCCACTGCGTGTTTGTGCGCAATTTTAAAGCATGTCGTGTTTGGTATCCATGTACTCGGCCTAAGATCATATTTTTTATTTCATCAAAAATTTGAGCAATATAGTGTGTTTTAGTGCATTAAAATAAAAAAAAGTGTATTTTTTCCACAAAAAATGCGTTTGAAAAATCGCTGCGCAAATACTGTGTGGAAAAAAAAAAAAATGCAACACCCACCATTTTAATCTGTAGGGCCTTTGCTTTAACAATATATATAGTGTTTGGGGGTTCAACGTAATTTTCTTGCAAAAAAAAAAATATGTTTTCATGTAAACAAAAAGTGTCAGAAAGGGCTTTGTCTTCAAGTGGTTAGAAGAGTGGGTGACGTGTGACATAGGCTTCTAAATGTTGTGCATAAAATGCCAGGACAGTTCAAACCCCCCCCCAAATGACCCCATTTTGGAAAGTAGACACCCCAAGCTATTTGCTGAGAGCAATGTTGAGCCCATTAAATATTTTTTTTTTTTGTCCCAAGAGATTGAATAATGAAAAAAAAAAAATATATATATTTTTTTTACAAAAAGTTGTCACTAAATGATATATTGCTCAAACATGTCATGGGCATATGTGGAAATACACCCCAAAATACATTCTGTTGCTTCTCCTGAGTACGGGGATACCACATGTGTGGGACTTTTTGGGAGCCTAGCTGCGTACGGAACCCCAAAAACCAAGCACCGCCTTCAGGCTTTCTAAGGGAGTAATTTTTTTATTTCACTTCTCACTGCCAATCACAGTTTCGGAGGCCATGGAATGCCCAGATGGCATAAAACCCCCCAAAATGACCCCATTTTGGAAAGTAGACACCCCAAGCTATTTGCTGAGAGGTATTGTGAGTATTTTGCAGATGTCGCTTTTTGTCACAAAGTTTTGAAAATTGAAAAAAGAAAAAAAAAATTTTTTTTCTTTACTTTCTTCATTTTCAAAAACAAATGAGAGCTGTAAAATACTCACCATGCCTCTCAACAAATAGCTTGGGGTGTCTACTTTCCAAAATGGGGTCATTTGGGGGGGTTTTGTGCTATTTTGGCATTTTATGGCCTTCGAAACTGTGATAGGTAGTGAGGAGTGAAATCAAAAATTTGCACCCTTAGAAATCCTGAAGGCGGTGCTTGGGTTTCGGGGCCCCGTACGCGGCTAGGCTCCCAAAAAGTCCCACACATGTGGTATCCCCATACTCAGGAGAAGCAGCAAAATGTATTTTGGGGTGCAATTCCACATATAACTATGGCATGTGTGAGCAATATATAATTTAGTGACAACTTTTTGAAGAAAAAAAAAATTATTTTTTATTTTTGTCTTTATTCAATCACTTGGGACTAAAAAAAAAAATATTCAATGGGCTCAACATGCCTCTCAGCAAATAGCTTGGGGTGTCTACTTTCCAAAATGGGGTCATTTGGGGGGGTTTTGTACTTCTCTGCCATTTTAGCACCTCAAGAAATGAAATAGGCAGTCATAAATTAAAAGCGGTGTAAATTCCAGAAAATGTACTCTAGTTTGTAGACGCTATAACTTTTGCGCAAACCAATAAATATACGCTTATTGGCATTTTTTTTACTAAAGACATGTGGCTGAATACATTTTGGCCCAAATGTTTGACTAAAATTGAGTTTATTAGATTTTTTTTATAACAAAAAGTAGAAAATCTCTTTTTTTTTCAAAATTTTCGCTCTTTTTCCGTTTATATCGCAAAAAATAAAAATCACAGAGGCAATCAAATACCATCAAAAGAAAGCTCTATTTGTGGGAAGAAAAGGACGCAAATTTCGTTTCGTTACAAAATTGCATGACCGCACAATTACCAGTTAAAGTAGTGCAGTGCGAAATTGAAAAAAGACCTCTGGTCCTTAAGCTGACAATTGGTCCGGGGCTGAAGTGGTTAATACTGCTTTAATCTCTTCCCTTTACCCACTTTAATAGTTCATTGCTTTGCTAACAAACTTAAAGCTGAGCTCCAGCTAACACTTTTTTTTTTCTTTTCCTTTTGGAATAAAGCTTTTACATAAAAATTAATTAAACTTGTCAGTGGTAAAGGGTTTGTCTCCACCCTCCAACTGCTACTTTTGCTGGATAGCTTGATCTGTTAAAAAAATAAAAACTTACTGGCCAGATCAACAGGTGAGAATAAAGGTATAAAATCTTGAAAAAAGAAAACAAAAGCAGCCACATCATCGAATTATTCGTATGCTGCGCTATGTGAATATTCTGTTTTTTTTTGGTTTAATACTACTTTAAAAATGTAATTAAAATATAGTCTCTGTAAGCCACATAATATGTGCACAAATTATATCTTTGTTCTAAAACACCATGTCATCTTTACAGGCTTTAAGTATGTCATGGCACATAGTATATCTAGCAGTAATGGCTAATCAGGACATGTTTGTACACCCACCCCAGCTTCTGATTGGCAGCTGCCAGCGGTCATTTAGAAATTGAACTCTGTGCTGTCAAGATAGGAATATTACGAATTGGCTGTTCATCCACCTACACCCCAACTAATAAGGCTAGATTAAGGCGGCATTCACACCTGAGCATTTTCAGCTCGTAAAACGCTCATCTCAATCTCATGGTCCCTGTTCACATCTGAGCGTTCTGTTGCCTGAAGCAAAACGCCTGAAGCTCAAAAAACATGAGCTTCTTTTTGGGCAGATTACAGGTGTTTATCTGCTTTGTACATTGGTGACCTTTTGACCTGTACAAAATCGTAGCAAAAAAACGCACGACTTTCTGCCTGGAAACGATGCGCTCAGGTGTGAAGGATGCAGCCTTAAGTATACCTGTCACTTTTCCCCGAATTGCTTGGGATTGCAATCTGTGCCCAAATGTAAAGTCTGTTGGTTGGTGTGATTTAAACAAGGATGCTAGACAGTTCATAAACATTCAGGTGTGTCCTTCACTTATGCAGATAATTTATTTTAATAAGTATCAAATAATGTACATTCTGTTTTTGATTTAAGCCAGTGACTGACCTTTTTTGTAGCAAATTTCCTCTTTTATAAATGTTAGGGCATTGAATAGAGTATCTCACAGATCACAGTAGAAAGAAATCCAGTTTGCTGCAAGATTTTGCCACCAGAAACAAGAGTGCCAAGTTAATTGCAACCTCAACACAGCAGAGAACTATTTGGTGTGAATTTAAAGCATAAGTTCCTCTTTTGGGAGCATGCTACACATTGCACTCATATTTAGGGTGTAACATGCTTCAGCAGTGTCCCCCAATCCTCCCCCTGTGACAGCAAGGATCTTCTCCCCACACCCGCTGTCGCAATTAAAATAATAGCGCGGCTGTGTGGGGCTCCATCCTTCATTCACAGCGATCTGTGAATGAGTTGACTATAAGTATTGTCTGCCAACGTGGCGGATAGCTTGTAGTTCTCAAACTGTGAGGGCACTGGTGAACAATCTCTTAGTTCTTTGATCTTCCTGCTCTTTAATAACTGTCTGCCTGTACGGGAGGTACGGACAGACAGCTATACTGAGAGTCTGCAGGAGCCTGACATTGCACCCATGATCTCTTGATTATGGGTGCAATGCTTTCCGGGAAAAAATAATGTACAATTTTTTTCTGAAGAAATATGTGCATTTACTATTTTTTCGCAAAAGGTGAACTTGCCATTTTACAAATAAGTGTCCCATACTAACATTTATATAATTTGTTGTGTTTTTTTTTTTTCCCCCTACAGACGGAACTGCATTCTAGCAGATGAGATGGGTTTGGGTAAAACTATCCAAAGCATAACATTCCTGCATGAGATCTTCCTGACAGGCATCCGTTGCCCTTTCCTTATCATCGCTCCACTCTCCACCATCACTAACTGGGAACGAGAATTTCGCACGTGGACAGACCTCAACGTAGTTGTGTATCATGGAAGCATGATAAGCCGGCAGATGATTCAGCAATATGAAATGTATTTCCGGGACTCCCAAGTATGTCTTACTCAGCAGTTACAGTGGTCACTTTAGCAATACCCTACTGATACCCCCTTTATCCTCCTAGTATGTTGGTATGCCCACATCAACCAATCAGATCCAGAGGGCAAGTTCACTTAATTTTTATTTTTTTGGTGTTGGCCGTTAAAATTGCCTACATGCTTCCCACATCATTTGGGTTCCTTGATGGACAGATCATATGCCTGATTTTTCAAGGTCTGCTCACATTACACAGCTTGTAGCAATACTGGGGTTCCTGAGAGATCTGAAAAGCCAATGACCCACCCTTTAAAGCAAGGATTGGTTGCTGTGAACAAACCCTTACATTTTTATAGATATGAATTTTGTTTTGATTGATAAAGTTGATAGGAAGAAAGTGATAAATAATAATGAAGATTTGAATTACTTTCCAGGGTCGTGTTATCCGAGGGACATATAAGTTCAATGCCATTATCACTACGTTTGAGATGATCCTGGGGGGCTGCCCAGAACTCAATGCTATTGAATGGAGATGTGTTATAATTGATGAGGCACACAGGCTGAAAAACAAGAACTGCAAATTGCTTGAGGGTCTGAAACTCATGAATCTGGTGAGTGTGTTCTTCTGGGGTATCATGCTTTTTTGTGCAGACTTGTCTTAAAGGGAACCTGTTATGAGAAAATATGGAGGCTGATCTTGCTGAAAGTGCGAGTTGTCTGACTGAGAGAGATTTACTAAAACCGGTGCAAACAGAATCTGGTGCAGCTGTGCATAGTAACCAATCAGTTTCTAAAGTCAGCTTGTTTAAATTAGCTTTGACAATAAGGCCCCATTCACATCGTCACGATTTGACAGGTGAAATCGCATGTCAAATCGTAGCCTATTGCAGGCAACGGCACTGTCCCAATCGGTGTGATGCAGACTTTGGGGCGCCGCACCGATTTACAAAAGTAGTTCCTGCACTCATTTTGGCAACTTCGGGGGTGATTTCAATAGACATCTGTGCATGAACCCGCACAGATGTCTTTTAAATCGCCCCAAACACGCACTGAAATGCAGGTTTGAAATTTTTAAACCTGCGTTCAATGTGAACGAGGGCTCAAATCTAGAGGCTGATTGATTACCATGCATAGGTGCACCAGTTTTAGTAACTCTCCCCCACTGTTACATTGTTACTAAGGCTGCAAAGGCTCTAAAGTCAGTGATCCAGAATATTTTTGCTGACATAAATTGTATTTGGGTGCAGCGTTGCATGACCGTGCAATTGTCAGTTAAAGTATCACAGTGACGTATTGCAAAAAATGGCCTGGCCACGAAGGGGGGTAAATCTTCCAGAGGTCAAGTGGTTCAACAAATGTACACACTTTTTATTAATTTGGGAAAATGTTATGTTTTTATAAATGTAGTCTGAATTCTTTAAATATGGTCTTGTAGTGCAGAGGAATTCTGAGTATGATGAGTCTTTCTAAACTGACACCACAGTGTGAACCCAGCTTAAATGTTTCCACCTTTGTTGCTTACTGGGAAGCAAGAATACACCTCCTTTCTGTTAACCATTGTCAGTATTGGTAATTAATTCTTCAAACAATTTGAGCTGATTGCATGATTGTAGTTATTGTAGAATTGTTTATACTGTGTCTAACAAAGCACAAGTGAACATATTGGAATCTTGCAAAGGAACTTTTAATGACCATGATCTTTTAAAGCTGAATTCCAGGTATGGATTTGTTGTTGGTTTTCATTGCATAGTTACATTGGCCCAGCTTGGACCAATCAAGTGTGCATATTCCCCATACCTGGGGACTGCTGGGGAAACAGTGAATTATTCTACTACTATTCCACCACTACAACAGTGATTGTTGCCAACTTCTGGGCCCTGTGTAGTAGCTGACCAACTGCATATAGCAACCACAGGGGTCCGCCTATCCGCACGGACGCCAAAAACAAAAGGCCTTGCATTTTTTTCAATTAATGCAAAGCACTCTATTATTTGGCCAGGTGAGGATTGTGAAGTTACCATCCCGACTGTCTGCTCCATCCAATCAGAGAATGTGTTGCATTCATTGAGAAAAATGCAAAGCGCTTTGTGAATGGTGCCTATGCTTAGCATGCAGTCCCCTATGGTTACTATGCAGCAGGGCAGCTGCTCTGTCCAGCATGTGACCTGTAATACAGAGGTGACCACTGTAGTAGCGCCAACTACTACAGTGATTCTCTGCTTGCACAGTGGTCCCATAGGTATGGAATATGCATCTTTACATTTGGTCCAAGCTGAATCAAAGTTACTATGCGATAAGCTCCATGCCTGGAATTCAGCTTTAACAGTCTCACATACAGTTGTGCTCATAAGTTTACACACCCTGGCAGAATTTATGATTTCTTGGCAATTTTTCAGAGCATATGAATAACACAAAAACATTTCTTTCACTCATGGTTCATGTTTGGCTGAAGCCATTTATTATCATTCAAGTGTGTTTACTCTTTTTTTAAATCATAATGGCAACAGAAACTACCCAAATTACCCTGATAAGAAGTTTACATACCCTAGTGATTTTGGCCTGATAACATGCACACAAGTTGACACAAAGGGGTTTCAATGGCTATTAAAGGTAACCATCCTCACCTGTGATCTGTTTGCATGTAATTAGTGTGTGTGTATAAAAGGTTAATGAGTTTCTGGACTCCTGACAGACCCTTGCATCTTTCATACAGTGCTGCGCTGACGTTTCTAGATTCTGAGTCATGGGGAAAGCAAAAGAATTGTCAAAGGATCTGTGGGAAAAGGTAGTTGAACCGTATAAAACAGGAAAGGGATATAAAAAGATTTCCAAGGAATTGAGAATGCCAATCAGCAGTGTTCAAACTCTAATCAAAAAGTGGAAAATGAGGGGTTCTGTTGAAACCAAACCAGTCAGGTAGACCAACTAAAATTTCAGCCACAACTGCCAGGAAAATTGTTGGGGATGCAAAGAAAACCCCACAAATAACTTCAGGTGAAATACAGGACTTTCTAAAAACATGTGGTGTGGCTGTTTCAAGATACATAATAAGTAGACACTTGAAGAAAAAAGGGCTGCATGGTAGAGTCACCAGAAGAAAGCCATTACTACTTGAATGCCACAAAGTATCCTGCTTACATTACGCCAAACAGTAGAGAGACAAGCCTCAAATCTTTGGCACAAATTAGTTTAGAGTGATGAGACACAAATTGAGCTTTTTGGCCACAGCACAACCATAAACGCTACATTTGGAGAAGGGTCAACAAGGCCTATGATGAAAGGTACGGAGGTGGGTCGCTGATGTTTTGGGGATGTGCGAGCTACAAAGGCACAGGAAATTTGGTCAAAATTAATGGCAAGATAAATGCAGTATGTTATCAAAAAATACTGGAGGAACATTTGCATTCATCAGCCAGGAATCTGTGCATGGGACGTACTTGGACATTCGAACATAACAATGATCGAAAACACAAGGCCAAGTCGACCTGTCATTGGCTACAGTAGAATAAAGTGAAGGTTCTGGAGTGTCTCTGGGGAGATCTCAAACATGCAGTTCATGCAGGACAGCCCAAGAATTTACAGGAACTGGAGGCTTTTTGCCAAGAGGAATGGTCAGCTTTACCATCAGAAGATAAAGAGCCTCATCCACAAATATCACAAAAGACTTCAAGCTGTCATTGATGTTAAAGGGGGCAAAACACCGTATTAAGAACTGGAGTATGTAAACTTTTGATTAGGGTCATTTGGGTAGTTTCTGTTGCCATTAGGATTTAAAAAGAGTAAACAGTTGATTGATAATAAATGGCTTCAGCCAAACACTAACCATGAGTGAAAGAAAAGTTTTTGTGTCATCATTCATATTCTCTGAAAAATGGCCAAGAAATCATAAATTCTGCCAGGGTATGTAAAGTTGTGAGTACAACTGTAAGTCCCCAGTCTCTTGGCTTTCAGTCTGCAGTCTCACCCTCTCCTCTAGTATGTCTGCACTTTCTGACAGTCATCTGTAGCATTACCTATACTTAATAATTTGTGCAGCCCTTTAGTGCTTTCATGGGCCCCCTATACCTCGTAAGCTGACAACCACTAACGTGTTTTTCCCCCTTAAGCTTATTTAACCGCTTCCCGACCGCCTCATGTAGATATACGTCTACAGAATGGCACGGGCAGGCAAAAGCACGTACGGGTACGTCCCCTTTAATTTGCCTGCCCGGGGGCACGCGCGCGCCGCCAGCGGCGCGCTCGCGACCCGGTCGGGAGCTTTGTGACCACGGCCGCGGGACCAGCGGACCCGATCGCCGCTGGTATCCCGCGATCGGGTTACGGAGCTGAAGAACGGGGAGAGGTCTATGTAAACAAACCTCTCCCCGCGCTTCCTACACTGACTGTCGGTGATCGGCGGTTCCCTGTCATCGGGAACGCCGATCAATGACGTCAGACGTACAGCCACGCCCCCCTACTGTAAAAAAAAAACACAACACGTCACACTGACTACTCCCCGCCCCCTAGTGGTTAACCCCTTCACTACAACTGTCATTTACATAGGAATCAGTGCTATTTAAATAGCAGTGATTGCTGTATAAATGACAAATGTCCCAAAAATGTGTCAAAAATGTCCGATGTGTCCGCCATAATGTCGCAGTCACAATAAAAATTGCTGATCGCCGCCATTACTAATAAAAAAAAAAATATTAATAAAAATGCTATAAAACTATCCCCTATTTTGTAAACGCTATAACTTTTGCGCAAACTAATCAATAATCGCTTATTGCGATTTTTTTTTTTACCAAAAATATGTAGAAGAATACGTATCGGCCTAAACTGAGGAAAAAAAATGTTTTTTTATATATTTTTTGGGGATATTTATTATAGCAAAAAGTAAAAAAATATTGAATTTTTTTCAAAATTGTCGCTCTATTTTTGTTTATAGCGCAAAAAATAAAAACCGCAGGGGCGATCAAATACCACCAAAAGAAATCTCTATTTGTGGGAAAAAAAGGACGCCAATTTTGTTTGGAAGCCACGTCGCACGACCGCGCAATTGTCAGTTAAAGCGACGCAGTGCCGAATCGCAAAAAGGGGCCTGGTCCTTTGGCTGCCAATTGGTCCGGGGCTGAAGTGGTTAAATGGATCCTTTAGCTCATTTGTTTGCGAGTAGGAAACTTATTCTAGCAGAATGATGAATCTTGCTCTACTATTACTTTGCAGCAACAGGACAACTAAATATGAACATCAAGCAGGATCACCTCTGTTGTCAATGTGATTCACTCAAAGGAAATGTGTACTGCAGATCTTCTGCAGGGATCTGCAGGGATCAGTGAAAGTTTTTTATGAATGTAGTAATGATATGCACGTTTAGCAAAGTGAAACACTTGTAGAACCAATCTTTACAGTACACTTAGAAGAGTTTTCTATATAAATAGGCTTATTCTTGGTAGAACTGCACTAGGAGAAAAATGCAGTTCCTGTTGGTCTCCCTTCCCAAGTTCATTCTGATTGAATGCTAGGGGTTACAGCTCCTAGCAATTTGTACCTTGCACTTTTTTTAACCACTTCAGACCCGGACCAATTGGCAGCCAAAGGACCAGGCCCCTTTTTGCGATTCAGCACTGCGTCCTTTAACTGACAATTGCGCGGTTGTGCGACGTGGCTCCCAAACAAAATTGGCGTCCTTTTTTTCCCACAAATAGAGCTTTCTTTTGGTGGTATTTGATCGCCCCTGCAGTTTTTATTTTTTGCGCTATAAACAAAAATAGAGCGACAATTTTGAAAACAATGCAATATTTTTTGCTTTTTGCTATAATAAATATCCCCAAAAAATATATAAAAAAACATTTTTTTTTCCTCAGTTTAGGCCGATACGTATTTTTCTACATATTTTTGGTAAAAAAAAATCGCAATTAGCGATTATTGATTGGTTTGCGCAAAAGTTATAGCGTTTACAAAATAGGGGATAGTTTTATAGCATTTTTATTAATTTTTTTTTTTTTTACTAGTAATGGCGGCGATCAGCAATTTTTATTGTGACTGCGACATTACGGTGGACACATCGGACATTTTTGACACATTTTTGGGACCATTGTCATTTATACAGCAATCAATGCTATTTAAATGCATTGATTCCTATATAAATGACAGTTGTAGTGAAAGAGTTTACCACTAGGGGGGGGGGGGGGGGGGGTTATGGGCTGTGACGTGTGTGTGTTTTTTTTTACATTAGGGGGCGGGGGCTGACGTCTGACGTCATTGATCGGCTTTCCCGATGACCGGGAACAGCCGATCAATGACAGGCAGAGTAGGAAGCGCGGGGAGAGGTTTTTTTACACAAACCTCTCCCCGTTCTTCAGCTCTTTCACCCGATCGCGGGACACCAGCGCGATCGGGTCCGCTGGTCCCGCGGCGGGGGTCACGGAGCTCCCGACCGGGTCACGAGCGCGCCGCTGGCGGCGCGCGCGTCCCACGGGCAGGCATTTAAAGGGCCACGTACAGGTACGTGATTTTGCCTGCCCGTGCCATTCTGCCGCAGTATATCTGCGTGAGGCGGTCGGGAAGTGGTTAATGAATAAACCCAATAGTGGATGGTAGTGTACCTCAGAGTTGTAGTTCAGCCTTTGATATCAGCCGTATTTGTCTGACACGCTTGTCTAGCGATTTTAATTTTATGAAGCTCATATTGTCTGATTTTGCACTGTGCCATGTTGTGATGATATCTGCCTCATGGAAATAGCTGAGAAATGATCAATGAATGATTGAGACACAAAGTTTGAGAAAGAAGCTGAATTGCAGCAATGTTTTAGGAGCAGCAAATGAAAATATTTTACTACATGGAAAAAGCACGAGTCATTTTTTATATAAATTTGTAGCTGGTTGTATTTTTTTTTTCTACTACTAATCACACAGCATCAGCTAGGTCTGTTTTTTTAAACATATGGCCTTTATCCCTAGGAACACAAGGTACTTCTAACAGGAACCCCACTACAAAACACAGTGGAGGAACTCTTTAGCCTGCTGCACTTCCTGGAGCCTCTGCGCTTTCCCTCCGAGACTACCTTCATGCAGGAGTTTGGTGATCTCAAGACTGAGGAGCAGGTACCTCCTGATGCCCTAAATTTACCTGTTCTGTTATTTCACTTACATTTTCATGTAAAATCTTGGAAATCTCGACCTGGAGTGTAACTGCTGATAATACTTTGTGATTTGGTCAAGCTTTTAGGAGGAAATTGTCATGTATTTGTGCCACAGTAGAGGTAATTTTGTTTTTTTTTTGTTTTTCTTAAAGGTTATGAAACTTCAGGCTATTCTTAAACCAATGATGCTTCGGCGACTTAAAGAAGATGTGGAGAAAAAATTGGCCCCTAAACAGGAAACAATTATAGAGGTCGAGCTAACGAACATCCAGAAGAAATATTATAGGGCCATTCTGGAGAAGAACTTTGCCTTCTTGTCTAAAGGGGCTGGGCAAGCAAATGTTCCCAACCTAGTAAACACCATGATGGAACTGCGTAAATGTTGTAACCACCCATATCTCATCAAAGGTAAGATTCCCTTGACTTCCCGTCGGAAATTCCGATGGAAAAAGTCCGATGGAGCCCACACACGGTCGGATTTTCCGACAACATGATCCGATAGGACATTTTCCATCGGAATTTCCGACCGTGTGTACGGGCCATTATAGTGCCATCTTTACTGTCAAGGATAGGTGTGTCTGTGCTATTATTTTTGTTTTGTACATTTCTTTTTATGGTTTTTACAAAAACTTGATCAGACAACAATATATACCCATAGATTTTCCCACTTGTAGAGCATCCTAGTAGAGAACTCCATATCACTGTTCCATAACACTATACATTAGGCATACTGTTGACTCTAGAGGCAGGAAAATATAGTCATCTACTCTGATACAGTAGACATATTGTATACCTATTCTCCCCACACCTTATCAAATTTATTAGGAACTCTGCTAATATGAGTTGCCTTCTAAAACGTTAGAGCCTTGTTGATGAGCGCTTTCCAGGCTGAGACAGCAGGAATTTGCTGCGATTTTACCGCAAATTCACTGTGATTTTACCATGATTACTGTGCTTATGGTATGTTTTTCATAGGTCATGTAACTCAACCACGTCAAAAACGTGACCCGGGTGCGTTAATGATGCGTTCTTGTTGCGTTTTCAATGCATTTGAACTCAGAGGCGTGTTTTTTTAACTGACCAAAAATGCACCAGGCTGGATTTTTAACACCACAATGGAAGCGCAACGGATCAGTGTGAAGACATATAATTTAAAGGGACACATTTTTCTTGAGCTTTTCTTGCGCTAAAGGGGCCAATAATGGCTGACAATAATTTCATATTCATTTAAATTGATGATATTAATTAAAAAGTCGAAAATAATAAAATGATATATAAATATTTTTTTTTAAAACTGTCATTTTCGGTTTTGGTTTTCGGCCAAGTGCATCCTGCATTTTCAGTTTCGGCACCAAAATTTCCATTCGGTGCACCTCTAATACTAAAGTTAGCAAAGTACGGATCACCTTGTTGGGGGCCAAGGAGTCTACCAATCCCAAAAACCTATTTCAATAGAAAGTGTCGCCATTTCTTTAATACATTGTGTAACTTCCTTCTAAAACTGTTGTATAGCTGTGCATTCCCAAAATGTGTATCCGCCCTAGAAGATGTGCACCACCAACAGCTGGATGAGAAAAATCCTTGCCAGTCTGGCAGGAGTGAGGTGCATTCTGTGTAAGAATTGGTACTGTTTTATATGGTTTCTAGTCAACGCCAATCTAGAAAAAGTAACATCCCAGAGATCATCCCAATCATCATCATCATCATCATCATCATCATCCAGTTGAGGAAAGTCTGTCACACATGCATTTCTGCAAGGCGCGATGGCCTTAATGGTATCTATACACAATAGTTTGTATATAGTAGATAGAGCCTCAACGAAATTATCATCTTGGAGCAAGGCCTCCAAATCCCCCATTTGAACAACTGAGTACAGCGGATCCAAATTGGGCATTGTAGGCATGGCAAAATTGCAAGTAGCGAAACAGATGTGAATTGAGTAAATGATGCAAGGATTTCATAATATCAAATTGAAGAAGTACACCGTTCCGCACTACATCACCAACCTTTTTAACACCGAACTTGGTCGACGTACTAGGGTCCGGATAATAGTAGAAATTAGGCAATTGTGGGTTCCTCCACAATGGTGTGTATAGGGAAGTTTCCTGGCTGTCTCCCAGCGCGGCCTGTCTAGGCACTCCCCATGCCCTGACAGTAGCACACATAGCTGCAGTAAGAGGGTATGGGACCCTACCTCCTCTAAACAACAAATACATCAACGCCTCATAGGAACCAACTATGGCTGCCTCCAATTCTATCGAGGCATCATCCTCCTGGGATGGTCAACCAGCGATGGGCAAAGACTAATTGGCCCGCCAGGATGTACCATGAAAAATATGGGAATGCCAACAGTCTGTGAAATTATTCACTTGTGTTCTCTCACTGTCAAAACACAAATGTAAGCTCAATGTCATGCTGTAAGGCTCCCATAAAGGCTGAAGGCTCATGCTTATGTTCATGGCTGATAAGACACCCTGGGTTAATGAAGGGCAACACTATCAATCAACACAGCCTCTAGTTTTCTGTGATGTAATCTTTGTTCTATAGCAGTATGTTTTAGTTGTCTTTGTTTTGACTATTATAAGCATTGAGCTTAGGCAGGAGATGGGATGGGTACTTAAACCCTAACCCTATAAGTAAATAAAAACAAATAAAAAAATAATAAAAAAATAGGAAGGTGGGGTGTGGTTTATTGAGCATAAGGAATGGTTGCAAAGTGAAAGAAAGGAGCTCCTTAGACTTGGAGAATCATTTTCAGCTTATGGGGAATATTAAAAGAGCACTACCACTGAATGAGCGACAAACAGCCTGGCAGACACATCCCCAGCCTGTTCCACTCACAGTTGTAGGAACCCACAGAGATCGCTCAAAGGCAGGACTCGCCTCCCACCATCTTCGAAGACATCAGTAAACCAGTAACATGGAAGCAGACGGTAACAAAACAATCCTTTTCATATATCAAACAAGTGTCCAACATGCTCAATTTCCATGGCTCTGGAGATCAAGCATACACTTGCTGCAGCAATATCGTATTTTAGAGAAGACATCTGCACCATTGCCACAAGGCTTCAGCAAGCAGAGAGAGCAGGCAAACTACAGGTCCAGCAGATTCATAAACTACAAGTTACTTCTACATTACACAGCAACCACCTGCTTGAGATGCAAAAACATCTAGAGGTCTTGGATAAGAGGCCGCAGGAGAAACCTTAAAATCCACAGGGTACCTGAAATGACAGACCTGGAATGGATCAAAGTGGCCCTGCAAATCCATATTTTTTAATCTCCTTGACTATCTGCATGAATTGCCTATTGAGCTGGAAAGATTACTGGGGCCACATCAGAGACTGAGATGTACCATGAGACATTATGTGCTATGTTGTAAGCTACCAGTTTAAAGACAAGATCATACAAAGGGTCCCTAATCAAGCTCACTTCACCTTCAGTGGCTCTGAATCAGAAATATTCCAGAATCTCTCTAATATTACTGGCTGCCCAATCTTTGATCCCACCTTACGGGAACACCATTTACTGTAAAGATGGTTTCCATTTTTACTGTTTCTCATCTGGGCCATACAGCTAACCTCAGGGCATTGGAAGATTTAAAGCAGAACTTTACCCATAACAACTTGATAAAAAAAAATGTTCTTTAACAGAGAACATACATTCCACATCAATGCTATCAAAATTGGTGTGTGCTGTTAATTGTCTCCAGCATTGCCCCCCAGAGCCCCCGAACAATAGTAAATCATAAAGCGAAACTAAATCATTGATTTAACAATTTCAGAAAACAGTTACATTACTGGAATTGCTAACTGTCACATTTCCTTGTGTCCCCAACCAAACTGTCAAACCGTCAAATGTCTGGTGTCCTAACTGATCACATGGGCTGCACCATGCAGATCAAACAGAAGCAGCTTCCTTGGCAGTAAAGGATAGGCGGGTTTAATTCCACTTTTAACGCTGTCAGTAGATCAGCCTCTACAAATTCAGTAATGCCTAAAAATGATGAGCAACTAAGCATGTGCAGAGCAAGGCGAAGCAGTATATTACTGGAATTTTAAACAATATAGACACTTATTTTTAATGTTTTACATGGCTATAACTGCAAAAGAGACCAGCCTGAAGTGATCTAGCAGGACTTAATTTTCTAACTAAAGTTCCTCTTTAACTGTGATCTCTGTGCCAGAATGGTACAGCGAATTCTATACCTCATCACTTGGAAAACCAGCAGGAATAAAGATAATGTTGCCCCAACTTTTCATATTCCTGATATGTGGTTTGTTGTACCATGCACAGTACCTGCCCGCGAGAATGTGTTTCCAGCGCGTTCCCATGTCTCATTTTCCTATTGCACCGAGCGTGAGAAAGAAGCGACAATGTCGCCTCTCTAATAATAAAACTGGCATAGGCTCTCCTCCAGGGGAATACCAGGTCCTTAGGTCTGGTATTGGCTTTAAAGGGGAACCCCCTACGCCAAAAAAACTGCGTGGGGGTCCCCCCAAAATCCATACCAGACCCTTATCCGAGCACGCAGCCCGGCCGGTCAGGAAAGGGGGTAGGGACGAGCGAGCGCCCCCCTGAACCATACCAGGCCACGTGCCCTCAACATGGGGGGTCGGTGCTTTGGGGAAGGGGGGCACCCCAAAGCACCTTGTCCCCATGTTGATGAGGACAAGGACCTCTTCCCAACAACCCTGGCCGTTGGTTGTCGGGGTCTGCGGGCGGGAGGCTTATCGGAATCTGGGAGCCCCCTTTAATAAGGGTCCCGAGCCCAGATCCCGGCCCCCCACCCTATGTGAATGAGTATGGTGTACATCGTACCCTTACCCATTCACCTGGGGAAAAAAGTGTCAATAAAAAAATGCACTAGACAGGTTTTAAAGTAATTTTATTAGGCAGCTCCGGGGGTCTTTTCCGACTTCGGGGGTCTCTTATGACTCCTTCGTGCTCTCCGGCCTCTTGTCTATGTACCCCATACTCATTCACATAGGGTGGGGGGCTGGGACAAGGTGCTTTGGGGTGGGGGGGCAGCCCCCTTCCCCAAAGCACCCACCCCCCACGTTGAGGGCACGTGGCCTGGTACGGTTCAGGAGGGGGGGGGGGGCGCTCGCTCGTCCCCACCCCCTTTTCTGACCGTCCGGGCTGCGTGCTCGGATAAGGGTCTGGTATGGATTTTGGGGGGACCCGACGCTGTTTTTTCAGCGTAGGGGGTTCCCCTTAAAATCCATACCAGACCTAAGGGCCTGGTATGCTCTTGGAGTGGAACCCATGCCGTTTTTTTATTTAAAATTTGGCGTGGAGTTCCCCCTCATGATTCATAGCAAACAGTACCTGGTAATGGCGGGGATCCAAGTTGGATCCCCGCATTAGTGTGAACCCGGCCTCAATGTCAGCAATGCTTGTCGCTCATTGGGCAAGGAAAAAAAAAAATTTTCCTTTCCCGATGAGCGAGCCAGCTCGGCGCTGGCTCCCGCGACGGGGCTTGCAAGGTGTCAATCTTGCCGATAAAAGCGGTGAGATTGACACAATATCGCGGTCACCTACTGTACTTGTGTTAAAAAATATCATGTTCTCTTTGTATTGCTTGTGAAATACCTGGTGATTGTACCAGTCCCCCCCCCCCCGCTTTCCCATTTCAAACTGACCACCAGGGTTGCCATTCACCCATGTTTTCTTTAAACTGACACAACCTGGGAAATGAACTGGCGTAGAAATTTTTTACTGCCATCCTAAAATATGACAGACTCTTATTATAAACACAAAGACATTCAATATTTAGACAGTGTAAACATTTAATACTCATAACAAACAATCTGCCTGGCTTTATAAATAAAAACTTAAAACATAGTGACAAAATGTGCGCATGACTAGGATTATGAAAGACCTGGGACACCCTAAGATAAAACAGAAAAATAAGTTCTGCGGTGTGCTACGCATGCTGTGGTAAACAGTATGCATGGCCTTATTTTGTGGGAGGGGCTTAAAGGGGGGATCATTTAACAGAATCTGTACCTAGTCACTATTTACATGTGGTTTTATGCACACAAGAAAGATATAATTTCATCTGACTGAGCCTACCTTAAAGAAGAACATTATAACCAGCAACTTGGGACAATGAACACCTTGGTGTAATGTGTGCAAGGGTCAGGAGTAAGTAACATACAAAGCAACATATAGTGTGCAGCAGTCAGGATGAACCCTCTGATCAAATCAGAATCCTCCCTTACATCGGGGGTCCCAAGAAACCCTCCTTACATCAGGGTCCCCAGTGTTCCCCCTTACACCATAGTGCCCCACTTACATCCGAGTTCCTCCTTAAAACACAATCTCTCCAGCATTCCCTGCATACATCAGAGTCCACGGATCCTCAGGGTTCCCCCCTTTAGATCGGGATCCTCAGGGTTCCCCCCTTTAGATCGGGATCCTCAGGGTTCCCCCCTTTAGATCGGGATCCTCAGGGTTCCCTCCTTTAGATCGGGATCCTCAGGGATCCTTAGATCGGGATCCTCAGGGTTCCCCCCTTTTTAGATTGGGATCCTCAGGGTTCCCCCTTTAGATCGGTGTCCTCAGGGTTCCCCCCTTAGATCATCATCTTCAGGGTTCCCCCCTATGGATATGGGGGAACGCTGCGGGCCCTGTTGTAAAAGGGAACTCTGTGGACTGTATTGTAAGGGGGAACGATGTGGTCTCTGGTGTAAAGGGGAACTCCTGGTCACCACTGCCCTCAGACTCCCCCCTTCCCTCCATCCCTCCATATTAGAGTTTGCAGAGTTACTCCTTACATCACGGTCTGCATCGTTCCTACTCCTGTTAGCATCCTCCTTACAACAGTTACCTTTTACATCAGAGTCCACAGGGTTCCCCCTTACAGTGCAAGGGGACCTTCTGCGGACCCTGTTGTAGTAGAAAATGCTGTGATGTAAGGAGGTCTCTAGTCACCAGAAACCTCCCCCCCCCCCACCAATCCTTACATCAGATTCCGCAGAGGTAAGGGAGGACACTGTCTACTATGGTAAGGGGGGACACTGATGTAAGAGGAAAATGAGGGCACTGATATAAAGGGGAACCTTTATATCCATGTTAGCCCTTTACCATAGTGTATTCACTCCCCCTCTTACATCAGTGACTCCCCACATACTGTTCGGCAGGGTTGGCTTTTTTTTTTTGTCCCTTTTTAATTCGTACTCAAAATGCAGTTGCCTTGAAATGAAGAAAAAATGTGTGTTGTTTTGGGTATCATTGGGGGCAACACACTCTTTTTCAGAATTTGTAATGCCGCAACTTTGATATAGATCACTAAAGTTGTAGCTGTTGTAAGTATCTAACAACAACCAGTTTGTCATTGGGAGCACTGTTTTAAGATCTGAAGAATAACCTCCATCTTTCAGGTGCTGAAGAGAAGATCCTTGGAGAGTTCAGGGAAACACACAATCCTATGGCTCTGGATTTCTACCTCCAGGCCATGATCCAGTCTGCTGGGAAGCTGGTCCTTATTGATAAACTGTTGCCCAAAATGAAAGCAGGAGGCCACAAGGTGCTCATCTTCTCTCAGATGGTGCGTTGTCTGGACATTCTAGAGGATTATCTTATGCACAAAAGGTAGGATCATGCACGTCCCTTAAAGCATAACTGAATTCAGGAACAAAATTTTAATTTATTTGCAGCTTACTAGTACTTTTAGATTTGGTGGCTGCATTCAGTTTTATTTTTCAGGCTGCGAACATTTTCAGCAAATACAGAAATACTCATTGATGTTGCCAGAAATGTAGCGTCGTTGCTTTATGTGAGCTGACTTGCGGACAAAATCTTTCTTATGTAAATTACTATTCCCATTAGCCACCATGTAGTTAGTGAAGTGGCAAACTGCCCTGGATTTAGTTCCAGCAGGTTTTGGCAAACTTCAAGGAAGTTTGCATGCTGAACCCGAACCCCATTGAAATCAATTGGAGCCAAATCTGTCAAAATAAAAATGCCCATTTTCCTGGATTAATAGGCAAGGGGGTGTCAAAATATAGCATGACGGGTGGGCACTTCTCTCAGAAACATTTACCAATGGGAAAAACATTTTTTTTTAAATCTGTTCCAGCAGGAGGAGTGTGCTTTCTATTATTTTTTTTATCTGCCTAAATTGGAAAATTTAAGGAGAAGTCCAGCCTGAGCTTCTCCTATGTGTCACAGGAGTGCAATTCATTTTGCACTCCTTTTTCAGGAAAGAGCAGTCTGAAGTCCGCTCTCTGCTGACGTCACTGGAATTAGTCCAGGCACCGCGTCATCCCGACAATAAAGTCTGGATCCGCCAGGTGCCTGGACTAATGCCTGTCTCAGTGAGCCGCTGAGAGGCTGAGACGGCCGCTCTCCGCCCCTCCACAGCTCAGCACTCCAGTGAGGAGGGGCAGAGAGGAGAGCTGCTGATTGATGGGCAGCAGCTCTCTGCTCGGGGATCTGTGAGAACCGAGCCATCTGTGGTGTTCGATGGCTCGGTTCTCAGTACAGAGTCGGCGGGGGACAAACGCAGTATCGGACCGATGCTGCATCCACCTAGGTAAGTATGAATGGCCAAAACCCCCAAAAAAACATACTTCTCTTTTAAACATGTCCAATTCCTTTAACTACCATGCCTAGGGGATGCTGTAATCCTGCCTGTGAAAGGGTTAATCTCTGTGACTAGCAAAGTGCTGCAGCAGCACAGACATTAGCAAAGGAAAAATGTTTTGCTGGCTTGTTAAAAAAAAAAAAGTTTACAGACCCCTCCAAGGGTCTGCTGTGTATTTTGGGGGACATTTGCAGGAGTATGTGTGTTTTTTTTTTTTGTTTTTTTTTGTAAATCAATAAATGTAATTTATCGGCAGTGATAAATTGTTTTTTTTTTTTTTTTTTTTTTTTTTTTAAATGTTATTTTTGCTGTAGCACATCCTACAGCAAGAATGAGAAAAAAAAAATCATTAGGTCCTCCATGAAATTCATACCGGTGGTTGTGAGGGCAGAAGGCTATTATCAATTTATTTTATTTTTTTATCCAAATAAACCGATCTCAGTATGGGCAGGTCACCCAGTCACAGAAACTATGGCTGTATCCTTTTCAGGATGCACATGATAAAAGGATGATTCTATTATGTAAAAAATGAACAGTTGCTGAGAGATTTTATAATGGAGTGATACGAAGTACATCCAGTGCCCAGAAGTGCCTAGTATTTCTCTAGATTTAAACCTAAATGGCCCAATTATTGCAAGCGATGCTTCAAATGCGTGTAAAGAACAGGCTACGAATGACTCGCTTAAGCTGCCTAAAAGAATGTATCTTAGGGAAACAAAAATATTTGTTGTTCTGTCAGCTCTCTTGTCTGGCCTGATGTGTTGGTTACGATGATAGGACACTGGTGAGCCCCCCATTATACAGAAGGCGTAGAATGGCTGAGAGCCCAGAACCTGGAGATTAGGATCTCCTGGAAGTTTTATTTTGTGGTTGGTTAACTCTGATGGTTAGATGCTTGTCAGAGAGCATATCACTGGTGTATGATCATACCACTTCATAATTAGCAACTGTGTAAAGATCTGAGATGTTATCCACTTTCTTGAGGAGTATTTTATGCTTCTGTGATTTTGTGTTTTAAGCAAATATGAAGCTAGTCCATTTTTATATGTATCTAAACTAAAAATCAAAAATGTAATCTACACCAATTAGTAATATCGTAAAGGATAAAAAATGTAATATTGCAGGTAAAAAAATGTGCACTTATTTTTTTTAAGGAGCCTGCAGAGCATTGCAATGTCCAGCTCCTGCAGACTCTCAGGATACCTGTCTTCTCGTACCTCATACAGGCAGGCAGTTCCCTGAGAAAGTTAAATGGACTTTGAGGACTCACCAGCACCCTTGCGACGATTGATAACTATAAGCCGTCAGCCACAATGACTGGCGGTACTTGTAGGCATTCATTCACAGGAAACACACAGGATTCACAGGAAACTCTGAATGAATGACAAGGCCATGTGGGCGGAGCCCCACTCATCCATGCCGTTTTCAAATACTGACAGCAGGTGTGGGGAGAAGATCCCTGGCCTGCTATCACAGGGAGAAGCTGCAGATGATGGAACATGTTCCACCCTAAAAACAGCTGGAACATGTAACCTGTTCCAAAAGTGAACTTATCCTTTAACCATTTCAGCACCAGAAGGATTCACCCCCTTAATGACCTGGCCATTTTTTGCGATACGGTACTGCGTCGTTTCAACTGACCATTGCGTGGTCATGCGACATTGTACACAAACAAAATTTATGTCCCTTTTTTTCCCACAAAGAGCTTTCTTTTGGTGGTATTTGATCACCTTTGCGTTTTTTATTTTTTGTTTATAAACAAAAAAAGACAGACAAAAAAAAAAAAAGGATTTTTATAACTGCTTACCTGTAAAATTATTTTCTTGGAGTACATAACGGAACACAGAGCACCATAGTAATTAATATGTGGGTTGTAGCCACCTTCAGGTAATGGACACTGGCACACCCTAAACAGGAAGTTGCCTCCCTATATAACCCCTCCCATACCGGGAGCCCCTCAGTTTTTGTAGCAAAGAAATATACATTTACATATACCCGAGAAGAAGAGGGGAGGGACCTCTGTATTCCGTGATGTACTCCAAGAAAAGGATTAGCTGTTATAAAAATATATATATTTATCGTACATCACGGGACACAGAGCACCATAGTAATTACTATGTGGAATATCCTAAAGCAATGCTATTTGAGGGGAGGGAGACACAACCCGTATAGCGCCAACAGACTTGAGGACCTATACTGCTGCCTGCAGCACACTGCACCCAAAGGCGATATCCTCATGCCCTTTTTTACATCCACTTGATAAAATCTGGTGAATGTATGGACTGCAGACCAAGTTGCGGCCTTGCAGATCTGAGCCATGGAGGCTTGGTGATGCACTGCCCCAGAAGCACTAACTGCTCTAGTAGAGTGCACTTTGACATGAAAAGGTGAAATTTTACCTTTTAACCATTAGGCCTGAATTATAACTTGCCGAATCCACTTAGCAGTAGTGGATTTTGACACTGCCTGTCCCTTCCTAGGACCCTCTGACAGCATAATAAGGCATCGGTCTTTCGGACCTGAGCAGTCGTCTTTAAATAGACCTTGACCACTCTCACTACATCAAGACAATGTAGTGAGTTCTCTACCCTAGAACCTGGTTTTGGAAAAACCGACGGTAAGACAATATCTTGGTTTAGGTGAAAACCTAAAACCACCTTAGGCAGAAAACTTGGAAGAGGACCAAACACGAACCTGTCCTCGTGAATAGCAATTGCTAAACTGGATACCGGGAGTTCTGAATCCTTAGCCAGTTTTTTCTACAATATATAAACAGATCCTGTGAATAAACACATGCTGGCAATCATTACTAGCATTTGCTTAGTATTCAGCCCTGCGCTAGCGTCCTCCCTTCTTTTGGATATAAGGTTATCCGTTTGTTTACCGGCATTTTAGCATGTCATTATCCCTGCTACTGATCACCATGTGAATTCTATGCTCCTGAAGAAGCGTACCTTTACGCGCAACATGTCGAGCAACTAAATTAACTTTTTGCGCCCACACTCGCACCCTGACCCAAAGCTTTTGTACACCCACTTCCTTACTTGGACCAAGGGAGTATGCTGTAATGGTTCAAAGGCTTGTTTTTGCAATACCGACAAAAAAATAAGTACAAGTTTTAAGGGTGGTCTAACTGGGGAATAAGCTGCATTACCCCTTGTATAAAAACCCTGGACCAAAGAATGCGAAGCAAGCGGTCTTTGAAATAGGAACGATAAAGCTGAGACTTGGCCCTTAATAGTACTCAAGGCCAGCTTCATTTGTACTTGTAGAAAAAACAAGAATTCTACCTATGTTATATTCCCAAGGGTGCCAACCCTTGGATTCACACCAGGAAACATAAGCCCTCCAGACACTATAATATATGACTGTAAGCCGGCTTTATTAATGAGGGTAGAAATCACTGACCCGGAGAGACTACGTCTCTTCAGAATGTGGGCTTCAATAGCCAAGCCATCAAACATAGAGTTCGTAAAGTAGGATGGAATATCGGCCCCTGTGAGAGTAGGTCTGGCCTCCACCGCCATCTTTACGATTTCTGCATACCAGGACCTTCTGGGCAATGCTGGGGGCCACAAGAATTACCCGCTTTCTTTCCAGTTTGATCCTGCAAAGAAGCCGTGGCAGAAACTGAATAGGGAAAAAAGCCTAAATCAGTAAAACTGACCCCATGGGGTCATCACGCATCTGTCTTGCATGCAAGTGGATCCCTTGTCCTTGACATAAAGTTGACCAACTACATGTTGAACCTGAATGCTAAAAGATCTATGTCCAGGATCTCCCATCTTTGGCATATAGCCAGAAAGACTTTGGGGTGAAGGGACCACTCCCCTGGGACCAATCGCTGGCGACTTAAGTAGTCCGCCTACCAATTCTATATTCCCAGAATGAAGACTGCCGATATGCAAGGAACATCGTATTCCGCCAAAGCTAGAAATATGGTCCACCAGTCTCTGAGCTGCGTGACCCTTGGTGCCCCCTTGGCGAGCTGTGGCATTGTCGGATTGGATCTTGACAGGGCAATCCCGTAACCTGAATGTTCAGGGCTTCAGAGCCAGACGTGCTGCCCGAATCTCTAGGATGTTGATGGGCAAGGCTTTCGGTTCTGGACCACTGTCCCTGGATAGTTGTCTTTTCCAGTACTGCTCCCCAACCTGAAAGGTTGGCATCTGTCTTTACCACTTTCCAGGTAACTGGTATGAAGGATTTCTCCTTCTGCAGATTCCAGGATACGGAGCACCAGCTGAGGCTTTGGGACACCTTTGGGGACAGGCGCATTGGAAAATCTAGAGCTTAAACTGTTTTATTCCAAGCAGACAGGATGCTGTTTTGCAACAGTCTTAAATGGAACTGGGCATAGGGAACCGCTTGAAGAATGAAGCCACCATCTTTCCTAACAACCTCATGCAAAAGCGAATGGAGGGATCTCTTTTCGACCTGACCATCTGCACCAGCTCTCTTATGGCGTTGATCTTTACCTGAGGCAAGAACACCTTTTTCTGGGCTGTGTCTATGATCAGACCCAAGTACTCCAGCCTTTTTAGGGGTTTTAAGGAAGACTTCTCTAGGTTGATAATTCAACCCAGATTTTTCAGGTATTTGGTTGTAATGTGCATGCTTTGCTCCAAACGGGCCGACGACTGTTCTATTAGCTATAGAAACGTCTAGGTACACCAAGACTGTTATGCCCTGTGTCCTTAACCTGGCTAGAGGTGGAGCCAGAACTTTTGTAAACACCCGGGGTGCTGTAGCTAGCCCGAAGGGCAAGGCTACAAACTGAAAATGCTGCTGTTCTACCTCGAACCTCAGAAATCTTTGGTGAGTGGGAAATATAAGGACATGCAGATATGCATCCCTGATGTCGATAGATGCCAGAAGTTCTCCTCCTTGTAGGATAGAAACCACTGAATTCATTGACTCCCTGCAAAAAGAGCGGATCTTTAGGAACTGATTTAGATTCTTTAGATCTAAAATGGGTCTGACATCTCCATTCGGTTTTGGTACCGTAAAGAGGTTTGAATAAAACTCCAAACCTTGCTCTTCTGTGGGGATTTGTATGATCACACCCTGAGCCAGTAATCGGTCTAGTGTCCGAAACAGAGATTGCCTTTTCCCTGGATCTTTGGGAACGTTTGACCTTCAAAAAACGAGACGGTGGAAACTCTCAAAATTCTAGTTTGTACCCTAGAGTCACCGTGGAGATGACCCATCTGTCCTGAATTTCCTCTTGCCAGACTTCTGAGAACTGCAGAAGTCTTCCCCCCACCCTGGCGAGGGGGGGCGCCCTTTCATAATGAGGCTTTAGAAATCTGTTTTGCAGGTTTCCACCCCCAGGACTTCTTTTGAGCCTGGGCCTGACCCTGAGGCTTTCCTCTAGACTCTGATGGAAAAGGCCGTCGCCACTGCATAGAGGCTGATGCCCCTGGCGCAGGAGAAAAAGCCTGCTTAAATAAAGGGCGTTTATTCCTTCTCTTGACTGGCAAAAGAGTACTTTTCCCACTTGAAATCTTTTGGATGTATTAGTCCAAATCATCGCACAATAGCCGATCCCCATGAAAAGGAAAACCAGTCAGGAGCCGTTTGCATGGTGCTTTGGCTGACCAATTTTTTAACCACAGGATCCTACGCATGTGTACTAGCACAAGCGTAAGGCGGGATGTGGTGAATAGAATCTTTTAACGGCGTCTATGACAAAACATAATGCTCTTGGCAGTTCGGCCAAATCCTGGGCTTGTTGTACAGGAACCTCCTTAAGGGCCTGGCTAAACTGGTCTTTTAGGGACTGACAGATGCCTATTGCAGTGACTGCAGGCTGAGTAACTGCACCTGCCAAAGAAAAAGAGGATTTTAACAGAAATCCCAACCTTTTATCTGTTGGATCCTTAAGCATTTGTGCATCGTCTACTGGACAAGTTAGACTTTTATTCACACTAGATATAGCAGCGTCAACTGCTGGTACATTCCATCTTTTGGTGAATTTCTCCTCCATGGGATAGAGTACTGTGAATCTCTTTGGAGGGAGAAAATTCTTATCCGGGTGATCCGATTCCGAATAAATAAGCTGCTCTAGCAATTCATTGACAAGAAACACATGCAAAGGCTGTGAAGGTTTTAAGGAACCCAAAGAAGAAACAGAACTTTCAGCTGACTCCGTTAGGGGTAGCTTGAAAGTGGAACGAACCATCTCCCTAAGGGACTGTACCAGCAAGTTCTCAGATTGCCAGACTGAAAAGGGTTCATTCACCATTGTTTCCTCTGCAGAGCAGTAATCGTTTGTCTTTCCTCCTGATCACCTGAGGGTACCCCCTCATCCTCTACCCACTATTCCCATGGTAAATGGTCTAAAGTGGGGGCGGGGGATCTAGCACGCTTCCTATCCTTTTGGATGGAGGATGCGATTAAAGCCGCTAATCTTCCCTCTAGCCCCAGCAGGACTGGACGAAAAGGCATCTTCAGTCACGTATACAGGCGCTGAGATGTGAGAAGCAGCTGCACCACCAATTGGTTCCAATGACTCACCCTGGCTTGCCACATCTGGTATTTCAGGAGAGGATGACAGTCTGGGGGCACGACTCGGCATCCTCGTGGACGCTACATCCCGCACACGGAGCAGTGCCGAAGTCACGCCCCCTCCGCTCATTAACCTGCCCCCCTCTTGTTTAAACTAAACAGCAGTCGGATGGCATTCGAGTCTGCCAGTGCAGACCCGTGGGAGGGGAGGAAAAGGGAAGGCTGGGAGGCAGGAACTTTAAGTATACATATACCCCTTCATGCAAAGTCTGTATGGTTTCTGTGGGGACATAAAACAATCAACATATGGAAGCCGCTGCCGCACCCCTTGGAGGGGGGGGTACAAATTATTGTTGTACCTCCCAGCCCCTTAGTTTCCCCAGGGGGGGAAATAACATGCTGTTGCAACTTTGCTCTAGATGAGGAATCCCCCCTGGCTGCTGAGACCACACACACACACATGCTGTTTAGCTGGGACACTGAGCTGACTGGGAAGCAACTTACTAAGGTATGTGCATTTTCTTCCTCTAGTGGAGACTTTAAGGCATAACAACATTTTACTCATGGAAGAAAAAAACATAGGTGGACTTTTTACAGTTCCTAGGCTTTTTCCCTTACCTTATCTTAGCCACAGGATACTGCTGAAGACAGACAGATCCAAGCTTCACACATTACGGCGGGCTGCGTTGGCAAACCTTCAAGGACCGGGTCCCTTTTTATCGGGTTTGACTCCCTTGGACCTGTATTAGCACCCCGCCAGGAAAAGCTTTAGGTAATGTAAGCATGACCAAAAAGCCCTGGGTTCCGGGTCCAGCCCTGCAAGGAGAGGCGTTAAAGGCAAAACCTCGTTCTTCATATACGAGGCCCAGGTACCATCCACTTTGGCCTCAGTGGCACTTTGGATCCAGTCTATGGAGGCTGTTTAAATCCAGCAATAATCCCTCCAGCGGAGCTCCTCAAAGCACATCTTCACTCGACATTAGACACTGGCGAAAAAACTGATCCGCTTCCGGTATAGGAGGGGTTATATAGGGAGGCAACTTCCTGTTGGTGTGCCAGTGTCCATCACCTGAAGCTATTACTATATCCCACATAGTAATTGCTATGGTGCTCTGTGTCCCATGATGTACGTTAAAGAAACAATATTTTTCACTTTTTGCAATAATAAATATCCCCCGAAAAAAATCAGTTTAGGCCAATATGTATTCTTCATATTTTTGGTAAAAAAAAAAATCACAATAAGCGTATATAGATTGGTTTGCTCAAAAGTTATCTCATCTACAAAATAGGGGATATATTTATGGCATTTTTATAAAACAAAAGTTTTTTACTAGTAATGGCGGTGATCAGCGATCTTCTTTTTTTTTTTTTTAGCGGGACTGCCACATTGCGGCGGACAGATCGGACACTTTTGACATGTTTTTGGGGACCAATGACATTTATACAGCGATCAGTGCCAAAGAAAGCCACCGATTAGTGTATAAATGACACGGACAGGGAAAGGGGTTAACACTAGGGGGAGATCAAAGGGTTAAGTGTTCCCTAGGGAGCTGTTTCTAACTGTGAGGGAAGTGGACTGACTGGGAGTAGAGAGAGATTGCTGTTCCTGATCATTAGGAACAGACGATCTCTCGCTTTTCCCCTGTCGGAACGGGGATCTGTTTGTTTACATTGACAGATGCCCGTTCTTGTTCTCTGTGGAGTGATGGCGGGTGGCCGGCGGACATCGCAGCCGCCAACCACGTGCATCAGCATCACACCTCCTATTGCTCTTAAAGCGCCCGACGTACACCTACTGCGATTTGCGCAGCCTTGCCAACCTGACGCAGTATAATGACGGCAGCTGGTCAGCAAGCGGTTAGGCCCCTTTGACATGGGTGGATAACATTTCAGCTTTTGGCTGCAGATAGATGAAGTTATCTGCCATGCCCAAACTCGCACAATGCTTTCCTATGGCCCCATTCACACACTGCATTTACCGATTTAGTGCAGCTATCTGCACATAACCACAGGTAATCGCAGTGTACTATTTTTTTTCTGCGGATAGCATCGGCAACAAGGAAAGAAAAACAGGAAGCACATCAGAATGGCAAGAATGTTCCACCGCACCGCGATGTACAACTGCAAGTGATCGCTGTGCCTGGAGTCTTGTTATTTAAAAATATCAAAACATGCTTTTAACAGTGGCAGAACAGCCGCCCGTGTGAAAGAGGCCTTAACTACTTGCCTACCAGCCACGAACACCTCCTTACTGACCAAGCCATTTTTCAGCTTTCAGCGCTGTCGCATTTTGAATGACAATGGCACGGTCATGCAACGCTGTACCCAAATAAAATTTTTATCATTTTTTCCCCACAGATAGAGCTTTATTTTGGTGGTATTTGATCACCTCTGCGGTTTTTATTTCTTGCGCTATAAACAAAAGAAGAGGGACAAGTTTGAAAAAACATAATATTTTTTACTATTTATTATAATAAATATCCAATTTTTTTTTTTTTTTTTTAAACAAATTTTTTCCTCAGTTTAGGCCAATACGTATTCTTCTACATATTTTTGGTAAAAAAAATCGCAATAAGCGTATATTGATTGGTTTGCGCAAAAGTTATAGCGTCTACAAAATAGGGGATAGATTTATAGCATTTTTATTATTATTTTTTTTTTTTTACTAGTAATGGCGGCGATTTGCGATTTTTATTGTGATTGCGATATTGCGGCGGACACTTCGGACACTTTTGACTCATTTTTAGGACCATTCACATTTATACAGCGATCCGTGCTATAAAAATGCATTGATTACTGTATAAATGTGACTGGCAGGGAAGGGGTTAACGCTAGGGGGCGCTGCAGGGGTTAATGTGTACCCTATCTTGGTGATTCTTACTGTGGGGGGAGGGGACTGACTGGGGGAGGAGACCGATCGGTGTCCCTATGTACAAGGGACACACCATCGGTCTCCTCTCCTCTGACAGGACGTGGATCTGTGTGTTTACACACACGATCCACGTCCTGCTCGATTACCGGGCAATCGCGGGTGCCTGGCGGTCATCGCGACCGCCGGGCACGCGCACCGAGGCCCCAGCTACGCGGCGGGCGCGCGCGCGCGCCTCCCGCGGCGCGCGCGCGCCCCCCAGTGGCCAAATTGTAGACGACGTCATATGACGGCGTCCCGCCACAGTAGCTGAACCGTCCCGCCGTCATTTGACAGTGGGCGGTCAGCAAGTGGTTAAGATCACGGACAGGTAAATAAATAATAATTTTTAGAATGTTATTTCCCCAATGCCAGGAATGGCGCTAGGCTATCAGCGCCCAACCGCTCATGGGAAATATAAATGATGTAGTTAGAAAATAACCCATAGAATAACCCCTTCCCGCCGAGCGTTCGCAGATATGCGTACTCGGCTTTCGGGGGTTATACCGGGATGATGCCCGTAGCTGCAGGCATCATCCCGGTACCGTTGTTTAGAATCGGCGATCGGTTTTCCAGGTATAACAACCAAGGCGCTCGGCTGTTATACCGGAGGAGCGGGAGGGGATGTCCGCCTCACGCCACTCTTACCGGGAGACCCGATCGTACATCCGCCGATTCCGGCGGCTAGTGAGGGATGGAACGAAGCCGGAAACAGCTTGGTTCCAGTCTCCTTGATGTAAACACGGAAGTGACGTCACTTCCTGTTTACTCGGCTGCCAATGGCGCCGGATTTAAAAAAGTACACAGTATTCAGATACACCGTTTTCGGTGATCTGAATACTTTGAAGTGCAAAGGAGGAATTTGGGGTCTTTTAGACCCCCGATCCCTCCATAAAGAGTACCTGTAACCACCTATTACTGTCACAAGGAATGTGTTTACATTCCTTGTGACAGCAATAAAAGTGATCAAATAATTTTTTTTTTAAAAAACACAATTTAATTATCTAAAATTAAATAAAATAAATAAGAAAAAAAAAGTTTTTAAAGCGCCCCTTCCCCGCGAGCTCCCGCAGCAAAGAAAACGCATACGGAAGTCGCGCCCGCATATGTAAACGGTGTTCAAATCACACATGTGAGGTATCGCCGCGATCGTCAGAGCGAGAGCAATAATTCTAGCACTAGATCTTCACCGTAACTCTAACCTGGTAACCGTAAAATATTTTTAAAGCGTTGCCTATGGAGATTTTTAGGTACCGTAGTTTGTCGCCATTCCACGAGTGCGTGCAATTATAAAGCGTGACATGTTTGGTATCTATTTACTCGGCGTAACTTCATCTTTCACATTATACAAAAAAATTGGGCTAATTTTACTGTTTCGTTTTTTTTTAAATTTATGAAAGTATCTTTTTCCCAAAAAGTTGCGCTTAAAACACAGCTGCACAAATACCGTGTGACATAAAATATTGCAACAATCGCCGTTTTATTCTCTAGATTCTCTGCTAAAAATATATATATATAATGTTTGGGGGTTCCAAGTAATTTTCTAGCACAAAATACAGATTTTACCTTGTAAACACCAAATGTCAGAAATAGGCTTAGTCATGAAAGGGATAAACAAAGACCATGATGCAGACCAAAATTGGGGGGGCTTTATGAGTGGGTAGCCCTTATAACTAGGGTTGCACCGATACCAGTATCATGCGCTAGTATCGGTACTCGTGCAGATGCACCGATAAGCAGAAACCGATACTTTCAAGCTCGGTTCTTTGAGCTGTCAGTGGGTCTCCCCAGTGTTAAAGAAGTCCGGTAATTGGAGCTGTCAAAAAAAAAAAAAAAAAAGCAGCCGGCAATGTTTATTAACAACATTGCTCAGCCCTGAAACACTAAAATAAAAAGAATTAATGTTTCTTTTTGTATATTTCTGTTTTTTTCATCTGCAGATCAAAGGGATGAACAAATGTTCGTCTGTTTAACCCATTAATAACCCTTAATTTACTCTAATCTGCCTTAATTAACGCCCTATTCTCCTCCATTTAATTATTTTACTGCTTTTCTTTCTTTAGTTCACATCTATTTTATAAACGATAAACAGTTGGTGAATATTTTTACACATATATTTACACATTTCACATTGAAAAAGCGCTAAATTTAAAAAAATCTATTTATTTAAATTGTAAATAACTTTTTAATGCTTTGTACCATTGCTGACAGCTGAAGTTAAAACAAAACAGTTGCAGTAGGTATCGGTACTTGTACTCATTGTAAAAAAAATGGTATTGGTGCATCACTACTATAACTAGACAAAGGGAACTGACGTCCTAGGGGTGCTGCTGTCAAAACAGAGGTGGGACTTCATCTGTAAAACAAAGAGAGGGGAAATGGAGAGAGGCAGGTTGACCACTCTGGTGTAGTAAGTTTCAACTAGGTCTAATTACAAAGAAAAGTTAAAAATGAATACTCACAACATAATAAAAAACACACATATATATGGGAGTCTACAGGAGAGGGTGAGCTTGTAGTGGAGGCACAGTCCTGAAAGGGTGCAGATGGATGGATGATGAGATGCTCCAGGCACAAAGTCCGGATCTCTGTAACATTGTAACATGTAATTCTGTAACATTGTTGCTGACCAAGTACATACCTTCACAGAAACTGTATTGCCTGATGGCATTGGCCACTTTCAGCAGGATAATGAACCCTGCCACACTGCAAAATGGTTAAAAAATGTCTGAGGAACACAACAAAGCCTCCTAAAGCACACATTTTTCATTGCATTTCTTGGTTTTAGAAGGCAGGGGATGGGAATCTTATTTCACACACTGCATGACATAGAACAGGACCAGAGTGTAATCTGAGACCTGAGTGGAAGGAATGGACTCACCCCCCTCTATACAGTCTCACTGGGAAACATGCACAGCTGAGACTGTCAGTCACCTTCTGTGTGGTGAATTGGGAGGGGGGGGGGCGCGCGCGACATCTCCCAAGATTGTGTGGTTATGGGCATAACTGTTTAGACGTGACTCATGCAAATAGCAGAGGGAGGAGAGGGCACATAGGAACCACACTAGGTGCTTTGGATTGAGGTACCCACTATAGAGGGATATGCATTGTTTATTTTTCATTTTAGAGTTATTTCTTTTATTCAGTTTTAAATGTGATTAAGGGTATCTGGTGAAAGAAGTTAATCTATAAAGCCTGTATAAATAGTATTCCCATTAATTTCCTTACTTCCCTACTCTGTCTGCTATACCTGTGAGTATTTTGTCTAATACTAAAAGAATGTGCCATGCTAGTCAGTGTCTTCAAACAAGTCATTTTTAACAGTGGGGATTGGTTTGGGCAACAGCGAAAGTGTTGTTTTCAAGTTGATAATTAGTTAATCAGTAACTACCAATAACCACCAATGACTTTTTATACTAAAGACAACAGGTGGAGGTTTTCTTGACTAAAGCTTAAAACAAATGTGCACATTTTGAATTGGATGAGCATGCAGGCCTAGAGAGAAGGGAGAGCCGACACCAGCAATAACAACTAATCTAGAAAGGCCCACCCAGCCCATCATTTATTCCCATCTGTTATGAGTAAATATAGATGCCAGAAATATGTACCCAGTATGCAAAAACTTAGAATTTCAACTATTAACACGGATGACTATTTAGATAAAAACTGATTTTTTTTCATTTGATTTGTATATCTAAAAATAATTCAATAAAAATCAGTATCTTTTTTTCTGCGTTACAAAAAATCCCTGCAATTTATATCCAGACAAATATCCATGCAATTCCAAAAATACTTCTTGCTTTGCTGTATGCTGCAACAATGTGTGCGGGCCACTGCTGTGCTTCAAAACAAAAAAAAAAGCTCTTGTGCCCCCTGACAAGAAAGGGAAGTAAAAAAAAAAAAATCTCCCCATTAATTGGTGTATAAGGAGATGGGTTGTTTTCCTTTCTAAAATAGTCATCATAATACTTTTTCCCCTCATCGTGTTTTTCAGCAGGTGAACTGGTGAGTAGACTCTCCATCAGTTCACTTGGGCAGAAGCAGCGGCCTCAGAAGGTGTGCTGTGAGCACAGATTGCGAATGGATTTTTCTTGGGCCCCTAAACATGAACAATGTTATGGTCAATGAGAAACTAACATTTATACTGTCTGATTCCCATGATCAGGTTTCTGCGAGTTGGGCAGCCCTGGATATCCTATTCTCATTCTTCGCGCTTTGACCATACGTTACTTACATTATAATACTTTCTGGTACATTGTCCCCTGAAACCACTCTCGCTCTTCTTTCTTTCTTACATCTATCCTATTTTTTTCTCTTACTTTCCCTCTTTTTTTTTTTTTTTTCTACATCTTCAACCTTCTCCTATTTAACCGAGGAGGTCCTTTTTATCTTATACCTCTTTTATACTTCAGCTGACTGGACAACTCCTGTTCAGTGGCCGAGAACACGTTGTAGCTTAGTGCATTTCCTCACAGTTTTGAGGTTCGACCTCTTCTAGTTTTTTCTTTTGTTACTACTAACCCTTGAGAACATCTGAACATTACTTTCATACAGTTTGCTTATTGCAACAATTTACTCATTGTAATTCTCTCTTATTCCACTGTATGTTGCACACTCTGGATTATTGTCTTATTCAGTCGGCTCTGTATATCTACGCTATCTGTTAATAAAAACCTTTCTAAAGGAAAAATCGAAGGGAGCTAGGCAGAAATGTGTCGGTCCTGCAATGCTTGCACCCATTCAGATGCAGCCGCTGTTCGGGTATTTGACAGCTGGTGGGGCTGGCTGTCAAAATAAAATAGCTGCAGCAGGAGGTTCGTGCGTCTGCTCTGTGTAGCATGGATGGAGAAATCTGTTAGATTTTATCTGTTCAGCACAGGCTGAACAGAAAAAAATCTATATACTATATATTTGACTAGCTTTACAAAGAATGAAAGCTCGATAAGGCTTATCTTACCTGACTGACCTGCCAGTGTTTTCCTCTGAAATCGACTTACATGTAGCTTGATGAAGTCAGTCTTGTGCGCTGATAGCAATCTGTAGTCCTTACAGGTGCTTTTTATACTTCCATACTTACTGATCTACTATCAACAGTTAATCATTCTGCTCCTTATCTTCTGTTTCCCTGCAGATATCTGTACGAACGCATAGATGGGCGAGTTCGAGGAAACCTCCGGCAAGCTGCTATTGATCGCTTCAGTAAGCCAGATTCAGATCGCTTTGTGTTTTTGCTTTGCACCAGGGCAGGTGGTCTGGGAATTAACTTGACTGCTGCTGACACCTGTATCATATTCGACTCTGACTGGAACCCACAGAATGACCTCCAGGTCAGTAGAAATGTTGACATCAGTGATTTTCTAAAAGCCGCAGACTATGTAGCTAGGAAACCTTGTCTCTTTATTGTTCTTGCTAAATGCAGCTCAACCAGAAGATAATGAGAACATTGGTTGAGCAATGGCCATCAGGCACTTAAAACTGAACTCCAGACTGAGAAACAAAATGCAGTTTTATATTCATTCATAAATCATTAAATGTGTGTTTTTACATTGAACTACCTAGACCCCTACTGATATCGGCCTCCTGTAATTCCAAGCACAAGGGTACATAGATTGAGGGTTAGCTCTGTTTTTCACACAGTTGTTCTTCTAAAAGTGTGAATAATAATAGGGGGCATAGAGGTGTAACCTCCTCAATGTTCTTTTACTCCTTTAGCATGGTTTCACAGTCTGTGCTTTGTACTGGAACAGGCTGTGTTGTTCAAGTGTAGTATAGTCTGCAGGGAGGTCCAGCATTTGATTGTACTGTCTGCGAAGGTGTCTGGATCAGAAGAATGTCTAAACAGAATGTCATATCCTTTAGCAGATTTAGCAGTTGGCATAAATAGTACTCCTGTGTGTTTAGTTGTGTGCCTGGAGTTCAGCTTTAGGCTAAAGCCCAGTACACACTGTCTGAAAATTGGCTGGTCCAGCAGGAACTGGCTGACTTTGCGTCCGTGTGTACAGCACTGACGGAAGCCGGTATTCGTGTATTGTGGTTGGGGGCTGGGGGTAATCACCCTGTCAGAATACAACAGCACGGGAGGGGGGGTGGGGGTGGTCGCCACACCAACATCACTTGTGTTGGTACGGCGATCTGTCAGTTTTTTTTCCTATTCAATCATTTGGGTTGAAGAAAAAAAAAAAAACTTGCAGTCTGTACTGGGCTTTAGATTATAACTTTCTTTATTCAAGAAAAAAAAAAGAGTGACAAATGATGTTTGTTTTCCCACTCTATAATAAATTGTGTTTTTTCACAGGCACAAGCCAGATGTCATAGAATTGGTCAGAACAAGGCTGTGAAGGTTTATAGACTAATAACAAGAAATTCTTATGAACGGGAGATGTTTGACCGAGCCAGCCTTAAGTTGGGTTTAGACAAAGCTGTGCTACAGAGCATGAGTGGAAGAGAAAACAGTGTTGGTGGAGTAAGTTATTTTCATTAAAGACCTGTTTTATTCCTTAAAATAAATTGCATTCCTGTTTCCATTTCCCTTAGTAGAGCACTGGGGGACACATTAGACTTCTACGGTATATTAACTGCATAATAGAGGTTGGCAAGGCTGTGCCTCACCTTGAGTTATACTCATACCACCAATGCTTATTCTACTCCATGTGTATTGTGTGTCATTTTTTTTGATCCATTGTGTAATTTTAGTTTAGTTAATTTCTACATTTTTAAAGTCCCACTCTGGGATTGTGTTTTTGTCTGAGATGCATTAAGAGATTATAGTGGCAGTGTTGAATCCATTATTTAACTTGCTATATTAGGCACACCAGACATACTTATTATTTAAAAGCACTACATTCCTGCAGCCATAACTTGATGTGTTGAATGACCAATGAAAGTTCACACTCATGACTTCCTTAGTTGAAAGCCTGTAAGCTAAGGTATTGATTATGGGGTTCAAATGATTCACCCTGCAACAAAGTAGTCTTACTCCTATGGTTGATCCTCTGAATTTTCAACTTCGTTTGGCAACTATTATCCAATTACCCATGTCTCAGCATTTAAGAGATCCAATAGATAATGGTTTGGAAAGTTTTGGTGGGGATGGAGCTCTTTGTAAGCAAGTTGTCTTTCTTGCTGGCCAGGTTTGTGGTATGCACATGGGTCAAAACCAATGCTGTATGGACTAGGCAGTTCAGACATAGCATGTCTGCCTTAGTTCACATCTGTGTGGTACATTGTAGGTGCCTTTTACATGCATTTTTAGTTGCAATAACATTGACCTATACTGTGTATATTGTGTGTTTTGATGAAAGTGCATGAAATATGAAGCAAGCTGGACTTTTTTTTTTTTGTAACAGACCATACCTACAACACACAGGTGCGAATAAAAAACTCTATTATTTGTAAAATATCCCTAAGTTCCTCCAGCTGACAGAGGTGCTTGTTATTTCCTCCTAGTAGATGAGAAAAAGCAATAGTTTGCAAGGACTGTGGAACAGAACTTTGTAATATCAGGAGGTTTATGGCTACCTTAAAATGGGTCTGACCTAGCATAAAATGTTTCTACGGTAGCAGCAGTGCTGAAATGCAGGCACTTTTTTCTTAAAGTGGTACTAAACCCAGTCCCTTTTGTATAACTGATATTTGATGTCTCGGCATTCGAGTTCCAGTAGTGCAGGGGTAGAATGCTTGTTTTTGTCTAGGGTACAATTAAAAAGCACTCTAATGCTGCGTACACACGATCGGGAATTCGGCCAGCAAAAGACTGATGAGAGCTTTTGGTTGGAAAATGCAACAGTGTGTATGCTCCATTGGACTTTTGCTGGCGGAATTCCAGCCAGCAAAAGATTGAGAGCATGTTCTCAATTTTTCGGTTCGTCTGTACCAATTCCGATACGCAAAATTCCTATGCATGCTCGGAAACAATTTGCACATGCTCGGAAGCATTGAACTTAATTTTCTCGGCTCGTCGTAGTGTTGTACATCACCGCGTTCTTGACGGTCGAAAGTTCAGCAAACTTTTGTGTGACCATGTGTATGCAAGCCAAGCTTGAGTGGAATTCCGTCGGAAAAACCATCCAAGATTTTTCAGATGGAAATTCCGCTCGTGTGTACGCGGCATTAACTTACCTTATCCCTCACTTCCGGAGGCTCCTTTTCTCCAACCAATCGGTCCCCCTGGCGCTAAATTCAGCGATCACACTCTGGCATCGTCATGTACAATGCAGCACCAGCGGTCTTGCATTGTAAGCAGGGTTGAGCTCAGGCATGTTTGGATACTGGTCTGAACCCACCTGAGCTATTCTGCCAAGAAGCTGTCACTGTGGACCGCCAATCAGAAGTAGCCAGGGCATTCCCGGTCCTGCAGCTGTGTGTATGCGTGCCCCTAGTATACACATGTGGATACAATGCAGGGAATGCCTCAGCCACCTAGTAAATGTTCCTAGATGTCTAATATATTCCCCCAGTGACTAGTTAGAGGAAATTGGATTATTTTGTAAAGTTTTTTTTTTTTTTTTTCTTATTCATTTTATTGGAAGACAAATTCTGCCCCTTTTTTAGGGCCGCCTCTCCATTATTTAAAATTTTTTTTTTTTTCTATATTATGAACTGAATGGGATGAACTACTTGGTATTTAGACTTCTGTAGGCCAAGAATGTATTCTAAATGTCTACTATGTTCTTAATAAACTGAGGGTGAAAATAATTAATCTGTGAGTAGAGTACAACATGTTCTGTATTTTTTCTGGCTAGATTCAGCAGCTCTCAAAGAAAGAGATTGAAGACCTCCTTAGGCGTGGAGCATATGGAGCCATCATGGATGAGGAAGATGAAGGGTCAAAGTTTTGTGAAGAAGATATTGACCAGATTCTTCAGAGGAGGACAAAGACAATCACCATAGAATCTGAAGGCAGAGGTTCAACATTTGCTAAGGTATGGTTGATGCTTGGCGCATATATCATTTTTTTTAGCATTTCTAATTTTTTTAATATTGTCTTGAGGTGAAACTTTGCAAGAATTAATCCAGTATTTAAATTAAATCAGTATTTTTTTTAACCCATTTCATATGTTTTTTGTTGTCCCTGATAACAACCACAGTCCTTCATAAAATATATTTGAGTCTTTAAGCAATCATAGTCATTCATCCACTAACCGTTTACTTTTATTCTCTAGGCCAGCTTTGTGGCTTCTGGTAATAGAACTGACATCTCATTGGATGATCCAAATTTCTGGCAGAAGTGGGCAAAAAAGGCTGAAATTGACATTGACTCAGTTAGTGGACGAGTAAGTATATTCTGATAAGGTTCATCGCATACAAAGCTTTTTATGGTGTTATAGAATAATTTGAAAACTGCTGATGGAAAACCAGACTTAAGCATTTGGTTCTGTGTCTTAACATATAGTACATTTATTGGGCTGAGATTTTGATATGCTTAGAAAAGGGTCATGTACTAAAACCATTACCAATCGACCTTGTAAATGATATTGCAATACATTTTAACCTTATTTTTACAGAACAGTTTGGTTATAGACACACCCAGAATCCGCAAACAGACCCGGCCCTTTAGTGCCACAAAGGAAGAACTGGATGAGCTGTCTGAGGCAGGAAGTGAAGGAGATGACAAACCCAAACTGCGAAGACCATATGATCGATCCAATGGCTATGGAAGGACAGAGTGCTTTCGTGTGGAGAAGAATCTTCTCGTATACGGGTAAGATTGTTGCCATAGAGACTATAAAAGCTTATAATGCAAACATTCTAAAAAGCCAGTAGATCGAGTACTCTTGTTTCGAAGAGGTGGTGAGAACAGATCACTACACATGAAGTTTATTAATTAGAACATAAAGATACAGGTATGAGAATGTAGATGAACCTGTCTGTGATCTTTCCAGGTGGGGAAGATGGAGAGACATTTTGTCTCATGGACGTTTCAAGAAGCAGCTAAACGAGCAAGATGTTGAAATCATATGCCGAGCTTTGCTGGCTTACTGTCTAGTGCACTACAGGGGAGATGAGAAAATAAAGAGCTTCATCTGGGACCTCATCACTCCAACAGAAGATGGGCAGACACGAGAGTTACAGAACCATCTTGGTATGTGTGTCTGGAATTCAAAGTTTCCCTAATTTTTTTCCAAAAAGTTTGCTTTTGTAAAGCAGGTCACAAAAATCTAAAAATGTATAAATTGCATTGTAGACACAGTGTTGTGTGTCTACAGCTTATAAACATTTGAAGACCTTGTGCTGGTGCAAGTGCATAGCAAGGATACCAAATGCTAGTTATACACCTATTTTGGTGTCCTGCCTTAACCACTTGACCTCCCCAAAGATTTACCCCCTTCCTGACCATGGCATTTTTTTTTATATGGCACTGCGTTACTTTAACTGACAATTGCACGGTCATGCAAGGGTATACCCAAATAAAAATAGACCTTTCTTTTGGTGGTATTTGATCACCTCTGCGGTTTTTATTTTTTATTTTTCTTACTTTCTGCTATACAACAAATCCAATAAAAAAAAAAATGAACAAAATAAAATTTCTTCATCAATTCAGTCCAATATGTATTCTGCTACAAATTTTAGGTAAAAAGAAAAAAAGATATATTTTTTTGGAATTTTTATTTATTTTATTTACTAGTAATGATAGCGATCAGCAAGACTGCAATATTACGGCAGACAAATCAGACACTAAGCCCAGGTTCCCACTGAGCTGTGGGAATGAAGCCATGCAAGTTCAGCTGAACTCGCACGATTTCACTCCCGCATGTTAGTCTCCATTTCGGCTGCGATTTTAGGGACATCTGTGCGGGATTCTGCAAAGATGTCAATGGAAATCGCACCCTGAAATTTTAAAAAGTAGTACAGAAACTACTTTTTGAAATCGGTTCAGCGCCGCAATTGCAGTGTCTCATCGATTAGGACGGTGCCATTGCTGGCAATTAATGCCGATTTGACATGTCAAATTGCACCAATGTGAACCAGGGCTAACTGACACTTTTTTGGGAACCAGTGACACTAATACAGTGATCAGTGCTAAAAATATGCACTGTCATTGCACTGGCTAGGAAGGGGTTACCATCAGGGGCAATGAAGAGTTAAATGTGTGTCTAGACAGTGTTATTGTACAGTGTGGAAGGTGCTTTTACCAGGTGAAGACATGGATCCTAGTCCCTGCTTTGCAGGAACACAGGATCCATGCCTTCCCTACTGACGGAACAGCAATCTGCCTTGTTTACATAGGCAGACTGCCATTCTGCTTCTGTACCGAATGATCGGCAGGTGCCGGCGGACGTCGAGTCCGCAGTACCCACATAACAGCTCCCGCTGTGTATAATCAAAGCGGGAGCGGGCTGCCGCCGGCGCACCTCCTGCCCAGAAGTGTCAGATCACATGCGAGGTATGTGATCCAGCACAGCAGTGACACATCACCGCCATATATGTAAGTTATACAGTCGGCAAGTGGTTAATATATTCATTGCAAACCTGAAGATACAGGTCAACAGTTCATACAGTCTTGAAGATCAGAAATAATTAGACAATAATCATTCTTACATTAAGTCATAGGTGTACCATATAGTCCAGAGGAACTGAAGAAACAAATATTTAAGTCGGGAAAATTTGCTGTAAATGGGTGTGCAATCAATATGGAAATTCATAGGAGTTGGAGCATCGCATTTCTTTTAACAGTGTTTGAAGAAAACTTGCAAGCTAAGATTTTGATATGTGTCATTTGCCTGATATTTTGGAAGATCCTATTTAATATTTCCTATAAACTTAATTTAAGTAACTTGGAAACCAGTCTATTGTTTATAGCTGCAATTTGTCCTCCAGGTACGTGTTCACCTATAAAGACTCATATTTTCTGTGTTTTGCAATAGAGATTTCTATCTTTGTACAACAATGTATTGGTAGCAATAATGTTTTATGCAAGATAGAATAAATGTGGTCTGACATGAATAGGTAGCTTGCCAAGAGCAACGAGAGATTCCCGCAGGTCATTGGAGCATTAGGAATGGCTGAGATTAAATCAAGCCTGCTAGTAGGGAGGTCTTGGGCTTAGCTCACACTGTGCAGTGCATGTTAGGTGCGTTACCAATGACCTATATATAATGTGTGTTTTGTTGAGAGTAAATAAAATACTTTTTTTTTTTTAGTTAGTGGTTGGTTTGAAGCCCCATCACCTTGCTAAACCTTGTTGCCCAAGACTGTTTCTGACAGTTTATAAGATCATTCCTGGATTTTAGATCTTTCTTGTTTAATATATTACTGTTGAAGTTTGCAATACAAAGGTGTTAAGCGTAAACCATCATAGGTACATATAAAATTCACACAACATTAAATAATCTAAAGGGCCGTAGCTTAAAAAGGGGGATCCGAGGAGTTAAAGGCCCAAAGGAAGTGAACCTGTGTATAACTGAATATCCTCTCAGTAAGGGAATATAATATGTCGACTATAAAACTTTTTCAAGTTATGGAACATAAAGAAATTGTCTGAAAGAATCACTGAAGGCTATGCAAAAAAACAGTATAGGCAAAAGTCATGCTTACTGGACTGTCTGAAATGTGAAGGAGGGGAAACAAAAAAGAAAGACCAAAGGCCCTGAATGGGAATACAAGGCCAGGCAAAAAAAAAAGGGGGGGATGATAAGGAGGGAATAGGGAGGGGGGGGGGGCTGAGGAGAGGAAAGTGGGAGCTGAAAAAGTAGGCAGCAGATGCTACGTAAAGATGGGAGGGGTAAGTAGATTCCCTTTCCCGCCCGTGTGAAAGGGGCCTTAAACTTAATAGGAGTTTTCCAAAGCTAAAACTTTCCCAGAGCTAGAAGCCGTGGAAGAACAAATATCTTTCCAGTGTTCCTCTGGGATAGTAATGCCCAACTCCTTCTCCCAGTAAGGCATGCATTTCACTTTTTGACAGAGACATAAAAATTAAATATGGCCTGAGGAGTGAGGATTAGAGTGGCATTTGCTTTCAAACCACATGAGAATGATTGGAGTGATAAAAATACATTAACTGAATGCCTAATTTGTATATAACGAAATGGTTCTCATGGGGGAGCTTCATTATTTTCTCTAAAGTAATCAAATTGTTTAATACTGTTGGAGGTAAGGAGAGCATAGACCCTTACAAGGGAACCTTGAGAGGGGGGGGGGGGTCAAATCCCAGGGTAAATAATGGGTGGATCTCAGATCTTTAAAAAAAAAAAACAGTTTTGAGTGAAACATGGAGGCTAAAATTGTAGCAGCCCCTGTATGTCATGACCTGTTTCATTTTATGTATACAATGAAGACCTTGGCAGTGAAGTGGCCTTAAGTACACTGAACGGAGTTGGTGTGTGCTCCCTGTGTATGTATTTTGTTCCTCTGGGTATTTTGATTTCTTCCCAAATACATGTTTCTAGATTAATTCCTCTGCCCTGTACCTAGTATGCATGAATATGATGGGGACTTCTTTGAGATTGCTGATAAGAGGCTAAATATAAATAGTTCATTAACATGCAACTAAAATTGCTGGTGTAACTCTAGCTTTACATTTCCTATTAGTATAAAATAAATTGGTGTTTGTAAGTAGACCTCATAGAATTGGACCATTTGCAGTGATTTATATGATCCACTTTGAAATATGTATAACTTTTAAAAATGCTCTTCTCCAAAATGCAGGCTTGTCTGCTCCAGTACCACGGGGAAGGAAAGGGAAGAAAGTGAAATCCCAGACTAGCACCTTTGACATCCACAAGGCTGAGTGGTTGCGGAAATATAACCCAGAGCACCTACTACAGGATGATGGGTACAAAAAGCACTTAAAGCATCACTGCAACAAGTAAGACCAAGATCCACTATTTATTATTCTACTTTAAAGAGAACCTGTCTGCAGAATACAGTTTATCCGACTCCTCGTGTATAAAATGTTACTTCATTAAGTGATATTAAAGGCAGATTTTTTTTTTTTAAATTAACATGTCATACTTGCCTGTTCTGTGCGGTGGTTTTGCACAGAGCAGCCCCGATCCTCCTCTTCTCGGTTCCCCTGGCCCCTCCCTCCTGCCAAGCTGCTTGCTATGGGGGCACTTGAGGAGGCTCGCTCCTGAGCCGCTGCTTTGTGTGTCCGTTTGAATGTGGAGCGAGACTCGGCCCTGCCCCCGCTCTCTTCTTACTGGCTGTAATTGACAGTAGGGGGAGCTAATGGCTCCCTCTGCTGTCTTAGCCAATGAGGAGGAAGAGACCCGGGAGAGACACTGCTCTCATGCACATTGCTGGATCGAGATGAGGCTCAGATAAATATTATAGGGACTGCTGCACACGGAGTGCATGAAGGTAAAGAACCTTGAGTCTTTACAACCACTTTGACCACTTCAATACAGGGCATTTTCACCCCCTTCCTGCCCAGGCCAATTTTCAGCTTTCAGCGCTGTAACATTTTAAATGACAATTGCGCGGTCGTGCGACGTAGTACCCAATTGAATTTTTCCCCCCACAAATAGAGCTTTCTTTTGGTGGTATTTGATCACCTGTGCGGTTTTAATTTTTTGCGCTTTAAACAAAAAGACCGACAATTTTGAAAAAACACAATATTTTTGACTTTTTGCTATAATAAATATCCCAATTTAAAAAAAAAATTTCCTCAGTTTAGGCCGATATGTACTCTTCTACATATATTTTCTAAAAAAAAATCGCAATAAGCGGATATTGATTGGATTGCGCAAATGTTATAGTGCCTACAAAATAGGTTATTGATTTTTGGAATTTTTATTATTATTTATTTTTTTACTAGTAATGGCAACGATCCTGCTATTATTTTTTTTAATCAGGAGTGCGACATTGCAGCGGACACATCAGACACTTTTGACACTATTTTGGGACCATTGACAATTATACAGTGATCAGTGCTATAAATATGCACTGATTACTGTGTAAATGTTACTGTCAGGGAAGGGGTTAACACTAGGGGGTGATCAAGGGGCTAAATGTGTTACCTAGGGAGTGATTCTAATTATGGGGGGATGGGACTGACTAGGGAAGGCGACTAATCAGTGTTCCTATATACTAGAAACACAAGATCGATCTCCTCTCCCATGACAGGACATGGATCTGTGTGTTCACATACACAGATCCACGTTCCTGCTCTGTGACGAGCAATTGCGGGTGCCTGGCGGAGATTGCGGCCGCCCGACACACGCATTGGCCCCTGAGTGACACGGTGGGTGCACACATCTTACAACGCCGGGAGGTCGAGGACGTCGTATGACCAGGATGGAAGAAACCACTCTGCAGGCGTCATATTACAATGGCTGGGATGGGAAGTGGTTAAACCCAAAACCAATAAATATTAACATATTACAACTTACGCCTTGATTTTCACCTGGTGCCCTGACTAGTAACACACTTTCAGTCTTAGACCTCTTTCACTCTGCTAAAAATAGCACCTGTAAAGCGCCTCTCCTCTCACTCGAATGTGAAAGCCTGAGTGCTTTCACACTGGAGCAGTGCGCTGGCAGGATGCTCAAAAAAGTCCTGCAAGCAGCATCTTTGAGGCGCTGTAGGAGCGGTGTATACACCACTCCTAAAGCGCCCCTGCCCATTAAAATCAATGGGCAGCGCGGGCAAAGCGGTGCTGCAGCGGGCGCTTTTAAACCTTTTTCGGACGTAAGCGGGGGGTTAAAAGTGCTGTTAGGGTGTCTCCACTGTGGATGGAGGAGCATTGGAGACACCTTTGGAAAGCAGCGTCGTCAGTCTGGGTAAAGGGTAGCAGGGCTCAAGTCCTGCGGGAACGCATGGGAACGCAGTTCCTGTACTTTTTCCACAACAGGAACTCAGTTCCCATTAGCAGCCGTGTCCTGCAAGACTTTGAAGTATGCGAGCTGTGTGGCAGGTGCTACACCAGTAGCTGCTGACACAGCTCACAATAGTAAGTGCCGCACACCTGACCATTCAGGCATTGCCAGTAGGGGGCCCCATGACAGCTTCCGCTTTGATCTACCTGTCAATCACAGCTAGCTGACGGGTAGATCAGGTCTAGGTCTAGCTGACGGGTAGATCAGCTATTCTGCTCACAGGACATGCAGGGAGAGAGGTGAGCTGAGGGAGGAACATCAGTTTGGGGTGGTAAGCTGAGCACAATACCTGGCAAAGTTTAATGCCAGGAGGGAAGTTTATGTGGAAATATGTGAAGGGTTGGAATAGCAGCGAGTGTGTGTTGGAGCCCTGCAGAGTTTGCAGCCCCCCAAGCTAACATACATCTCCTAAGCAGGATCACATCACTATCTCCCCAAGCATTCTGTCCAGATAACGTGCAGTTAATTTATGACCCTTCCATTTAACCCTGTGTAATCCAAACTCTGTTCAATGAAAAGTGTAAACTCACCACATAAACACTCTATATACAAAATAAAATTCCCCAATAAAGATCAGAACATGATGTTCACATTTGCATGGAAGCACAATTGAATGAATGCTGATTATTCAGAGAATTACCGTATTTATGTTTATTGAGGATTGTTTTTTTTAATGTACTAACAGTTAAGCTTCATACACACAATACGAAAATTGGATGAAAAATACCACTTTTGAAGCGTTATGATCGAATCATTTTTTTTTTTTGTTGGTGGGCGAGTGGATCTTGGGTGGGAGTTCCCACACTTTTTTCCCCAGGACTTGACCCCTGAAGGGTAGTGTTAGTCAAATCCATCTAAATCTGCCAGTGCATCTAACAAATTAAAGTCAAACACCTGCTGACACTTTTTATGCTGTAACAGCAACAGTTTTTATTTTTTGGATAAAGATTCGAACATACATGAATAAAAGCTGACCATTGTATACACCGCTGTCAATGTTAAATGGCTTGTCTCAACCCTCTAACGTCCACGTTTGCTGTTCAGCTGTTTTGTTAAAGAAAGTTCATTTTTGTTTTTGGGTTCAATACCGCTTCAATCTCTTCCCTTTACTCACTTTTAAAAGTTTTTTTTGGACTCAGTCTTTAGTGTCCTAGCAAAAGCTTTGACCTTTTTGCCATTGACCTTCACCTTCATGCATCAGTAGTAGAGGAGCAGCTATCAGTGTGCATTTTAAATTACTAGAGGAGAAAAACGATCTCTGCCATGGTGTGACCAAGGAACCCAAGATGGCCGGGAAGAGAAGCTCAGTATTTCTTTCTGCACTTAATTTCAGGATGTGATAAAGAGATGAATTTTGATTTTTTTTTTTGTATAACTACCCTGTTTCCCCGAAAATAAGACACTGTCTTATATTACTTTTTGCTCCCAAAGATGCACTAGGTCTTATTTTCAGGGGATGTCTTATTTTTCAATGAAGAAGAATACGGTACACATTTTTTGTTGAACAAAAAAAAGTAAAATTGCCATTTTAGAACCTCCTGTGCCATTTTGATTCCCCCTTTCTGATCCTCCTGTGCCGATTTGATTCCCCCCCCCTCAAATCCACCATGTCATTTTAAGTCCCCCTCCCCCCACCCCTGTGCCAGTGGACAGTTTCTCCCCCCTCCCACCTTCACCAGACATCCCCCCCACACCTGTGCCAGTGGACAGTTTCTCCCCCCTCCCACCTTCACCAGACATCCCCCCCACACCTGTGCCAGTGGACAGTTTCTCCCCCCTCCCACCTTCACCAGACATCCCCCCCACACCTGTGCCAGTGGACAGTTTCTCCCCCCTCCCACCTTCACCAGACATCCCCCCCACACCTGTGCCAGTGGACAGTTTCTCCCCCCTCCCACCTTCACCAGACATCCCCCCCACACCTGTGGCGGCGAGATACGTACCGTACCATAACACACAATGTGCCTGCTGTGTCTCCAATGTACCCGACTCCTGTGTCTGGCAGCGGCGGCACGGGCTCTCTGACGTGCGACGTTCCCCTGCGCAACATCAGGAACGTCGCTCGTCATCCAGAGAGCCTGCCGCAGCTCACTGATTTGAAGAGACCCGCACTGCCTGAACAGCTGCGGCCAATCAGTGAGCTGTGCGGCGGTGCCTGCCGCTACCGTACAAGAGTAACGGCGGATGCTTTATTATCGGGGATGCCTTATTATCGGGGGTGCTTTATTATCGGGGATGCCTTATTATCGGGGGTGCTTTATTATCGGGGGAGGTCTTATTATCGGGGGAGGTCTTATTATCGGGGGGATGCCTTATATTACAACGAGAGGCAAAACTGTAGGTAGGTCTTATTTTCGGAGGATGTCTTATTTTCGGGGAAACACGGTATGTTAAATTTGCAAAAGAGTTTACAAATCTTTTCTATAGTGGTAACTTGATATTTATGTCAGATAAACACAAAAAGATATACAAACTTCATGCAGGTTATCAGAACTTTGCAATATTGCTGCAGTGTGTCTTTTTTTATTGCAGGGTTTTACTTCGAGTGAGAATGCTGTACTATCTCAAACAAGAAGTGATTGGTGCTCACAGCATGAAAGTTCTGGAGGGAGTAGATGTCGGGTAACTTGATGCCTTAATTCAGTCTTGCTCTAGTGTATATTAATGTCTTTGCTCTTGACTGAGAATTCATTAAATTGTGAATGCACTGAAATTCATGGTATCCTTCTAACTTTAGTGTCTGCTATTGCAGACACTATTCTATTTTGACCAAAACTCTTCTTACATTTCTGCTATGGGCATGTTTAGTCAGCGATAGCATTGGTATTGCTTAAAATAATAAGTATAATTTATGTAATTTTTAGGGCAAACGTGGCTTTCTTTTGATATTATTCTGCAAAAAAATAAGTGTCTATGCAATCCATAGACAAAAAACATAACCTTATTTCAAAAACCCTTTTCCTTTTTGTAATTTTAGATCAGTGTTTGTTAAAAAATAAAAAACTTTGTAGTTAAATAGTATACATTTGAAAGTGGAAGTATCCGCGCTTAGGAATTTGGAACTGCTGCCCCCCTAGGGAACTACACCTAAATGTAGTAAGTTCAAGCAGAAATGTATATAAGGGGTTAAGATTGTCTAAAACGACAGTGGAATATAAAATCGTGAATAAAGTGCAGTGGAATTAACCAAGTAAGTGAATCAGCAATACTAATACGATAAAAGCACACTGATTGGAGAGTGTCTAAAATAAACCAAAATATACAGTGATCATGAGTAGCGATAAGTGAATATAGAGGATAATATCTGTTGAAAAAATTATACTATAAGAAAGTGCACGTGCATGAATATATACAGATATTTTATGGCAATATTATATAATGAGTATTGTGGAAAAGCTCAGAGTAAGATTGCAGATATTCTGTATATATTAAACAAAAAGGTCCTGGAACAATTAGATGTGATAACAATATATAAATATGGGAAGTAAAAGTCCAATATATAAATATGTGGAGATAAAAGTCCAATAAAATCCAGTAGTGTTGTAGGCTGGTATAAAAAGTGGATAAAAATCAGTAATTGGTTATATGTGCTCCATTTAACTGTAACCAAACAGTAAGAAATCCACCATATACTGCATGTAAAAAAGTGTGGAAAAACAGTCAGTAAGTAGATGCAGTTTATATAATTCCAGTCTGGTGCAATGTATGATTAATCTTGATAGAAAAATGAGAAGCGTGTTAAGCAGCTGTGGGGGTCCCGTACTCCCCTCCTTCCGATCATGCCCCTAATGTGTTTGCATTTACCGGAGTGCCCAACCCCTGCAGGGGTGATGGGCATAGAAGGTAATGGTCTGGTTGTCCACGTCTGGATGTCCTCCTTCTCTGGGGGGGTTCCTGCCAGCTGGATCCTCGTTCTTCTGTATTTGTCCGGTGTGCTCATTCGGTGCAGATGGGAAAGATATGGGGAAGGGATGGATTCATAGCGTGACTCCGTATTGGTAAAAAATTGCGAATTTATTTGAAAGTAAAATATAATATAACAGAAGGTTAACCACCAAGTGGTATAACCCGAAATCTAAGGGCTAGCAAGCCCATAAACTAGCATAGCCGGCGTGTAACACCGCTCTTCCGGGGATACGGCGTGCGTTCCACGGCCGCGATAGTCTAAAACCGGAAGCGGTAGTGTGCCGGAAGTGACGTATTGCGTACCACGATAGACCCGCCTTACGCGTTTCGTCATAGGACGTCGTCTGAGGCTCGAGCCTCAGACGACGTCCTATGACGAAATGCGCAAGGCGTGTCTATCGTGGTACGCAATTGTATACTCACCTTTCCGTAATTTTCCTTTCCTGACGCACCCCATGGCAGCACACACATTGGGTTGTGACTCCGCCTCCACAACCTGATAGGACTGGTTAGCTATAAGATTCGAAGAGGAGTCCACCGTTGCATTCTCAGTAACTATCACCTTATAGGGGTGGGTTCTGTGTGCTGCCATGGGGTGCGTCAGGAAAGGAAAAGTACGGAAAGGTGAGTATACAATTTTCCGTTTTCCTGACGCACCATGGCAGCACACACATTGGGAAATAACTCGCTACATGGGTGGGTGTTTTCAAAAGATTTATTTACTCAAGTACAAGGTATGGATGAATTCATTTGGATGATTGATTTCCGAACTCGGCTGTAGTTAATTGAGCCGGGTCTATTCTGTAGTGAGCCATGAACGTGGCCTTTGAGGTCCAGGTTGCTGCTTTGCAAATAGTCTCTGGGGACACTTTACAGTATGCTGCCCAGGAGGTCGCTACTGCTCTTGTCGAGTGGGCTCTCAATCCTTCTGGTATTGGAAGAAGTTGAACGGAGTATGCTTTCCTTATGATTCTAATCAGCCAAGATGCTATCTTTCTTGAGGATGCTGCCTGGCCATTTTTTGCGCCATGTGGAATGACTAGAAGGTGTTCCGTTTTTCTAAATGCGCGAGTAACCTCCAGGTAGGTGGAGATGACTGATTTAACATCCAAGGGATGAGGGTTCCCCTCGCTGCTAAGAAATACTGGAAGATTGATTTCCGAGCTGAAGTGGAAGGTAGACGCCACCTTGGGCACAAACTGATCTGAGGGTCTGAGGACGACTCTGTCTGGGTAAAAAAACAGATGCGGTTCTTTAATTAGCAGGGCTTGCAATTCCGAAACCCTCTTGGCCGACGTTATTGCCAGTAAGAAAGATAATTTGAGAGTTAAGTCCCATAGGGATACTGAATCCAGAGGAAAGAATGGCTCCTTTGAAAGGGCTTCTAACACGATTGGTAGATCCCAGGTCGAGAAGATTGGTTTCCTGGGAGGTCTAATTTTCAGACATGCTCTCTGAAATTGCATTACTAGAGGATTTGAGGCCCATTTAATTCCTGTCATTGCGGACAGAGCAGAAACTTGGACTTTTAAGGTGCTAGAGCTTAGCCCCTTCTCCAGGCCTAGTTGCAGGAACTCTAGAACCTGAGAAACTGATGGGGTTATTGGGTCCCAGGACTGCTGATGAGAAAAAGTGGAGAATTTTTCCCAGATTTTACTATATACGTTTGAACTTTTTCTGGCTTGCTGTAGTGTAGATACTACTCTGAGCGAACACCCCTAATCCAACAACCTCTCCCTTTCAATCTCCGAGCCGTTAGATGAAGACGCTCTGGGGATGGATGTAGGAACTGCCCCTGCGAGAGTAGGTCCGGGTACAGTGGAGGCGGGAGTGGCTCTTCGGTGTTTAGTTGCAGGATGGTCGCAAACCAGGGCCTCCTCGGCCAGAATGGCAACACTGCCACTAGTGTGGACTTCGAGCTCCTCAATCTGGCTAGAAATCTTGCTATTAGGGGAACCGGAGGGAATATGTACCCTAGGTGAAATTTCCAAGGGTGGTGCAGACAGTCGATCCTTGTCGCTGTTGGGTAGGCTGTTCTCACTAGGAAGCAGGGACATTTGTTGTTCTCTGGCAATGCCGCTAAATCTATGTCTGGAGTTCCCCATCTGTGCGTGAGAAGAGCAAAGGCCTGGTGACTGAGGGACCACTCGTTGTTTGACACAAACACTCGACTCAGGTCGTCCGCGAGTTGGTTGTGTGTCGCTGGGACGTATATTGCCTTTAGATCCGCCAGATGGACCTGTGCCTATTCGAGTATGGGTCGAACCTCCTGCATGAGCGTGTTGCTTCGGGTACCTCCCTGTCTGTGAACGTAGTTTACTGCTACCGTATAGTCTATTCGCAGAAGGACGTTTTTCCCTGTGAGATGTCCGAAGGTTCGAAGGGCTTGCCAGGCGGCCCTGAGCTCTAGGACGTTCAAAACTGTGCCCTGCGGTCGAAAGGTCCAACGGCCTTGCGCCCCCTGGTGTTGGTAATGTGCTCCCCAACCGTGAAGGCTGGCATCCGTTGTTACTATTTCTGGTAGTGGGGGTACAATGGGATGGCAACGTGTCAGGTTGCTGATTTGGGTCCACCACCGTGCAGAATTCTTCACAGCTTGAGTGATCACTTTGCGCTGATTCATAGAATATCCATTCCACTGTTTTAGGAACGAGTTCTGGAAAGTTCTCGAATTCCACTGGGACCACTAGATCATTAGGAAGGTGGAAGACATCGATCCCAGGATGCTTAGACATGATCTCGCGGATAGATGATCCGTCGCCAGGAGCCTTCCTACTTTGTTGATGAACGGATGTCGTTTCTCTTGGGGGAGACCAACTGTGTTGGAACTGGTATTTAGTTCTGCTCCCAGAAAAAACATATTTTGTGTTGGTACTAGGCTGCTCTTTTTCCAGTTTATTAACCAACCAAACTGCTGGAGTGTGGAGATTAGCACGGCTCGATGTTGAAGAGTGTTTCCTGACTGACGGCTAGGAGGATGATATTGTTTAGATTGTCAGTGCAGAGCTCTCAGTCCCTTCTCCCTCAGGTGTGCTATAACTGGAAGTAATACCTTTGTAAAGGTTCTGGGTGCCGTTGAAATCCTGAGCGGGAGGCTCTGGAATTGGAAATGTTGTTGGCCAATGGCGAAGCGCAGGTATTTCTGGAAGGTTTGGTGCACGGGTATGTGCAAATAAGCGTCAGACAAATCGACCGAGAGCATCCAGTCTTCTGCTCCTATTGCCAGTAATATGGATTGAAGACTCTCCATCTTGAAGGATTCGACCTGGATCGTTCGATTGAGACGCTTTAGATCTAGCACCGGCCTCAAGTCTCCCATCTTCTTTGTGACTAGGAAAAGAGGGGAGTATAAACCTACACCTCTCTGCTCCCATGGAACTTCTATAATCGCCTGATTCTGTAGCAGCTCCATGATATACTTGACTAGAAGTTTGTGTTTTGGGATTGAGGATGGTAGCCTGATAAATCTGTAGTAATTTCGGGGAGGTGTGTGTTTTGAACCTCCATCTGTGGCCCTCTTGAATGGTAGCAATCGTCCAATGATCTTGAATATGGTCCATCCATACCTGAGCAAATAGCCTCAGCCTCGCTCCTACTATTGCGGGCTGGGCGAGCGTGACATCAAAAAGACTATGTTTGGTCTCCTGGAGTCATGCCCTTTGCCTTCTGTACCCTCACGAAAGATGGCTTTGTACTCCGCCAATTCCACTTAAACTCCTTCCCCGGTTTATAAGATCTTGCGTCCCGGAATCTTTCAGGCAGATGGTGTTTAAAAGAGGGTTTTTTCTGTTGTTTGGGCCTTCTGTCCGATGGGATAAGACCCGATTTTCGTCCCGTGACTTTTGATATTGCGGAATCTAGCTTGGGGCCAAATAGGTTGACGCCATCGTAGGGAATCCTACACCAACTGGATTTAGAGGTCTTGTCCGCCACCCAAGGTTTGAGCCACAGTGATCTTCGAGCGGTCACGGAGGCCAACATTGCTCTCGCTGAGGACCTTATTACGTCCACCGCTGCTTCCGCTACAAAGTCCCCCGCTAGGTTGAGTTCCTGCAGGGCGGATACGATTCTTTCCTGATCTGCCGCTTCCAGCAGTAATTTCTCTGCATTGGCAGTCCAGCAGGAGATGGCTCTACCTACTGCTGCCAGAGTGATCGCTGGCCTGCAAGCTCCCCCTGCCGCTGAGTAGGCCTTTTTGAGGTCGAGATCTATATTGCAGTCCATCACATCCCTAAAGGTCACAGCGTCCTCTATTGGCATGGTTACATGGCGTGCCAGCCGCATCAGTAAGGAGTCCACCACCGGAGCCAGAATGAGGGGGTTCACCGTTGGTTCTTTCAGTGGGTAAAGCTTGCTCAGCCTATTGTTTAGCCCTGACTTCTTGTCCGGTTTTTGCAACTCATCCTTTATCAGTTCATCGAGTTCCTCGATAAACGGGAATGTTTCAGGGTCCTTTTTTAGGTTAGGAAAATATTTTCTTAGTTTAGGAGGGGACTCCCTCTGCTCCTCCCACCCGATCGCCTCCTTCACCGACTTTGCGAATGGCTCTATTAGTGCAAAATCAAAAGCCGTAGGCGGCAACACTTCATATTCTTCTGGGGAATCCTCTTGGTCTTGCTGAGTGTAGGAGGTAGAGGCTGAATTAGAGGGTCTGACCGGATCGTAGGCTGATACCTGCATGATCGACTCCTTCACTGATTCCCTTATTATTTTAGATGCCTCTCTTGCGTCGGACTCTTTGTCGCGGGTCGCTTCTTCTAAGCAGACTTTGCACACTAATTTGTGTTAGGCGCAGGACGTGTATGTCCTCCATTGTGGTGGGGGTGAGAGGAAGATGAGCTTCTGCGGTGGTGGGAGGATCTTGAACGGCTCCTCTGAGAGTGGGAATGCCTTGAGGGGGAACGCTCTTTTCTTTTAGAATGCGATGACCTGCCAGAACTGCCAGGGAAAAAAAATGGCGTTAGTGGCAATGCTCTCTTTTCTCCTCTTCCTTACCGAATCAGGCGCCCCCTTACCTTGTAGTTTGCAGATGGTCTTCTGAAGCAGCGGCCTCCATAGGAGAAAGTAAAGTGTACCTGAGAGGAAAGGTTCTATTAGAATACAATGGCAGAGTGTGAGCAGCAGGTGCTGGTATAGTAAAATGAATGGTAACAGCTTACCAGAGACCAGGGCAGACAGGGCTCAGCAAGGCAGTGTTTTGGCAAAGAAAACCAGGATGTAGAGCTCGGCGCCATCTTGGAACCTGGCAAACCATGTAATAGTGCCTGTGTCACTTCCTGGGCGCCTGGAGAGTTCTGTGCGGCCGCCATCATGGAGGGGGCAGCTCGGCCGAGGCACTACAGAGCCCAGCGTGGCAAAAATAAGAAAAAAAAAAAAAAAAACGGGCGCAGAGATGTAAAAGAAAGCGGTAACAGGAGGTACTTATCTGTGGATATTAGGAGGAAATGAAAGATTAAAACAGAATGACCGCTGCACACCTTGTTAAACCTATTTAAGGCTTGTCAGGCATTTACCAGATTTTTAGCCCCTGAGACCATCAGAGTGGGGCTTCCCTTCGTTTAGCTCATTTAGAGACTGTACAGATAGGGCTTCCAGCTAGGAGAGGCTGAACCTAGTGGGGCGAAACGGTAAGGGGGATTCCATATTTCTAACTGATCCTTCTGATCAAAACGTCCATACAGGTGAGGAAAAAAAGGAGAATGCAACGGTGGACTCCTCTTCGAATCTTCTAGCTAACCAGTCCTATCAGGTTGTGGAGGCGGAGTCACAACCCAATGTGTGTGCTGCCATGGTGCGTCAGGAAATATGGTTTTGATACAAAGCATTGCAAAGTTATTTACAAATAAAACAAATACTGCAGCTGCTGACTTTTAAAATAAGGAGACTTGCCTGTTCAGGGCGCCCGCGATGCCCTCACCCAAAGCTGACCCATCCCTCGGCTTGGGGCGGAGGCCCCGGCATCTTAAGTAAGAGAATTAGGAAATGAAGCCTTGCGGCTTCATATCCTGTTTCCCTACTGCGCATGCGTGAGTCGCACTGCGCGTTCTGACTGGACGCTGCTGTCTTCTGGGACTTGTGTGTCTCCCAGAAGATGGGGGGGTGGTCAGAAGCCGGACATAGCGTAGATCGCCGCGGACTCTGCAGCGATCTTTCGCCGGAAGTGGGAGCAAATACCTGTATTAGACTGGTATCTGCTCCCCCCGGATAAGCAGAAGTTAAATTTTTAGGTGGAACTCCACTTTAAATTGTGTGCATTTTTAATGCCACGCTAAATTTTTATAAATAAATATAATATATATATATATATATATAAAATACGAACAAATTCCAATAAAACAAAAAAAGTTAAAATATTAATTGTTAAAAAAAAAAAACATTAAAAAAATCAGCAGACAAATATTAGCCAAGTAGAAAGGGATTTCGTTTGAGCTAATGGTTAAGGGTTAGTTGGGAGATTAAATATAAACATTTTTTTTTTGTATTTATTTTTATTTGCAAGGTTGCTTTAACTGACAACATATGCAGGTCAAAGGTTACCCTTTTGATCCCGTTCACACTCGGTAGCCAAGAGCATGCTCAAAGTTCAAACTGGTTATTATAATATAAACACAGTGTTTGAGATAAAATGCCTTTTTCTAAAATTGTAATACTGTATGAACATATTCATTATAATAAATTTTTTTCCTCTTTATTTTATATCAGAATACAATATAGATCATGATTGCACCTGGCTACATGTTTTTGGTAAACATACCTAAAACATTACTCAGTTCACTTTTTTCTAGATCTTTTTCTTCATCTACTGAGGGATACCGAGATGCATACACTGGCAAACAGAAAAAGTTGGAAGCCATTCCCTGTACCCCTCCTCTACCCAACATGTCTCAGGTTTTTGCAAGTGGTCTAGCAGGATGGGTGCCTTTTTATCCACTCTGTTGTAACAAAAGTCTAATGGTTTGTTAGCTTTTCCTGGTTTGGTGTATTTCTTTCTTCATTGGTTTCAGTCAAATCCCTACACCACTGCCTGAGCATGTCTTTTTATATAGCAGCCACCCAGATTTTTATTGCCTTAGCACTAGCTTTGAGGGTCATGTTTGGACCCCGCTGGACTGGATGTGCAGGGCTAGTCTAAAATGTAACCTTCATGCACAGTTCTCTTCATTGAGGTGATAACCAGAACTGTGCACTGTGTTAGCTGCAGAGCAATTTCTAGGTCAAGAGTTGCGACACAGCCCCAGCTGTGACCCTGTCTCTGAGTGAATAAAGTTGGTCGGGCTGAAGCACCAGGAGCCAACTCATTTGCACTGATGGGAACCTTTTCAAATTTATCACCACTGCTGGTTTTTACTGTGGAAAGGTTTAAGCCTGAGGAATGAAGTGCTGATGCAATCTGCTAGGTGGTGTTTTGTGCTCTGTGGATCTCCAGTCTCGTTTCACTGCCCTGTCACTGCTTTTAGTGACCTGGTGATCTCTGTCCACCTAAAACCCTCATCGGCACCAGCTACCTGGGATTTTAGAATACTCTAGACCTTGCCTCCCATTGAGGCTAGTTTCTTACTGCTATGCAGAACAGTAAATCTTCCCAAAGGTACACAGAGGTCGAGGTCTCCTCCATGTCCACAAGGACTTCTGTGCCCACTCTGGACTCTTCTGTTTGTGCTCAGTTACTGGAGTAGTCTGCCCAAAAACACTGTAAGCATACTCTGACACTCGTGTCTGGCAGAGTCTATCTCTAATCCTCCTGAGCCCATAAATCAAACCAGATCTGTAGCTACTTCCAATTTAGAGTCTCAACAGTCAAATTCAGAAGAGGCTGGTTGTTGGGTCACCATGGTCTCCTGCAGTTGACTCTGATATAGAAAAGGGTTGTTCCAAACCTTATTGATGCAGTGCACATCACCTAGATATCACCATAGCAAGATTCTAGAGGATCTGCCTGCCATTCCCACATCGGGTCACTCCTGCAGACCTTTCCACTTCACCTATTATTTGAGTCATTCCTCTATGTTAAATGTAAATGCCCAAAATGGTCCTGGGACCCACCTGAAAGTGTAACGAAGTATATCCTCTTTGAGAAGGAATTTGTAAGCCAAATGGTCTGTATCCACTGTGAATGCACAAGTGATTTGTGTTTAACTCTAACTGCGTTGTGTTAATACTACCAAAATGGTTGATGGTGTCCTCAACTTTTGGGTCTTTACTGATAAACTGTTAAATTTCCCTCTTGGATCACAGTTTGAATTGACTGTTCAGTGCTCCATCCTGTGTTGGCGGTAACCCTGACCTGTCAAACCATGTCAGAATGGGTAGACTTCCCTATTTTATAGAGCAGCTGAAGCACGCCTATAGCTTTATGATATAGTTGTGATGGCGTCTAACAAGCCTCAAAGCTTTTGTTTACTATGGGACTGATGTTTTTACTAATCATTGGGCATTCTGACTACTTACATGTGACACTCGTGAATTGACCAATGGACATCTGGCTCACTTACTCTTGAAGAGATGACGTCTCTTAGGGCCTGCTCTTAACACTGTCATTAGCAACACCATGCGTGCCCAAAGTGTACTCTTGCCTCAACACAGGATATCTGCAGAAGGGTAGAAGGGTCAGAGAAATCCCACTGTTTTTCTTCATTTACTTTTGGCAGTAATTATTTGTAGGCCTATAGAGCACTAAAGCCCACTAGTGACCAAAGCCAGAAGCCTGGAAAGCCCTCTGACCAACCTTCTGTGTGAAGGTGTGCTCCAACTTCTAAGGTGGGCTGTGCTGTGTACGTCCAGACATATCCTTGTGTAGTTTGACAGGCATTTGGATGCTCAGGACACTGCTCTTGACCCATTGGTGTGTGTGGCATCTTCTTCTAGTGCCTCTCAACTCCCACCCTTTTCTGCTGCATTTGGCAGTGTCTCTCCCTAGATTTCCTTGTGTTCTCCGCATCCCTGGGACTCCCCGTTCCTGTGATGGTGGGAACTTGGCCTCTAGAGTTGCATCCTAACTGCGTTGCTGCTCTTGTCTTCAGAGAATTTTGCATCTTCAGATGCTACTGTACCCCTCACCGTTGTTAGTACCTCTGCATTCCTCCTCTGTAGAGAATCTTGACTTACTAAGTCATCCAGGAACATTTTTTTATTTTTTTTTAACTTTTCCTTGCCCTTAGGCTGGGTACAAACCGAGCTGAATATCATCCAGTATCAGTTGAATCAAAGTAACCGGTCGAAATTCGGTCAGTGTGTACAGCTGGCTTTCCTACAGAAGCTGGTCTAATGACTGTCTTTTTGCCAAAAGGATATACTGGAAAACCAGCATCCAATCCGCACTTGTAGCCATTGGCTGCAAAATTTGTGTGTTTACACAAGAACAATGAGACACCATTCACATTGGTGCGTTTCCAAATGTGAGGCAAACTGCACGGAAAATGCATGCTTTGCCTTGTTTATCAGAAACTCACTGCCATAATCTGTAGCATTCGATTTACTGAATATTATGTGTGGCCCTTTGGTGGTGAACTCGGGCCCCCTTTATCAGGTTGACCACTGTTGCCTTAAAGGCTTGTAGGGTACAAAGGGAACATCATCTTGTCTTGATCTCCACTTTTCTTTTTTCACTCTAGGTCCTCTGTAAGCTCCTTCTTGGTATCTGTTTGCTTAGACTTAGCTTAAAGGAATTGTAAAGTCTCGTTTTTTTTCCCCCCCTTAAAAATAACAAAATATGTCATACTTACCTGCTCTGTGTGGTGATTTTGCACAGAGCAGCCCAGATCCTCCCCTTCTCAGGTCCCTCTTTGGTGGCACCTGAGCCGAGTCACAGATCCCTGTGCCCGGCCTCACCCCCTTTCTCTCCAGATTGGCTGACTGACTTTGACTGTGGCAAATCTGCAGCCTCCTGAGGAGGTTTCTCCTGATCTCTTCTTCAGTTCTGACCCGTCTCGGTTGAACATTTTTAGTTCCTTGCTTTTAAAGCTTGCTTCACTGGACAGAGCAGGTCAGATGACTTGTAAGAACCATGTCTTGTTTTTGGTTAGGCAGGTCATGTAGAGTACTTTTCTGTCAGACCCCAAAGACACCTTTTTGGGTGTTTTTTTGGATAGGTCTTGCTTATTCTACCACTTATCTGTTGTTTTGGGTTCACCAGTCTAGGTTCATGGTATGCCCCACACCTGTCTTTAATTCTTCTGTCCTGGTATGAGCACCAGGTGGATCCTTACAGCCTCCTGTAATTGTTGGCAGACTTCCCAGCTTGTCAAAAAACCTCATCTTCATCTAATTCAGATTTGGGTATTTGTCCTCCTGATCGTGTGGTGTTACAGATGTTTCCTGGCCCCTTCTGGTTTCGTCAACTGGACTGATTTTGAATTACCTGTTTCTGAATTCATGTGTCCCGTCTATTTTATCCAGTTCATTGAGAGACTGTTTCCCATCCCTCTGTTTTTTTTACCAGCCCTGTGTACTGCCTGCATACAAAACTGAGGCTTGCTGGGTAGTGAAGGGGGTAATGTGAATGTTGGCTTATAACTTTTATATGTTTGCTAGTGTACTAATCTACTGTAGGTGGCAATATACAGTAACCCAAAATACAAATGCACAAACCATGTTTTTCTATGGTGAGCCAAGCACATACCACAACAAACACCATATAGAAGTAATTATTGTTAAATAACACCCTTACGGTCAGATCTAGTTTCACTTTTTACTAAACCTTTTTTCTTTTCCATTATAAACAGTGAAATCAGTCTATGGGTTCCTGAGCCAGATCATTCGGAGTTACCTGTGAACTGGTGGGATGCTGAAGCCGATAAGTCTCTTCTAATAGGGGTGTATAAGCATGGTAGGTAGAATGTCTGTCTTTAGTTTGTCCCAAAGATTTTTGGTAAACTTTAGTGATTGTAAGGGTTCGTTTTTTTTTTTAGCTTGCACATGATTGGATGATAAAAACAGCAGAGCTTCCCCCCATTTCTGATCTACCCCTTAGATTTAGAGTGACTGCACTTCCAAGTGCACTTGCAGTGCACTTGCAGTGCACTTGTAGTGTAAAGTGGATTTGCCTTTTGTAAATAACCCCCAAAATGTTTATTTTTATTTTTTTGGATAGAGTAAGGGAGGGTTATAGGCCCTGTCGGTCTTTTTTTTTTTCTTTTCCCCATCTGTGTGCCTTAGGGTTTTTTTTCTTTTTTCTGCCTGCCCCATACCCAAAACAGGAAGTGAGAAAATCCCTCCAAACTGAGGGAATCCCAGGGATTTTCCCTTTATTACTGTTCTGGTGTCAACCCAAAATGTGTGATTTCCGTTTATTTTCAGTAAACAAATCAAATAAGGGGAATCTCCCTGACAGGGGCACAGACGGCAATAAAACGTGACAGGTGTTCTAATCCCTCTCCACTCTATACAAAACAAAAAAAAAAAAAGTTTACTTATACTTTAATAAATCCATAACTGAGATAAATGGTATTCTTTACTTTTTTACCAGGGTAAAATCGGCATGGAGATCCTCTGTATTTTTAATGCCTTGCGAGTCCCTAAATATGTGTACGGCATCCTCCAGTTCCAATTTAAATTCACCCCCTAAGTGATTGTGTTGTTTTTACCACTGGTGCTGTTAATGGACAGTACATTTTTTTTTTCTTTTTGTGTCTACAGGTTATGAAAAATACAACACTATCAGGGCAGACCCAGCACTCTGCTTCCTGGAAAGAGCTGGAAAGCCAGATGAAAAGGCAGTGGCAGCAGAACAAAGGGCGAATGATTACATTGATGGGTACGTTGGGATATACAACATATGGACTTGCTGGTCAAACATTTTCAGTTGAATAGGTAATAATGAATACTCATTATTTTTTATTACAGTGATGTTGAAGATCCAGAGTACAAACCAGCTCCTGCTTTATTTAAAGATGACATGGAGGTAACACTGAGAGATAACATTTGTATTTCAGCATTTATTTTGGCTTATTTATAAAAAATATTACAATGTAAAATGTAGGTCTTATCAATAGGAGTGGAGCTAGTGGACTTCTTTTTTATGTATGATAAATCTGCCTTTTCATTGCTTTCTTTTTTTTTTTTTTTTTTTTTTTTTTTTTAGGATGATGCTTCATCTCCAGGTGATCTTGTTATAGCAGATGGTGGTAAGTTCTTGCCATAAGCCTTTCTACTTTTAACTTCTTGTATAACGGTTTGGCAAAGTTAAATTATAAATAACGATAAGAAATCCTAATAGAGGTTTAAAAGGGACCTGTGCTTTGCCTACAGATTTTTGTTATCTCGTATTTGAACTTTAAAGTGACACTAAATAATATCCTTCTTCAAACATAATCAATACACGTCCACTACATAATAGCCCTGCAATCTTTTTCATGACATTTTTTGTTACTGTATTTTTCTACCTTTTTGTAACATCCTTCTTGAGCTCCCAAACTTCTAATTTGCAGGGCACGCTAGTTGCATTCGTGTGCACCGTTTGCACACTACAAATCCCATAGTTTATATTTCTTAGTCCATTTCCGGAGAAAGCAAGAGAGGGTGGCTATGTTCCTACATACAGTGGGACCATGGAGAACAAAGTCGGAGAAGGCTGAGAGCAACAGAAACTACTTTTTGAGTTAGGACTGTTGTGGATTTATTAATGCTTTGATAAAATGACTATTTCTATTGTATATGCATAATGCCAAGTCTCCTTACTCAAATTGAAGTAACTAGAGACCCCCCCCCCCCCCTCCCATCGAGTCGGTTCAGGAGATCAATACAAGACATCAACAGACAACAAACCTGGATGAAACTGGCTAAGACCCCTTAGATAAGAATCCTCCAATCTACAGATGACAACACAGGCAGACCTGGATGAATATGACTGGGAGATGAAACACCTAGATAAGAGTCTTCCAATCCACAGATGACAACACAATTAGACTTTGAATATGTCTTTGCAAAAAAGTCGTCTTCTCACTATAAAGGGGGCTATGTGCCCAGAGCAATAAAGAGGAGGTTTCACTTTGAACAGTGCGTGTCAGTGTGCTTCGCTTCTACCATGCATGCATGAACATTTTGAAATTAGACCAGGTGCAGATAACTCGGTTCAGACATTTTAGTCTGAAGATCCATTACAGGACTACATACTTAAATAGAACTTTAGCTTATAGCTAAAGATGCTAGTTCATGTCTGAACTTGAATACCTACTAATTAGTGAAAAAAAAAAAAAAAAACCCTACTGGTACTTACTAGTCTAAGAACTCCCCAAGATTAACAATTATTCCATACAAAAGCATTTTCTAGGTATAGAACATTATCCTGCTACCACTAGGAAGGGGTCATGTGGTATAGAACAATGTGAAGATCCATCTTAATAGAAAATAACACATGCATTCCTGGTGCATTCCTGGTGTGCAGTTAACTTTATATATTCTTGCAGTTTAAGCTAATCAGAGGTACAGTATATAATTTCCAATATAGGCGTTTTTGCAGTGTGCTTTAAAGCGGTTGTACTAGCGTAAAAAAATAAGAATAAAATTCTGTAAGGCAAAGGCCTAACGAGCTAGTATGCACCGTATACTAGCTCATTAAAAAACGTACCTTAGAGAAAAGCGCCCGCACCGCCGCCGGTCATTGCTGAGGGAGTTGACATGTTGCCTCTGCGATTATTCTGGGTTTGCAGCTGTGAGTGGCCAGAGCCATGGTGATATCACTCCCGCGCATGCACGCAGGAGATCAATTTCCGGCAAGGTGCTCTGATTTTCCAGCACCGTCCACCGGACCTTTAGAGCGCATGCGCCACTGACATCAGCAGCTGCATGCAAGGTGAATATATCCTAAACTGTACAGGCTTAGGAGATATTAATTTTATCTACAGGTAAGCCTTGTTATAGGCTTACCTATAGGTAAAAATGTGCTAAATATAACCACTTTTAATTAAAAAGTACAATTTCCCCTTTAAACAATCCTCAGTACTGTACTTCTTCTTAGTTCTTATTGCACTTTTTTTGTAATAATTCCTTCAGAAGAAAATTTTACTACAGAACATAGCAAGCATTTTGTGTTTTATAATCACAGTAATTGGGATAGACTTAATCACTTGTACGCTTATAATAAAGCTTACCTGTAGGTACAATGAATATCTCCTAAACGTACACCATTTAGGAGATGTGATTTTCTTCAGACGGTGATGTCCCTGGCATATGTGCTCTGAAGTGAAGGCACACCGAACGTGCTGTCATTCCAGAGCTTTGTGCCGTGATTGTGACTCCTGTGTGCATGCGTGGGAGTGACGTCTTGGCAGCTTGGCTAATCAAACAGCAGGTGCCTGCAAACCCGGAAGGAAGACCAAGTGAAGAGGAAAGCCCCGTCAGTTGTGATAGTGCGCCGCTGGAAGGATCCCTTTTACGGGTAAGTCTATCATAACGTGCTAGTATGCAATGCATACTAGCACGTCATGCCATTTACTTGCAGTGGGACTTTTTTTTTTTTAAAGACTTCACTATCTCTTTAAGGAGATATGTGATGTTGCCCATTCAGAACAAGGTATCAGTGTCAGTGTTTGTGTAAAGCCTGTCCTCAACCACTTTATATTGCCCTGTCTGGCTTTTTTCATTTGATCCTTCTGTGGCCACCATCAGCAATTTCCTAGTGCTTTCAGGAATAGGGGAGCTTGGGACCTCTTTATATAAGCATTGCTTGAGCCCAGAAGTCAGTCCATCAGCAGTTGTATTTGGCCACCATTATACCTGGTGTTGGCTGGTCTCAGAGTACAGAGGAAGCGGTGACCTCACCCACTCAATCCTAGCAATTGGCTAGGGTCTGAGCACTACATCACAAGTTCCTCCAAGTCCAAACACATTGGGTATATTGCACTGTTGACCACAGAAAGAGCCGATAGGGTGTGCTGGAGATAATGGTTGTTTTTCCCTGGATGGGTAAGGTGACATCCCTTTTAAGAGGTTTTTTTCTGGCAGTCTTTGTGCCTTTCTCTAAAAAGGATTCTTTCCAATATTTGGACAGTTGCTAAATATGCTAATGTTTTTAAATTCAACATAATACATTTCACAAGATGCTAATTTTAATTTATGTACATTGTCTCTTGATTTTTCTTTTTCTACTCAGATGGGCAGGTACCTGAAGGTGATAAAGGTTACTGGCCAACACAGTCAGCACTGACCACGCGCCTTCGTCGACTTATAACAACATTCCAGCGCACTTCAAAGTTTAGGCAGATCCAGCAAATTCCAACAATGTTTCCAATTCACGCAACAGTAACACAAGCACCTTATGAAGATGCTTCCTTGAATCCAAAAGTTGCTGCAAAAATAGAAAGACAGCAGAGGTTAGCAACATCTTTTTTACTATATGATTGAAATAAAAGTACACTTTTAATAATGGTCAGTGCAAATTGCAGTAATCTGCAACAACCAGCAAAGTAATTTATGGAATATGAATGCTAACTGGCTGTGGAGTGTTATTGCAATTTTCACATTGTTTACCAAACTACCTGGATCCTACATTGGGATCAGCTGGTTGCTGTGTGCTGTGGTTCATCACCAGTACTAAGTCTTTGAATGTTTTTGGTTGATGTAGGTGGACTCGAAGAGAGGAAGCTGACTTTTACAGGGTTGTCTCGACATTTGGTGTGGTGTTTGATCCAGGGAGGGGTCAGTTTGATTGGACAAAGTTTCGAGCAATGGCCAGACTACATAAGAAGACAGATGAAAGTCTTGAAAAATATCTCTATGCCTTTATAGCAATGTGTCGGAGGGTGTGTCGGTTGCCTTCTAAAGAAGGTAAGTTCAGTAAAACCTTGGTTTGAGAGTAACTTGGTTTGAGAGCTTTTTGCAAGACAAGCTACATTTTTAAATACATTTTGACTTGATAAACAAGTTGCATCATGTCACAACTGAGTATAAAAGAGAAGAGAGGCTCCTCCAAATGTAGCAATATTGTTACACTTAATGAAGGCACAACATTTAGCAACTCACATGGTTGATTTTTAAAACAGGCACATCTAAATAGGCAGGCATCTGGGGTAAAGCTGTCCACATAGACCATCCTCTGCACTGCCATCATCGTCATTCCTTCCACACACTTCAAGCCTTTCTTTTATATCGCTCTACTGCGGGGTAGTCTTCCCGGTCACAATTGCAGACCGACATCGGTGAGAGCCGGCAGTGTGGAGGACTGTCTATATGGACAACTTTACCCTGGATGCTTGCATACTTAGATGTGCCTGTTTTAACCACTTCAATACCAGGCAATTTCGCCCCTTCCCGACCAGGACAATTTTAAGCTTTCAGCGTGTCACACTTTGAATGACAATTGCGCGGTCATGCTACACTGTACCCAAACAAAATTTTTATCATTTTGTTCCCACAAATAGAGCTTTCTTTTGGTGGTATTTGATCACCTCTGTGGTTTTTATTTTTTTCTAAACAAACTAAAATATTTCACTGATGGGCACTGATAAGGTGGCACTGATGAGTTGGCACTGATAAGGTGGCACTGATGGGCACTGATATGTAGAATTGATGAGCACTGATGTGCGGCACTGGTAGGTGGCACCGATGGGCACTGGCAGACAGCTGTGATGGGCACTGACAGGCAGTTGTGATGGGCACTGACAGGCGGCTGTGAGTGGCACTGATGAGGTACTGACAGGTTTTACTGATGGGCACTGATTGGCACTGTGGTGTGCACTAATATGGGCACTGATTGGCACTGTCATCTGTTTTTTTTTATGGGGCACTGACTGGCAGCTTTTGGGCACATTTTAGCAGCTGTGGTGGCACATCTGATGGGGCTGTGCTGATAATCAATGTGCTGATTATCAGCACAGACCCCCCCCCCCCCCCCCCCTGACAGGGAGAGCCGCCGATCGGTTCTCCCTGTCAGCGCGAACTGAGGAATGCCATTTACTGGCACTTCCTGGTTCACGCAATGATAAGCTGTGATTGCTCACAGCTGGTCACATGGTAAGAAGCCTCTATCAGAGGCTTCTTACCACTTTTGGAGATGCGGCGTGTCAGACTGACACACCACACTCGTGATCGCTGCGCGCGCTCCACCATGTTATCCTGCTGGACATCATATGGCGCCCAGTCAGGATAACTGAACCACTTCCCGGCCGTCAATCTGCTATAGACCGGGTGGGAAGTGATAAATCATGTGAGTTGCTAAATGTTGTACCTTCATCAGATGTAACCATGTTGCTACACTTGGAGGAACCTCTCTTCTCTTTTATACTCTGTAGATCCTGCTGTGTTTTGCTTCTAATCCCCTTGTGGAGGCTTCCATCACATTTGCTATACACTTTTTACTGTATATGGACTATAAACTGAAAGACCTATGAATAAATGGTTGTGGAATGAATCATCTGAGTGTCCATTATTTCTTATGGGGAAATTCGGATATATGGGCTATATACAAGTGCTTTGGATTACAAGCATGTTTCCGGAACGAATTATGCTCGCAATCCAATGTTTTACTATATATAAAAAGTAAGATTATCAACACTGCTTTTCATAAGGCAGATTGGCAATTACCCTGCCAATTTCCTGCATATATATTGTTGGAAATTATGAAGGCTCTGAGGTTTGTGAGACATTTATCAGACGAAGCCTTTTGGGGTTTATCATAGGTCTCCTCCCATATAGTAGCTGTTGAGACTGCTGATTAAAATAAACAATGCCATCTACTAAGATTTTCAGTTCTAAATTGTTCTATTAAAAGAAAAAGATTAATGTTTTTGTTAGATGTCAAAGAACTTCATATATACTGTATACAGGGGGTCCCCGGGTTACAAACAAGATAGGGACTGTAGGTTTGTTCATAAGTTGAATCTGTTTGTAAGTCGGAACAGGTACATTTTTTAAGTGTAGCTCCAGACAAAAAATCAATTTTTAAGTTTTTTAGATAACATAGAGAAGGGTTATCCCCCCTGTAACATTTGTTTTGCTGTCTGTGCCCCTGTTCAGAAGATTTCACCTCACCTTCTGTCCCAATGACAATTGGATTTTGAAAATTTTGGGTTGTTAGGGAAACATGGACTGGTGATAAAGCATCAGTGGAGACACCTTTTTCCCATATTAACTCTTACATGAGTGAATTTCCCTTCCTAGGGGTGAATTTCCTCTGACTTCCTGTTGTCTCCCTCCGTTTGTAAGTAGGAGTCGTTTGTAAGTCGGATGTTTGTAAGTCGGGGACCCCCTGTAATGGTCTTTTTTTTTTTTGGGACAATCTCTGTGCTACTTCGAAGCAGTCAATAATTCTTTCCCTTTACAGACTGTAGAAGAGAATATAGTTTCTATAGAGTAACATTGTCTGAAATAGTTCCACAGTGCAACATTTATAAACATTTAATTATAAATTAACCCTTTTAACCCCTCTTTTTTTAGACCTGGTAGACACATCCGTATCAATCCAGCCAATCACAGAGGAGAGAGCCTCCAGAACTCTCTACCGTATTGAGCTTTTGAGGAAGGTTCGAGAGCAGGCTATACGTCATCCACAGCTGTTTGAGCGTTTAAAACTTTGCCAACCAAACCCTGACTTGCCCGTGTGGTGGGAATGTGGTACACATGATAGAGATTTGTTAATTGGAGCTGCTAAACATGGTGTAAGCAGGACAGACTACCACATTTTGCGGGATCCAGAGCTTTCCTATATGGCATCTCAAAAGAACTACAACCATAATAAAGGAACCTCCTCTACTTCTCTTATAGTTCCACCAAACCAGCTGCCATTGTCATCCTCACCACTTACTCCTCAATCCAGAACGCATGAACTAAAGGGGAGCCCTAACGAGGAGCTTAAAAATGATGCCGGAAAGGAGGATATTGTAATGGCAGAGGAAGAACCTATGAAAATGAAAGAAGAGGCACTAAGTCTTGTCAATGGCCCTCTGACTCATACTGGAGAACCTAGGCCAACTGTCAAGTCAGAGACAGACAGACGCATGGTGGCAGCAAGGACAGAGCCTCTTACTCCAAATCTAACTTCCAAGAAACAAAGAATTGGCAAACTGGGTTCAGCCTCGAGTTCAGACTCTGAATCAGATTCAAACCGATCCTCCTGCTCCTCTAGATCTTCCTCTTCCTCATCTTCCTCCTCTTCTTGCTCACGCTCAGGATCCAGTTCTTCCTCCTCTTCTTCCTCCTCCTGCTCCTCATCTTCCTCTTCGTCTTCCTCCTCCTCTTCATCTTCATCGTCTTCATCTGAGGACAGTGACAGCGATGATGGAGATGAACAGAAATGCGGTAAGTAGCGTGTTGTTTGATCAAATACAGTGTATGCTAAAATTTAGGGTGTGTATCAGTGTGGGAACACTTCGTCAGAGTTGCTAGACAGCTTGGACTTTGTGTGTTGACAGCCTTTCAGTAAGCTATCCTCTCTTAAAGTGGTAGTAGTTGTAAAGTCACTTGTTACAAAAGTCATAAATCTCCCCCCTGCCTGTCAGCGAGTAATGCGCAGCTCAGACCACATTTACCTCCCGATCTGTGGGCCACTGCGATGTGACTCCTGTGCGCATACGCGGGAGTGATGTTGCCCCAGCACAGTCAATCAAGCGGCCAAAGATTGCAAACCTGAAAGAAAGACCGGACGCAGGTGCCAGGGATGAGGGAGAGAGTGGGTAGAGAGCAGCGCTGGAGGGCTGTGTTTTTAGGGAAGTCTGTCATAAAATACTAGTATGCAGTGCAGGGACCCATTTAAAAAAAAAAAAAAAAAAAACAGCATAGACTTTACTACCACTTGAATAGTAGGCACTAGCATATAGTTGTCTTCTTCTATAGCAGCCTTTCTCAACCAGGGTTCCACCAAAGGTTGTTAAGGGTTCCTTGACCAGTGGTGAATTGATCTCCCATTTGTTGGCAGGGCCGGACTGGGAATAAAACTCAGCCCTGGAAAAAATTTCCTACCACCCCTACAGCATTATTATACCAGCGCAACAGCATAACGTCATTATTTTCTTGTTCATGAAAGGGAAAACCATACATTTTAAAGCACATTTGAAGAGTGTATTATATACAGATAAGACAGATATGAACTCACATAGGGTTTTATATATATTAAATTCCAGTTAAAAGTGGTTAATCATCAAGGGGGACCCCAGGAACTCAGAACGTGGGGGGGGGGGACACGTCTGACTTCTCCCATGACCCCCATCCTGGCGGCGCTTACACTCTTGACTCCTCTCCAGACTCCCTCAGAGACTGCAGACATGATACAGGAGATGGTCAGAGGCTACAGACATGATACAAGAGCTCAATGCAGCCTCACCAGTGCCCATCAAATGCAGCCTCACCAGTGCCCATCAAATGCAGCCTCACCAGTGCCCATCAAATGCAGCCATACTGTGCCCACCATTGCAGCCTCACTGTGCCCATCAAATGCAGCTTTACTGTGCCCATGAATGCAGCCTTACTGTGCCCATGAATGCAGCCTTACTGTGCCCATGTTTGCAGCCCCTCCTGTGCCCCATGTCCCAGTCTGCAGTTCCTGTCTGTGGTAAGGTGTGTTGTTGATGCTCAGTACAGTACCTTGCATGCCAGCAGGATATCCATGATGGCCAGCAGCAGGCAGGGGCTGTTCTCGTTTTGGATGGGGACAGTGCTCCTTCCAGAGGATCTGTTTGCTGTGAGATGGAGTGGTCCCTGGCCACCTGCACTTTCAGCCGTCCTCATTTTCCGGCCCCAGTCAGCCTGTCCCCTGGTCCTGGGGAAGTGGAGAGCACTGGGTGGGAGCTGGAGAGAAGGGGGAACAGAGAGTACTGGCGGGGTTGGAGAGCACATGGGTGGGGGCAAAGAGCAGGGGGAGTGGAGATCACAGGGGTGGGGAGTGCAGAGCACTGGGGGGGCAAAAAGAACAGGGGTGGAGAGCACGGGAGGCTGAGAGCACTAGGGGGGGGGGGGGGTAAGAGTGTGGGGTGGCAAAGAGCACTGGACGAGAGAACACACGCCGATCCCGGTAGATGAAGCGGCGGAACGAACCTAAAAAACACACTGCTGGAATGACTTGGTGCCGGTCCAAAGGCACTTGAAATGTCATCCCACACAGATGGGGAAAAAACTGACAGGGGTTTTAATCCTCCCCTTCTCTATCCAAAATGGGAAAAAAGTTGTCATTATGCGGCATACACAGGCTCGGACTTTCCGGCGGGATTGTCCACCGGACCTAGTCCAGCGGACAAACCGCCGGACTTTCCAGCGGAGGCCCGCCAGACTTTCCGAGCGTGTGGACTTGCCCGGACCTTGTCCGCCGGAGTTTTGGCCAAAGTCCACGGGACTTTTGAAATGAACGGACTTGCCTTGCACACGGAGCAAAGTCCGTTCATTTAGAACGTGACTCCAGGTAGACAGGACTAGCGAAGGCAGTGAATGCCACCGCACTAGCCCCGTCACCTGGCATGGATTTAAAGGGGAATCCCTACGCCGAAAAAACGGCATGGGGGTGGGGACGAGCGAGGCCCCCCCCCCCGTCCTGAGCCGTACCTGGCCGCGTGCCCTCAACATGGAGGGTGCCCTGGGGAAAGGGGGACCCTGAGGCCCCCCACCCCAAAGCACCTTGTCCCGGCCGGTCAGGAAAGGGGGTGGGGACGAGCGAGCGCCCCCCCCTCCTGAGCCGTACCAGGATTCCCGGATTCCCATAACCTCCCCGCCCGCAGACCCCGACAACCAACTGCCAGGGTTGTCAGGAAGAGGCCCTTGTCCTCATCAACATGGGGACAAGGTGCTTTGGGGTGGGGGGGCTCGCGAGTCCAGCGGACAATTTTAGGTCTGAACTTAAAACTTAGTCCGCCGGACTTTTGGGAGGAAAGTCTGCTCGTGTGTACGCGGCCTTAGATGTACTTTAATTATAGTTCTTCCCAAATCAGTAGGCCCATATTGGAAATGTAAAGGTTTCTGTGGTCCATATGGGGTATACAGGTATGACCCTGTGCTTTTCCTGTTTGTTTGACACAAAATAAAATAGCTGATTGAAATACAGATATCCACTTTTCTCTGCATTAGAAATGGAAACCATAATAAAAGTTCTCAAATACAAACCTTTTCTCCTGAGAGTGATGGCCTGTGGGTGCCAAATGACGGTTGTCTAATCCTCTTTAAAAAACAGGCTAGGAGATTGAAGGGGGAGGGGAGGGCGGGGGGACACGTAATTGGGCAGCTGCAGTTCTGATGCCTCCTAGCCTGTCTTCGTTTTCTAATGACATTTTCTCTACCTTGTAGAACGAGTGCCCCATGTGAAGGCTTACGATGAAGAGAGTGTAGCCTCTCTGAGCACCATACAGGATGAAACTCAGGACAGCTTTCAACTGGACAATGGAACCTCAAGCTCAAACTGTCTCGCCCAAGGGGGATATATGTTTGCAGCTGCCCACTGGCCAAAGGTAACTGACAGGTTTTAGGGCAATTTTATGACAATTATGCAGTTTTATATAGTTTTATTTTTATTTTTTTATAAGCCTAAATAGCTCATTCATTGTTACTTGTTTACATAACAGCACATGCTTTCAAAAACACAAATACAAGGATTTGTAAATCATAAAAACAATTGAAGGGCTCATGCACATGGGCGGTTTGGCTCATAGAGCTTTTTTTAATTGAATCAGGTGTTTTTGGGTGCAAGAGAGGCAGAGGTATAACTTGCTGCCAGCAGGCTATCAACATAAATGACAGGCTGAAATACATGGCAGGTGGACGCTCTCACAAGCAGTACTAACATTTTAGAGGCGCATGTGTTCAGGGACATGTCCAAGACATGGATTTCCTGAGTTCGGGAAATACGTCTGTAAATATAAGTGCTTCTCAAAACAGAGTCCAGACACCACATGTTTCAGCCTGTTATTTATTTTGCCAGGCTGCTGAAAGTGGCTGTACACTGCCCCTGTGCCTCCCTTGTACCCAAAAATGCCCGGTTTTTATGCTCTGAGCGATGTTGCCTTTTTTTCCATGAGCCCTAAAGCAAATGAGTGAAATTAGACCTGATAAATTAGTCCTTATATTTACAGAGTCACTCAATCAGCTAGATCAGGGGTCAGCAAACTTTTTCCACTTAAGGGCCGGATTCAATGTATGTAAATGCACGGAGGGCCACATTCACCTGCTAATAAATGAAGACAATAATAATCCTAACATAGTAATAATAACAGTAAAGGTTTAAGCTGCTTCGCTAATACAAAGCCAGTTCACCCTGAGGGAGCATGTGGCTTGAAATTTGGATTTTATTGCCCCTCCCCCATCCTGGCACCCAAGGGTGGCTGACGCCAGTCTTGCCAGCCAGCATGGTCTGAAGATGGGGACCCTGTCCCCAGGTGAGAAGGGGTCCCTGTCCCCAGGGGTGATGGGGTCCTAATAGGGCCCCCCATTGCAGTGTTTTCTGTACCCCATAGCAGTGTCCTCTGTCCCCCTTCACATCACTCCCATAGTGTTCTCTGCCCCCCCTCTCCCATAGCAAGTTTCCTGTGCCCCCAAAGCAGTGTCCTTTGTCCCCTGCACCCCCACCCCATAGTGTCCTCTGTACCCCCCATAGTGTCCTCTGTACCCCCCATAGTGTCCTCCGTACCCTCCATACTGTCCTCTGTACACCCCCCATACTGTCCTCTGTACACCCCCCATACTGTCCTCTGTACACCCCCCATACTGTCCTCTGCACCCCCCATACTGTTCTCTGTACCCCTCATAGCGTTCAATGTAACCCCCCCTATAGTGTCCTCTGCCCCCCTCCACCCCACACACACTGTGTAGGTAGAACTCTCCTACCTTACACAGGTGTACAGCAGAACAGAGATGGATATCACAGGGCTGGATGGGGGCGTGAACTACTGGTTAACTTTTCACATTAACAGGCTGGTGATCGATTGCTAGAATTGCCCAGTAACTAATCACCTGCTGTGTAATGTAAAAAGTTAACTCCAGTGGTTCCCGCCCCCATACAACCCTGTGATATCGCCGTGAATTAATCATGGGCACTGACGGGCCAGACATCTAGCGGTGGCAGGCCGGGGTTGCCGACCCTGAGCTAGATTATATGACATGCATGGCTGGCATAAAGTGCATTTATAAGCAAGTATTGGCAAGAGTCTGTGACTGTTGATAGCAAATAGTAATGAACACTAGAAAATTATAATTCTGCATTAAGTGAGTAGTTATGAGATGAGAAGCTGTAAATCTACCTTTTTTTTTTTTATCCAAAAGTTTGAAAGCTGGAACACTGTCTTGTGTGAGAACATGCATATACTGTACTGTACACACCAATGTGTATTCACTTTTACATCCCTCACGTTTATCCTTGCTGTAAATTGTCAGCTACTTACAGTACAATGATGGTTACAGTGAAGGGGCTGGGATCCAGAACGCTGAGCCCCAGTTTGGTGATTATCCTTCTTTGGTAATAATTGGCTAATAAAACAGTATTGCCTAAACATACTTTGTCATAAAAGGTTATAATTTTTAACTTGTCATTAAATCATGCCTTAGGAAGAGTAGAACATTAAAGTGTATCTTTGAGCTTCATGAAGAGGGCACCTTGGCTATGGAATCTCAATACATGTGGTTTTGCTGCAGCCTGCCCCTTTCTACTGCCTTTGCCTTTCTGTTGAATAGTAAAGCAGGCCATAGATGGTGTGATTTTCAATCCTGCAACCACGGGTTGCAGGAAAGAATCAGGAGGTGAGTTGCCAGCTAGATAAAGAAAGGCCGTAGACATGGTGTATCTGGATTTTGCAAAAGCATTTGACACAGTTCAAACGATTACTGTACTAAATAAGGTCCGTTGGCATGGACCATAGGGTGAGTACATGGATTGAAAACTGGCTACAAGGGCGAGTTCAGAGGGTGGTGATAAATGGGGAGTTCTCGGAATGGTCAGGGGTGGGCAGTGGGTTCCTCCCGTTTTCTCTGCTGGGACCAATCCTATTTAATTTGTTCATAAATGACCTGGAGGATGTGGTAAACAGTTCAATCTCTGTATTTGCGGATGATACTAAGCTAAGCAGGGCAAAAAACTTGCAAAAAGATCTAAACAAATTAATGGGGTGGGCAACTACATGGCAAATGAGGTTCATTGTAGAAAAATGTAAAATAATGCATTTGGATGGCAAAAGTATGAATGCAATCTACTCACTAGGGGAAGAACTTCTGGGGGAATCTAGGATGGAAAAGGACCTGGGGGTCCTAGTAAATGATAGGCTCAGCAATGGAATGCAATACCAAGCTGCTGCTAACAAAGCAAACAGAATATTGGCATGCATTTAAAATGGGATCAACTCCAGAGATAAAACAATAGTTCTCCCGCTCTACAAGACTCTGGTCCGGCCGCACCTGGAGTATGCGGTCCAGTTCTGGGCAACAGTCCTCAGGAAGGATGTACTGGAAATGGAGCGAGTTCAAAGAAGGGCAACAAAGCTAATAAAGGGTCTGGAGGATATTAGTTATGATGAAAGGTTGCGAGCACTGAACTTATTCTCTCTGGAGAAGAGACGCTTGAGAGGGGATATGATTTCCATATACAAATACCATACTGGTGACCCCACAATAGGAATAAAACTTTTTTGCAGAAGGCAGTTTAACAAAACTCATGGCCACTCATTAAAATTAGAAGAAAAGAGGTTTAACCTTAAACTATGTAGAGGGTTCTTTACTGTACTGTAATACTGACATAAAGTCACACACATAGGTTGGACTTGATGGACTTGTGTCTTTTTTTTCAACCTCACCTACTATGTAAGTACCATATTTATCGGCGTATAACACGCACCCCAAGTTTAGGAGGGAATTTTAAGAAAAAAACTTTTAGGAGGGAAGTTTAAGGAAAAAAACTTACATTTAAATGCCCATCAATGCAGCCTTATCAGTGTCCATCTGCAGCCTTGTGAGCATCCTTGTCAGTTCCCCCTGCAGCCATGTCAGCAGCCTTGTCAGTTCCCCCTGCAGCCATGCCCCAGTGTAATTTTCAGAATTTAAAAATGGCGCAGCCGAGATAAAGAGCTGGATGTCCTATGTATCTCGGCAGCGCTCGATAGTTCTCGGCTTTCGGCCGTTCCCGGCAGCTCTCGGCTGTTCTCGACGGCTCACGCGGGACTACGAGAGCCACAGAGAACGGGCGAAAGCTTCCGAGAACGTCCGAAAGCCGTGAGAATGGCCAAAAGGCTCATAATCGGCGGGGGATCGGCGTATAACACGCACCCACGATTTTCCCCTGATTTTAAGGGGAAAAAAGTGTGTGTTATACGCCGATAAATACGGTATGTAACTTGATTCCCCCATCAACACAGTCAGTGTTGATGGGGGAATCCCTCCTGCAGAACTATTGTGTTCCCCCAGCAGGTGGGCACGGGGAAGCCGTCTCTGCTAGGAGAACACAGTGATTATTGCTAGTGGCAATAATCACATGCCAAAAATCCAATATGCTGTTTGTACCCAAGACAATCGATAATTCAGCCTGTCCATAGATGGTTTGAAGTGTGATCAACAGCCTAAAGCTGGCCATAGATGGTTTGAGTCTTGGTCGGTTCAGCAGTAATGAGGTGAGAAGAGTGGGAAGGAACGGCATGACTGTGAAAGGTCTGGTTGCTGTTTGCATAAATATGGTTCCAGAGGTACAGGGGCCCTTTTCATTTGCACACACCCTGTGAGCATTTAATATCTTCATGGCACAGGCAAAGTACATAAACACAAAATTCACTCATCAATACATCTAAAATTAGCTGCTCACAACGTTGACATTTTTGTTTTCAAAGCCACTGTTTATCAGAGACGCTAAATGTCCTCATCAGGTTTTGGCTTAGTATATCTCCAGAAGAATGCTTGTGACACAGGTTCTGTTAATATTCAGGACCATACTGTGTACCATTGGGGAATTTTCCTTTCCCTTCCTGTTGAAGTAATACAACAGGAAGTTAAAGGAAATCTCCCAATGTAAGGGAAATTCCCCACTTTAGGCAGTTGACCCTGGAACAGGTGTCGCCATTTATTTTAGAGACAACTCTAAAATGTATGGATTTCCCTTCACTTTTTTTGTTGACAATGGTAACCAATACAAATAGAGTGGTGAATCTCCCCAATGGGGGCAAATACCGCAATAAAAAAAAATCATAGGCTCTCTACTTTATTCAAAAGATAAAAACAAAGGGTCTTGCCTAGATATGCACTTTAATTCTCTTATACAGCAAGACAGTGCTAAACAAGAGCAGTGAGACAGTAGCACTTAAATAGAAAAAAAGCCTGCCCCTGCTCACATCTTTGTGGTTGGGTTTAAGTGAACATCTGTCTCCAATTTTGCTGCAGACCTGTGCAGAAATGTCTCCATTGGCTTCCCAGGAATACAGGCACAGGTGTTGCAAATACACATAAAATAATAGAATTTGCTAATTGACAGGCTACCTCATTTCCAATTTTTTAAGGAGCTCAATGCGACCTACTGCAGGCAGTCCCATTCATGTCACGTGGGACACAGCCGCTGCTCCCAATTTGACAGCCATGCAGGTGCAGGAACCTGACATAACAATTATTTATTTTCATGTTTTTAACATGTTACTAGACCCACAACAGTAAAATCAGTCTGCATATGCAGTAAAGCATGCTTGGTTATACCCACTGTGGAACCTAAGTGGTTAATCATCTGCATGGTGTAGAGGGCATTTGATCCAGTCTTATTTGATCCTCCCCTTCTTCTTGGGGGCACTCTGCACATGCTCAGATTGAGGTATATTGCTAGAGGTTTTTTTTTTTTTTTTTTTTTGGATGGTGATCAGCACAGGGCCAATAAGCACTGTCCAGACAGAGGGTCAGGGGTCATGCAGCCTCATAGAACAGTCAGAGAAGAATGAAAACTCCTCCTACAAGCTTTAACCAGTGCTCAGCCAGACACTGATAGAAGTTACAAGACTGCTATATACTGCTAATAAGAACGGGTATTTAGCAGTTTATATTTCATAAAATAATTGCATTTTCATGTACTGTGGGAGACCAGATATAGTGAATGCAGGGTCCTGGGTTCAGTAACACTTTAAAAATGGCTGCAATCAGAGATTTTGTTTAACCAGGAGAGTCTAGACGAAGACTCTGCCATAAGGGAATCCAGTCAAGGTTAGGCTTACTGAACTGGCTAGCTGGAATTGGTTATCTTCCGCTGTAAGCCTTACGTCAATGGCAGCAAAAGGGTTAATGAGGTCTTGAAAAACCAAAGATGTTGTAGGGGCTTTTGGTGGAGTTAGAATTACTTCTCTCATCAAACAAGTTAATGGGAATGCAAAAGCAGCTTGAAGAAGGGCAAATGCACCTGATAGTAAAATGTGAATAAACTCAAAATATCTCATACTTATGTCAAATGCAAGCAGAATGCACCTTACAGCAAGCTGCATTTGCCTATTGACACAATCCCAAAAGCCTGATGACACAAGCCTTAAGCCCCATACACACGGTCGGATTTTCGCATGGATTGTGTACGATCGGACAATGTTGTTGAAAAATCAGACCGTGTGTATGCACCATCGGACAGTGTACGTCGTATTGTCCGACGGACAAAGTCCTATCTCCTGCTGGATAGATTTTCCGACAACACGGTCCGATCACACCAAATCCGATCGTGTGTATGGTAGTCCGACCGGACAAAGTGCTACGCATGCTCAGATCACATTACAAGACCAAAGCTATTGGCTACTAGCCTCTACGTAGTCCCGTCGTAGGCAACAAACGTCACCACGTTCAGAATGATCGGATTTTCCGACAACTTTGTCCGACCGTGTGTACGCAAAACCAACATCAGACAAAGTATGACGGACATGGTCTGACGGACCTGGTCCTCGGATAATCCGCGCGTGTGTATGGGGCTTTAGTGTATGTCTGGACATATTACTATAACATGTCTAAAGCGTATGTCACACAGCTTGATTTTATTTCCCATGTAAGTAAATGTACTGTACTAATGTTAACATTGAGGTGGAGCTTGTGAAGCTGGGTGTAATCAACTTGCATGCCTGAACTATAAATATAAATTCTACATTATTTGCTTTGATTACTGCTGAGAATTTCAGTGTATGTTTAAACTGTTAACTTAATTAAAACACAAAGTTTCACCAGCAGGTTAATTAAAAAAAATGTATCTCTGCAGGATCGTGTAATAATTAACAGATTGGACAGCATTTGCCAAGCAGTATTGAAGGGAAAATGGCCTACGCCACGAAAAACCTATGATGGGGTCCGAGTGGTGACCTTCTACACCAATCAACTACTAGATAGCCCTGGGGCTGCCACAGAATACAGTGAATCAGGTGTACAGCCCCCCACCTGTGTGGCCATCAAAACTGAACCCTGCCAATCACCACAGATGTCAAAGGTGAAGAAGCATGTACCAGAAAAGGAGTTTACAGTGAAAATCAATGACGTATGTTTATTTTTTTCTCTTGCCCTGGGACCTGGTTGCTGTGTGCAGCATGCTCATTCTCCAACTGGCTGCCTGCTCTTTTCTTACTACTTAACTCCTCCAATTTTTTGGAGTTGATCTTGCTTTTTTTTGTGCCGAATTTAAGCTCATTGTGCTTGGACCTGCAAAACATTAATATGACCTGTGATTTTACATGGCTAACTTTCCAGCCATTCTGGATTTGCTACCATTTTATGCTTCCACGAGGTGCTCTTTATTGCACTGCCTTTAAGCGCCATTTTTGTGTGTTCTGTTTTTTTCCCTGGCTGTTTTTAATATTTTTAGCATGCATTTCCACATGCTTCGCAGAGACCTGCATTTTTATATATGGCAAACTGACATGCTTTTATACCAAGAGTATACAGTAGTTGCAGTTAGTAATTTAGCTTTTGCACAATATGCCTAAACATAGATTCCCTACTATATAATAGGTATACGGTGTGAAAAGCTAGTAGGCACAAATTAAAAAAATACTTCATGGATGAAAAGTGGAATATGCTTTAGGCCTCCCTTGTGTAGTAAGCAAGGTTTTTCTTGCCCAAACTCCCCTCTTAAAGTGAATCTGCCACAAATCTAAAAAATTCAGACGAAGCATATGATCACAAAATACATAAGCAAAGGTTACCTTTAAAGTGTATGGCCAGACATTATTAATGACAGAGCAACCATTAGATCCAGGGAAACTGGTAAATACATTTTAATTTAAATCTCAACCTTACATGTAAACTTTGAGCTCAGCCACACCCCCTTAGTTTTAAAGGCCACCCACTTGGTCAATGAGACCACCTTCTACATAACCGGACAAATTTGTTTTTCACATGCGGTTTTCATGGCAGGTAACCTCTGCCAATGCATGTTTTCCTCATGTGCTCAGTTTGGGATGCCCATTGTTTGTGACCGGTTTTCTGCCAGCAAAATTTATGGCCTTCATCAGGCTTCTGTTTGCCTAGCTTCTCCAGACTTTGTTCCTCCATACAGGCAACCCTGAGAATGGCCATGGACAAGATGATTTTTTATCCTGATATAACAAAAATTAGATGATGCAAACAAAATAAAATATCTTGATATTTTAAAATGCAAAAAGTGGCGTTGGGGATGTAGCAGATTTTAGTTTGGATATGTCTTTATTCAGTTTTATATTTGGAGTTTCAAAACTGTACAATGGTCACTAGTCAGAATTCAAACAAAGGAGGAGGTTGAGTAAAGAAGAAATAAATTAAGTAGAGGCAGGAGGGGAAAGAGGTGCAAAAGGATAATGGTCAAACCCCAGCTTACTGAACATTCACAATAACTGGGCAGTGATAGGGTTACATCTTTTAACAGAGACCACAATATTTGAACCAGAAGTGTGGGAGGGGGCCCAGAAAAGATCATCGAAGTATATTGGAGATAGAGCTTGGTGATTAGCATCCTATTAAGGCTTTGAAGATTCAAGTAGAGTAGGTCTTGAAAGATGGGGGCATGTGTCTTTTGAGCTTGTAGATGAAGCTATGGAGTTATATAAAGATAAACCAGTCTGAGGGTTGTTATTTTTATGGTCAATGCAGGGGGTACCTACGTCATGGAGAGTTCAGTAATTACATTACAAAGTTTTGGCCATAATGCCTTGAAAAAAATCTAACACTTCAGGAGTCTCCAGTCCTGTGCCAAAGGCATTCTTGATTCTTGTCAAATAAGATGAGGGTGCCAGGTAAACGAGATAGGGATGGTACAAACGGGATGGAGACGTGTCGGGTAAGGGAGAGAATCGTGATAAGGATGGTGTCAGGCTTAACCATGAGAGAGAGCTCTCAAATCCATGTAACAGCAGTATTGTTCTAGTTGGATCACTCGCTTAACATAACCACTGTAAATCCATTCAGCGAGTCTTTTGGGAAAAGCTGCCTCGTGATAGAGCTTGTAGTCTGGGAGTCCCATTCTGCCTTCATGTTTAGGTTTTGTGAGTATTAAATATTTAAGTTTAGGCATTTTGTCCCCCACAAAAACTCAATAACGTGAGAAGGCAGATGAGCAAAAACAGTTTGGGAGGGATTATGGATATTGCCTTGAAGACCAGATACTATATCCATCTTTAGGGTATTCAGTCTACCGAACCACAATTTTTTAAGTTTTCCAATTGGAAGATCTTGAGTAATTTTAGTTAAGATTGCCAGTTAAGGGTATATAGGGGGTTCCCAGATAGGTGATGAAATCTTGTTTTCAATTTAAAAGGTAATGTGTTTTGTAAGTGGACCCATGTGGTATTGGGAAGGGTGATTTTTAAAATGTTACATTTAGTAGTGCACACTTTGCAGAACAGTGGGGAGACTAATGATTGGTTGTGAAAGGAACAGTATTAAGTCATCAGCAAAAAAACCTAGCTTATGACTTTCCATACAATCCTGGAGGCCTTTAATAGATTAATTGGCAAGGAGTGTTATGGCCAGGTATTCCATCACCAGGACATAAAGGGTGATAGTGGGCAGCCTTGGCGGGTGCCATGATGCATGTAGAAAAGGTCGGAGAGGATGTAGTTTAATCTACCCAGTGCCAATGGCTCGTTATAAAACACCATTATCTTATGGGGGAGGAAGTTTCCTACTCCAATTCGATGGAGAAGAGCTTCTACAAAAAAGGCTAACAAACTCGGCTGAATGCCTTCTCTTTGTCGACTGTGAAGTGGCAGAGGATGTAGCAGTTTTTAAACAGATCTCTGGGACTGTTCTTATTGATAACACTCCTATGTAAGGATCATTTACTGACAATGTTTTATACCCTTTTGAAAAAATCAGTTGACTTCAAATCAGTTGACTTCTACCAGTCTTAATTTTTTTTAAATGCTTCTCTAAAGGAAAAACAAAAAGATTGTTGAAACACATGAGCTGTTCTCTCTGGTTAGCTTAAAGCAGAACTAAATGCTTCACCAGGAAGTAAAGGTTTTTTAGCAGAAGAGATTTGCAAAGTCGCTTTTGCCAAAAATAACTTTTCTGCAGCTCCTGGTGATTCTCTTGTGTTCACTGCACAGACAAGTTTACTTCCGCTTTAACTTACTAAAGGTCCTGGGTAAAAATCCAGGTTGGTAGAGGAATACAGGGAGAGCTAGTGCAGCCTATGGTAACGTGAACCGGGTACTTGGACTAGTATGGCAAAGTACAGATCTTTTTACCATCAGTGGCAGCAGTACAAGGAAAAAAACATGACTGAAGCATGTAGAGTCTATGGCCATATTTAGGAGTGACTGACTTGGAGGATATGTCTGGATAATGTCTGATTCAACAACAAAATACCAACTAACCGGTTATTTACTGGAGCTCTAATTATAGCTATTATTTGTATGTCATGCCTCAATTTTAATGTTTCAGTCCTTGTAGTAGGCTAGTAACAAATGTATCCCTTAGAAATGTAATTATGAGCAGTGTCAATGAGACAGTTATCTGATCTTTATGATACAATATGTCAATAACACTTCATTTAATTTTAACAAAGCGTTTTTACCGCTTTCACTGGAGTGTTTACTCCATGCCGCACCTGAATTCAGAAAATACAGACCGTGGCGTAGAGCCTTCAGTTTCCAATGGTGTATTCCTGTATAATCCTCTATAGCGCACCCTGATATTCGCTAGGAGGCCAGGCATGTGATATTGACAGGTCATACAATAAGGCTTTTCTAATTTTTTCTCATTCATTAATTTGAACGGAGCTTTGCATTCTTTGGAGCCCTAAAAGTAATGCACATTTTTTACTTTGTAGTGTAAAAGTCTACCCATAGTTAATTCAAAGTATAACAGTTCAGGCAAACTCCTTCACTGTTCTTTATTGACTTAAGATTCGATCTGAAACAAAATCTGTATGTGACCAAAATAGATGAGGGGAAATTTCTTTGAAACATTGTCTTTCTTGCTTTAAGGTTCTGCTACTGGACTTTTAGTCACTAACAGTTTGTATGATGTTTTATGTTATGTTGTAGCTTAGAGCCTCTCATTAATCCAGATGTGTTGCCTTTTAGGAAGGTGGCTTAAAGCTGACATTTCAGAAACAAGGGATTCCTCAGAAGAGGCCTTTGGATGGTGAAGAGGCAATGGGACAGCAGCAGTATTTGGCTCGACTGCAGGATCTTCAGAATGCCTCTGAGGCCAGTCTTGTAACCTTTCCAAAACCCTTGGCAGCATCAGGTAAAAAGCAGTTTATTTGGCTGGCCTAAGAAATCCAGGCAAACCGTTATATAAAATGCGTATTTCTGTTCATCCAGTTTTGAAATTTACGTAGCTTCATCACAGAACACAGCCTCATTATTCTCTGCTGCTATTTAAGTAACACTTCCAGGACTTGTTCCTCCCCCATCACTTGACCAGACACTATAGAAGAAGCAACAGATGAGCTCTTTAGTCTATCACTCTGCTCTTAGTACTTTCTTGACATATGGCCATTTCAGCACAACTATTTGGTGCTGATTCTCCCTCTCCCAGCCTGAGCTCTACTGTATAGTATGGTCTGCAAGATGCAGATATCCAGATTTCATTATTACATTCATCTGCCTGCAGTGTATCCTTCCCAGAATGCTGTGGGAAGGCATGGTCTTGGTCTCTAGTGCTTAAGTTGAAGGACTGGTAAGTGAGGAGCTGATCAGTTAGGCCCCTTTAACAGTGTCGGAGTGTTCAGGTCCACCTGTCAGTTTTGTCGGCGGACCTGAACGGGCATTCCATGTTAGTCTATGGAGTGACAGATGTCAGCGGTGACATGTCCGCTGACATCTGACCCCGTCCGATCCGCTAAAATCAGACGGATGGCCCTACGTTTACATCCATCCCTGGCGGTTCAGATCAGTTGAAATCTGATGAAAACGGACATGCTGTCCGTTTTCGACCGATCTCTCCATAGCAACCAGCAGCGCTTGACAAGCCCCTCCCCGCTCAGTGAGCAGAGAGGGACCTGTCATCCGCCGGCTCAGCGGAGATCAACGGAGAGATCTCCCGCTGAGCTGGCGGACAGAGTCGGACTCCGTGGCAGCGGAGTTCAGCTTCAAACTAGCTGGGAGAAGTCACTGCTAAATATTTAATAAAGATAGAGTCCCATCTAAATTAGCCAAAATATACCCTTCACTGTCAGCCGCCTGCTGCAGGGAGTGTGGTCTCCGAGGTTCGTTCCTCCACATTTGGTGGGAGTGTCCCATATTGAGGCCCTTTTGGCTGGACATTCACGCCCAAATAAAGATCATTTTGGATCTTGAGCTCCCGGATTCCCCGTTGGAATCCTTATTGCACTTCCCCACCATTCCCGTTAGCCAGTACCGCAAATCAATACTGCTCCACCTGCTTAACGCAGCCCGCAGGCTGATTCCAATATATTGGAAGAAACCCTTAGATTCCCACATGTAGTGATTGGATAAAACTGGTGAACAACATTATGGCTGTAGAGGAATGGATGGCGAAGTACAAGGACAGATATGAGAAATTTTACTAAACATAGGCTACGTGGATACAGTATACCTGCCCAGCAGGGACGCATGCCACAAGCTCTCCCCAGGCAGGAGAGGCACAGATGAACCCTGATGAAACCACAACACCTGAATAGACTCATTAACCACTTGACCACTGGGCACTTAAACACCCTTAATAACCAGACCAATTTTCAGCTTTCGGTGCTCTCACACTTTGAATGACAATTACTCGTTCATACAACACTGTACCCATATGAAATTTTTGTCCTTTTTTTCACACAAATAGAGCTTTCTTTTGGTGGTATTTAATCACCTCTGGGTTTTTTATTTTTTGCGCTATAAAAGAAAAATGACTGAAAATTCTGTAAAAAAATGAATTTTTCTTCGTTTTTGTTATAAAATTTAGCAAATTTGTAATTTTTCTTGATAAATTTTGGCCAAAATTTATACTGCTACCTATCTTTGGTAAAAATAAGTACAAATTGGGGTATATTATTTGGTCTTTGTGAAAGTTATAGAGTCCACAAGCTATGGTGCCAATATCTGAAAATTGATCACACCTGAAGTACTGACGGCCTATCTAATTTCTTGAGACCCTAACAAGCCATAAAAGTACAAATACCCCCAAATGACCCCTTTTTGGAAAGAAGACATTCCAAGGTATTTGGAAAGAGGCATGGTGAGTTTTTTGAAGTTGTCATTTTTTCCCACAATTCTTTGCAATATCAAGATTTTTTTAAATTTTTTTTTTTTTTCACAAAATTGTCATATTAGCAGGTTATTTCTCACACACAGCATATGCATACCACAAATTACACCCCCAAAACACATTCTGCTATTACTCCTGAGTACGGCGATACCACATGTGTGAGACTTTTACACAGCGTGGCCACATACAGAGGCCCAACATGCAGGGAGCACCATCAGGTGTTCTGGAGCACCCAGGACAATTCTGACATTTCTCTCCTACATGTAAAAATCATCATTTATTTGCTAGAAAATTACATAGAACCCCAAAACAATATATATGTTTTTTTAGCAAAGACCCTAGAGAATACAATGGCGGTCGTTGCAACTTTTTATCTAGCACGGTACTTGCGCAGCAATTTTTCGAACGTGTTTTATTTGGAAAAAAAATGTTTTGTGCTTTACAAAAAACAAAACTGTAAATTTAGCCCAATGTTTTTGCATAATGTGAAAGATGAAGTTACGCCGAGTAAATAGATACCCAACATGTCACGCTTCAAAATTGCACACACTCGTGAAATGGCGCCAAACTTCGCTACTTAAAAATCCCCATAGGCTTTAATTTTGTTTACTGGTTACATGTTTTGAGTTACAGAGGAGGTCTAGGGCCAAAATTATTGTTCTCGCTCTAACGTTCGCAGCGATACCTCACATGTGTGGTTTGAACACCGTTTTCATATGTGGACGGGACTTACGTATGCGTTCGCTTCTGCGTGCGAGCACACGGGGACAGGGACGCTTTAAAAAAATATATATATATTTTATTGTTCATTTTACTTTATTTATTTTAGTTTGACCCTTTTTTTCCCCCCAAAAAATTTTTTGATCACTTTTATTCCTATTACAAGGAATGTAAACATCCCTTGTAATAGGAATATGGCATTACAGGTCCTCTTTACAGTGAGATATGGGGTCAATAAGACCCCACATCTCACCTCTAGGCTGGAAAGCCTGAAATAAAAAAAAAAAAAAACGATCCTGGCTTTGATCGTAGCGAGTATCGCAGGGTATTGTTGGGTATTGCAGGGTATTGCAGAGTATCGCCGGGTATTGCAGAGTATCGCAGGGTATGGTAGAGTATTGCAGAGTATCGCCGGGTATTGCAGAGTATCGCCGGGTATGGTAGAGTATCGCCGGGTATCGCAGGGTATGGCAGAGCATCGCAGAGTATCACAGGGTATTGCAGGGTATGGCAGAGTATCGCAGGGTATGGCAGAGTATCGCAGGGTATGGCAGGGTATCGCAGGGTATGGCAGAGCATCGCAGGGTATGGCAGAGCATCGTAGGGTATGGCAGAGCATCGCAGGGTATGGCAGGGCATCGCAGGGTATGGCAGAGTATCGCAGGGTATGGCAGAGTATCGCAGGGTATTGCAGGGTATGGCAGAGTATTGCAGGGTATGGCAGAGTATTGCGGGGTATGGCAGAGTATTGCGGGGTATGGCAGAGTATTGCGGGGTATGACAGAGTATTGCGGGGTATGGCAGAGTATTGCGGGGTATGGCAGAGTATTGCGGGGTATGGCAGAGTATTGCGGGGTATGGCAGAGTTTTGGGGGGTATGGCAGAGTATTGCGGGGTATGGCAGAGTATTGCGGGGTATGGCAGAGTATTGCGGGGTATGGCACAGTATTGGGGGGTATGGCACAGTATTGGGGGGTATGGCACAGTATTGGGGGGTATGGCACAGTATAGGGGGGTATGGCACAGTATAGGGGGGTATGGCACAGTATTGGGGGGGATGGCAGAGAATCCATCCATGCTCAGCCATCCCTCCATACCCTGCAATACCCAGCAATACACTGCAGGCTATTGCTGGGTATTGCAGGGTATGGAGGGATGGCTGAGCATGGATGGATGGATCGGTGGTGGCAGAGCAGGCTGTGGGCACTACAGATCCCGCCCACAGCACTGCTGCCACCGATCCCTCCCCCTCTCCTCTCACACTGTACCGATCGGTACAGAGAGAGGAGGAGAGAGGAACCGGCGTCATCAAATGACGCCGGTTTGCTTACATGTGATCACTCCGTCATTTGACGTAGCGATCACGTGGTAAACGGCCGCGATGAGCGGCCGTTTACCGTGATCCATGATCCGCCGGGTCCTCTGGACCCGGCGATCATGGATGCTCTCGAGTGCGCGCACCAGGGGGCGCGCAAGAGCAGAATTCTGTGAGGCCGTTAATTAACGGCCTCCCAGAGTTAAGCAACCGCCCTGTAGCCGTTTTTTCGGCTATGGGCCGGTTGTTAACTGGTTAAGTAGAGCAGTGTAACACTACCTCCCCCCCCCTTTTTTTTTTATTTTTATTGTTTTTGTTTTTGTATTACTTGTCTATTTCCTTGCCCTTTCTTTTTGGTTTACTGGTTATAAGCATCTGCTCCCTACTAGGATCCACGTTTTGGCCCCCACCTGGGCATAAGCACTATGGATCACTGTTAGATCCATGTTACTACCTGAGGGCCTAGACCCTCCCCAGGGGTAGCCCAGGGGGGTGCGACAGGGGAGATTCATTGATGTATGATATCAGAAGTAGTGTTGGTTATAGGATGCTAAATATCACCCCTGGGGTGCCCCCAGGTGTGCATGCCCAAGTAATATGTGAAGTTACTTGCCCAGAGTTGGGCTTTATATATGCAATGTCCTTTATACCATGTGTGTACTGGCTTTTTGTCTTTCTGTATGTTGATGTTGAAATATGGTTAAAATAAAGATTACATAAAAAAAAATATTTAATAAAGGAGAAGGATCCAATCCCGTCCTAATCCCAGCTTCTCTCTCCAGTATGTCTGTGACCTGGAAGCTTGGGTGTTCAGATATTTCCAACTTCAGGAGCTGCATGTCCTTTCCAGATCAATGCCTCAAGCACCTTAAAAACAATAACAGTTGCAGTTTCCATGTAAAGATCAGGCTAAAGCATATTCTAAAAAATTGTTATTAGGTTGCTAACACTATTCATGCATATATTAAAATGTAGTTTATTCAGAAAGATTAACCTGTATTGTAAGTGATGGTCTTTTAAAATGAAACAAACTGAGAACGTTATTTAAATTATTTTTAATAAACAAAGAAAGCTCACCCATCCATCCATGTCCCCATGGTTTATTTAGTTAAAATATCCCCCCACAGAATTTCTAGCCTTGGCTGTGTTGAGTAGGGGCAGATGATTCATGTAGCATTTACTTCCTGGAATCCATCTGCCCTTAGCTCAGGTAGGAGGGTGTGGTTAGAAAGCCTCTCCTCCAAATGGAGGAAAAATAATGCCCATGCCCTGAGCCAAAAAAACAGGAATTAACTAAAGAGAAAAACGTTTAAAACAAGTAAATATAATATACCTTCCTATCTATTTACTAAGGCTAGCAGCATAAGGATTAAAGTGGTTTCAAAGCCTTAACATTTTTTACCTTAATTTTTTTTATTTAATTCCCTGCATTAAATGTAAAAAATGTGGAGGTAAAAGTATTGCCCCCTCACTTCTCTAATACTTACCTGCGTCCTCACTCGATCCAGCATTGTGTGGGTCTGCAGAAACGCTCTCCTCTCCCCTCCTGGTCTCACAGACTTTGCTGAGGCAGCGGGAGCCATTGGCTCCTGTTGCTGTCAGTAAAATTGTGTAATCAGGGCTGTGGGACTGAGCCATGATTCCACGCTGAGAAGAGGAAGAGCTAGGAGTGTCAGTGGAGGGCTCAAGAAGAGATGATTTAAGGCCATCCTGTGCAATTCCATTGCACAGATCAGGTAAGTATAAACCTGTTATTGTTATTTTTAAAAATGAGTTTACCATCGCTTATATTTAAAGTGCAACTAAACTCATCGATTTAACTGTTTTCAAAAAAAGTTATATATAGGGCATGCCATGTATGATAACTGGCACAGCTGCTCATGCTTTCAACATAACTATCAAGCTATCAAATGTTTTGTGTCATACCTCATCACATGTACAGGACCATGGTAACAGAAAATCAAACCGAGGCTAAGATTGGCATCTTCCATCATGGACAGGAGGGTTTAGTTCCACATTATTATTATAATACTTACCTTAGAATGAAGCTCTCACAGTGCGCCTGGTCACCGCTAAGGGAGCTGACATGTTCCCTCTACGTTTCTTCCAGGATCGCTGGCTCCGGCGCTGTGAGTGGCCAGAGCCACGATGACGACACTTCTGGCAGGATACACCAGACCTGCAGAGCGCATGCACCCCTGACATCAGCGGCTGCATGCAGGGTCAAGGCTTAGGAGATATTCTTTTAACCTACAGGTAAGCCTTATAGGCTTTACCTGTAGGTAAAAAGCACCAAGCGGACAATACAATCGCTTTAATAACCCCATACACGGTACATGGTGTGGTCATTCATAAGGATCTCATTTTTGATTTTAAGGTACTTCTAATACACTGCCAAATTCTGGTTTGAATGGTATGACATCAGATGCCCAGCCAACCGTCAAAAAAAGAAGAGGAAGGAGGAAGAACGTAGAGGGAGTTGATATCCTGTTTATGAACCGAAATAAGATGCTAAATCATGTGAGTCAAATTATTCATGGATTCGTTTTGAATGCTTACTGAAATATAGAATTTTCTTAAATATGGATTTAATTTGTGTACTACTGTGGCATAACTTGTTTGCGATATTGGACAGAGATGACAAATGCCCCATCCTGCCATTGTCCGCCACAACATGTATGTGACACCCCCATCAAATACCACTGGACAATAGTTCTGTGATGATTGGGCATAGTAAATGGCTGTTATATTTGCATCTCCTCCACCCCTTTGAATTGGTATTGACATGATCCTTAACAATGTGAAACCCATAGAAGCCAGTCAGGGGTCAATTTTCATCAACCACTTGAAGACCAGGCCTTTTTCTGACGCTTCTTGCATATATGTAAAAATCCTGTATTTTTTGCTAGAAAATTACTTAAAACCCCCAAACATAGTTGGTTACATAGTAGGTGAGGTTGAAAAAAGACACAAGTCCAACCTATGTGTGTGATGTTATGTCAGTATTACATTGTATATCCCTGTATGTTGTGGTCGTTCAGGTGCTTATCTAATAGTTTTTTGAAACTATCAATGCTCCCCGCTGAAACCACTGCCGTGGAAGGGAATTCTACATCCTTGCTGCTCTTACAGTAAAGAACCCTCTATGCAGTTTAAGGTTAAACCTCTCTTATTCTAATTTGAATGAGTGGCCACATGCCTTATTAAACTCCCTTCCGCACAAAAGTTTTAGCCCTATTGTGGGGTCACCAGTACAGTATTTTTATATTGAAATCATATCCCATCTAACGTGTCTTTTCTCCAGAGAGAATAAGTTCAGTGCTCGTAACCTTTCTTCATAACTAATATCCTCCAGTCCCTTTATTAGTTTTGTTGCCCTTCTCTGTACTCGCTCCATTTCCAGCACATCCTTCCTGAGGACTGGTGCCCAGAACTGGACAGCATACTCCAGGTGCAGCTGAACCAGAGTCTTGTAGAGTGGGAGAATTACCGCTTTATCTCTGGAGTCCTTTTTAATGAATGCCAATATTCTGTTTGCTTTGTTAGCAGCAGCTTGGCATTGCATTCCATTGCTGAGCCTATCATCTACCAGGACCCCCAGGACCTTTTCCATCCTTAATTCCACAAGTGGTTCTCCCCCCAGTGAGTAGATTGCATTCATATTTTTGCCACCCAAATCCATTCATTAAACTTAATTTGCCATGTAGTTGCCCACGCCATTAATTTGTTAAGATCTACTTGCAAGGTTTCCACATCCTGCGGAAAAGTTATTGCCCTGCTTAGCTTAGTATCATCCGCAAATACAGAGATTGAGCTGTTTATCCTATCCGCCAAGTCGTTTATGAATAAATGAAATAGGATTGGTCCCAGGACAGAACCCTGGGGGACCCCAATTTTCCACCCCTGACCATTCCGAGTACTCCCCGTTTATCACTACCCTCTGAACTCGCCCTTGTAGCCAGTTTTCAAACCATGTATTCACCCTATGGTCCATGCCAACTGACCTTACTTTGTACAGTAAACGATTATGGAGAACTGTCAAATGCTTTTGCAAAATCCTGATACACCACGTCTACAGGTCTTACTTTATCTAGATGGCAGCTCACCTCCTCATAGAAGGTTAATAGATTGGTTTGGCAAGAACGATTCTTCATGAATACATGCTAATTACTGCTAATGATACAGTTTTTCTTACTGAAATCTTGTATATAGTCCCTTATCATCCCCTCCAAGAGCTTGCATACTGTCGATGTTAAGCAAGGGCTTGACAAATTTGCTTGAAATCTAGGAGCCAGCTAGAAAAGTTAGGAGCCGTTTTTTTTTTCTCCAGCATGCCCAATGGCTGGCTTCTTTCGGACCGGCTGCCATACACATGGGCCGAATGGCAGCCAGTTTTTATTTTTTTATTAAACCGACCGATGTTGCCCGGCATTCGGCTCAAGTGTACTAGGTTTGATGGTGTGATGGGCAGCGGCTCAGTAGGGAAGGTATATATGAGGGAGGATATATATATATATATATATATATATATATATCTGTAAGGCAGCTTGCTTGAGTCATTGAGTTGGTCTCCGGGAAGATGGCGGTGTGGGCAGAGTTCGTCTCTGGGAAGATGGCGGGGTGGGCAAAATGTAAGGAGATGGGGAGGCGGAGTTGGTCTCTGGGAAGATGGCGGACTGGGCAGAGTTGGTGTGATGGAAAGAGATGGGGAGCCCCGGTGTAACGACCTATTCGGTGACCCATCGCAGTTTTCTACGGAAGTGACGTTCCATCACCGCCATCTTGCTACACCCCACACTCGTCCACAGTAAGTATACACTAAGAAGGGGAAAAGACAGAGGGACATGTTACACCCACCGGAGTTTTGCATTTTACATGTATTTATAACAGTAAAGTCAGTTTATATAGTGAAATACAGGACTTTCAACTCCGTCTGACTACTTAGATCTTGAATTTTAAAAGCAGCGGCAACCCTGCTCATCTCACAGGTTTGCTAATCTCACAGAAGTTTGCTGCTTTTAAAATTCAACATCTAAGCAGTCAGATGGAGTTGTAAGTACTGTATTTCACTATAGAAACTCATTTTACTGTTATAAATACGTCTACAATGCAAAACTCCGGTGGATGTAACAGCATGTCTGCTTTCCCCCTTCTTAGTGTATCCTTACTGTGGACGAATGTGGGGTGTAGCAAGATGGCGGCGACGGAACGCCACTTCCGTAGCAAACTGCGATGGGTCGCTGAATATGTTGTTAAACCGGCCACCACAAGAGGGCGCCAGTTCCCCCGATGTAGGCTGCAATTACAGGTCCAGCGCGGTATCTTAGTAGGGCCACATGGGGACAAGACACCGGACCCAGTGTAGCCCAGGCGCCAGGCCGCTATTTCTAGTCGCCAATGCGACCAGGCACCCAGGGTTTGTCGAGCCCTGTGTTAAGCTAACTGGTCTGTAATTCCCAGGGATGTATTTTGGCCTTTTTTTAAATATTGGTGCTACATTGTCTTTTCTCCAATCAGCTGGTATCATTCCAGTCAGTAGACTGTCAGTAAATATTAGGAACAATGGTCTGGCAATTACTTGACTAAGTTCCCTAAGGACCCTCGGGGGCAAGCCATCTGGTGACTTATTAATGTTAAGTTTTTCAAGTCTTTTTCTAATTCTGTCCTCTGTTAGCCATGAGGGTGCTTCCTATGATGTGTCATGAGAATAAACACTGCACTTTTGGTTACTGAAAGCCCCCCGATTCCGTCGTGAAGACTGAGGAGAAGAATAAATTCAAGACCTTCGCCATCCCACCATCCTTTGTAACCAGATACCCTTCCTCATTCCTTATGGGGCCAATATGGTCTGTCCTCCCTTTTTTAATGTTTATATACTTAAAGAATTGCTCTCCTCAGCTACGTGTCTTTCCTGTTCTATCTTAGCTGTTCTAATTGCACCCTTACATTTCTTGTTGCATTCTTTGTACAGTCTGAATGCTGATGATGATCCCTCAGCCTTGTATTTTTTTTGAAGGCCTTCTCCTTTGCTTTTATATGCATTTTTGCATTGGAGTTGAGCCATCCAGGACTTCTGTTCACTCTTTTAAATTTATTTCCCAATGGGATGCACTGGCTAATGCCCTTATTTAATATGCTCTTAAAGCAAACCCATCTCTCCTCTGTGTTCTTTGTTCCTAAGATTGTATTCCCCTTATGTTTCCTATTTGTGTGATTTATACTGAAGCTAATTGACCTGTGATCACTGTTTCCTAAATTGCCCCTTATTTCCACATCCGTGATCAGGTCTGTATTGTTGGTAATCAGTAGGTCTAGTAACGCATTGTTTCTAGTTGCTACGTCTACCATCTGACCCACGAAATTTCAATTTCAATAAATAGTGTAAAAATTCAAACATGTGCCTATAAAGTCCATTTCCCTCTTTTTTCCTTTGGAAAAATTCATTCTTGACATATATGTAGGATGTGGCACTCTAACGATTTTGGGTGTTTTCTGATTGCCACCCTAGGACTCAGCAATCTTTCTCTTTACGTCTTTTCTAAGGGCCACATTTTACCACACTGTTTGCTCAACACTAATGTAATATATTGCAGGTACCTATTGTTTAAATTTTTACATGTCTATATTACTATTTTAGCTTGAATTACATTCATTTTCTTAACACACTTTATTTTTTTTGGGGTATGTACACGGGAGCTGCTCTGTTCTGTAGTTTTTTTCCTCAGTTTATCTGTTCATACAGAGCTACATTCTAGGCCATTCCAACATAATGCCCAACATTCACAAAACCAATTGATTTTCTGTGTTGCAGGTGAACTCAGCTGTGGATCCTTCCTTATCTCAGCATTTACCTGGCCCTCAGGTGCTTCCGGGAGCACTGGACGCAGACAGCCCTGTGCCGGTCATTAACTTAAAGGATGGCACAAGGCTAGCAGGGGATGATGCACCAAAAAGAAGGGATCTAGAGAACTGGCTTAAAGCACACCCTGGTTATGTAGAAGACCGGGGGGCTTCTATCCCTGTAAGTTGTTTTGGTGCAATACCTTTTAGTATTTATATCGTAGTATTACAGAAACAAATTGCCCTTTGACTTCACTTTGGAAACTGATGTTTAACTGCTTCAGCACCGGGCCATTTTACACCCTTCCTTACCAGAGCACTTTTTGCGATTCGGCACTGCGTCGCTTGTACTGACAATTGCGCGGTCGTGCGACGTTACACCCAAACAAAATTGACGTCCTTTTTTTCCCACAAATAGAGCTTTCTTTTGGTGGTATTTGATCGCCCCTGCGGTTTTTATTTTTTGCGCTATAAACAAAAGAAGAGCGACAATTTTGAAAAAAAAACACAATATTTTTTACTTTTTGCTATAATAAATATCCCATTTTTTTTTTAAAACAACTATTTTTTTTTTACTCAGTTTAGGCTGATACGTATTCTTCTACATATTTTTGGTAAAAAAAATCGCAATAAGCGTATATTGATCGGTTTGCGCAAAAGTTATAGCGTCTACAAAATTGGTGGATAGATTTATTGCATTTTTTTTTTTTTTTTTACTAGTAATGGCGGGATCTGCGATTTTTTTTTTTCGTGACTGCGACATTGCGGCGGACACTTTTGACACATTTTTGGGACCATTCACATTTACACAGCGATCGTTGCTATAAAATTGCATTGATTACTGTGTAAATGTGACTGGCAGGGAAGGGGTTAACACTAGGGGGCGCTGCAGGGGTTAATGTATTCCCTATATGTGTGATTCTAACTGTGGGGGGAGGGGACTCAAGGGGAGGAGACCGATCATGTGTTCCTCCGTACTGGGATCACATGATCGGTCTCCTCTCCGTTGACAGGACGTGGAGCTGTGTGTTTACACACACAGCTCCACGGTCCCGCACGGTCCCGTTGTTTTAACGGGCAATCGCGGGTGCCCGGCGGACATCTCGGCCGCCGGGCACTCGCACTGGGTCCCGAGCGACGCCGGCGGCGCGCGCCCCCCAGGCGGCCGGGAATGGGAGGACATCATATGACGCCCACCCAGGATGGTAGATCCACCTTGTGGGCGTCATATGACTATGGGCGGATAGGGAAGTGGTTAAAGAGAATATGCCACTTTGCCCATTCAGAGTGAAGGGGCAGGTTGTCCTGATTAGCCCACAGAAGCCCTGGATCTATATAAGCTCCATGTCAGCCTGAGCATTTACAGGGTTAATGACCTTTTCCACTCCCATATGTGCCTGTGTTCCAGCCGGGTGATAGGCAACTAAGGCCCGAGCCCTGCATGCTGAGAGGAAGGGCAATATATTGCATGCTACCTTATACCAGAAATGCCAGCTATTGTTCACTTCTCCTGAAGACAAGCATGCTGATGTGAGTAAATGTTAATCAAATAATATGTGTTTCTGTTCAGAGGATGCAGCTTCATGACGGTAGACCCAAGCAGAAGAGACACAGATGTCGAAATCCTAATAAACTGGATGTGAACAGCCTTACCGGAGATGAACGTGTTCAGCTCATCAACAAGAGGAACGCCAGGAAGGCAAGTGAACCTAATTTCTGGCCATCCATATGTGTCCTGATATTTACAAATAAAGCAGATAATTGTCTTTTGTGGTAATTACGCTTTGTAGACATAAAAGCTAAGCAATCCCAAGGAGGTTTTGAAGGTGCCTTGTTAATATTTTAAGTGGTATTAAACCCAAAAACAAAAAATATATATTGCAGCTTACCAAACCTTTAAATGTGGTGGCTGCATTTGTTTTCCTTTTTTTTTTTTCCTGTTGTTCCAGCTAGTAACACACTTTCTGTCTTAGCATGTCTCCTCTCCACTGGAGGAGCAATGGAAGGCACCATGGGACTTCAGCATTGTCAGTTTGAGGAGATAGTAGTGTTAGATGCACTAGCAGATTTAAATGCACTTGACAAACAAATTGAAGCTGAACAAATATACTTTTTTAAGCTTGATATAAAGCTTTTACATAAATGAATGAAAACTAACCATTGCAAGCAACATGGTTTGTCTAGATCCTCAAACTGCATCCAAGATTTGGTAAGCTGCAGTATATTACATTTTTGGTTTTAGGTTAAATATCGCTTTGAATTTATCCCAGCATTTTTGAAAATCGGTACATCTGATAAAAGTTTATTCTCTTTTCAAAAAAAAAAAAAAAATGATGATTTTAACACACACATTTGTTCTAATTGCATGTAGTCTTTCATCAAGAGCCTTTGGACGGTGCAGTAACTATTTCTAGTACCCTTTTATTGGGCACTATTGAAGCTCTCTGAAATTTCAGTGTAAACCCACAAAACACTTTTTCATTTGTATCAAAACAAAAGGGGTGCAACGTCTTACAGTTTTTCTTTTTAAAGAGGCCACATCCCGAGTAGAATTTTGTACCATGTCAGCATGTAGTAGAGAAGGACCCTGGTCTTTTTGTAAAAGCAGTGGTCTCTGCAGAGATCTGACTTGCCCCTGCTGGCTTATAGCTCTGCAAACAACTTACCGGTAATATTACAGTGCAGTGAGCTTTAAATGGTTCCTGAGGGTTGGAAGTGCTTATCAAGAATCCTGGACACCTGTCCTTGTGCCATGAAACTCTTATCCTATTTATCAGATGAAGTCATGTGGTTGACATGTCGGCTCTGTTCTGGTTGTTTAACAATAAGCTGACATGGGGATTACTTGGATTTGTTGATAAGCCAAGCCATATCATAATGAGGGAGTCTGACATGGCCTTGTTCTAACAAAGCTATGTTACTCATGAAAGGGACTGACATGACTCTATATATAAACAAAGTCATGTCACACAGTACCCGGATATTATAGCTGGGATCACTGCTTGCTCCTAGCTTTAAAGGGGGACATTTTTTTTACATTCTAACTAAAGATCATTTTCATTTCTTTTTTTTTTTTCTTTTTTTAACCGCTTCAGCACCGGGCCATTTTTTACCCTTCCTTACCAGAGCACTTTTTGCTATTCGGCACTGCGTCGTTTTAACTAACAATTGCGCGGTCGTGCGACGTTACACCCAAACAAAATTGACGTCCTTTTTTTCCCACAAATAGAGCTTTCTTTTTGTGGTATTTGATCACCTCTGTGGTTTTTATTTTTTGCGCTATAAACAAAAGAAGAGCCACAATTTGGAAAAAAAACACAATATTTTTTACTTTTTGCTATAATAAATATCCCATTTTTTAAAAACAAAACGATTTTTTTCCTCAGTTTAGGCCGATACGTATTCTTCTACATATTTTTGGTAAAAAAAATCGCAATAAGCGCATATTGATCGGTTTGCGCAAAAAGTTATAGCGTCTACAAAATAGGGGATAGATTTATTGAATTTTTTTTTTTTTTTTTTTTTTACTAGTAATGGCGGCGATCTGCGATTTTTTTTTTTCGTGACTGCGACATTGCGGCGGACATATCGGACACTTTTGACACATTTTTGGAACCATTCACATTTACACAGCGATCGTTGCTATAAAATTGCATTGATTACTGTGTAAATGTGACTGGCAGGGAAGGGGTTAACACTAGGGGCGCTGTAGGGGTTAATGTGTTCCCTAATAGAAGTGATTCTAACTGTGGGGGGAGGGGACTCAAGGGGAGAAGACCGATCATGTGTTCCTCTGTACTGGGATCACATGATCGGTCTCCTCTCTGCTGATAGGACGTGGAGGAGCTGTGTGTTTACACACACAGCTCCACGGTCCCGCCCGGTCCCGTTGTTTTAACGGACAATCGCGGGTGCCCGGCGGACATCGCGGCCGCCGGGCACTCGCACCGGGTCCCGAGCGATGCCGCGCGCGCCCCCCAGGCGGCCAGGAATCCGAGGACGTCATATAACGCCCACCCAGGATGATAGATCCACCTTGTGGGCGTCATATGACAGCAGGCGGTGTTGAAGTGGTTAAGATTTCGATAGGTGGGTTAATACCATTACAGTCCGTGCTGTCTGTGTCCCCATTCGGGAGATCACCCTCTCTGTTTGTCCTGTTATCGCTAAAAATAAAATACCAGAACAAGAAGAAAAGAGACATTTTCCAAGGGAGACAATAGTTCTGGTGACCCTTTTGAGAACCAGGGGATTCCCTCACTTTGGATTGATTTCCTCTCACTTCCTGTTTTGACTATGGGACAGGAAGTAAAGGGAAATCTCCCCAATGGGACACAGATGACAGAAACGTGGATTATAACTCTCTCCTACTTTATCCAAAGGGAAAAAATGCTTTTCTTTTAGTTCTACTTTAAGACAATTTCACCCAGTAGTACCACATTGTAAAAATATAGACCAATTACAGACAAAATTACCACTCTCACCTATTCCCAGTAAAGACTTGCCCATAGTGGTGAGAGCTCTTTTTACTGTTATAGTTTTTTTTCCCAATATTTTTGTCACTTCTGCTGCCAGGGTTATAAGATTCAGTGGTTTGGGGGGAGCTACCCTGTGATTCATCCTATATGGCTTCTGGTACATAACGATTTTGGCTTGTGTTTAGGTTGGGGGAGCATTTGCCCCTCCCCTTAAAGATCTGTGTCGGTTCCTGAAGGAAAATCCAGAGTACGGAGTGGCTCCAGAGTGGGGAGACGTTGTAAAACAATCTGTGAGTATAAAAACTTGTATGTCTACATTATAGTGCCTTTAGCTTTAATAAAATTAGTTTAGCCTTCAGAATACGTCAGAGTCTTTATACTGCTATGTGCACTTGTGGAGGTTTCTTCAGCATTCTGAAAACCAGTTATGGTGAACCATAAAACCCAATAACCTAATTCTAAAATCATTTTCCCATATTGCCTGCCTGTTGTGGCTATAATTTTAAGGAATAATGTTATCAATATTAGTATTAGGAATATTATTATCGGTATTGATGCACTGTGTGTCCTGACACCTTTTTATTGGAACCAGCATTAACTTTTTCATGTGTTTAGCAATTTGAGCTACATTAGCTCTTCTAGTGGATCGGACGACACAGGCAAGCCTTCTGTCCAAACATTCATCAGTGAGCCTTGGGCACTCATGACACAGTTGCCGTTTTTTCTTCCTTGGACCACTGTTGGTAGGTCCTGACAACTCCAAACCAGGAACAGCCCACAAGAGCTACAGTTTTTCGGGGATGCTCTGACCCAGTCATCTAGCCATTACAATTTGGCCCTTGTCAGTCACCCTTGCACATTTTTTCAGGGACAGCATGTTCACTTGCTGCCTAATATATCCCACCCACTTTTAGATGCCACTATAAAGATAATTAATGTTCACTTTACCTGTCAGTGGTCAAAATTGATCTGTGTATGTTCCACTGGTGGTTTTGCTTATCTGAAACAGAAATGTTTTCACTTCAGTGTTGCTGTAAAACGGTGATATTAGAAGTAATCTGCTGTATGTTTATATAGATTACCTAGGATCTGCCATGCAGGTACAAAAGTAAGTTGAAAAAAAAGGAAATAAACCTGCTTCTAATGTTTTTACATAGCTCAGGTAGCTGCAGCAGCTAGCAGATAGTGAGACCTTATCACAGTCATTTTGTAAAACGTTATGCCTTTTATTTAAAAGAGACTAAAGTGGATGTTTTGATGAATATTAAATACAAAAAAATTACTTTTTGTAATCATATCATTTTGGAGGCGTTTTTCTATAAAGGTGACCTTTTGGCTTTGTACAGTCAACAATTTTCATTGTCTTAAGAAGCAGTAAATTGTCTTTAAACAAGTCCTCACTGACCCCTGTAGCTGCTTGTACTCCGAAGTCATTCAAGTCGTTCCATCATCAGCTCAGCTCACCCGGTTTTCCTTCTCCCAGCAGTGACTCGTCATCCTTCCAGCCTTCTGTTCTCTAATTTAAAGACTAAGCAGATGTCTTGGGAGCTTAGCTGTTGCGAGAAGGACTTGAACAACTGTAAATTTTGAGGATGAATTGATCCACCACATCTGCAGCTACAGGGGGCAGTGATGGCTTGTTTACAACCATTTGCTACTTGCAAAGAATATGTAAATACTTGAATGTCAATAATGTGGTTACAGATTTCACTTTGAGGTCAAAGGTAAAGAGCGTATAATAGGATACTTTATATCACCTAATGGATTTATTTTGTTCATTTCTCCTGTAGGGTTTTCTCCCAGATAGTATGTTTGACCGTATCCTAACTGGCCCTGTGGTGCGTGAGGAAGTGAGCAGGAGAGGCAGAAGGCCAAAGAGTGAAATTGCCAAGGCAGCAGCAGCAGCCACAGCATCTGGCAACTCTGTTAACGTCAGTCCTTTGTTAGCAAATGGCCTTATCCCAGGCATGGATATTTCCAGCTACCGGGCTTTACAGCAGAACTTCCAGAGTCTTCAGTCTTTGCAGCTAACAGCTGGATTAATTGGTTTGCCTGCAGGGCTCTCTGCTTCTAGTGGAGATGCCAAAAATATGGCTGCCATGTTTCCAATGCTGCTAGCTGGGTTGCCCAATCTTTTGGGTATGGGAAACCTGTTGAGCAAGTCGTCTGAGCCCAGTGCCAAGGAAAAAGAGAAGAACTGTACAGATGAATGCAAAGAAGGTGAAAAGGGCAAAGAAAGGACGATGTCCCCATCTGGTGACAAGGCCAGGCAGAACTCAAGCCCTCCTTCCACTTCTATGGGAACGGCTGTACAGGCAGGTTCCTTATCTATCAACCCACTGCTGTTACCCAATATACTCTACCCAGGGATGCTTCTCACTCCAGGCCTTAATCTTCACATCCCAACTGTGCCCCAACCGAACATTTTTGATGTACAGAATACTAGCAAAAATGCTGGCCCAGTAGTGGCCCCAGATTCCACAGCAAAGCCACCTCCTGCTCCCAGCCAGGACAAAAAAGTGAAGAATGAGGTTGGCTCTCAAAATGAGAACAGCACAGATGACTGTTCTGAGAAGGCAGAACCTTCCTCAGGATCAAATAGCCCCTCTTCTTCCTCAGCTGAGGACTCGGATTCTTCAGAGGAAGACTAACCTTGACAAAACCTGCACTTAAATTATAACCCCCCTCCCCCTCTTCCCACAAAACCTTTTCTTGCCTACAATTATTTTAACTGTAAATAATGTGTTACAAGTGCATCAAAGGATTTTAAAGACAAGCAAGACATTTCAGTATTCTGAAAATGCAAATAGCGTTTTAAAAAAACGTTTTGCATGTAATATTCTCACAGAGACTTACTTGTATGTAATATCAAAAAACAAAAAAAAAATACACACTGTGCTGTAAGAGGCTTACAGCAAAAGGCATTAACTTTTGTTTGAGGGAAGTCTGGGGTAATTTTATGGAAAAAATAAATAAAAAAGACAAAAAAAAAAAAAGAAATAAAAGGCAAACCCGCTCTCCAAGAGCTGTATATAAATAATATATTTGCAGTGAAACACAGAATCCTCTGAGTATATTGTGGTTTTCCTTTCTGCCTTTAGTTTTTACAATTTCCTCAAGCGTATCACTTAACAGAACTCAGCAATAATTTGGGCAGTTTACGAATGTTGTGGAAATGTTTAATAGCTATGTTTTATTTCACCGTAAAGGGAAATGATCATGAAATTGTTTATTTTATTTTTTATTTGTAAGTTATGGTAGCATCATTCAGTCTGTTAGTACAGCATATAGGCACCAAGATTATTTATTTAAATATTATTCATTTGGGAATATACACTTTGACTCTAAAAGAGCCTTGATTTAGCCTCTCCCATGTGAAAGCACAAAGCTTATGCCCCTTCCTTTACAATCACTGTTTGCTAATTAGCAATCGCATTGCATTGATCCTTTACAAAGTAAAGGGATTCATTAAGATGATTAAAAGGGTTTCAGATATGAATTGCATAATTTTATACCCTGGAGATTGTATACCAAGAATAACCAAGCGTTTGTAAAGTTCAACACACTTGGAGCTTTTAAAGTATTATTACATGTACTAAATGTACATATCTGAGTGAGCATTGGTGGGCTCAATCACCACTCAGCACTTTTTTTTTTTTTAAAGGAACTGATTTACAGTGGCAGGGAAATAAATCGATGTGGTCCAAGCAAAACTGTAGTGGAAGGCCAGGCCAGGTATCGCGGCAACATTTTCCCACTGCACACATGAAAGAACTGGTGAATAATTACAACTGAACTCCAAAAAATATATAAATACGCTGTTGATATGCATATGGGAGCTGTTTTACCTGCCAAGGGATTCTTTTTTGTCCAACCAGTCCTGAAGTGTACACAGCACAGGTGACCTGACCTTTCTCTACTGCAGTTATACACAACATCCTGGTCACCTTCCTGTTTGTTTTTAGACTGTAATTGGGCAGTGTAGGAGAGGGGAAGGCTGATGGGGTCCTTGCTCCCCTACTGTGTCAGTATGTTTCTAGGCAGCACAAGTGCATGAAGCACACCTAATTGCCTCCTAGGTATGCCCCTCCCTCTAAGTGCTGCTGTTTAGGAAATGAACTGGTCAGATTCAGGTACTTATGAAAGTTGCGTTTAAATATATATTCTGCCTGGTGTCCAGCTTTAAACCTGCAATTTTGCAGCATCTGCTCATATCTTCATTTGACTGACCAATTTTCCCCCACTCATGTTACAGTATAATAATTTATACTGTTTTACAACTTTGATCGTAATTTGCAAAAGGTTGATTATTTGCCATCTGTCCTGTATCAGTATGCTATCTTGTATCTCCGATGACTATTTGTGCCACAGATTGTTGGAGCCAGGTATGTTACTGGTGTATCGAAAGACCCATGTCATTAAAAGCACTTTGTTATCTTGATAAAATTACATGTTGAGCTATTGTATTTTTGTTATCATACCTAATTTTAAAAAGTAGATCATTTTCTATTTTCTGTAAATTTGTATGGACTCTTGTGCAGATGCTTTATGGCTTTGTATTGGAACATTTAACTTGCCCATTTGGGGAATGATGCTTGGTTTCCCTTGTCTACTTTGATCTGTGTGAAGCTTTTATGTGTGTGTGCTCTGCAGTAAGTACCTTTTGGGGATTCTTGGTCATGTAGCCAAAGAGAGCAAGTGCAAGAATCTGCAAGTGCCGAATCTGTTCTAAATCAGAAGTATTGGGGAATGAACGATAGTACTTGCCAGCTTGAGTTTGGGTGTGGTTCTGACATCTGGATTGGCTACTTTAAAACAGAAGTATGGCTTTAAAAAGATAAATTATAAACTGTCATACTCACCTATATGGCTGCAGCACCGATTCTAGCTGCAGCTGTTCCCCGCCACCTCTAAGACCGAGAACTGAGCGATCAAAGACCATGATCGCTCAGTTCCCTCTATTCATCCTGCTAAGAGCTAGTGACTGTCAGTTACCAGCGCTCTGCACTTCCAGCAGTCATTGGAGTGCTAGGCTTGTGGAGGGGGCGGGAGCGGCTGGCTCAGCCTCTCAGCAGCGTGCTGAGAGGCTGAGCCAGCTGCCAGTCTAGACTTCTGGGCGGATCTCAACCATATGGGCAGGATATTTTCAGAGCTTGGACCAGCTCTTTGAAGTCAGCCGCTGTCAGCTGTAAACGTGTCGCTGGAGTGCAGAACAAACTGCACTCCGGTGATCCATAGGAGAAGTATAGCCAAAATAGCGTTGGCTATACTTCTCCTTTAAGAGATAGGTGGGTTTTTTTTAATACTTTTTTTGGTAAATAAATTAGATTTTTAGATATAACTTTTTAACTTTTTTTTTTTACCTCTCTTCTGGCTTTCGAGATCTATCAAAGTTCTAGTCCATTTAGAATACTTTAAACCTATAAAGTATCTTTCACAATTCTTTTGGCTCTGTGATAAAGGTGATATATCAGAAAAGGTATGTTAAAATCCTTTTAGATGTACCTATTTGCTCACAAGGCAGGTTTAACTTAGGTTCTTGATTGTAAAAATGTTTTACCAACATTCTGCATGCTTGGGCACCGTGTTTTCCACAGAGGTGTTTAGAGAAAATTGAATGCACAGCAAATAGAATGGTCCCATACTAGTCTCGGATATAAGCGATTTACTCCTATGTATTGATGCAGCTCCCAAATTCAACATAAATCTGCTGCTTGCAGACACTTGCTCATAGATTGTGTTCCATTTACAAGTATTATATAGAAAAATGCAGAGCCATTTGGTAACAATTGGCTCCCTATAGCCCTCAACTGTATAATGGAGCATGTGGCTTCTACACACAAAACCAATTCAGACTGAACCGATTGGGACAGGAGAAAAAGCATCTTTCAAAACAGATATTTGAAATACTAGCACAGCCTGCATAAGAGACCAAAATACATGATGAAAATGGGGAACAAATAACTGAACCCCTAGCATTATGAGAGATTTTATCAACACAACATAAGTGCTATTATTGATGAGTGATCTTTAAGAAGTAATTTTTACTGCAAAAATGCAGCAGTATAGTGAAAAGGGCTCAATACCAGCACTAAAACAGTATAATAATTAATGTGGATTTCCAGACGTTTACAAAAAAATACAGCTGTGTATGTATTAACAAAACATCTCATTTAACATGTAATATGTTACATGTAAATGTAACAAACATTTATTTTTGCATCCAACACTTTATTTCTTTTAATACAACTACCTATATCGGTCTTGATAGTCTCCTGTAATTTCTATACTGCAACACTCATATTTTGATTCATTGTCCAATCACAGACTGAGGTAGGAGAGGTCACAAAGGGAGCAAAACCTCAGCAAACATAGTCATCCATCAGGCTAGTACCATGTCTATGATTTTTAAGGATAATACATTACCCCAAACCCCTTCGCTGCTCAAAGGCCAGCCTGTATCCTCCTCAATTCCCTGCAATCAGTTGGGTGCCTAGGCCCTGGAGTCTGCTCTTGCTTCACTGTAGTCCATCATCCACATAACGGGCCTCACACCAAAGACTTTAAACTCCAACCAAGGTTTATTTCAATGATGATACACCGTTCACTCCCACCCAAAGCCATAACCCTAACGCGTTTCACCCACAGTAGGGCTTAGTCATGGGGATCCCCATTATTAAGCCCAGCTGTGGGTGAAACTTGTTGGAGTCGTGGCTTTGGGTTGGCATGAGTGGTGTGCTGTCGCTGCAATTAACCTGAGCTGAAGTTGAACCTTTTTTGTGTGTGGCTCATTATTTGGATGGAGGACTACAGTGGATCAAGGGTAATAGGTTTTTGAACTGTGCACACAGAGGATGCTTGCTCATATGCGTAAGGTAGGCCATGCATATGGGGCATATAAACTGAAATATCGAGTTTTGTTTGCCTGGAGTTCCGTATGATCATTTAATAAATATATTGGTATTTATCAGTATTTAAACAGATGTCCGTTTTCCCTCTAGAAAGTTGGTGTTCTCATAGATCATTGTTCAGGAGGCCAGTGCACATGTTGCCTGGTTAAATAATGTAACCGTCGCTGGTAATAGGAAAGACCCCATTTTCGGGTATTGCAGCATCCTTCTGAAATGCTCTTGTTGGCCTTTTTGTTCATTGTTGAGTCAACCAAGTATTTATCAATCAATGCAATTTTAATGTCGCGCAAAGAACACTGTATTAAATATATAGCTGCTGCCTTGGCAACCAATCAGGTTTTATTTTTAGGAAAATTCGGGATGGTTATTGTTCTGCTCCAGTTTTAATAAGTCGGCCTCATAGCTGAGACTCAATTTTAAGTGTTTATTCCCCTAGTTTGCTCTCATTCAGCCAAGTGCCTATGAAAATGTTTGCACCCGCAAATATAATGTTATTACATTGTGCGCTACATCAGAGCAAGTGGCTAAATATTACAAGTTAGTGTTACAAATCCATATGGTATGTCAGAAGTTTTAGCTTTGTACCTATAACAGGGATAATAGTATTGGTTCTCTATAGTCTTATCTGGTGATAGGAAAACAGATGACATAGAGATACGTTCAGAGGTCTAAGTGTTGTTGGTCTCAGTTTGGCGAGAGGTAGAGGAATTCGTATGAATTCAGCCTTTAAATGTATAAAAGTGAAGTAAAATTGTCCCCATTATCCTGATCAATTTGTGCTTGTTTTCTATTTAAGAACAAATTGTGCAAACTAAGTTGTGCTATCTAATTTTTGGGATGGGTTGCCTAAATGCACTTTGTATTCGTGAAACTATATAAACTATTTGTATATAGCTAAGCAGATTCACAGAAGGGTGTCTGTAAAGGAGACTGGCATCTTACACACTTATATCTTCCTAATCTGTTTTCTTCAAAGATCTCTCATATAATTTGGCAAATAACATGAAGTGCTTTGAGCTAATTTGTTAATGCCTTAAAAAAAAAAGTAAAGTGGTTCAAAAGTAAAAAAAAATGTCATGAATGTGCATTCTCTGCATTAATGAAAAAAATGCCCTGCTACTTGTCCTACCCACCCCCTTCCCTAAACACTCTCCTGTCACCACTCCAGCCCTGGCAACTATAGCACCACTCCACTCCCTGGTCTCACAGGAGACACTGAGAGCATTGGGAGCTATAAGCTCCTGCTGCTGTCAGTCAAACTCTTGTGAGGAGGGAGCAAGGGCATGGCTTACCAGCACTGTGTGTGTCTATCAACACACACCACCCAGCTCAAGACGCATGGGTTGCCCCATGCAAAAGAACGCACCTGGAGCAGGGAGAAGCAGACGGTGCCAGTTGGGGGACTGCAATGGAGGAGATAAGGGACCACTCTGTGCAATATTGCACAGAGCGGGGTAAGCATAACATCTTTTTTTTTTCAGACAAAAAATATTATTCCCTTCTGGCTGCTACTTTATTGGAGTTTACAGATCTAAATATTAAAATTCTACAACAATTTGTTTAGATCAGAGTGATTATTTAGGGGAAGCTTTGCATGCACTTGTTCAGGGAGGGTCGGGACTTGTTTAGTTGGTACTGCATCAAAAGGGCAAGTGTACCCGCAGACTTTAGATATACAGCATATTACATTTTTCTCTTTTTTTTTTATATAGGATAAAAATATGCCCTACACAGATAATAATCATGTTTGAAAGGCTGTCACCTCTGCCAGGCCCTATTTACTGGCTTAATTTATTGTAAGCCAGGCTATGCAGTATTATATATATATATACTTACATAGTTTCCAAAAAATATAATTAACATCCTGTCTCATTATTACTCTATAAAATAAATTTGCATATGCATTGTAGCACATGGCCCAGTTCCCTCAGGTGTGATGATCGTCTCTGTAGGGGAATATGGTTTTGATCGAGAGGGTGAAGGGGATCATTTTGGACACATTAAGTAGTTATCTTTTAAGCTATGCACATTCCCCCACAGTGTTCATAATATGGTAAACCCTTTCTGTGAATGTAGCTTTTAGTATTGATCATCAATGGTACCACATTAGGTATCTTGTTACCCAGATAAGGTTGCAATATACAATACTGAAAGAACTTCAGTGATTATGGGTATCCATCAAGTATTACCAAATTTAGTTACAGAATTGTCGGAAGACTTTTACATGTAGAATGGGAGAGATCAATAAAATCGAATCCTTTTTAAACGAGTTCTAGAGATGTTGCCCTTTTAAAATTTCCTGTTCCATGTTCCCTGAGGAGGTTATTGATAGAGAGATTAAACCTGTTTGGTTGTTATGGAAACAGCCGCAGTTTATCACTACTTCCTTACTCCATTTACAATGCTCTAAACTTTAAACTTTGAATCTTTAAATATTATCTGCTTTCAAAGATTATATACCATATAAATATTTGGAGGTGCATCAATTTAACAAGTATCCATTTAACAAGTGTACCAGCTACATTTACACCATTTTTCTAAAATGAGTTCCTAAACCTAAAGTTTAATTTAATACTCATTATTTTTAACCGGGCATGTAAGTAGGGATATACATATATTGCATTTGTGCTCAGTATTATAGTACACCTATTAGAGCCACAATGCTATTACATTGGCCCCAAGTCTAAAATAAAATGTAATATACCTTTTGAAGGACTTCTTAACATGGAACTACACTGCATCCAAGCACCTCAAACCAAAGATGCTACTTAATTATTTTAAATATTCAAAACAAACTCGTCCATCCATCCATGTCTCCATTATTTATTTTGGTGATAAATCACTTTGAAAAACACCCCTAGCATTTCTGGCTGTGGCCATCTTGAGTAAGGGCAGATGATTCATGTAGCATTTACTTCCTGGAATCCATCTGCCCTTAGCTCAGGCATGCAGGCAAGAGGGTGTGCTTAGCTGAGAAAACATCTCCTCCCCTCCTGAAGACTCCTGGGATGTATGATGACATTTGCCTAGGCCAGAAACCAGGAAGTAACATAAGAAATGTAAAAAAAAAAAAAAAAACAGTTTTTAAAACACGCAAGTATTATATACTTTATTAATGCTAGAAGCCTAAGGATTAAAAATAGTCAATGTGGATTGGGAGAGTGAAGTTCTGCTTTAAGCATGCTTGTTGCCTTAACTAAAAAACTTCAAGTGGTGTCGGGAGCTAGCAAGCCCCCTTCCACACTTCTTGTTGGCCCATCCCTGTGATTCATTACTATGATTTAGGATCTAGTAAAAGTAGAAAAGGAATCACAATAACCAGTTGAATGTTTAATGTTTGCTCCAATTCTCCCTGTATATATTTTTAATGAATTCCTAAATGCTGTATATTAGTGTTGCTATGCAGTCATTGGACCATAAAGTTCCGATGCTTCTCTTTACTATGGAGGGTTCAACAGTGGTGCTGAATATCCTGCGACCATCCCACAGGCATCCATGGCTCCCAGAGTTGTTGAGGCGTGGCTGTGAGATTTTGTTGGAGAGTGGAGAGGACATTGGAAAATCTGACTTGGTCTTCAACAGCTGCTTAGGAGGAACTGTCAATTTATTTTATTTGTCCCAATGATATGCAGTTTTATTCGCCAAAGGACACTGGGGGGGGGGGGGGGGGGGAGCTAGCTAAGGAACTGCTAGAAAAGTTTGATATTTGCATGTTGGTGCACTCAATGATGCAGGACAGGACTGTTATCAATATATCGCTTGCTTTTTTGCCTATGGTTTTTCTTTCTTTTTCTAAAAGAATTTATATCTTTTGCCAAAGCTTGAAAAACTGTTACCTTAGTAAGTCAAGAGTTGTAGGCAACAACACTACAACCTCCCACAATGGCACAACCTTCAACAAGCCTTTATACCTATGCTTATCGTTGTAGATTTTCCAAGCGCCAGCACTCCTGGGTCCTTCTGTGCCACTCCCTTAGATGTAGCACACATCCTATTGATCCTATCTACACAGACAGTTATGGAGTTGACCCTTAATGGCCAGGTACACACAGAACTGGGATTAGAATTTCTGGTTGCACCTGGCTAGTTAAATCAGTCGCTGATCTACCTGTTAAGGTTTCTAGCAGAAGATAATTCGCTAGCATTTCCACTCCTCAATCACCGGGAATCCAGCAGTAAGTGTGACCTCTATTTACAATGGCTGCAGCCCTGAGAGCTCAGAGGCAGATACCCTGTTTCACAACGCCTCATCTCCCCACACTAAATTGTTTTAATGCAATAGAATACAGTACTAGGTAAGTCATTAGTCTGGGCAATTGCTTTTCACTTAATTTGTAGTTGTACCGTGTAATTGTAACCAAGGAATTTTGCATGACATTTTTTGCAGTAAGTTGGCTTTAATGGTAAACTCTTACCGTGACTAGTAATCCTGATATCTGTTTCATTCTGATAAGGTTCTGATATTTTAGATATACATCAATATTCCTTATTTTATATTCATCTATTTCTGTATTGATATTACTGGCCCTTGGTTAAAGTATAAAAGCCTATGTGTTCCCACTATACATTCAGCATCCTAGAATGTTCTACTGATTAGAACAAGCTGCAGTGTTAAAACCTTCCTGACAGCTGAACACACAGACTATACTTATACACAAATAAATGTTGTAGTTCCAGAAAACTAATATACAGATTGTATTGTTGCTAGGGCATGTTGCCTTAAAGGCGAATTCATGTAGATACAGGTGACATTTTGGTAGTAGATAAGGTAGGATCAAGACCCGAGTTTGATTCCAGTTTGTCTCAGAGCATTGATTTAGACATCTGTGGTTAGGCAGCTGATTAATTTTAAACGTGCTACCAAAATAACATACCACTGATTTTTATGGACCTGTATCATTGATTTCAACGTGGAGCATCACAATGCCACAATGCCACATAAGTTTAACATCTGTGTGTTCTAGTGCACTGAAAAAGGTGCGTTGGGGTAGCATTCAATATAAATAGCACTCCAGCCATTTTCATGCATTGCTCTGTGTTACAGTAACACAAGCCTTACATAATGACCATTCTAAGGCAGCGTTTGATCTGCTTTGTATTAAAGTTCTTTGAATGCAGCCAGTCCAAAACAGATCTGTTTTTGTTGATTTAAAGCTGAACTCCAGCTATAAATGGGGGTTGTGCCTACACTGCAAGGGTTAAAGGCTAAGGTCAGCTTTCCAGGATAAAAATATGAAAATGCACATATTTTTGCAGAAGAAAACTGTATTTATATCTTTTTCCTGCAGGAGCCTGAAAACCATTGCACCTGTGATCAGTGGATAGGTTGTGCAATGTCAGGATTCTGCAGATAAGCCCTACAGCTTTCAGCCTGTACATCTCTTTAAAGGCTGTCTGTTGAAAGCTGCAGGGCTTATGAATGAACTATGGGAGCTTTCATCACGGGAAACTGTGAATGAATGTTGTGGCTGTTTGGGCGGAGCCCCTCATGGCTACACTCTTTTCAAAAAGTGAGAGCCAGTGCAGGGAGAAGATTCCCCACCTGCTGCCACACTGAGGGGAACTGTCGTCAGGAGCTGGAACGTGTTCCATATTCCATCCTAAATATGGGAGCTGGAACGTGTTCCAAAAGGTGAACTTGGCCTTTAACTGCTCATTTCTATCTAGGGGACTTTGACAAACACTTTACTTAATCAATCCTCTGTTCCTGCAGGCTCTTTAGCTGCTAGACTGATGCCTGCAGCCTCTTCTCCTTCCCTATGCTTTGACAGCTGCAGGTCCTCTGATGTTATGAAGACAAGTACAGGGATCATAGCCTATTATTGGATGTGAAGATGCTAAAGAGCAGTCCACTGCTGGAACATGGGGAATGCTGTCTGCCAAGGGAGTGGAAGCTTAGGTAGATTAAACTGCTTTCCCGCCCCTAGACTAAATAATCAGGTACCCTTTGCAAACGATTTTTAAGTTTCATAGAGTTGGGCTTTAAAATACTCCCCAACCGCACTGGTGTCTGTGATGAGAATTGGCCGAAGAAAATGCTACTTGGACACGTTATTAATAGCCCTTTGAATTATATACCAGTTTCTCCAAATACTTAATTTCAAATTGTGCTTTGTTCAAACCAAACCAGAAGCATTCAGAATCAAATCTTATCTACAAGAACCCGAACAGATTCAATAGTTACAATGGAGACAGTGCCAGGACAAATCACAAGAATAGGTTGTGATTGGACATCTCAGCTAGCAAGACATTCAATTGTGAAATATGGAGATGTGACTTTTATATTTCCTTGACATGTTTCTAAGTGTAGTGAAAAAAAAATGTATGAATTGCGGTTTTATTTATTTTTTTGGAACTTTAGACAAAACTTTATTTGTTTTTGATAGAATAGGGTTAGTGTTAGAACCTCCTATCAGATTTTTAGAGTGGTCTCCCTGTTGAGGAGAGTCACTCTATTCTTGTTATGGTAACAGAAAAGAAAGTAAGGAGATCCAACTTTTGAGCGCTGTCATGGATACAGGAGGTGAGAGGTACCCTAATTTGGTCACCTGTTCTGATGGAATTTCCTCTTGTGACAAGAGACCCCACAAAAGTGGAAATCTACCTACCAGGAAAATAACTAGGAATACATTCTTGACAGAGTTTCTAACATCCCCAAGGCTAGTCTAACAATCCAAGTTTTGGCTACATTTCCACTTTAAAATTGATCAATCCAAGACCTGCAACACATAAGTAAAAACTAAAGCAAATCAATATGCCAAGGTGGATGGTTTTCTGTAGTATTAAACTGGTGGAATAAAATAGAACATTGTACAGGCATACCCCACTTGTATACCTGAGGGGGAAATTTCATCTTTCTTGGTGCAACTTCAGGGCGCCATACAATTGATTCAGCTTTGCCCATTTAACTCCTTAGCCCTGGTTTCCAATAAATTAAGGAATCCTAAGGCTTCTGACATTCTTGTGTATATTACCCCTTAAAAATGGGATAATTGGCTATTCTACCCTGAAGATGCACCTAGAAAGGAAATATTTTGTTCAGGCAAGTATTCAATTTCTGTTTTCCCAACATATGTCCGCACACAATAGGAAATAAATAGACAACTACGGAATATCAGGGGCCTTATGATTCCTTAATTTATTGTATTTTTTAGCTTAAACCATTGTATGCTGCCATGATGCTCCAGGAAAGCCAGTTCAAAACATGAGTCCTTAACCTGTATGCAATATAAATAGTTAGTTGAAGCTACAATAACTGTGTGTTTAAAATAAAGTACCACAGCTTGGGGCATGTAGCAGGACATGATGCCTATATATTGTATTGCTATTGTGTGTTTTTGACATAAGGTCACCACTACACACAATGCAAATGAGTTCACCAATGGAACCCCTCATCCACAAAATGCCTTTTATTTACAAAGTTGTGCTCACCTTCATGAAACTGGTTTTCACCATCAGTGCAGGTACTGCTGCACACAGCCTAAAATGTACTTTTTGGCAGTATTACCCTGAGTAAAATGTTCTTTTTGCACTGATTCTGGAAAATGTTGTAACACCATCCAATCAGATGGACTATTCAAGTGCTGCAAGTATTCCATCTTGTAGAAAAGTTTCATAGGATGATCGCTGTCATTACGTTTGTGTATAGTGGCAAAGCAAACTAAGCAAAATTTTAGCCTTAACAAGTTTCTCTGCTGCCTGTACCATATATTGTGTTAACAAAATGCACACCTTTGCTTAAGTAGCAAAAAAAAAAAAAAAGCAAAAGCTATGACACACTCTGTCAGATTTTGTGGCCTAAAGGAAAATGGAGGACATGTTGCAGGACAAGACGGATGGTTCTGGTAAGGAGGGGAATGCACTTTTTTTTTATTGGCATAAATGAATTCCCATTAGCAGTATCCACATGTCCGCTGATCTTTTCCAGTGTGTGTTAATAGCTAGTATGGGAATGTTAGTTGTTCAATGACTCATATTTATAGCCCATGTTCAAAGAAGGACAAAGGATTCACGTAAAGGGGTGACAACATCAGAGAACTATGGGAATGTTAGTTGTTCAATGACTCATATTTATAGCCCATGTTTTTGGCTTTACAATCTGCGTGTCTATTATGTTCCCAGATACCTGCAGTATGCTGGTTATGTTCTGTGTGGTCAGATTCGGCTTGTAGTTGAACATGCGTCTTCAAAGAAAAGTCGTTTGTAATTTATTGAATTACTTTCTATGATGTTCTATAGAGCAAATTGAAGTTTAATTATTTTTTATTAAACATATTCTTTGACTACCCGTGATGTAAATGTTTCTGGTCCTTAACACCAACCACAGCAAAATACAAGTTCAAAGAAGGACAAAGGATTCACGTAAAGGGGTGACAACATCAGAGAACTATTGCAGTTTTTTATTATTATTATTATTTATTATTATTATTATGGTCATTATTTTTATTACAGTAAACCAGGGGTGCCCAACCGCTGGCCCGCGGCGCCCTCTGATGTGGCCCGCCATGTCTTGCTCTGAGATGGCGGGTCAGCAAGCCCAGATCGCGGGTGCCGCCGCTAGAGGAAGCAGAGCCGATGCTTCCTGTATAGCGCTGGCTCCTTCACAGGTGGAGTGATACCAAATGTACTCTGCCTGTGACAGGAAGCATTGGCTCTGCTCTCTACTGCAGCCACATGCTTCCTGTCACACTGATGCTCGGGGATGGCGGGTCGAGACACGGGACCCTGCGATCTAGGACGGCAGCCAGCAGTACTAGTATCAGTACCAGTCATCAGTGCCAGCAGTATCAGTACCAGTCATCAGTGCCAGCAGTACCCCCCAGCAGTAGCAGTACCCACCATCAGTATCAGTCCGCAGTAACAGTACCCGCCAACAGTAACAGTACCAGCCACCAGTAGTACCAGTACTAGCCAGCAATACCAGCCAGAAGTACCAGTGCCTGCCAGCAGTACCAGCCCATCAGCAGTACCCACCAGCAGTACCAGCCCTGGAGTACAGCCAGCAGCAGCCACCAGCCATAACCACCTGGGGGACAGCAGCAGCCAGCTGCAGGAATCCTGAGGAAGAAGTGAAGATATAGGCCAGTTGAGGAGTAGGTAAACCACAGTGCATCAGTGTGAAAGCAGCCTTAGGCCCCTCAAAAGGTTGGACACCCCTACAGTAAACGAATATAATAGTAATGGACAGTAAATCACATGCCAGCTGTGCGCTTCTACTTGTAGGACTTGATATCGCAACGCTAATAAGGAGCTCATGCTATTGAGAACAAATTGGTACACTTTGGAATGAGATGACTTTTTGAAATTTGGAGCCTCCTATAGCTAAGCTGAAAATGCTAGTAGCCTTTCTGACCAGTTTTAATAATTTATCTTAATCATACACAGGCTTCATACACCTTGGGTTATAGGTTGGTGGACACTGGCAAAGCTTTTTCTGCACACTCCCTGGGCATCCCCCCTATAATCCTTCCCCACTCTGTCCTCAGTTTTGTTTTGTTTTTGCTAGTGTCTTAAACCTCTTCTACCTTACAGAGAAATCACTCTTAACTTTAAAGGCAGAAGGTTTTTTTATGTAAATGCATTAACATAAAAAAACCTGTGTGCAGCAGCCCCCAATACTTGCCTGATCCCCATCCCAATCCAGGGATGTGCCCAAGAGACTCTGCTGTCCCAGAGTCTTCCTCCTGATTGGTCGAGACACAGCAGTGGGCGCCATTGGCTCCCACTACTGTCAAAGCGGTGTTCCGGCCGAAATTTTACTTTTTAGATAAAAATACCTCTATAATCCTCATGCTTAATGTATTCTAGTTAAGGTATGCTGTAAACTAAGGTCCGTTTTGTATTTTTGAACCTTTGAGTTCTTACTTTTGTAAGTCCCAGCAGGCCGCGGCCACCTCATGTGTGGGTATCTGAAGCCAGACTGTATCTCTTCCTGTATTCCATGCATGCTGGTTACCCAGCATGCACCTACAGATATCGCACATGCTCAAAGCAGCACGAGCAGTGTAATAGGTTGTAGGTCAGGATTCCATAGCAACAGCAGTGTCAGAGGAAGTTGCTGCCTCTTAGCTATGGAAGCCTCTCCTCCCCCCTTCCAGGAACCAGGAAGATTTCTGTGCAGATTTATATATATATATATATATATATATATATATATATATATATATATATATATATATATATATATATATATATATATATATATATATAAAATCTCTTATGTGTGTAATATATATATATATATGTATGTATATGCACAGAAACAAGGGATATCATTTACAATTAGCATCTTTTAAAAAGTAATTATCTTTCGCCGGAGCTGCCCCAAATTGCCCCATCAAAACTGCACAATCATACTGCCCCCTATCAAATTGCCCCATCAAACTCCCACCATCAAAATTGCCCCCATCAAAACTGCCCCATCATACTGCCCCCATCAAAATTGCCCAATCATACTGTCCCCATTAAAATTGCCCCATCAAAACTGCACGCTCATACTGCCCCCATCAAAATTGCCCCATCAAAACTGCCCCATCATACTGCCACCATCAAAATTGCACCCATCCAAATTGCCCCCATAAAAACTGCCCCATCATGCTACCGCCATCAAAATTGCCCCATCATACTGCCGCCATCAAAATTGCCCCATCATGCTGCCCCCATCAAAATTACACCATCATGCTGCCCCCATCAAAATTGCCCCATCATGCTGCCCCCATCAAAATTGCCCCATCATGTTGCGCTATCAAAATTGTCCCATAATGCTGCCCCCATCAAAATTGCCCTATTAAAACTGCCCCCATCAAACTTGCCCCATCATACTGCCCCATCAAAATTGCCCCATCAAAATTAAAGTGAGTTTTTTTTTAAAAAGACATGCCAAATTGTTTTCAGCACACACAGCGGCTTGGGCTGCATAGAACTTCAAAAAGTGGGTGGAACTCCACTTTAACATAGGGGGGAGAAATGGGGAAAAAAACTATTGGTTTGGTAGGGAAAAGGTTAAAAACGGGGAGGGTTAAGAAAATAATTTGGTTTGGCGCTAAAAGAGTTTAAAAAAACAAAAACTTTAAAAAAAATCTTTGTTTTTCAAAGAAAAAACTAAAATATGTGGTTTGGCAGTGAAATGGTTCATAAATGAAAGGAAAAACATTTGACTTGGCAGTTAAAGGGTTAAAAATGGGGGAAAATATGATTTGGCAGTATAATTTAACATATGGGGGAGAAATGGGGGAAAAATGATTTGGCGGTGAAAGGGTTAATATGTGTGGAGGGGGGTTTACTTGGTTTGGCAGTTAAAGGGTTGAAATAAATGAACGATATAGTTTGGTAGTGAAAGGGTTAAACTTCATTGACAATAACATGTTTTTCCAGGAGCTGTAATACTATTAGATCCGTATACTGATCCTACAGGCTGAATTCACAAAGTTCACAAATAAGGATGTGGCTCTTTTAAGAAAAAACTTTGTTATTTTTTTGGTGAGTCATCATGAGATTTAAAAAAAAATTGAAAATGCATTTCCTGGAGAAAATGGGTGGGAATGCTGAATAGCATCAAACCTATCCCATCATATTGCCACCATCAAAAGTGCCCCATCATATTCCTCTATTATAAATCAGTACATGGTGTGTCTGTGCTCTCCCCCGGCCTCTGTAATCTGAGATGCTCCAGCCGCCTCCCTCCACTGCCCATCACTGTGTATAAGATGGAAATAAAAAACTGCGCCAGGCTTAGTAAAAGTTAAAAAAAGAAACATTAATAAAAAAGAAGAAAAGGACATCCAATTAGCAGGGTAAGAGTATGTCCAATCCTTTTGACACTATAAACAGCACTAACAGTTGGTATACAGATGGCTTTTATAATGACATATGGCATAAGCAAAGAGTGGAATTTAACCCAGACAGACAAATATGCAATAAAAAGTCCACCAATTATAACTGAAGGTGCTTTTAGTGAATTGTCCTCGTGATAGTCAGTTACTTCTTAGTATAACACTTTTCACCAACACCACTGTGCTCCACATCACAAGGGGGTGCCACCACTTATATAAATGCTCCTTACCAGATAAATGGTAAGGAAAAGCACTTCAGATAAAGCCCTGGACCAGGATCCTGACGCCTGAGGGGAACACACCTCCGAAGCTTTTCCTCCAGGAGACCACTATGTGGAACTTTTGAACTCCAGGGGACGCACAATACTGTGTATAAATGGACAACAGCACTGAGCGGTGCATCCAAATGGCGACATAAAAGAAGGACAAACGACAGACCATAGTGTGATTCTGTTTTAAAACTTCAATTTGTTTAATAAAAGTAAAATATTACTCACATCTGTATGAGAAAGGCAAGCATATACGGATCTGTAATAATGTAAGCATAAGACGCCAGCCGGCGTGGATATTTGGAGCCCTTCCTCCTTCCTTCAACGAACGTGGTGACATCACTGTGTATAAGAAGCTTTGGTAACCATGGAAACAAAACAGACAACAAAAGCCTGGATGCCCTAATTTAATGACATTTTCTGAAATGATCACTAAACTTAAACAGCTTTTTCACAAAAACTGTAAAAGATATCAAACTGAAAAGATATAGCCAGATAGCTGAATATTTAAATATTTTTTGAACATTTTAAAGTTTGTTTGGCGTCTGTAGGTGAACGTATGAAGGAGCTGAAACTTTTGGGAGCGGAAGAAGATTTTAGGGATTTGAACCATGCTCTCATTGACTTCAATGTTAAAAAAAAGTGTTAAAAAGCTTAATATTTTAAAAAGTATAAATAGTATAAAAAAAGTTGAAGAAGCCACATCATTATCTGAAAGAGCTGAACATTTTAAAAGTTGAATGGCTTTAATAGCGGAAAGTATGTGGAAGTTACGCAGAGCCAAAAAACGTATGTAATAATAAAAAGATCATGATGATTAATAAATAAAAACTAATAACAATAGTGTGACTGCTGAAGCATTCCCACAAAAAATAAAAGAAGTCGCATGATTCTGCCTATGATGTCATCGGCTGGGCCAATATAAACAGGCGCAGGGTAGGCAGGCAGCTGGGAGGCCACTGACCAGTAAGGACGTGTTTTTTATCTCTCCTGAGATTTTTCTTGCGATTTTATTGGATTTGATTTAATTCACCTCAATTTCATTGCAATTTATATTGTACATTTAAAGCGTGTCTCTTTATTCTTAATAAACCGATTTAAATGTAATCAGCTTCTTTCTCTGAAGAACACTAAAGCACTAAAAAACGAGCAAAGGAGGGGCAGACATGGTAGGAGGTATCAGTGACCAGCCTGCAGATACCCCAATCAAAAAGCCCCCCATAATGAAGAGGATTGTGCGCGGCTGTCATTGTTGGATGTTTCGGCTTTAGCTGTAAAGCCAATCACTGGGATACAGACACCGAGATTGGTAAGTCTTATGGATAGTGATAGATACAAAAAGTACTCTGGATAAGTCACCTACACTCATGGATCAAAGCAGTGTTGCCAACCTACCACATTGAAATTTGCGGACACAACACCCAACATTTACTGGCACAGCCACGTTTTTACTGGCATTTCCAAAAGTTACAAAATTACAGTATTTAGGCTACAAATAAGTACAATATGATTTCAAGTAAATAAGGCAAAAAACATTGTTCTTATTTTATTTTTGATATAGTAAGTAAGTAGCTCAGGGACAGGACTCGGGAGGGCGAGAAATTAGAATGGGTGGCACACTCACATAAAATGGACTCTCACAGTGACACTGACAGCAGTGTGCAGCAGCACAGATGAGACCTCACTGACACAACACGTCCCCTCTTGAGTCACAGTGACAGTCTCTCTCCAAGCTCTCCAAGCTAAGTGGTCCCTCCAGTCTAAACAGCACTGACGGTCCCGGTCCCAGCTTGCCTTGCTCCCATACCGCAGACACGAGGCTCTGGCCGATCTGCTTGGCTCCATTGCACCATGACATCACACGACATGCTCAGGCACCGCCTCCACCAGAGCCACCCTATCACACTGTAGCAGGCACTGGGATGGTCTCAGCCAACTCTGGACCAAGCCGAGCGTCACAGCCATATTTTTTACTGGCAACCTTTTACTTTTAGGCCCCTTTCACACTGGGGCGGTTTTCAGGCGGTACAGCGCTAAAAATAGCGCCTGTATACCGCCTGAAAAAACCGGCCCCATTCACTCCAGTGTGAAAGCCGGCGGGCTTTCACACTGGAGCGGTGCGCTAGCAGGACCGCAACAAAAGTCCTGCTAGCAGCATCTTTGGAGCGGTGTATTTACCGCTCCTATACCGCTCCTTCCCATTGAAATCAATGGGAAACCGCGGGGATAACGCCCGCAAACCGCCGCTGCAGCGGCGCTTTGCGGAGGTTTTTAACCCTTTTGCGACCGCTAGCGGGGGTTAAAACCACCCCGCTAGCGGCCGCATACCGCGGGTAAAACGATGGTAAAGCAGCGCTAAATATAGCGCTGCTTTACCGTCGCCGCCCCGCACCGCCCCGCCCGCCCCAGTGTGAAAGGGGCCTTACTGGCAGGAGAAAATTGCCTGTTTTTTTAATGGCTGTCAGTAAAATATACTAACGGTTGGCAACACTGGATCAAAGGCACCTTCATCCCAAAATTATTTGTTTTCAAAGAATTTTAGAACAGAAGGGGATATTAAAGTGGTTGTTAAGCCACTATATGATCTTTATATTATCCCCTCTGTCAGATAAAAAGCTGCATCTTAGTGCCTGTGTGTTATTTAATACAGGTAGAAACCGTTTATTTTTAAAGCAGAAGTAAACCCATCAATTTAACAGTTTAAAAAAATATTTATATTTCTGGCATGCCGAGAATGCTCTGTCACATTGGTTGTGCTCTCAACCAAACTGTCAAACCATCCAATGGCTGGTGTCATAACGGATCACATGTGCAGCATTATGGCAGTTGAAGTTTAACCACTTCAATACCAGGCACTCCCCCACCCAGGACAATTTTCAGCTTTCAGCGCTGTAGCACTTTGAATGACAATTGCACGGTCATACAACACTGTACCCAAACTGTATTTTTATCATTTTCTTACCACAAATAGAACTTTCTTTTGGTGGTATTTGATCACCTCTAGGGTTTTTATTTTTTGCTAAACAAACTAAAAAATACCCAAATTTAAAAAAAAAAATACTTTTTTCTTAGTTTGTCATAACATTTTGTTTTCTCCTTCACTGACGGGTGCTGATGAGGAGGCACTGATAAGGTGGCACTGATGAGGACGCACTGATAGGGCACTGATGGGCACTAAAGGGTGGCACTGATGGGCACTAATAAATGGCATTGATGGGCAGCACTGATGATGTACTGACAGGTGTTACTGCTGGGCTCTGGCAATGTGGTGGGCTCTGATTAGCTCTGATTGGCACTGTGGTGGGCACTGAGAGACGTTGAGGGGGCACTGCTGGCAGCTGTTGGGCACTTATTGGCACATCTGATGGGCACCTCTCATGGGGGCTGCGCTGATAATCAATGTGCTGATTATTAGCACAGACCCCCCCCCCCCCCGACAGGCTCTCCCTGTCAGTGCAAACCGAGGAATGACGTTTACCTGGTTCACGCGATGATCATGTGGTAAGAATCCTCTGTCAGGGCTCCGGTGTCAGGCCCTGATACATGGGAGTCAGCACAAAGAGGGGAGGGTAGAAACTGGTAGGATCAGCCAGCTATTTCTTACACTGCACAAGCACTGTGCTCTATAACTGGCTTTAAAGGAACAGTATCTTCTTTAATGGTTCCAAAACACACAAAAATATATTTTGTTATAAAAACATCTTTATTGGAGTCCAGTTAAAGGACCACCAGGAGTGGGTGGGAAGGGGTTAAGCTCCAGCAAGTCAGAGTCACACCACAGGTACTTGTGCCACTCCATGCCTTTCTGTCAACTCTCATCCCAACTAATGGCCTCTAGGCTGGAGGTACAAGAGAGGCAGTCCTTGTCGTTGCAGACTCCAGACCAAGCACATGACAGCCATTTTCTGGCTGGTAATGCAAATAGGAAATACTCATATGTATTATTTCATGTTTACCTGACAAAAAAAAAAAAAAAACGTTTTTTACATTTTATTTTTTAACCACTACCATACAGGGCACTTTCGCCCCCTTCCTTCCCAGACCAATTTTCAGCTTTCAGCGCTCTCGCACTTTCAATGACAATTGCGCGGTCATGCAATGCTGTACCCAAATGAAATTTTTATCACTTTGTTCGCACAAATAGAGCTTTAGTTTGGTGGTTTTCAAAGCTCGTTAGACTGGGGTGTTCTCCTAGAGTTACTCACATATATTGTACCATCATCCCAAATTAATATAAGAAATAGAGATATTGGAGATACGGGACTGTCTAGGGTACATGATCACAAAAAATATAGAAATATGATAAAAGGTAATTATTTTATTGACATATAAAAAATATAAGATTCTGTGTCGTTTCGAATAGGACTCTTTCTCTCCCCCTACGGTTCTCCTGCCATCTTTTCTGGCTGTGACCATCTGGTATAGCCCTGTGTGAATCCTTGTCTGGGACGTGCTACTGTGGGCCCGCTCTGATTGATCTTTGGAAATCTGGGCATGTATGGACTCTCTGACATTGGAGGTAGGGGGTCATGCACGTGCCTGTTGATTCCATTTGACGTAACCGTTACTGCACATTCATGCAGCATAAATGCAAATAAATAACATTGTTCTGTGTATATATTAAACTATATATTGTTTTGCATGCATACCATAGAACAAGAAAATATCTTCAAAATCTTCGTTCACCTGTATCTTATCCTTGTCTCCTGAAGAAGCCTTATTAGGCGAAACATGTCGAGAACAACTGGACAAGTATCATGACTTGTGTGCCTTTAGTGTATTATCATAGTGTGTTCTAATAGGGACTGTATGTATAACCTTTGAACCTTGTGATTTATATACTGCTGTACACAGAGTCTTATATTTTTTATTTTTTATATGTCAATAAAATAATTACCTTTTATCATATTTCTATATTTTTTGTGATCATGTACCCTAGACAGTCCCGTATCTCCAATATCTCTATTTCTTTAGTTTGGTGGTATTTATTCACGACTCCGTTTTTTATTTTTTGCGATATAAGCAAAAAAAATTGCGGAAATTTTGAAAAAAAACAATATTTTCTCCTTTCTTTTTTAAACAAAATCCAATAAAATCTAATTTTGTCATAAATTTAAGCCAAAATGTATTCTGCTACATGTTTTTAGTAAAAAAAAATCTGTTAAGTGTATAATAATTGGTTTGCGTGATCACGGACATATGTACGCAAATGATCATGTACAGATGTCTGCAGATAATCATTGGGACATGTGATTTTACTGGGACATATGTGGGGGACATGTGTTTTTATTATTTGGGGACATGTGTTTTTATTTGGGGACATGTGTGTTTTGGGGACATGTATGTTTTGGGGACATGTGTGTTTACTGGTGATCAGTGAGTAAAAAAACAGCTAATACTCACTGATCACCAGCCGGCTGCAGCGATCCGCTCTCCTCTCCTCAGCGGCGACTTCCGTGTGAGGAGAGGAGAGCCGATTGCCTAGCAAACGGCTGTTTGCTTACATGACATGACGGCTGTGATTGGACACGGCCGTCATGTGATCAGGAGGGCCAATCACAGAGCCCTCCTGCCGATCCGAGATGCGCCGTGTTCGGGTGACACAAGTGCATCGGGATCGCGCCGCTGTGCGGGCATGCGCGCGCGCGCACGATCCCCCTACTTCTGATGGATGTTCGGGAACGTCTGATCAGAAGTAGGCGGCTCCCACCCGGCCGTATATATACAGTGGCCAGGTGGGAAGTAGTTAATCATGGTCGTAACAACAACAACAAAAAAAAAAAAAGCATACATTATATGGCCAAATGTTTGTGAACACCTAACCATCAGAGCTGCTGATATGAAAAAAGTAGGTGGAACTTTATTTCAAATGAGTTCAGGTGTTTCCAGTGAATGGAGCTTAGGTCTCCAATCTACAACCTGGTCATATGAAGCCTGGCCAACGATGGGGCACCATTCCTCCCTCTGACACCTATGACGGGGCATTATTCCTCCCAATGACACCAATCATTAGACACTAATAATCCCACTGATATGAGGCACTATTCCTCCTACTGACAACAACAATGAGACACCACTGCTTCCTTTGACATCAACAGTGGGGTGTAATTCCTCCCACTGGCACACACTGATGTGGCGCGATTCCTCCCTCTGACACCAATGATGGGACACTATTTCTCTCAATGACACCAATGAGAGGGGCACTAGTCCTCCAAATGAGACCAATGATAGGGCACCATTCCTTCCACTGACACTAATGACGTGGCATTATTTATCCCACTGATATAAACAGTAGAACATTATTCCTCCCACTGATACTAATGATGGAGCATGATTTCTCCATTTGTCACCAGTTATAGGGCAATATTTCTCTCATTAACACCAATGATGGGGCACTATTCCTACCAATTACACCAACGAGTGGGAACAATTCCTATCAATGATACCAATGATGGGACACAATTTCTCCCAATGATGGGGTACTATTACTCCCAGTGACACCAACGATGGGGCACTATTCCTCTTACTGACACCAGTGATGGGGCACTATTCCTCCCAAAGACACTAACAATGGGGCATTATTCCTCCCACTGATATAAACAATAGAATAATATTGCTCCCACTAATACCAATGATGGAGCATGATTCCTGCTTTTGACACCAATGACTGGGCAATATTTCTTCCACTGACATGAATGATGAGGTGTGATTCCTCCTATTGACACCAACTATGGGGCACTATTCCTCCCAGTGACACCAACTATGGGGCACTATTCCTCCCAGTGACACCAACTATGGGGCACTATTCCTTCCTGTGACACCAACGATGGGACACTATTCCTCCCAGTGACACCACCGATGGGACACTATTCCTCCCAGTGACACCAACGATGGGACACTATTCCTCCCAGTGACACCAATGATGGCGCACTATTCCTCCCACTGACACCAGTGTTAGGGCACTATTCCTACCACTGACACTAACAATGGGGCATTATTCCTCCCACTGATAAAAACAATAGAATAATATTGTTCCCACTAATACCAATGATGGAGGATGATTCCTGCCTTTGACACCAATGATGGGGCAATATTTCTTCAACTGACACCAATGATGAGGTGCGATTCCTCTTACTGTCACCAATGATGGGGATCTATTCCTCCCAGTGACACTAACTATGGGGCACTATTCCTCCCAGTGACACCAACTATGGGGCACCATTCCTCCTTGTGACACCAACTATGGGGCACTATTCCTCCCAGTGACACCAACTATGGGGCACTATTCCTCCCAGTGACACCAACTATGGGGCACCATTCATCCTTGTGACACCAACTATGGGGCACTATTCCACCCAGTGACACCAACTATGGGGTACTATTACTCCCAGTGACACCAACTATGGGGCACTATTCCTCCAAGTGACACCAACGATGGGGCACTGTTCCTCCCAGTGACACCAACGATGGGGCACTATTCCTCCCAGTGACACCAACGATGGGGCACTATTCCTCCCAGTGACACTAACGATGGGGCACTAGTCCTCCCACTGACACTGTATAAACAGTAGAACATTATTCCTCCCACTGATACCAACTATGGGACACTGCTGACATCAATGATGGCAGACTATTCCTCCCACTAATACCAATGAGGACACACCATTCCTTCCACTGACACCGACAATGAGGTACAATTAACATTTTTTTAAATCCCAATGATACTAGGGCATTTTCTACTACCACTGGCCACAATCCGCCTCTTCTTAATTCTGAAGGACAGCAAACTGTCCTTTTTTGGAGACCCCTCCTTTAAAGCAGATGTAGCACCCTGGTGTTTAGGCAGGGTTGCTAATAAATCTAGTTTGCCAGGAGGTAATTTTCCTGGTTAATTGTTAGATGATCAATTGATTTCTCTCTAACTCTGGATATGCTGCACCTCTTCTCTTCTGTCACTAGGTGGCACTGTGGCTGGTGACATTAGAATGACAACTATGTAAGGGCTTAGCAAGGTCAGATCACGAATGGATGGGTATCTCAGCCAATTGCCAGGGGTTTCTTTTAGTCCCTTAGCCCAGTGGGAGAGCCTATTTTTTTGGGTGGAGACAGGTGATCAGGGTTCTGTGTCACCTGGACGGCTATCTAGGTGGACGTGTGTTATGTCACCCCGGGCTGTTAGGCCAGAGCCCAAGGCCTATCCCGGGGAAACCTGGCTGCCTGAGGACTATCCAGGAGCAGGGGAAGCAGAGTAGGGTTGGGACTGCAGGACTGGAGTCTAACCAAGTTGAGAAGGTTCAGCCGGACAGGGAACCAGTTGTGGTCGTAGATCATGGGGAAGCTGTTGCCACTAAGGGACCATCCATCTTACTACCAGAGACTACTGTGAGTAAGCTGAAGCAAGCACCAGAGCAGTCTTCTCTCCAACCGGGAATGGTAAACAAATGGGAAAGCATGAGCAAGTGCCAAGCCAGGGACCCAGCAGGGTATCGGGGGTGACGCTTGATGAGTTACAGCAGGATAGCTGTGGAAGAGCTTAGGGGATCCAGTGGCGACAGGGATCTGGAAGACTAGTGAGAGACTGTGAGCTCAGTGAGTGAAGATTTACAGTGGGATACTGTGAGATGAGGAACGGAATGTTCTGTGTTACCAAGAGTTATGTACAACTACCTTTAGTGACTGTTACAAGATTAGTTTCCATAGGAGACAGCTGTCCTACCTATACAGAAGTGTTATCCGGCTGGAGGCCTTCCATTGTATAGCTGTCTACCTATAGAAGTTTCGGAGTCTGACAATTTGCATTGCATCTACTCAAGGGTGTCCTGGCCCTAACCCTCTCTCCCACAGTTCTGTTAAGAGAAAATAAATCTCTTGTTCGCATTCAAAAAGTGACTGGCGCCCATCATTTTCTTGCATTACACCCACCATACCTGGTAACCCACTCTACAAGGAAGGACGTCAGCTCTCCCTGACTCTGGAGGTCACTATTAGGTCTCTAGGGGTCGGGGGCCCTTGCTACACATACAAAGATATTTTAGAATTTCTTGGTGCTTCCAACCTTGTGACAGCAGTTTGAGGAAGACCCTTTTTTGTTTCAGCTTGATTGTGTCTCTGTTCAAAAAGCCAACTCCATAAAGACATGGTTTGATGAGTTTGGTGTGGAGGAACTGACCTCAACCCTACTAAACACCTTTGGGATGAATTATGTGTTCTTTCTGAGCCATGACCCCGCCTCTCCACGTTTGCCATTTTTGAAGCAGGGGGCAACGACATGGTTAAAGCTGAACTCTGAGAAAACGAAAAGTCCTCACTGCAAGGGTCAGCTGCTTGTTTATGCCTAGGAGGACCAGGCACAGTAGTTTTACTTACCTAATCCTCCATTCTTTCAGGCTTCTCTGTGCTGCTAGACCAGTCCCTCCTCTCCCCAAAGCTCCTATAGTGTAAGGTCCTCTGACATCACAAAGACCAAAGCCCATGTCCCTGCAATGGAGGTGAGTATACTGAAGGTGCACAGTGCCGGTGCTGAAGTGTAGGGCAGCACCTTCTGGGGAGTGGAGGATCGGTTAAGTAAAATTCCTTTTCAAAGCCTCTGACAGAAACAAGCATTAAACCCTTGCATCGTGGGTAGCTTTTCCTAGTTGGGTTTTTAACCATTATTTGGACGATTTTATTCATAATTTTTGAGTGTGATTGCCTGTATCTGGGCGCCTATAAGCCTTCATTTTAATGTTCATATACTCCTGAAATGGGCTCCACTTGGAAATATGTGGAGTCGTTTTTTTAATAAATACCAAATCCTTTGGAAACATCCAAACTTCTCCCTCTGGAAATTGATTACTGATTCTCAGCAGCAGCCAGACATGGGAGCTTTAAACACAAAGCCCCACTTGCTGTGGTGTACATGCAGACTACCCAACATTTTGAACAGGTAAGGCCGCGTACACACGAAGGGACAATCCCGCGGGATTATCCTCTGGACTGAAGTCCAGCGGATAATCCCCTCGTGTGTGGGCGCCGGCGGACTTTTTGGCGCCAAAGTACGGCGGACTAAAGTTTCAGGTTTTGTTTTCAAATTATCCGCTGGACTTGGAAGTCCAGCGGACAATCCCGCCGTTAGTGGGCAAGTCCGCGGGACTTTTGAAATGAACGGACTTGCCGCTCATCGGCAAGTCCGTTCATTTAGCACGTGACTTCAGGTTACGTAGCTAGCGTAGGCAGTTACTGCCGCCGCGCTAGCTCCGTGACCTGGCATGGATTTAAAGGGAATCCCCACGCCGAAAAAACGGCGTGAGGGTTCCCCCCAAATCCATGTCAGACCCTCATCCGAGCACGCAGCCTGGCAGGCCAGGAAAGGGGTGGGGACGAACGAGCGCCCCCCCCTCCTGAGCCGTACCAGGCCGCGTGCCCTCAACATGGGGGGTGCCCTGGGGAAAGGGGGGCCGTGCGGCCCCCCCACCCCAAAGCACCTTGTCCCCATGTTGATGAGGACAAGGGCCTCTTCCCGACAACCCTGGCCGTTGGTTGTCGGGGTCTGCGGGCGGGGGCTTATCGGAATCTGGGGAACCCCCTTTAATAAGGGGGCCCCCAGATACCGGCCCCCCACCCTATGTGAATGAGTATGGGGTACGATGTACCCCTACCCATTCACCTAAGGTGTAAAATGTAAAGTAAAAAAAAAACACCCACACTTTTGAAAAAATAGTTTATTGCACTGCTCCGGAGGTCTTCTTCCGTCTTGGGGGTCTTCTCGCCGGACTCCCCCGCCATTTACCAAGCTCTTTTACCGAGCGAGGGGAGTCCGGCTACCTTCTTCGTCGTCGCCGCCGTCTGGGGGTCTCGATCCGCCTTCGGGGGTCTTCTTCCGTCTTGGGGGTCTTCTCGCCGGACTCCTCCCCTCTCTTCTGCTCTTTTACCTAGCTCTTTCACGAGGGGAGGTGTCCGGCTACCTTCTTCGTCGTCGCCGCCGTCGTCTGGGGGTCTCGATCCGCCTTCGGGGGTCTTCCGGGGGTCTCTTCTGTTCTTGCGGCGGTCGTCGTCTTCCGCGCCGCCGGCGCCTTCTTCTTCTTCTTGTCCTCCTTCTTGTCCTTCTTGTTCTTCTTCTTCTTCCGATGTTGACCCGACGCTCTCTCTGCCCGGAATGCCTGTGCCGCTCTGAGCTCGGACTTATATAGGGACATGGGCGACAGGGTCACATGCACATGTCACATGGTGACCCCGCCCCCTTGTGTTGTCACAGTCCCGGAGGATGCTGGGACTGTGACATCGCAAGGGGGCGGGGTCACCATGTGACATGAACATGTGACCCTGTCGCCCATGTCCCTATATAAGTCCGAGCTCAGAGCGGCACAGGCATTCCGGGCAGAGAGAGCGTCGGGTCAACATCGGAAGAAGAAGAAGAACAAGAAGGACAAGAAGGAGGACAAGAAGAAGAAGAAGGCGCCGGCGGCGCGGAAGACGACGACCGCCGCAAGAACAGAAGAGACCCCCGGAAGACCCCCGAAGGCGGATCGAGACCCCCAGACGACGGCGGCGACGACGAAGAAGGTAGCCGGACACCTCCCCTCGTGAAAGAGCTAGGTAAAAGAGCAGAAGAGAGGGGAGGAGTCCGGCGAGAAGACCCCCAAGACGGAAGAAGACCCCCGAAGGCGGATCGAGACCCCCAGACGGCGGCGACGACGAAGAAGGTAGCCGGACTCCCCTCGCTCGGTAAAAGAGCTTGGTAAATGGCGGGGGAGTCCGGCGAGAAGACCCCCAAGACGGAAGAAGACCCCCGGAGCAGTGCAATAAACTATTTTTTCAAAAGTGTGGGTGTTTTTTTTTTTTACTTTACATTTTACACCTTAGGTGAATGGGTAGGGGTACATCGTACCCCATACTCATTCACATAGGGTGGGGGGCCGGTATCTGGGGGCCCCCTTATTAAAGGGGGTTCCCCAGATTCCGATAAGCCCCCGCCCGCAGACCCCGACAACCAACGGCCAGGGTTGTCGGGAAGAGGCCCTTGTCCTCATCAACATGGGGACAGGGTGCTTTGGGGTGGGGGGGCCGCACGGCCCCCCTTTCCCCAGGGCACCCCCCATGTTGAGGGCACGCGGCCTGGTACGGCTCAGGAGGGGGGGGGGGGGCGCTCGTTCGTCCCCACCCCTTTCCTGGCCTGCCAGGCTGCGTGCTCGGATGAGGGTCCGACATGGATTTGGGGGGAACCCCCACGCCGTTTTTTCGGCGTGGGGATTCCCTTTAAATCCATGCCAGCTTGCGGAGCTAGCGCGGCGGCATTTACTGCCTACGCTAGCTACGTAACCTGAAGTTACGTTCGAAATGAACGGACTGCTCCGTGTGTGGGCAAGTCCGTTCATTTTCAAAAGTCCCGCGGACTTTTGGCCGGCGGATTATCCGCTGGAGAAGTCCGTGCGTGTGTGGGCAAGTCCACACCCTCGGAAAGTCCAGCGGACCTAGCCGGAAAGTCCAGCGGATTGTCCGCTGGACTTAGGTCCGCCGGCAAAAGTCCGTACGTGTGTACGAGGCATAAGCCTTACCTTGGTATTAATGTCTGATGCATAATGAACAGGCAGCTGCTTCTACAGAAGCCCATATTTGTCTTTTAGAGCTACATATGTCCACTCAAGGAGTCCAATGATCTAATTGCAATCATTTAAAAGCTTGTTTGCCATGGTACACTATATAGCCAGTGTGCTGGTTAATTTACGAGGATGCACAACGGACAGTAATACTTTGTCTACAGGATTGCCTCCCTCGTCCCCGATGGCATGGGTTCGAATCACACTGCTGCCACCAAAATTTGTCATGGAGCTAGAATCCTTGCGTTAATCACCTTTACACCACCCCAGACACAAGCACTATGATAGCTTGCTGACCACCATATACACGCGCACATCCTGGTCTGGCAGATCTGATAGCACTGACGCTTAATCTGCATTCAATCCGCAAACACATAGTGCAATTACATTCAGATTAACAAAGAGCTTAGACCGAGCATGCAGACACTGGAAACACAATGCACCAACCTCTCTAGGAATATAAGTCTTTTCTTATTTATGTTAAAATTTTAGATCTCAACCTGTGTAAAAATAAGTACAAAAATGAAAATTACAAAACCACGGAAAACAAAGACAAAATTCATAGAAAGTTTCAGCAATACCCCATGAAATAAAATGGGAGAAAATACAGAAATACAATTTTACCATTTTGGGCAGCATGGTTCATCCTACTGGTGGGAGCATGTCAATATTTTCAGCAGTCCATCTTGTTTAGATCATGGCTCCGTCTGAATCACCCAGTCCATTTCTTGTGCTCCTCAGTTTATTGAGATATGAATGTGGACTGGGCCCTAACCCTTGGCCAGTCACCGCTGGGGCCTTCCTCGGTGGTCATGGGTTATATGGTTTTATCATTTCATACAAGGTCACTCCAGTGCTCATACACCAAAACCAAAATCAGCCTCTTAAAAAAAAAAGGACAGCCACCAGAAGGACCACCATAATAGGACCTCACATCTCCCCAGTATAATCAGGGATTATCCATGGAAGAGTGCAGACTCATAGCACAATTCAGTCCAACAATGTTTATTACTTAAAAAGAAACCGATGGGTACTCACATAAGGATGAAAATATGCAGTGTGTAACCATAGAGTGAATTTGACAAGAGGTGATGCCTATGAAACCTAACAAGCTGAATTACATTTTCTCCGGCTGTGAAGCAGCTTTATGGCCTTGGCATATGTAGCAACCCCTCTGGCTTGTTATGACCAGTCAGGAGGGGTGGGTTAACCATGGCTCAACTGTCTGTTTTTACCACCCCTTGATGCTTATTTGTTTCCCTCTAAAATAAGTACATTTGGGGACTTTTGTCTTGTTCAGAGTACAGCAGGCATTTCATGAAATTAGTAAAAACAAAAACATAAAAGAAAAGCTTTTAGAAGTTAAAGGGGTTGTGAACCTTTGTGTTTTTTTTTCACCTTAATGCATCCTATGCATTAAAGTGGAGTTCCACCCCAAAAAAAATAATGAATTAACCACTTCAGTCCCGAAAGCATTTACCCCCTTCCTGACCAGAGCACTTTTTGCGATTCGGCACTGTGTCGCTTTAACTGACAATTGCACGGCCGTGGGACGTGGCTCCCAAACAAAATTGACGTCCTTTTTTTCCCACAAATAGAGCTTTCTTTTGGTGGTATTTGATCACCTCTGCGGTTTTTATTTTTTGCTCTATAAACAAAAAAAGAGCGAAAATTTTGAAAAAAAACACATTATTTTTTACTTTTTGCTATGATAAATATCACCCAAAAATATATAAAAAAAAATTTCCCCCAGTTTAGGCCGATACGTATTCTTCTACATATTTTTGGTAAAAAAAATAGCAATAAGCGATTATTGATTGGTTTGCACAAAAGTTATAGCGTCTACAAAATAGGGGATAGTTTTATGGCATTTTTATTAATATTTTTTTTTTTTTACTAGTAATGCCGGCGATCAGCGATTTTTATCATGACTGCGACATTATAGCGGACACGTCGGACAATTTTGACAAATTTTTGGGACCATTGGCATTTATACAGCAATCAGTGCTATAAAATGTCACTGATTACTGTAAAAATGTCACTGGCAGTGAAGGGGTTAACCACTAGGGGGCGAGGGAGGGGTTAAGTGTGTCCTGGGGGAGTGTTTCTAACTGTCTGGGGGCGTGGCTGTGTGTGACACAACACTTATCGCTGCTCCTGATGACAGGGTGCTATGATCAGCGCCCTGTCACTAGGCAGAAAGGGGAGATGCTGTTTACATCAGCATCTCCCCGTTCTTCAGCTCCGTGACATGATCGCAGGTATCCCCGCGGCAATCGAGTCCGCGGGCACAGTCACGGAGCTTGCGGCAGGCGTGCCATTTTTTACTCACCTCTAAATGCCTGTTGCTAGGGGGTCCCTCGTAGTCTGCCTCCTTCAGCGCCAGGGCTCCTGACGTCATTTCTCTCGGCGCAGGAAGGGAGATCACCTCTCCCCCTCCCTCTAGGCCAGTGATGGTGAACCTTGGCACCCCAGATGTTTTGGAACTACATTTCTCGTGATGCTCATGCACTCTGCAGTGTAGATGAGCATCATGGGAAATGTAGTTTCAAAACATCTGGGGTGCCAAGGTTCGCCATCACTGCTCTAGGCGATCATCTGGGACACGTGACAGGTCACAGATGATTGCGCGGCCAGTCACGGCGCATGGCACGGCTCTCGCATGCGCAGTGGGTGCCCGGCTGTAAAGCTACAGCCGGGCGCCCACAGTTAAAATGCCGGCACCGCCAAGCGGAGGGGGAGACGAGCGGGGCTTCGATCCACCCGCATCGCTGGACCCTGGGACAGGTAAGTGTCCGATTATTAAAAGTCAGCAGCTGCAGTATTTGTAGCTGCTGACTTTTAATTTTTTTTTATAATGGAAACTCCACTTTAAGGCGAAAAAAACACCTGGCAGTGACCGGCCCCCGTTTTACTTACCTGAGCCCTAGAACTTGACCCGCCAGGGACGCGCTGTCTCTCTGCCTGGGGGTTCTCTGCAATGTTAATTTAGTCAACTAAAAAGACTAAAACATTTTAGTCGACCAAATGAATACTATTTTAATCAACTAAAATACGACTAAAACTAAAACAACTGAGATGACTAAAATACGACTGAAACTAAAATAGCATTTTAGTTAAAAGACTAAGATGGAACTAAAACTAAAATGCCATTTTAGTCAAACGACCAGTGTTGGTCATCTTACTTTAAAAAAGTAATTAGTTAAGTTACAAATTACTTCTCCCAAAAAGTAATTGCGTTAGTAACTCAGTTACTACATTGGAAAAGTAATTAGTTACGCAGCAAAGTAACTGACTTTTTTTAAAAAATATTCTATACATGTAAGTAAGGGGCGGGTCTAGTATTACTGTAACCAAGGGGCGCATTTATTATTATTGTTATATATCGTGTAACCAAGGGGCTGCTCTATTATTACTCTAACCAAGGGGCAGATCTGTTATAGCGTGTAAGCAAGTGGCGGGTCTATTATTATTATATTGTGTAAGGGGCGGATGGCTACAGAAGAGGGCGAATATTAAATTAATGGGCAGAGCTCGATATATAACAATAATAATAAATGCGCCTCTTGGTTACAGTAATACTAGACCCGCCCCTTACTTACACGATAGACGCCCCTTGCAGAGTAGCACAAGCTTTAGGAGCGTGCGGCATAGCCTCATACAATTACATGTTAACTGCACCTGCGCGGTGTAGAGTTCACTCAGAGCTGTTTAGGTTTGGCAATTTTCGGAAGCTCCGTAGTCCTTCGTACTGCGCAAGCCCTGCGCCTGCACAGTACAGGGGGTCCTTATCCGGCCGGAGAACTTTTTCGTCAGGACACCGGAATTACACTACTGCCATCTAGTGGCGGTAGATGTAATTGGGGTAACTAAGCCAAAGTAATGGGAACTGAGTTACTATGAGGGGAAAAGTAATCAGTTAGATTACTCGTTACCCTCTAAAGTAACTGCGTTAGGTAACTCAGTTTATTTTAACTCAGTTACTTACATCACTGCAAACGACTAAAGCCCCATACACACGCTCGGACAATCCGCGGACCAGGTCAGTCGGACTTTGTCCGACGTACTTTGTCCGATGTTGGCGTTGCGTACACACGGTCGGACAAAGTTGTCGGAATATCCGGTCCGGAAGAACGTCGTGACGTAAGTCGTCGTCCACGAGATTACAAAAGGGAAGTTCAGCACCACGTCAGGCACCCGTTGGGCTCCTTCTGCTGATCCCGTGTTTATCGAGAGTTAGTGGAAGTTTGGTGACTTAAGATTCGCGCTTCTCAGTTTTCTGACTCAGATCGTTACTGCTCTTCAGTTTGTGCTTGTCGTGCGTATCTGTTTATTAGTGCGTGTAGTCAGTTCGCATTTGTTGGTCATTGCGGCCTATATCTTGATATAGGACGCTTTGATTTGCACTGCTTATTGTCTGCTCGTTGCTGCTATTCACTTCGTTCTTTCAGGCCTTGCTGTTTATCGGTGCTTTCTGTTTGTCCGTTCTGACCAGCCGACCTTTTGTGACCTTCTGAGCGATGTTTCCCGTGCGTACTCGTCGCCGAGTTCGTGCTGTACGCGGAATTGGTGTCGGGCTTTTAGCTTTGACCCAAGACCCGTCCATGAACAGAGTGACGAGGAGTATGTGGACCAAGAATTGGTTGCTTCAGCGTGACCAGTTCTCGCACATGCCTTTGCTTCGTGAGATCCGGGAGAATAATCCTGATGATTTCAGGAACTTTCTCAGGATGACGGACCCCGATTTTCACCGTCTTTTGGCTTTGCTGACCCCCTTTATCAGCCGGCAGGATACCTGCATGAGACAAGCCATTACTCCGGAGCAGAGGCTTGTTGCCACGTTGAGGTACTTGGCGACAGGGAGAAGTCTTCAGGATTTGAAGTTCTCTTCAGGTATCTCTCCCCAGGCCCTGGGAATCATTATTCCAGAGACCTGTTCTGCCATCATTCAGGTCCTGCAGGAGGACTATATTAAGGTAACATTTCTACTTTACTATTCCCTTCTATGTATGCTCTGTTTGCTAATGACTTGTCTTTTTGACCTCCTTCCCTAATTACCATGATTGCAATATGTTCTAATATGCTGTGCCCCTTTTCTCCTTCATGCATTTTTCCCTTCACTTACCTCACCAGCATGCTCTTCTGCCCCAATAGACACCTATGGCCTAGTCACTTAAGCAATGTCTTTTGTCTGCTGCATAGTATTGTTTGCCCCAAAACACCCCCTAAAATATGCACAAATGTTTGCTGTGTGGTTTACTTCATGTAGAGCCCCCTTTTTTTGTTCTTTTGGTGGGGGGGGGGGGGGCAAACTCATTAGGAACCCCCTCCCCAACTGCTCTGTCAGATGGTACCAATCCTTTATCTGCTGGCTTTCCCAAGGTCCATACACACTATATACCTACCTCTTTATAGTGCGCATCTTTAGGGATGAATTCAGCAAAGCTTGTAGTGCAAGGGACTGCCTCCATACATTCCATTTCCTATTTTTTTGTCTTCTTTCCCTCCTATTAGCTTGCTTGGTAATTTAATAATGTCACACTGTGCCTGCCTTTTTTGGGGGGGGGGGGGTTGAAATGTTATTTGATCTTTCCTGTGGCCTGCCAATAGTGTTAAGTACAGAGGGTCTGGCCAAACTAGCCCACATTATTGAGCCATTTGCCAATCAATGAAGTGCAGAGGGTTAGCTGTCCACCACCCCCCCCCCCAAAACCCCTAGTTATTGCCAATGGCCCATCAGAAGTGGGGGGATTGATGGGGGGGTGAGTAATCTGTGAAGGGGAGCCTCTACTTTTCTGTGCAAATACTTTCCAGCCTCCAATTTTAGACAATGCTCTTGTTCCAAGATGTTGATTGTCTAATCTGCTTGCAATGTTTAGGTGCAAAGTGACTATTTTTTTTTTCTTGTTTCACTCCACAGTTCCCTTCCACGCCACAGGAATGGCAGACTGTGGCCTCCCACTTTGCCAGCCGTTGGGACTTTCCTAACTGCGGAGGGGCAATTGATGGGAAACACGTCCGCATCGTCCCACCGCCCAACTCGGGGTCCTACTATTATAATTATAAAGGGTTTAATAGTGTAGTGATGTTGGCGGTGGTGTCGGCAACATACGAGTTTATGTATGTGGACGTGGGGATGAACGGCCGGATATCGGATGGTGGGGCCATTACGCACACGGAGTTCTACTGGCGTCTCCAAAGTGGCAGTCTGTGCTTGCCACCTCCAGAGGAGAATGCCGAAGGACTCCCCTTCGTCTTTGTCGCAGATGAAGCGTTTGCGTTGACTCCCCATGTGATGAGGCCGTTCCCGATGAGGACCCTCACCCCGGACCAGAGGGTCTTCAACTACAGGCTGTCCAGAGCCAGAAGAGTTGTGGAGAACGCTTTTGGCATCCTGGCCAGCCGCTTCCGCCTGTTCCTGACGGCATTTAACTTGGCGGAATACAAACTGAACCACATAGTTCTTGCCTGTTGCATATTGCACAACTTCCTCAAAAGACATAACAGGAACTATGTGGTGCCCGTTGGCCCAGATGTGGAGGGCCCTCCAAATGCCGAACTCACAGCCCTTCGAGTGGCACGTCCAGGCTTGCCCCCTCTAAATGCCCGTGTGGTCCGGGACCAATATATGCAGTACTTTGTGGGTAGGGGGGCCATTGCTCTGCCTGACGATGTGTGAGAGGCATTTTTTAATAAATCTGATATTTTAACCAACCTATGATTTCATGTCATTTCAGTCTTCTTTTTAGCTTATTTTACTTTGACATTTTTTCCCTTTGCCTTCGACAGTGGGAATGCACTTTCTGGGCAAAAGGAGGTAACAGTCTCTTCTTCCCAAAAAGATTATTCTCATGTTGTGTGTTTGCTACCTAATCTTTGGTCTAGAGAAGGTTTGTACTGCATAACTGACACCCAAAATACTCCTTTTCATCACCAGGTCTGACATGTGTGTATTCTCCAAAATGCTGTGCTCCGTGTTTTCGTACAAAGCACTGTGGGTGTCATTTACATAAGTCAAATCCGCTATGCTCTACAAGTGCATTGAAAAAGTTCCCCGGGAAAGAAAATTGGAGTGCAAAGTGGATTTGCCTTTAGTAAATAACACCCATTGCCCCCCATATCCTTTTCATTTTACATACATAATGCATTGTGTTTTTTAAATAAGGAAGCCACACATTTAGAAAAATAAAAGTTTACTAGGAAAACATTCCCAAGTGCGTTTACAATCTTCACGCCAAAACTGACAACATCTTGGTTATTTACAACATTGTTTACAAACATTCCGCAATTGGTAAAACCAGGCATGGAGCAAAACAGAACCTAGGAACTTGGAAAGTTCAACTTTGTAAAGTGAAGACAAGATCAGACATGACTATATGTTCAAAGTGTGTTTGATCTTGCCTTCATCACATGGGGGGGTCACCCCCGAAAAGTGGAAATTTGGAACATGCACACAATTTGGGACTGAAAATGGTCATTAGATGGTAAAACACATGCCTAGAAGCTTCAAAAGTGCCATTTTCCATCATGGGGATGAATGGACGTTTTTTGGGGGTGCAACCCCTTCACCACAACCACTTTCGTAGTTCGTAAAGTGTTTGCACCCCCAAAAAAACGTTGCCATTCATCCACCATGGTGGGAGCTAGCACATGTGGACACAATGTGTGCATGTTCCAAATTTCAGACAGTTTTTAAGTTGCAAATGTGTTCTGAAGCTGGCACAAATGTGTGTTAATTACTTGGTGCGTTTTCATATTTTTCCTAAAATATCAATGATGTTCTTCAATTTTTGTTGAACATCATTGATGTTTTGCTTTATGTAATCTAGATCTCTATTGCAGACCATTATCTCTCCGATGAGTACGTGGGCACTCTCTGTGGTAAAGTGCGATTTTTCTTCCACAACATCCACGTCACCTAAAAACCACAAACAAACAAAAATGGGGTGTTGGAAATGAGGCAGCCATACATGGATTAGCTTACCAGTAGCTGTGTTCTCCCACACTCACCTGTTGTGACAATTTCTCCAAGTTCGATGATCTCTCCTTCCTCCTCCTCCTCCTCCTCTGCTTCTGCTCTTTCCCCTTTTTTGGTAGGTGTTGGTTTGGGGGTTTCCTCAGACGGCCCAAGTTTTCGCTCCCCTATGAGAATGTCCAAAAGGAAGATTTAGCAACACAAGCTATTGAGGGCAGAAATAGGAAATGACAAACATTGCTTGAAAGTGACGGACACTATTTTAGTTTGGCCAGTTACAAATGTCAACTACATGAATGAAGTCACTTTGTAAAGGTGCTAAACTGACTAGCTTTTTGGTAGAAGTTTGTGTGATGGAGACCCCCCTCTAGTATCCACTGGAGCACATGTGTGGAAAAGCATAATAAAAAGGGGGTTTGGGTGTCCCAGCACTAGTGCTCTAGAGTCCAGATGGGTAAACAGCTACTGAGTGACCTCTCCTTTACATTGAATAAATTGGCTTTACATTCTTGATGACATTTCTAGTGAGAACAAACTTCCTTTCCCCAAAAAAACACCAAACATCGTATTATAAGTGGCCGAACGATCGAGGTTGCGTACGATCGAATGCACACACACACGACCATGACAGTGGCAGAAAGATCGAGGCTGAGTACGATCGAATGCACAGACGAACCTGAAAGTGGCCATTTTGGAATGTACAACTTGGTAAAAATCAAAACACAATGGAGCAGTATGCAAGCAAGAAATCAAACACAAAACACAACTACTTACTTTTTTGAAGAATTCTCTTGATCTTTCTGTACTGATCGGCCTCCCTCAGTTTCAGGTCTGACCAGCGTTTCCTGAGTTGCTCCTTGGATCGTTGTACCCCAAAATTATTGTACAGCCTTCTCACAACTTTAGACATGATCTTGGCCTTGCGGACATTGGGGTTGAGGTAAGGCCCATACTTCCCATCATAGTCGCTCCTCTTTAATATGTCCACCATCTCCAACATTTCTCCAAATGACATATTGGAGGCCTTGAATTTCAGGTTCCGGGATCGGGACGTTTCTGCCTCCGGACTTTCCTCGTCCTCCTCCTCGTTGGTGGGATATTTGTGGCGCACCTGCTGTGTCCCCGCCATGTGCTCTCCCCACTACGCCGTAAAGAGAAGGGGTGGGGAATAGACGAGAAAGATCGTCAGGGGCGGGCGGAGTTTGAAGCATGCGCAGTGTATATAAAACGTCACACGCCTGTGTCGTAGCCACGATCTGGGAGACGAGGGGAGAGAAAACTCACACGAGACGATCGCTACAAACGAAGGTACAATTTAACGTTGGTACATAACTAGCCTAGACTGATTTGAACTTGAGGCTTCTTTATGGAGAAGATTAGGAGAGTTTAGCCTGACATAATTTATAGGGTTTGGTGTGTTGTTGTGTCTTGCAGAGATTGATATGAAGGGATTCAACGACATGAGTTTTCTCCCCCTCTTCATTGCCAAATACAGGGATTTTCCCATATTGTGGCAGGGTATACACCCACATTACACCAACAAACCAAAGAGGCACGCAGCCCTGGAGGAACTTGTGGAATTTGTCAAGCCAAGGTTCCCCACGGCAACTGTTGATGATATTAGAAAGAAAATTGGCAGCCTGAGGAGTGCGTATATCAGGGAGAGGAAGAAGGTCGTGAAGTCTGAGGAAACTGCAACTTCAGCAGATGAGGTCTATGTCCCCAAGCTCTGGTACTATCAGAGTCTCCATTTTCTGAAGGACCAGGCTGATGTCACGGAGCCAACCTCAACTCCTCCTTCCACGCTTCCTTGCGCACAGCCCACCCCTGATGAGGCTTCCGAGGAGCAACCTGGGCCTTCCAGTATGGAAGAGGTGGAGGAGCCCAGCTTGTTCCAGGTATAGTAGTTTTGTTACCATTTATGGGAATAATGAATGATGTTCACTTAATTCAGGATCGCCAATTGCTTAGTTCCTAACGTGTTTGACATATCAACAGACAGTGGTGTGGGAGACATTTGGGGCCAGAATCTAAACTGCAGGGCTGAGAATTGTATGGTTTTCTATTTGTAAACATTTTGCACCAGTCACTAGATGAGAATTGTGTGTGTTTGATGAACAAATAACTGAAACTATGTCCCTTTTTCCTACACAGGAAGACCTCAGCCAGGAGGTGGCTGTGGAAGGTGGCAGTCAGGAGGAGGCAGGGGTTAGTGGCAGCCACCAGCTGGGTAGTGGCAGCCAAGAGGGGGCTAGGCCTCGGAGCCTGACTGACACCCAAACCCCTCCCCTCCGCCCTCCGTACAAAAGGGCGAGAAGGGGGGGGGTTATGCGGCACAGTCAGCGCTCCGGATGATCAGAGAGGCTTCAGACTCCCTACATGCCACACCCGCCGACGAGGAGACCTTTGGCTCGGTGGTTGTCACAAAAATGATGGGTATGGAGGTGGGGCAACGCAACATGTGTGAGGGGGCTCATCCTCCATGTCCTAAATAAGGGTAGGGCTGGGGAGATGACCCCAGGCACACATGTTTGCCATAGTTACCATGCTCCGCCTCCTCCTCCTCCTCCTCCTCCTTCTGCCACCCCACCAGCACGACAGCCACAGCGTGGAAGGAAGCGTGGAAGGAAGACCTGAGAGTGACGACCTGCAATCAGTCTGGTGTGAGAGAAGATGGAGCCTCTTGTAGTACCAGAGCCTGGGGACCTAGATGGCATCTGCTGCAGTTCCGGATACTTTGGACTTCACGACCAGATTGCACTCCCCTTAATATACGTACTCCTCAGGCCCCAATTTTCTACGCTTGGACAATGATGGTTGCCGTGGGGGGCCAAGACTTTGCAAATTCCCCAAGTTTCACCATGGCTGCGTTCCTCTTTGGTTTGTTGGTGTGACCTAAATAAAGGTTTTTTTGATTTGAAATAATCATTGACTATTGTGTTTTACTTTGCTACAATGACAGTTTTTCTTTGAGTAGGCTGGTACATTTCACTAATCCTAAAGTAGAATTAACAAGGGGCAACAACAACAAACAACCTCCTAGTAAATTTAAGCAAGAAATACAAATGTAAATAATGTGTTTTTGGTAATTTGAGACACACAACCCCCCTCCAAAAAAAAAAAAAAAAAAAAACATTCAAATATGTATTCCCCAAAAAAAAAAAAAAAAAGACAAATCATGGTAAAAAAATAACAAAGATTCTTTTCCGTTCAGAGTAAAAATAAACATGTAGTGTATAAATGGTGCAAAGTAATAAAGAAGTAAGTTTGTGAGAAGTGCGGGTGAATAGGAGCAGCTAAAACATGTCATTCTTGTTGCATTGTAAAGAAAAAGAGAATGCGCTGCATTAAAGACATTTTAACATTGCAGCGTGACGAATGTGCTGTGTCGATTAGGAAAGGTAGTTTTACCTGACCGAGCGCTTCCGTCACAGAATTTCTTCTGAGCATGCGTAGCACTTTGTCCGTCGGACAAGCGTACACACGATCGGATTTGGTGTGATCGGACCGGGTTGACGGGAAATCTTTCCAGCAGGAGATAAGACTTTGTCCGACGGACAAACCGACGAACACTGTCCGATGGTGCATACACACGGTCTGATTTTTCAACAACCTTGTCCGATCGGACCAAATTGATGAAAAAGTCCGACCGTGTGTATGGGGCTTAAGAGTAATTTAAATTTGACTTCAAAATTAACACTGGTCTGTAGTGCATGTTCATACCTCAATACGATATTATATTTTTCACTCCAGCAGTATATAATAAGCCTGGAAATTGTAGAGAAATATTAACTAATTACAATTGAATTGCACCCATTCGATTTTAGATGACTAAAATATGTTTTAGTCGACTAAAATGTACTGGAGATTTAGACGACTAAATACGACTAAAACTAAAACAATTGCAGAAGACTATATATCTAAAAGTGGGGGTGGTGCTGCGCTGTTCCCCAGGGAGGTGGCCAAATCTACCACAAGGTGGCAGTAATGGGATAAAGACGTAAACCCTTTAAGTGTAGCAATCGTATGAGACAATAATAGTTGATGATGCGACTATTAAGTCGAAGTAATGCGAGTTGAGATAGATAATTCCCTTACTATACAAGATAAGGGGTATGGTGTGACCAATACAGGTTAATAAAAATTGCTATTGGTGAACCCAGGTAAAAATATATATAATAGAATTGTAAATAGTACTGAGGTGCGAGAGTGTAAATTGAACTAATAGCACCTAAATAAAACTACTAATAAAACACCATAAGCAGGTAATAAAAAAAATCAGATATACATATAAAATCATATAAGTGAACATATGGTAAAAATGTGTCTATAGATAAACAATTCCAAAGTGCATAGTAGATGGTGAACAAAATATAAAATCCTTAAAGTGCTAGTGCAAGTGTGCACAGGCTAAAAAATGCGACTGAGTGATTGAGTGACGGGTAAAACGATAAATATAATCGCATTGGAGATATGTGATGAGTAGAGGTATGTGCAGAGAAGTTGTACTGGAGTGAACAGTAGAACAATAAATATAAAGTGCAAAGTATGCGAGCATACAAAATAATGTATAAGCTGGATGAGACTAGTCAGCGTGACTATAGATGAAAAAATCCCTGGCAAAATATAAAGCTACCAGTGAACAAAGTGGAATAAAGTTTGAAATATAAAATATAACGAAATGCTAGGTGCAGATGCAAAGTGCACACACAGATATCCTATAGGTAAAAATCGCATAATGCAGGATGCGTAAAAAATAGTCATATGCGACTAAAATCGCATAGTCATATGCGACTAAAATCGCATAGTGCAGGATGCGTATAAAATAGTCATCTGCGACTATGTTGCATGCATATAAGTCTGTGATAAATAAGTCAATCCTCAATAGTTTGTAAGTATATAATAATTTCTTGTGGTAAGAAGGTGAGGGTAGTGATGTGATTCTTGGGTCATAGGTGATGTCCGTGCAGTGGCTCGTTTCAAGCAGTGGGGGGTCACTCCTCTTCGTGTGGGGTACACCAAAGTGAGCAATGGACCCTTACCTTGCGGCAAAGGGTTAACCGCATATAAATGATGTAAAGGGGTCTGCTTTCTTCTCCTTCCCTCACGGTGGTCTGCCTGGGTAGGTGCGTATTCCTTTTCCCTGGTTCCAGGTATATCTAGCCTTTGTAGCTCACGGCAGATGCTGGAGTGATAGGTAAGAAATGAGGGGGGGACCGTATAGTGTAGTATGTTTAAAATTTATTTGCTCAATAAAAACAGTTTAATATAGTACCTAGTACTCACAATAGAACTCACAGAATAAAAATAAATATTTTCTCTTATCTTAGACGAGCGCCGAGCTCGTTCCATTTGCTTCCTTGTTTGTATTGAATGCCTCTCCTGTCCCTACGCGTGGCGTCATGTGACTTCATCAGGGGATACTAGGGGGGCATTCTGCTGTTGTTTAAATAGTCTCTATGCATGTAGCTAATTGGCAGCCATTTTCCTGTAGTTTGCATATAAAATTGCATTGGCGGCCATTTTCCCGACTATCGCGGGCGCGGCCATTTTGTTGGTTATTTAGTAACTTGTGGTCAAGTGAGATGTCCCCGCCATGGGCGCGGCCATTTTGTTGGTTATATATACTGTGTGATTGCCGTCCATCGTGAGTAACGGTGGTCGGACGAAAATCTCACTATCTATGGGAGCCAGAGGGAAATTACTGCAGCAAGTTAATTTACATGATGTAATATAATGTTGTATACATATTACTAGCCACATTCGGAAAGACATAATGAGGCTTTCATACAAACATTAGTATATTGTAAATACACAAATAAAAAAAAAAAAAAAAAATAAAAATAAAAATAGGTATGAAGTTAAAAATCATTTTGGCCATATTAAAAGAGCCGGGAATATACTTAAATACATCTCCATAAAAATGTGTAAAATAAAGATGTAGTTAAAATTAGGTATAAATAATATATATAAAAATATATATATATATATATATATCATACATACACACACATATATATACATATATATATATATACACATACATACACATATAATAGGCCATATTACAATCAAATATCATGCTAAGACCCAGAGGAAATATATAAATATATAAAAAAATATACCATACTTATCATATAGAGTATATATAAAATATACACTAGATATTATAAAAAAATATATATAAATATAGAAAGCCAGGAAAAAGGGGAGCAGCGGGAATATATAAAAGGGTGGATGGTGCGATGAAACCAGGATAGGTGGTGGAATATAAAACCATACAAATTACTTGAAATGGTTATATAAAAGATGAATATTTAAAAATCACTTAAAAAACAATTAAGATCAAACTCTATGTTCATACCCCTAGGCGAGAAGGTGTCTAATGTAAAGATCCATTTGGACTCAATTTGACTAAGGGTTCTGACTTTGTGCCCTCCTCGCCAGTGTTTAACGTAAGGTTCTATGCCCCAAAATTTTAAATTAGTGGGGTCTTTGTTGTGATGTAGTAGAAAGTGTTTCGACACACTATGTTTGTCATAGCCCTTTACAATGTTTTGGACATGTTCTTTGATGCGTATTCTCAGTAAGCGTTTAGTGCGGCCCACATATTGTAGGCCGCAACTACATTCCAGGGCGTACACCGCGCCTTCTGTATTACAACAGGTGAAGTCCTTTATTTCATATGTGTCTCCTGTACTCGTGGATGTAAATTCAAATTTCTTTTTGTTAGGGCGCTTGGTTCTGGTACACGCATAGCATCTTTTACACGGAAAGAAACCCTTTCCGGTAAAAAAGGAGAATGGTTTCTTAGGAGGGTCCAGTATACTTTTAACTACTTTGTCTCTGATAGTAGGTGCTCTTTTATAAATAAATTTTGGGTAGCTCGGTAGAGTTATCTGCAATTGCTTGTCCGCTAAAAGTATATGCCAGTGTTTTTTTACAATATTTTCAATCTTTCTATGCTGTATATTGTAGTTTAAAATTATCGGGACTTTTATTGGTACGGTCGCTTTTTTATTTTTATCTTGAATTAGTCTGCTCCTGTCCATTTCTTTCACTTCTTCTATGTTATTTTTGATAAACAGACCATCATATCCTTTATTGGTAAACCTTGACCCCATGGTTTCTGCTTGTTCTAGGAAATTTTCGGTGTTGGTACAATTTCTTCTAAGTCGCATAAATTGTCCCTTCGGCACATTAAACAGCCAGTTTTTATGGTGACAACTTGTGATGGGAAGGTAGCTGTTCCGGTCTATGTTTTTGAAATGTGTTTGTGATCTCACTATGGCGTCTTCTTGTATAATCTCCAGATCTAGAAACGTCACTGTCTTATCACTGATCTCCCAGGATAGTTTGATGTTTCTGTCGTTCATGTTGAGTTTCTCCAAGAAATTGTTCAGGTGTACAGGGTCTCCTTTCCAAAGAATGAACACGTCATCAATATATCGCCTGTATGTTACTAGCTCATCTGGTTTATCATTAAAAACATAATTTTCTTCCCATTGTGCCATAAAAAGTCCTGCTACACTTGGAGCAAATTTTGCTCCCATCGCGACTCCTGTGCTTTGATGGTAGTACTTCTTATTATACCAGAAATAGTTATTCTTCAAGCAAAAATCCAAACATTTTATGATAAATTTCCTTTGCATGCACGGTAATTTAGTATATGTTCTTAATCCCCATTTCGTAGCTTCACATGCTTGGTAATGTAGTATGATAGTATACAAGGATGATACGTCAGCGGTGGCTAGAATCCATGGTCCTCCGTCTTTGGGAATGTCTTCTAAGATCTGCAGCATCTGTTTTGTATCTCTAAGGTATGCTTTGGTCTGTTGGACTACTGGTTGCAGAAAAAAATCTATATACTGTCCTACTCTGGCTGTTAGAGAATCGATCCCATTAACTATCGGTCTGAAAGGTGGGTTGTTTTTGTCCTTATGTACTTTTGGTAATGCATAGATGATTGGGGTGCGACATGAGTCTGGTATTAAAAATCTGGCTTCTTTCTTATTGAGTATGTCCTTCTTTATTCCAAGGTGTACAATTTGTTCCAGCGCATTTCTGCATCTAAAAATTGGATTTCCAAGTAATATATTATATGTGTTTTCATCTTCAAGCATGGTCTTCATACCATTGTGATATTGTTCTTTTGAAAGGACAACAATTGCTCCTCCTTTGTCTGCCGGGCGTATAACCAGATCCTTTCTTTTAGTGAGTTTGCTGATTCCATTTTTAATAAACTTCGGCTCCTCTCTCCTTTTTATTTTGAGATCTTTGATCTCTTCTAAAATCACTTTTTTAAAAACTTCAATATATTTATTGTCCTTTACCGGGGGGTTAAAAACAGATTTATTTCTAAGATTACTGTGTAAAATTCCACCATCCTTGTGATCCTGGAGTTTATGTCTAAAAGGGTTGCTCGCGACGTATTTCTGGATATTCAATTTCCTAATGAATTTCTGGATACCCACATACGTTTCAAATTTATCAAGATTTTTTGTTGGGGCATATTTGAGGCCTTTGTCAAGGGTTCCTACTTCTTCTGGTGTCAGTGTTTGTCCACTGAGGTTGAGTATGCCTTCCCCCTTTATTCCCTTTTTCTTTTTCTTTTGTTCTCTCTTTCCTGCATAGGAAAAATAAGAAAATAGATGAAAATATTGCAGAAATCAAAGAAGAGCTGGAAATACATAAAGAAGCAGCTGAGTTTAAAACACTCACTACCCAACTGAATAAGGATTTAACACGCAAGGATAGGGAAGTACAGCAAAGGAAAAGTAAAAAATACATCAGAGATATGAACGATTTCCAAAACGATCAAGTATTCAAATGGCAAGGACAATTGGGGAAGATAGATACAATTTCAACATATTCAACACCAGAAAAAACAGTTAGAGTTAACCCACAATACACCAATGGACAAACAGGACAAAATTACCAAAATAAAGTACACCATGACCCAAGGGAAAGAAATGGCGCCATGACTCCAAGATATGACAATCAAGTAGATAGACACGGCAACTACTACCAACAAACACCCCACCGTGTAGATAGGAGGCCCCAATATAATGATCGGACACCACAAAACGGCTGGAAAAAACCTTATTATGGGAAGAACAATAAGAAACAACATAATGGGAACAACTGGCATAAGCCATCTTACGACCAGAGGGAATATAGAGGACCACCTCATGACCAAAGAGATCAAAGGAAACCAATATATGAAAACCGAGATAACAGAGGACCACCATATGAACATTATGGTCCACGTGCAAGAAGTCCAGCACAAAACAATGGATATGGCGAAAGGAAAGGACCCCAACAAAGGAATTATTACCAACAAGAACGCAGTCCAATCCCAACCCACAACTACTATGCACCTTTGAGAAACCGGGAAGATGATGATAGAGATGATAGACAATATCCGACCCATTATGGAGGACAGGAACAGAGCCGGTCTTTTTTAGACAGGGACAGGGAGCACCATCCCCCGAGAAACCAAGAAGAACCAAGGGGTCCAAGAAGAAGCCAAGAAAGAAGAGAGGACAACGGGCAGGAAAGAGAGAACAAAAGAAAAAGGGAATAAAGGGGGAAGGCATACTCAACCTCAGTGGACAAACACTGACACCAGAAGAAGTAGGAACCCTTGACAAAGGCCTCAAATATGCCCCAACAAAAAATCTTGATAAATTTGAAACGTATGTGGGTATCCAGAAATTCATTAGGAAATTGAATATCCAGAAATACGTCGCGAGCAACCCTTTTAGACATAAACTCCAGGATCACAAGGATGGTGGAATTTTCAACCTTTTGCCACATTTCAGGCTTCAAACATAAAGATATAACATTTTTATTTTTTGTGAAGAATCACCAACAAGTGGGACACAATTGTGAAGTGGAACGAAATTTTAACACATTGTGGCCAAAAAGTTCGATTTTGGTTTCATCGGACCAGAGCACCTTCTTCCACATGTTTGGTGTGTCTCCCAGGTGGCTTGTGGAAAACTTTAGACAAGACTTTTTATGTTTTTAACCCCCCGGTAAAGGACAATAAATATATTGAAGTTTTTAAAAAAGTGATTTTAGAAGAGATCAAAGATCTCAAAATAAAAAGGAGAGAGGAGCCGAAGTTTATTAAAAATGGAATCAGCAAACTCACTAAAAGAAAGGATCTGGTTATACGCCCGGCAGACAAAGGAGGAGCAATTGTTGTCCTTTCAAAAGAAAAATATCACAATGGTATGAAGACCATGCTTGAAGATGAAAACACATATAATATATTACTTGGAAATCCAATTTTTAGATGCAGAAATGCGCTGGAACAAATTGTACACCTTGGAATAAAGAAGGACATACTCAATAAGAAAGAAGCCAGATTTTTAATACCAGACTCATGTCGCACCCCAATCATCTATGCATTACCAAAAGTACATAAGGACAAAAACAACCCACCTTTCAGACCGATAGTTAATGGGATCGATTCTCTAACAGCCAGAGTAGCCAGAGTAGGACAGTATATAGATTTTTTTCTGCAACCAGTAGTCCAACAGACCAAAGCATACCTTAGAGATACAAAACAGATGCTGCAGATCTTAGAAGACATTCCCAAAGACGGAGGACCATGGATTCTAGCCACCGCTGACGTATCATCCTTGTATACTATCATACTACATTACCAAGCATGTGAAGCTACGAAATGGGGATTAAGAACATATACTAAATTACCGTGCATGCAAAGGAAATTTATCATAAAATGTTTGGATTTTTGCTTGAAGAATAACTATTTCTGGTATAATAAGAAGTACTACCATCAAAGCACAGGAGTCGCGATGGGAGCAAAATTTGCTCCAAGTGTAGCAGGACTTTTTATGGCACAATGGGAAGAAAATTATGTTTTTAATGATAAACCAGATGAGCTAGTAACATACAGGCGATATATTGATGACGTGTTCATTCTTTGGAAAGGAGACCCTGTACACCTGAACAATTTCTTGGAGAAACTCAACATGAACGACAGAAACATCAAACTATCCTGGGAGATCAGTGATAAGACAGTGACGTTTCTAGATCTGGAGATTATACAAGAAGACGCCATAGTGAGATCACAAACACATTTCAAAAACATAGACCGGAACAGCTACCTTCCCATCACAAGTTGTCACCATAAAAACTGGCTGTTTAATGTGCCGAAGGGACAATTTATGCGACTTAGAAGAAATTGTACCAACACCGAAAATTTCCTAGAACAAGCAGAAACCATGGGGTCAAGGTTTACCAATAAAGGATATGATGGTCTGTTTATCAAAAATAACATAGAAGAAGTGAAAGAAATGGACAGGAGCAGACTAATTCAAGATAAAAATAAAAAAGCGACCGTACCAATAAAAGTCCCGATAATTTTAAACTACAATATACAGCATAGAAAGATTGAAAATATTGTAAAAAAACACTGGCATATACTTTTAGCGGACAAGCAATTGCAGATAACTCTACCGAGCTACCCAAAATTTATTTATAAAAGAGCACCTACTATCAGAGACAAAGTAGTTAAAAGTATACTGGACCCTCCTAAGAAACCATTCTCCTTTTTTACCGGAAAGGGTTTCTTTCCGTGTAAAAGATGCTATGCGTGTACCAGAACCAAGCGCCCTAACAAAAAGAAATTTGAATTTACATCCACGAGTACAGGAGACACATATGAAATAAAGGACTTCACCTGTTGTAATACAGAAGGCGCGGTGTACGCCCTGGAATGTAGTTGCGGCCTACAATATGTGGGCCGCACTAAACGCTTACTGAGAATACGCATCAAAGAACATGTCCAAAACATTGTAAAGGGCTATGACAAACATAGTGTGTCGAAACACTTTCTACTACATCACAACAAAGACCCCACTAATTTAAAATTTTGGGGCATAGAACCTTACGTTAAACACTGGCGAGGAGGGCACAAAGTCAGAACCCTTAGTCAAATTGAGTCCAAATGGATCTTTACATTAGACACCTTCTCGCCTAGGGGTATGAACATAGAGTTTGATCTTAATTGTTTTTTAAGTGATTTTTAAAATATTCATCTTTTATATAACCATTTCAAGTAATTTGTATGGTTTTATATTCCACCACCTATCCTGGTTTCATCGCACCATCCACCCTTTTATATATTCCCGCTGCTCCCCTTTTTCCTGGCTTTCTATATTTATATATATTTTTTTATAATATCTAGTGTATATTTTATATATACTCTATATGATAAGTATGGTATATTTTTTTATATATTTATATATTTCCTCTGGGTCTTAGCATGATATTTGATTGTAATATGGCCTATTATATGTGTATGTATGTGTATGTATATATATATGTATATATATGTGTGTGTATGTATATATATATATATGTATATATTTTATATATATTATTTATACCTAATTTTAACTACATCTTTATTTTACACATTTTTATGGAGATGTATTTAAGTATATTCCCGGCTCTTTTAATATGGCCAAAATGATTTTTAACTTCATACCTATTTTTATTTTTTTTTTTTATTTTTTTTTTTATTTGTGTATTTACAATATACTAATGTTTGTATGAAAGCCTCATTATGTCTTTCCGAATGTGGCTAGTAATATGTATACAACATTATATTACATCATGTAAATTAACTTGCTGCAGTAATTTCCCTCTGGCTCCCATAGATAGTGAGATTTTCGTCCGACCACCGTTACTCACGACGGACGGCAATCACACAGTATATATAACCAACAAAATGGCCGCGCCCATGGCGGGGACATCTCACTTGACCACAAGTTACTAAATAACCAACAAAATGGCCGCGCCCGCGATAGTCGGGAAAATGGCCGCCAATGCAATTTTATATGCAAACTACAGGAAAATGGCTGCCAATTAGCTACATGCATAGAGACTATTTAAACAACAGCAGAATGCCCCCCTAGTATCCCCTGATGAAGTCACATGACGCCACGCGTAGGGACAGGAGAGGCATTCAATACAAACAAGGAAGCAAATGGAACGAGCTCGGCGCTCGTCTAAGATAAGAGAAAATATTTATTTTTATTCTGTGAGTTCTATTGTGAGTACTAGGTACTATATTAAACTGTTTTTATTGAGCAAATAAATTTTAAACATACTACACTATACGGTCCTCCCCTCATTTCTTACCTATCACTCCGGCATCTGCCGTGAGCTACAAAGGCTAGATATACCTGGAACCAGGGAAAAGGAATACGCACCTACCCAGGCAGACCACCGTGAGGGAAGGAGAAGAAAGCAGACCCCTTTACATCATTTATATGCGGTTAACCCTTTGCCGCAAGGTAAGGGTCCATTGCTCACTTTGGTGTACCCCACACGAAGAGGAGTGACCCCCCACTGCTTGAAACGAGCCACTGCACGGACATCACCTATGACCCAAGAATCACATCACTACCCTCACCTTCTTACCACAAGAAATTATTATATACTTACAAACTATTGAGGATTGACTTATTTATCACAGACTTATATGCATGCAACATAGTCGCAGATGACTATTTTATACGCATCCTGCACTATGCGATTTTAGTCGCATGTGACTATGCGATTTTAGTCGCATGTGACTATTTTTTACGCATCCTGCATTATGCGATTTTACCTATAGGATATCTGTGTGTGCACTTTGCGTCTGCACCTAGCATTTCGTTATATTTTATATTTCAAACTTTATTCCACTTTGTTCACTGGTAGCTTTATATTTTGCCAGGGATTTTTTCATCTATAGTCACGCTGACTAGTCTCATCCAGCTTATACATTATTTTGTATGCTCGCATACTTTGCACTTTATATTTATTGTTCTACTGTTCACTCCAGTACAACTTCTCTGCACATACCTCTACTCATCACATATCTCCAATGCGATTATATTTATCGTTTTACCCGTCACCCAATCACTCAGTCGCATTTTTTAGCCTGTGCACACTTGCACTAGCACTTTAAGGATTTTATATTTTGTTCACCATCTACTATGCACTTTGGAATTGTTTATCTATAGACACATTTTTACCATATGTTCACTTATATGATTTTATATGTATATCTGATTTTTTTTATTACCTGCTTATGGTGTTTTATTAGTAGTTTTATTTAGGTGCTATTAGTTCAATTTACACTCTCGCACCTCAGTACTATTTACAATTCTATTATATATATTTTTACCTGGGTTCACCAATAGCAATTTTTATTAACCTGTATTGGTCACACCATACCCCTTATCTTGTATAGTAAGGGAATTATCTCTCTCAACTCGCATTACTTCGACTTAATAGTCGCATCATCAACTATTATTGTCTCATACGATTGCTACACTTAAAGGGTTTACGTCTTTATCCCATTACTGCCACCTTGTGGTAGATTTGGCCACCTCCCTGGGGAACAGCGCAGCACCACCCCCACTTTTATATATCTAGTTTGGTAGGTACGGTTTGACCTACACCAGGTGCCTGCAGCAGTCCCCCCACAGTCAGTCCCCACCACCCGCCCTTACCCTCCCCCTTCCACTGTAGCGCAGGAATACCCCACTACAATTGCAGAAGACTAAAATGGGACTAAAACTAAAATGCCATTTTAGTCCTAAAATAAAAAGACTAAAACTAAATCAAAATTTGCTGCCAATATTAACACTGGTTCTCGGGTCTTGATTGGATAGATTGATAGAAGCGCAGCCATTGGCTCCGTCAATGAAATCCAATGACGCGGGCGCTGGCTAAGGACGCCGAATGCTGGACTCGGGAGCGTGCCGCAAGGTAACCTCCCCGGGAAGCGCTTCTCCTAGGGGGTTATCAGATGTGGGGAGGAGCCGCGATAGCCGCCGGGGGACAGAACCCTTACAATCACTTTAATAATTATTTTTTGAATAGCTTAAAAATAAAAATTTTAAGGCAGGGCCCTGCCTCTACAGTGCTTTACCCTCTGTCTGCCTTTGTTAGACACAACTTCCAGAGTTCTATAACAGGCTGTCCGTTTTTCATTTTTCTTTCTAACAAATAATAACTTATTCTTAGGGTAAGCTTTATTAAAGCGGAACTAAACCCATCAATTTAACAGCTGCAAAAAAACATTACATTCCCGGTATGCCAGTGGTCCGTCAGATATGGCGACCCATCAGAATTGGTAACGGAAGAGAATTGCTGGGCTCAGCCTCAGATCAGGCAATGGGATGTGGCTTAAATTCACACACCCCCACCACACAATTAGAGACCAAGCTAGGCAGTTCACTAATCGGCTGGCTCCAGACTGCGCATGCACAGTTCGGAATCACAGATTCAGGATTTTCTTTTTTTAAAGTATTGTATCGCCAGACACTCATAAGTTGTGACCAGGCCAGGTGGTATTTAACCACTTGCTGACCACACTATAGTCAAGTGAGGGCTACAGTGCAGGTCAGTTCTGGGAGACTGTCATATGACATCCTCCTGTGATCCTGTGATTTGTGACCACAGGATCCTCCGGACATTGCTGATCACAGATTGCCCCATCAAAATTGCCCCATCATACTGCCCCCATCAAAACTGCCCCCATCAAAACTGCCCCCATCAAAATTGCCCCATCATACTGCCCCCATCAAAACTGCCCCAGTAAAATTGCCCCCATCAAAACTGCCCCATCAAAATTGCCCCCATCAAAATTGCCCCATCATACTGCCCCCATCAAAATTGCCCCATCAAAACTGCCCCATCATACTGCCCCATCAAAATTGCCCCATCAAAACCGCCCATCAAAATTGCCCCAATAAAAACTGCCCCTATCAAAATTGCCCCCTTCAAAATTGCCCCATCATACTGCCCCCATCATAATTGCCCCATCATATTTGCCCCATCAAAACTACCCCCATCAAAATTGCCCCCATCATACTGCCCCATCAAAATTGCCCCATCAAAAAACGCCCCCTTTATACTGCCCCATCAAAATTGCCCTATCATACTGCCCCATCAAAATTGCCCCATCATACTGCCCCATCAAACCTGCCCCCATCAAATTGCCCCATCATACTGCCCTCATCAAAATTGCCCCATCATAATTGCCCCATCAAAATTGCCCCCATCATACTGCCCCATCAAAAGTGCCCCATCATACTGCCCCATCAAAATTGCCCCATCAAAACTGCCCCATCAAAATTGCCCCATCATACTGCCCCCATCAAAATTGCCCCATTATAATTGCCCCATCAAAACTACCCCCATAAAAATTGGCCCCATCATACAGCCCCGTCAAAAGTTGCCCCATCATACTGCCCCATCAAAATTGCCCCCATCATAGTACTCTTTTATAAATGATTGGTAAAGTCTGTCCTCTCCCCCGGGCTCTGTATGTAAGATGTTCCAGCCGCCTCCCCCACCGCCCATCACTGTGTATAAGAAGCTTTGGTAACCATGGCAACAAATGCCTGCTTACCCTTTTTAAAAATGGCGCTGGCCGCCGCCTTGCATCTCGTCATTTCCGGGTTTTGAAATAACACAATGCTACGGCCCAGCGATGCCTATTGTCTCCTGGAATTGATGACAAACATCTCCCAGGAGGCATTGCAGACCAGGAAAGGAGGAGCTCGGCCGCGGCCCAGAGGAGGAAATGAGAATTTCAATCTTCAGTCAGTTTAAAAAAAAAGATCGGCCAAATCGTTTTCAAATCGTTTTCAGCGCACACAGTGGCTCGGGATGCAGAGGACTTCATAAAGTAGGCAGAGCCTCGCTTTAAAGGGTTGAAACAAATGAACAATATAGTTTGGTAGTGATAGGGTTAAAAACTTAAGTTAAAAACTGAAAAGAATTTTTTTTTTGATTTGGCCGTTGAAGAGACTAAATTTCCCTAAAAGGGGGGTGCATACAGCAAAAAAACCTGACAGGGGTTCTAATCCCTCTCCACTCCATCCAACACTAACAATAAACAGGATTTCCTTTAGTTATACTTTAACATAGGGGGGGAGAAATGGGGAAAAAAACCCTATTGGTTTGGTAGTGAAATGGTTAAAAATGGGGAGGGGGAGGGTTAAAAAAAGAAAATAATTTGGTTTGGCGCTAAAAGAGTTTCAAAAAACAAAAACGTTAAAAAAAAATCTTTGTTTTTCAAAGAAAGGTTAAAAAAATATAAAAATAGGGTTTGGCAGTGAAATGGTTCATAAATGAAAGGAAAAACATTTGACTTGGCAGTTAAAGGGTTAAAATGGGGGGGGATATGATTTGGCGGTATAATTTAACATATGGGGGAGAAATGGGGGAAAAAATGATTTGGCGGTGAAAGGGTTAATATGTGTGGAGGGGGAGGGGAGGGTTTACTTGGTTTGGCAGTTAAAGGGTTGAAATAAATTAACAATATCGTTTTGGTAGTGAAAGGGTTAAATCTCATTGACAATAACATGTTTTTCCAGGAGCCGTATCCCTATTAGATCCGTATACTGATCCTACAGGCTGAATTCACAAAGTTCACAAATAAGGACGTGGCTCCTTTAAGAAATGTAATCAGCTTCTTTCTCTGAAAAACACCAAAGAGAAACCCAGCAAAGGAAGGGCAGCGATGGTAGGAGGTATCAGTGGCCAGCCTGCAGATACCCCAATCAAAAAGACCCCCAAAATGAAGAGGATTGTGTGCGGCTGTTTCAGAGCCGTTGTTGGATGTTTCGGTATCGGCTGTAAAGCCAATGGACATCACCGGGATACAGACACCGAGACTGGTAAGTAATATGGATAGTGATAGATACAAAAAGTACTCTGGCTAAGTCACCTACACTCATGGATCAAAGGCACATTCATCCCAAAATGATTTGTTTTCAAAGAATTTTAGAACCGGAGATATTAAAGTGGTTGTTAAGCCACAATCTGATCTTTATATAATCTCCTCTGTCAGATAAAAAGCTGCATCCTCGTGCCTGTGTGTTATTTAAAAATTAAACGGTTTCTACCTCTATTAAAGCAGAAGTAAACCCCTTCGCATTTAACAGTTTCAAAAAATATTTATATTTCTGGCATGCCATGAATGCCAACTGTCACCTTGGCTGTGCTCTTAACCAAACTGTCAAACCATCCAATGGCTGGTGTCATAATGGATCACATGTGCAGCATTATGGCAGTTGAAGATTAACCACTTCAATACCAGGCACCCCCCCCCCCCTTCCTGCCCAGGACAATTTTCTGCTTTCAGCGCTGTAGCACTTTGAATGACAATTGCGCGGTCATACAACACTGTACCCAAGCTACATCTTTATCATTTTCTTCCCACAAATAGAGCTTTCTTTTGGTGGTATTTGATCACCTCTGTGATTTTTATTTTTTGCCTCACAAAATAAAAAAGACCCACATTTTTGAAAAAATATATTTTTTTCGTAGTTTGTCACAAAATTTATTTTTCTCCTTCACTGACAGGCACTGATGAGGAGGCACTGATGAGGCGGCACTGATGAGTTGGCACTGATAAGGTGGCACTGATGAGAAGGCACTGATATGCAGCACTGATGGGCACCGATATGCAGCACTGATATGCAGCACTGATGGGCACTGATATGCAGAACTGATGGGCACTGACAGGTGGCACTGATGGGCACTGACAGGCGGCACTGAGGGGCTGTGACAGATGGCACTGATGGACACTAATAGTTGGCATTGATGGGCAGCACTGATAATGATGTACTGACAGGTGTTACTGCTGGGCACTGATTGGCACTGTGGTGTGCTCTGATTGGCACTGTGGTGGGCACTGAGAGACCTTGAGGGGGCACTGCTGGCAGCTGTTGGGCACTGATTGGCACATCTGATGGGCACCTCTCATGGGGGCAGCGCTGATAATCAATGTACTGATTATCAGGACAGACCCCCCCCCCCCCCCCCCCTGACAGGGAGAGACGCCAATTGGCTCTCCCTGTCAGTGCGAACTGAGGAATGACATTTACCAGCACTTCCTGGTTCACACAATAATAAGGTGGTAAGAAGCTTCTGTCAGGACTCTGCAGCCCTGATACATGGGAGTCAGCACAGAGAGGGAAGGGTAGACACTGGTAGGATCAGCCAGCTATTTCATGCACAAGCACTGTGCTCTATAACAGGCTTTAAAGGAACAGGATCTTCTTTAATGGTGCCAAAACACACAAAAATATATTTTGTTATAAAAACATCTTTATTGGAGTCCAAAGTTTTAAAAGAAACGGGGGGACAATGAATTTTGTCCATATTTCATGAAAACAATTCAGTACAATATACACATAGCTACGGAGGATACGCTTGGTAGGTTTGGTCTTCAGGCCATTCTTATGTGTATGTTGGTCTTGCTGATGGGTGCATGATCTCTGTTATCATATGGGACACTGTGGGTAGCCTGTGGGACGCTATTGATTTAATGTGTCCGCATTCATCATGGCTTCATGAAATTGTTCCTTCATCACTGATCAGGGGTCACCCCCCCATATGTCCAAATGTATAGGGATTGCCCCGACCATTGATGAGGGGGCACACCCCCCATATGTACACATGTATAGGGATTGCCAGGAACAATGATGAGGGGTCACCCCTATTTCTTCACTTTGGGGTGCGGCAGAGTAATCTGCAATGCAGCGGTTCCCCGTCCCGGCTTCTTCTATATCAATCCACTGCAACAATTCAAGGGATTACAATAAAAGAGACCGGGTGTTTAATAATAATAAACAAAAGCACTGCAGATTATGCACCCGAAAGTGAAGAATCAGTCCCCTTTACTCAATTCATTTTAGTGGGTCGGCATAACTGCCAGGCAACCAAAGTTTTTATATGAAGGCCAACATTAGTCATCCCTGTGTCCCTGTCGTGTTGGGATTATTTATTGTCCCTTGCACTGGAATTTTGAACTTTTCTCTCCATAATTTGATGTTGTATACAAATATATATATATATGTAGGTGAAGGCGCTAAATCTGATTCTTCTTTTTTATTGCAGATGTACGCAGTATTTACTGCAGACACAGCTCACAAGGCAGGACTACCCCAGTGAGCGAGATAGAATATGAAAGCTAAATTGAGACTCCACCAGCATGTGACGTTCACAAGGAGTCTCCACCAGCATGTGACCTTCACACAGACACCATCAGCATGTGACGTTCACACAGAGACTTCACCAGCATGGGATGTTCACATGGAGATTCCACCAGCATGTGACGTTCACACGGAGACACGACCAGCATGTGACGTTCACACTGAGACACCACCAGCATGTGACATTCACACGGAGACTCCACCAGCATGTGTCGTTCACACGGAGACTCCACCAGCATGTGTAGTTCACACGGAGACTCCACCAGCATGTGTAGTTCACACGGAGACTCCACCAGCATGTGACACGGATACTCCACCAACATGTGATGTTCACACAAAGACTCCACCAGCATGTGACATTCACATTGAGGCACCACCTGAATGTCACATTCATGTTGAGACTGCAGCACAATGTGACGTTCATGTTGAGAACCTATCAAAATACCAGAGCAGCCATTTGAATATCTCCTCCCATGAAGATGAGGGCAAGCTTAAAGAAAAGGATAGACAGATCCTGGTGGTAGGGGATTCTGTTATTAGAGGGACAGAGAGGGCAATCTGTCAGAATGACTGCGATCGACGAACAGTATATTGTTTCCCGGTCGCGCGAGTTCGGGACATTGCAGATCGCGTGGATGGATTGTTGGATGGGGCTGGGGAGGACGCAGCTGTCATGGTACATATTGGAACCAACGACAACATTAGAAGAAAATGGAGCGCCCTTCAAAATGATTTCTGGGACTTAGGGACTATATTGAAGAAAAGGACCTCCGTGGCAGCATTTTCAGAAATACTGCCTATACCTCGAGCCACACCAAGAAGGCAGCAGGAGCTTAGGGAGCTTAACAAGTGGCTGAAGAACTGGTGCAGTAAGGAGGGGTTTGGCTTCATAGAGACCTGGACTGACTTTTCAATCGGTTACTTGCTTTACAGCAGGGATGGATTGCACTTAAATGAGCAGGGTGCAGGTCTGTTGGGAAAGAAAATAACCAAAAATTTGGAAAAAAATTTAAATCAACCACATGTCATTCACATCGAGACTCCTCCAGCATGCAACGATTCTGTTGATACTCGGGCAGAATGTAACTTTGCCACTAAGACTCCAGCAGATTGTGGCGTTACCACTGAGACTCTGGCAGAATGTGACGTTCATACGGAGACTCCACCAGCATGTGTAGTTCACATGGAGACTCCACCAGCATGTGACGTTCACACAGATAATCCACCAGCATGTGTAGTTCACACGGAGACTCCACCAGCATGTGATGTTCACACGGATACTCCACCAACATGTGATGTTCACACGGAGACTCCACCAACATGTGATGTTCACACGGAGACTCCACCAGCATGTGACATTCACATTAAGACACCACCTGAATGTCACATTCATGTTGAGACTGCAGCACAATGTGACGTTCATGTTGAGAACCCATCAAAATACCAGAGCAGCTATTTGAATATCTCCTCCCATGAAGATGAGGGCAAGCTTAAAGAAAAGTATAGGCAGATCCTGGTGGTAGGGGATTCTGTTATTAGAGGGACAGAGAGGGCAATCTGTCAGAATGACCGCGATCGTCGAACAGTATATTGTTTCCCGGTCGCACAAGTTCGGGACATTGCAGAACGCATGGATGGATTGTTGGATGGGGCTGGGGAGGACGCAGCTGTCATGGTACATATTGAAACCAACGACAACATTAGAAGAAAATGGAGCGCCCTACAAAATGATTTCAGGGATTTAGGGACTATATTGAAGAAAAGGACCTTCAAGGCAGCATTTTCAGAAATACTGCCTGTACCTCGAGCCACACCAAGGAGGCAGCAAGAGCTTAGGGAGCTTAACAAGTGGCTTAAGAACTGGTGCAGGAAGGAGGGGTTTGGCTTCATGGAGACCTGGACTGACTTTTCAATTGGTTACTTGCTCTACAGCAGGGATGGATTGCACTTAAATGAGCAGGGTGCATCTCTGTTGGGAAAGAAAATAACCAAAAAGTTGGAAAAAATGTAAAATCAACCACATGTCATTCCCATCGAGACTCCTCCAGCATGCAACGATTCTGTTGATACTTTGATAGAATGTAACTTTCCCACTAAGACTCTGGTAGATTGTGGCGTTACCATTACCATTCTTCCCATCAGCCCTCTATTTCCTTTTCTGCAGCTTCTGTAGAAGCTTTAAGGTTAAGCTTTATGGTTAATCAAATATATCATATATATTTATATATATATAAAGCTGTCATCAAAAGAAGTAGGAAAGAAGGGTGGTGAGGGTTGGGGGGAACCCTCACACCCCTTTATTTCCCTCAACCTTCCCCACCTCTCCTTTCCTCCCTCTCTCCCTCTTCCACACTCCCCTTACCCCTTGTACTACCTTTCCCTTTAGAATGTGATATTTTTTATTAACCTTAAAGCTTAATATCTACATTTGGCAACTCTTGGATATGAGACAGCTTTTGGAAGACTTGGAAGTTCGGTTCCCCACAGGCCTAGCAGGCTGTTTACCACCAACATCTTAGGCACCTTTTTACAGAAGATTATGTTTGATTGATGTATTGTCAATCTACATTAAGTAATTGATTATGTTGTGAAGTTTGTAGGCCGGTAGGCTTTTGAGGTGTGTGTTGGACCGGCTATAAGAGGAGGTTGGAGGCTGGTATGTTTTTGAGGAGTGTGTTGGCCTGGCTATGAGGGGAGGTTGAAGGCAGGTATGTTTTTGAGGCGTGTGTTGGACTGCCTATGAGGGGAGGTTGGAGGCCGGTATGTTTTTGAGGCGTGTGTTGGACCAGCTACATGGGGTGGTTGAAGGCCGGTATGTTTTTGAGGCACTTTAAGTGGACAGAACTGATTTACTCCGCTCAGCTGGGGTGGGCCCTAGTGAACAGAGGCCGCATATGGGCAGCACAGAGGCTTAGGGGTAAGCCTTGCAACACTGGGGTCCTTGTTTCAGATTATGACCAGGACACTATCTGCATGGAGTTTGCATGTTCTCCCTGTGCTTGCGTGGGTTTCCTCCAGGTACTCCGGTTTCCTCCCACACTACAAAGACATGCTACCTTGCGTTGGTGGTGCAGTGGTGAGCATAGCTGCCTTCCCAGCAGCTGACCCGGGTTCGATTCCCGGCCAATGCCATCTCCAATACTTGGAGTCCTCAGAGAGAATAGCGCTTAACAAGGTCAATGCGGTGGAATAAACAATGAAGCCAGGTATGTTTGAGGAAGAAAATGTTCCCCCAGAATCTATAGACGGTGAACCCAGCAACTGATAGAAGATGCTTAGGCTGTGCTCACACCTAGGCCTTCCGGATCGCGGGCGGAATTACTGCAATTCCCGAATTGCCAGAAAACACGGGACACGCTTGTGATCCTGTTACTTTCAATGGCACCCTAATCACAGGACAATATTGTCATCTGACAAATCGCGAAAGCAAAATTGTGGGACGCCTGTTTCCCAAAAGCAGTCCTGCAATTTTTTTGCGATTTGTCAGGTGACAATCACGGCAAAATAACGCCTCGATTGGGGTGATGTTGAAAGTAAATGGATCACAAGCACGTCCTGCCTTCGGGAGTCCGGAAAACCTAGGTGTGAACAGAGCCTCGCCGTGTCCATCGTATGACAAGAACTTCTTGCACAGACGTCCCCCCAGCAGGAATATAAATATAAAGAGGGTTGGCAATCAATGCAGAAACATTTGGTCAGTCCTCGGGACTTTAATTGACAGACCAAATATAATAGAAAAAGTCAATGTTTATTAGACAAAAATGGGAAAAGGTAAGTACAATGACATGAAAATATCAAAATGTATAAAGTTGAACAAGAAAAAAAATAAAAAAATAAAATACATGAAAAACATAAGACTTAGCTGCCCTAGGTACATGTGGTGGGGCTAGCATAGACAAATGCCATATATGATCCCTGACATGTTTCGGACGGAAATGTCCTTCTTCAAAGGCTTTGTGTCACATATAAAGATATGTAGTGTTTCTTAGGCCCCTTTCACATTGGGGCGGTGATCCGCGGTGACGGTAAAGCAGCGCTATATTTAGCGCTGCTTTACCGTCGTTTTCACCGCGGTTTTCGGCCGCTCGCGGTGCGGTTTTACCCCCCGCGAGCGGCCGAAAAAGGGTTAAACACCCCCCGCAGAGCGCCGCCGTAGCCGCGGTATTGCCGCGGTAACCGCGGTATTGCCGCGGTTTTACGGTGGTCTCCCATTGTAATCAATGGGAAGGAGCGGTATAGGAGCGGTGAACACACCGCTCCTATCCCGCTCCAAAGATGCTGCTAGCAGGACTTTTTTTGTCATCCTGCTAGCGCACCGCTCCAGTGTGAAAGCCCGCCGGCTTTCACACTGGAGTGAATGGGGCAGGATTTTTTCATGCGGTGAACAGGCGCTATTTTTAGCGCTGCACCGCATGAAAAACGCCCCAGTGTGAAAGGGGCCTTAGGGAGTGGTTTAGTCTTTATCACTGTCTGGTGTCCCCATAGTGGAGATTTAGCCCTCACTTACTCCGGGGTCAGAAAGGCAGGAAGAGAGCAGAATCTCTCCAATAGCAATAAATAAGGGGAAAAGGAGCATCTACTCTATACACAGCGGCCATCTTGGATTTCAGAGTCTCTTTCCAGGGATAAATGTTTTTGGTGACCACTAGGATTCCCCCAAATTGTTACAAGGATTTTTTTTTCTTAAATTCCTAAGTGTTAAATCCTGAGTCTTCTCACTGGGAGCCCACAAGTTAGCTATACCTGCATTTTTTGTTTCTTTCTCTTTTTTGCTCACTTGGGGATATTCTCTTGGTTTGGGAGCTAACAGTTAAATCTTTAGTCCTGCAGGACAGGTGGGTGTGATTTAAAGTGGTGCTGTATTGTGGTATATTGCCCCTTTCCCTGTAGTGTCTTGCCATTTGATAAATTCAGGCAATTATTTTCCTTTGCATAGGGCAAGTGGTTAATGCCAGTAAAGGGGTAAAATGGGCAAAGGAAACAATTGTCTGAAATTATCTATTTTTTTATTGAAATTTTGCGTTTCCTAGTCCTTTGCAGTAATATCCTGTGACATAAAAAATAGAAACTACCACTATTTTATTCTCTAGGGTGTCTGCTTTCAGAAAATATATAATGTTTTGGGGGTTTTATGTAATCTTCATGCCAGACATGTGTGTGTAAAAACGACTTCTGGTAGGAAAGGGTCCCTTGTGGTGACGAAATGGGACGGAGCCTTCATGAGGGGAATGTGGTCATATGGACACCTCCTCCCCGCTGCTGTACAGGGCTGTATGGGAGCGGAGAGGTGTGGCTCTGCACTGCTCTCTGTATTCTGACTGGCTTGATGGAAAAACAGAACGCGGCGCTTTCTCGCCTATTGGCGGAGGACAGACAAGCCTCGCCCTACTGTACATATGTTTGTGACAACAACTAGACTACGCACTCCGAAATACACCCATCCAAACACGGGGCGCGTGAGCCAACCTGGCCAATAGGTACACTAGCTTTAATAGAACCCTCCAATCACAAAGCGCCATTTACAGAAGTGGCCCTGCCCCATGTCCCCGTCTTCTGTAGTGGCGATAATACGTAGTTTGCGTAGCACTCTATGCAGCCTAGGCTTACCAGATACACTTTTGACGTATCTCCGGCTGTGAATAGCCGCATGCAGCTGTCAATCACAGGCCATTTAAATGACTACGCAGTGTCAACCTGAGAGCTGTGTGATCTGTACACTGACCCGGAATAGAGGAAAGGCCTGAAGATGATCAAAGAAGAGGACGAAGATGGGAATAGCCAGCACGGAGAGGAGCAGCTCCGTCAGCGCTATGAGGAGCTCTGCAGCACCCTTAATATGGACGAGAGGGCCCGAGTGGAGGCCTGGGAGAGCTATGGGAGGATGAGCCAGAACTACACACTGGAGGTGAGAGCTGTCCGCCGGGGGAGGAGAGGGGACCAGCGGGTGATAGATGACAGACAGGAGCGTGCATTGTATGATGACAGCCAGGGGAGTGCATTGTGTGATACATGACAGCCAGGGGAGTGCATTGTGTGATACATGACAGCCAGGGGAGTGCATTGTGTGATACATGACAGCCAGGGGAGTGCATTGTGCAGTACATGACAGCCAGGGGAGTGCATTGTGTGATACATGACAGCCAGGGGAGTGCATTGTGCAGTACATGACAGCCAGGGGAGTGCATTGTGTGATACATGACAGCCAGGGGAGTGCATTGTGTGATACATGACAGCCAGGGGAGTGCATTGTGTGATACATGACAGCCAGGGGAGTGCATTGTGTGATACATGACAGCCAGGGGAGTGCATTGTGTGATACATGACAGCCAGGGGAGTGCATTGTGTGATAGATGGCAGCCAGGGGTGTGCATTGTGTGATGACAGCCAGGATTGTGCATTGTGTGATAGATGACAGCCAGGAGCATGCATTGTGTGATAGATGAAAGCCAGGGGCGTGCATTGTGTTATAGATGACAGCCAGGAGTGTGCATTGTGTTATAGATGACAGCCAGGGGTGTGCATTGTTTGATAGATGACAACCAGAAGCGTGCATTGTGTGATAGATGGCAGCCAGGGGCATGCATTGTGTAATAGATGACAGCCAGGAGCATGCATTGTGTGATAGATGGCAGCCAGGGGTGTGCATTGTGTGATGACAGCCAGGATCGTGCATTGTGTGAGAGGAGACGGGGAGGGCAGCACTGCGCTACAGGAGGAGGAGAGCTGCTTGATCCTCCATTTGTGTCATGCCAGAGATCTCCGGGGGCACTACACTCTATATACACTGTACATAGCACACTACTAATACTATATATACACTGTACATAGCACACTACTAATACTATATATACACTGTACATAGTACACTACTAATACTATATATACACTGTACATAGTACACTACTAATACTACATATACACTGTACATAGCACACTACTAATACTATATATACACTGTACATAGTACACTACTAATACTATATATACACTGTACATAGTACACTACTAATACTACATATACAGCACACTACTAATACTATATATACACTGTACATAGCACACTACTAATACTATATATACACACTGTACATAGCACACTACTAATACTATATACACACTGTACATAGCACACTACTAATACTATATATACACTGTACATAGTACACTACTAATACTATATATACACTGTACATAGCACACTACTAATACTATATATACACTGTACATAGTACACTACTAATACTATATATACACTGTACATAGTACACTACAAATACTACATATACACTGTACATAGTACACTACTAATACTATATATACACTGTACATAGTACACTACAAATACTACATATACACTGTACATAGTACACTACTAATACTATATATACACTGTACATAGTACACTACTAATACTATATATACACTGTACATAGCACACTACTAATACTATATATACACTGTACATAGCACACTACTAATACTATATATACACTGTACATAGCACACTACTAATACTATATATACACTGTACATAGTACACTACTAATACTATATATACACTGTACATAGTACACTACTAATACTACATATACACTGTACATATATATACACTGTACATAGCACACTACTAATACTATATATACACTGTACATAGCACACTACTAATACTATATATACACTGTACATAGCACACTACTAATACTATATATACACTGTACATAGTACACTACTAATACTATATATACACTGTACATAGCACACTACTAATACTATATATACACTGTACATAGCACACTACTAATACTATATATATACACTGTACATAGCACACTACTAATACTATATATACACTGTACATAGCACACTACTAATACTATATATACACTGTACATAGCACACTACTAATACTATATATACACTGTACATAGCACACTACTAATACTATATATACACTGTACATAGCACACTACTAATACTATATATACACTGTACATAGCACACTACTAATACTATATATACACTGTACATAGCACACTACTAATACTATATATACACTGTACATAGCACACTACTATACTATATATACACTGTACATAGCACACTACTAATACTATATATACACTGTACATAGTACACTACTAATACTATATATACACTGTACATAGCACACTACTAATACTATATATACACTGTACATAGTACACTACTAATACTATATATACACTGTACATAGCACACTACTAATACCATATATACACTGTACATAGTACACTACTAATACTATATATACACTGTACATAGCACACTACTAATACTATATATACACTGTACATAGCACACTACTAATACTATATATACACTGTACATAGCACACTACTAATACTATATATACACTGTACATAGCACACTACTAATACTATATATACACTGTACATAGCACACTACTAATACTATATATACACTGTACATAGCACACTACTAATACTATATATACACTGTACATAGCACACTACTAATACTATATATACACTGTACATAGCACACTACTAATACTATATATACACTGTACATAGCACACTACTAATACTATATATACACTGTACATAGCACACTACTAATACTACATATACACTGTACATAGTACACTACTAATACTACATATACACTGTACATAGTACACTACTAATACTATATATACACTGTACATAGTACACTACTAATACTACATATACACTGTACATAGTACACTACTAATACTATATATACACTATACATAGTACACTACTAATACTACATATACACTGTACTAACACTACAACCACAATATATATATACACTATGTACAGCACTAACACTACAGCCAGACCACATATACACTATATTACCAAAAGTATTGGGACACCTCCCTTTACATACACATGAACTTTAAAGGCATCCCAGTCTTAAGCCCCATACACACGCGCGGATTATCCGAGGACCAGGTCCGTCAGACCATGTCCGTCATACTTTGTCTGATGTTGGTTTTGCGTACACGCGGTCGGACAAAGTCCGTCATTCTGAACGTGGTGACGTTTGTTGCCTACGACGGGACTACGTAGAGGCTAGTAGCCAATAGCTTTGGTCTTGTAATGTGATCTGAGCATGCGTAGCACTTTGTCCGGTCGGACTACCATACACACGATCGGATTTGGTGTGATCGGACCTTGTTGTCCAAAAATCTATCCAACAGGAGATAGGACTTTGTCCGTCAGACAATCTGATGGAAACTGTCCGATGGTGCCTACACACGGTCTGATTTTCCGACAACATTGTAGGATAGGACAGAATCCATCGGAAAATCCTACCGTGTGTATGGGGCTTTAGTCGGTAGGGTTCAATATTGAGTTGGCCCACCCTTTGCAGCTATAACAGCTTCAACTCTTCTGGGAAGGCTGTCCACAAGGTTTAGCAGTGTGTCTAAGACAGGTATTTGCACCCACTTCCGGGCATAGACTCCCACGGGAGTCTATGCCTCTTCCTGTCCCCCTGCGCTGTCTGCTGGGACACACAAAGACAGCGCGGAGCATTCCTATTGCATTGCGCGACTCGCGCATGCGCAATAGGGAACCAGGAAGTGAAGCCGCAAAGGCTTCATTTCCTGATTCCCATACCCAAGATGGTGGCGGCAGCATCCGAGGACCGAGGGACGGTTCGACATCGCTGGACCCTGTGACAGGTGAGTGTCATTATTTTAAAAGTCAGCTGCTGACTTTAAAAAAAAAATGTAATCAGATTTTTCTTTGGCTGTACTTGTCCTTTAATAACACTTTAAAGGTTTTTTCACCCCCCAGCCATGTCTGTTTCGATCAGCAGAGGATCTGAGAACAGATCGCCTGCTGGATTGGAGCCGAACACTACAGATGTCCCTTCTGTGAAAGCTGTGTTCGTTTGTTCACTTTTCCCCACTTTAGGTCTATGGGCGGGGGACTATCTCCAATCCATTACATTTATGGCCAAAAAAATGCAGATCTTTCACTTTTATTTTATTTTTTTCTGACCTAAATAAACTTAGAATAATCAGATGTAAACAGATACATGTCTGTTTACATCCACCTGCCCATAGACCAATATAGAGCTTCCACTTAGATCCGCCTGAAAAACTCACAGATCTGATTGGACTGTTTGTGTAAAAGGAGCTTTTCTATTTGGCTGGATTCTATTTTGCTTAACAGAAGCTTAGTAGCAATTTATTTGTTTCAAAAGTTTATAAAATGTTACTTTATATTGTGACTTTATTTATATGTCCTATAAAGGAATTATAAAGTGTATGTATTAGTAAAATAGGTAAAAAATACAATAATAGATCCCTGTCTCTAAAAAAACAATGCTAGTGCAGAAGAATACTTGTTGATGTACCAAAAAATCCAGTGAGTTGTAAACTTCCTGAGCAAATTGCATGTACTGCACTTAAAGAGGAAGTAAACCCTGATGGGTTTTACTTCCTCTTTTGCTAGCTGTTGCAGCCTGCAAATGAAAATCATAAAGGGCTAGTATGCATCGCATACTAGCCCATTATGTGCCACTTAGCTGCATAAGAATCCAGCGACGTCCCCTGTGTGGGCAGCGTCCATCTTCTGGCCCTCTTCCTTCCGGCCGCGAACTCAGACTCTGTCATTCGCCAGAGCCGCGTGACGTCACGCCTGCGAATGCGTGCGGGAGCCACGACTAGTGGCATTTGCTAAGGAAGAAACGGCCTTTAGTTTCATTTCTTCCCCGCGCATGCGCCGTAGATATTTTCGGCGAGACTACAAGTGAAATAACTCCTAAACGGCGCACGTTTAGGAGATATTTCCACTGCCTATAGGTAAGCCTTATTCTAGGCTTACCTATAGGTAAAAGTCCAAAAAGTGTGTTTATATATATACCGTATTTATCGGCGTATAACACGCACAGGCGTATAACACGCACATTCATTTGAAGAGGGACGTTTCAGGGAAAAAAATTCAATTTGAAATAAGGAACTTTGAAGCAATATAAGGGTCAGTGCCCATCTGCAGCCTCACCATTGCCATCAATGCAGCCTGATCAATGCCCATCTGCAGCCTCACAAGTGCCATCAATGCAGCATCATTAGTTCACATCAATGCAGCCTCACCATTGCCACCAATGCAGCCCCCCTCCCTGTCCCCTACAAGGCATCTAAAATTAAGTATTGGCGTATAACACGCACACGCTATTTTCACCCGATTTTCATGGAGAAAAAGTGAGTGTTATACGCCAATAAATACAGTATATGGTATATCATGCATGGAGCAGGTAAGTATAAAATGTTTGTTGTTATAAAAAAAAGTCACTTTAAAGACTGTGTGCAGGGAAGATCAGCATCTGAACCCAGAGAAGGTGGAGGCTGATAGACTGGAGGTAACAGAAGGCATTACAATTACATTTACCAGCATTGTGCATTATATTTAAAATGATCATATCCATGAAAAAAAAAAAAAGTCTCAGCTTTTAGTCCTGCTTTAATATAAAAGATTTATATCTCCCTTCCACCCTTCATGTCTGACCCCTAGTTAAAATGCCCATATATCCTACTTCTGGGTGTATTTATTATATATATGATATAAGTAATATATATTATTACTTTCACTGTTTCACAGTATAGATGAACCCCTTATGGTAGCCATTATCTGCTCTTTTTAACCCCATTATGACAAGTGATACAACAAAAAGCATGCTGCTGCTACTAAACATCTTAGGCCTGGTTCACACCTATACGTTTTTTGGTGCTTTTTGCAGAAAAGTTCATTTTACATGGTTTCCTATGGGACACGTTTTCATATTATCTGATTGATCGAAACAATAATCGGCCAACTAATCGATTATGAAAATTATCATTGGTTGCAGCCCTAGGCATAATGTACTAGTATGCGGTCGTGCATACTAGCACATTATGATTCAACCACCTGGGGGCCCAATTTTTTATTTATTTTTTGATGCGGTTTACTACCGCTTTAATGAGTGGCGCTGTGGGCAGCCTCAGTCAAAGGAGCCCGGCCTGCCTCAAGTCAGGTACCACCTCTTTTGGGGTATTTTGACAGCTGGCCGGGGTCACAGCGATTCTGCTATGTATGCTATGTAATTCTGCTATGAAAAAAAAAACCTTTGTGTATGGCCTGCCTTAAAGGGCATATGCTTACAATTTCCAGTCTCTTACTTTTCTGGTAATTATTAATACTAATTTCTTTGCATGATTATTGTTGAAAATAAATTTGTAAGTAAGGGGATGTCATGAAATGACCCGCTCTGGGTGTCAAATGAATTAGTTACAACATATTCTTTATTGTTTTCTTCATTCCTGTATCTGCAATTTACTGATTACACAAAGGTCTTATTCACACCTGAGAGTTTTGTGACCGAAGACGCTTGGCTCAGGTGTGATGCAGTCTTGTATATCATGAACTGTGGATATAGGTTTTCTCTAGTAGATGAAAGTGTCTTCAAGGGTTCCTCCAGGGTTTAAAGGTTGAGAAAGACAGAACTATAGAGTTCCAAAGTAATCAACTTTCATATTTTGTATACTGTATTTTGGAAAGGTATGTTATCGGGAACTAGAGAAAGCTCTTCCATATCACCCATGTATAGAATGGTACAGTGTACACCATTCCTTTCAGTGATGGTGTTACCTTGGTGCCGTTTGTTGTGTAGAGAAGCTGTGGAGCTTGTATATCACAGCTGGGGGTTTACATTGAGGATAATATTCAGTGTTTGATGCTTGGCCTGTGTTTGGGTTGGAGATGTGGACAGCTTGATGCAGTCACCTTGGAGAGACACAACAACCTATTGACTTGCCATTGCTGGGACTCGGTCTATCTGTGCCTGGCTGGGAGGTCATTTCTGTAATTAGCTAGCCTGTAATTTGAAATTCAGTAGACTGAATAATCTGAGATTGACTCAAAGGTTTGTTAGGCTTGGGTTACATGGGAGATCTTAGTCTCTTGTTGGCAGTTCCCTCATTTGCAAAACATTGAAATTGTTGTGTTGCTAATGAGAAGCCGGTCTATAATGGATTTACAGAAACATTTGTTGGGAGAATATGTGGTCTGGCTTTATGAAGATACAAGTTTCTTGGCTTTATTCGTCTTCCATGTCCTGGACTTAGCAGATCAAATACATTATCCTGATGTGTGTTCCTGCTTCAGATCTAGGGCTGAAACAACTAATCGATTAATCGACAACTAATCTATTATGAAATGAATTGATTACTATTTTCATAATCGATTAATCAGCCAGTAACATAATGGGATTAAAAATAAATAAAATGAGCCCTTTATAGTAAAAAAACAAGCAAATAATCGCTACTGTAAGTATTACTTTCACAGTTTTACAGTAAAAAAAATGAAATAGTGATTATCTGCTTTTTTTGTATTATAAAGGGCTAACTTTCGTTTTTTTACCCCCATTATGTTACTAAACGTCTTAGACCCGGTTCCCATCTATGTGTTTTTTGCAGAAACGCACTACAGTTCATTTACATGGTTTCCTATGGCACACATTCGCATCTATGATTTTTCAGCCGCTGCATATTTGGAAAGGGTCAGGGACCTTTTTTTTATGCAAAACGGTCCTTTTTTGGTTCAATATACTTCAATAGAGAAGCTTCAGAAAAGCATGTAATGCGTTTTTGCAGCAATTTGTGTTTTTTAATCTGCTCAACAACAAATTGTCAAAAAAAATGCAAAGACACAAATCACAGTAAAATCATGTACGCAAAAACGCACAGCAAAAAGCACTGCAGAAACACACCAAAAGAAAACTGCATAGGTGTGGACCAAGCCTTATGCTGGTCACACGGATCAATTTTCAGATGAGAATATTCAGACGAAAAATCTTTGTACATTCGCTGAATGAAAGAATTTTTGAAATTTTCACTTGTTTTTAACATTCTGTTTTTAAAATGAATGTAATTTCTGAACGAAAACCACATACACTGTCTGAAAATTCTAATCAAAATTTGGCCAGTCCCTTCTGAATGTATGGCTGTCCGAATTTCTTGCCCTCCATAATGAGCTTCACAATGCAGGTTAAAAGTGGAGAAGACACCAATTTTTAAGGAAGGCAAGCTCCTCCTCAGGACATATTTCCTTGTCCCCCACAACTCCAGTGGGAGTCAACTGAAATGTGTGGCACATCCTGATATGGGTGAGCATATGACTCACCCAATCTCTCTCATGTTAGAGCATTGTGGACTGGTGTTTGGCCCAGTCCTTTCACATAGGGCCAATGAAAGAGTCCATAGCTCTGTGCAAGCTCCAATAAAGTAGTGTGGAGCTTACAGAGAGTTTTCTTTCCTCAATTCCTGCAGTTGAATTGATAAGGGGTGGGAAAGTGGAAAGATGAGTGTATCAATGCTGGCAAAATCCCAGGAGCCTGGTAGACAATGCTTCTTACAAATGACAGCTGGTGCCTAAAGCTGGGTACACACTAGAACAGGGTTGTCCAACCTGTGGCCCAGACCGCTATGAATGCGGCCCAACAGAAAATCGTAAACTTTCTTAAAAATTATGATTTTTTAAAATTATTATTTTTTTTTTTAAATGTGTTTACACTTAGTAAACACATGCGGCCTAAGAAAAAATTCCCAAAGAAAAATCTCCCACTCTTCACAATCACGATTTATTTAAATTTTCCGCAGCACCTATATTTGTGAGCAACTATTTTCAAGGTTGAAGTAGAGCTGCACGATTCTGGCTAAAATGAGAATCGCAATTTTTTTGCTTAGAAGATAGATCACGATTCTCTCACGATTCTCGCGGCGTAACATCATCTTTCACATTAAAATAAAAAAAATTGTGCTAACTTTACTGTTTCATTTTTTGTTTATTTATTGAAGTGTATTTTTTCCCCAAAAATTGCATTTGAAAGACTGCTGGGCAAATACAGTTGGACATAAAATAATGCAGCAATTGCCATTTTATTCCCTAGGGTCTCTGCTAAAATGTTTTATATATATCTATATATCTATATATATATATATATATATATATATATATATATATATATATATATGCATGCATGTATGTGTTTGGGGGTTCCAAGTAATTTTCTAGCAAAACATATTGATTTTAACTTTAGAAAGAAATGTCAGAAAAAGATTTAAGTGGTTAAACTTCCTGCATTTACAAGTGGTTGAAAGCTTGGCAGACTGCCCAGATTATTTGTTTACACAAGAAGTTCTATCCCTTTGATCTAAGAAGTAAGTGTAGTTACAATGTTTCAAGTTCTAAAGTTGCTTCAGTTAGGACAGGAGATCCGACTTGGAGGCAACTTCCATTGAAATCAATGGGTACAAGTTGCCTAGAAGTCGGATTGAAGTAGTACAGGAACCTTTTCTGAAGTCAGAGGGACTTCAGTAGTGTGCAGACAGGGACGGCTCTAATTCCCTTACATTGATTGATTTTGTTGCGCGACTTGGGGCGACTTCAAGTCGGATTCAAAGTTGCCCCTGTGTGAATGGACTCTAAGCAGATAATCTCTCCACTTGTTTATATGAAAGAAATATGAATTTTTTATTTTTTTATATGAAAGAATCGCCTACTCTCAGCAGGAAAGATCGTCAGGGGGGGTGAATCGAGATCGTGATTTTTTAACGATTAATCGTGCAGATCTAGGTTGAAGCATAAGAAGGGCAAAATTAGAACCAAAATATCTGATGAGCACCTTGAGAATTCATTGAGAATTGCTACTTGATCCTTTGAACCAGATATTGATGCGTTTATCAAAAACCAAATATCTCACTAGTTTTATTTTTGTGCGGAAACCTAAAATTCAGGATGCACTTGGCCAAAACTGAAAATGAGAGTTTTTAAAAAAGAATATCTTTTTATATAAAATTGTATTATATTCAACTTTTTAATTAATATCATGAATTCAAATGAATATGAATTTATTGTCTGCCAATATTGGCACCTTTTAGCACAGGAAAAGCTCAAGAAAAATGCATCCTTTTCATTTCTATGCATGTCTTCACACTGGTCCTTTGTGGTGTTAAAAAATCTTGTAATGTACAGTAAGTATGTTTATTGTCTTACAGGGAAATGCCCTCCACTGGCTTGCTTGTGCACTATATGTAGCCTGCAGACAAACGGTGCCAACAGTGGGCAGAGGGACCGTGGAAGGAAATTATGTTTCGCTCACTCGGATCCTCACCTCCTCAGAATTAAGGTAATAAATAAAGATTACACAGCAATTAAGACACTTCATCTACACTAATGGGTGAAACAAGAAATCAAAAACTGTTTTGACACTTGTCATGTTTTTGTATCATTCTCGTTCCCTCTTCAAGATGCAGTATAAATCCCTAGGATATTTAACGTAAAAGTCCAGTCAAATGCTAACTATACTAACTAAACCTGCTCCCACCCCCATTCTAAGCTTATTCTAAATACCCTGTAAAGAAAAGATGTGTATACTTACCTATTCTGAGGGCACTCCGCTCACATGATTGGTTTCCAGTGCCAACTTCAGTGTAGAGGAGGGACAGCCGACAACGGATGTCCCATAGTAAGCCTATGAGTCATGTCATCGCATAGGCATTGCAGCCGTGGTCTGCAATTTCTCCTCTTTCGTAGAATAGGCTTAGAATGTGGATGGGAGCAGGTTTAGGCTTATTTAACCTCTTCCCGTCCATGCTATAGCCGAAAGACAGCTATAGCACAGACCTACTTTGCCGGGAGGGCATCCATAGACAGCCTCCTGTGCTCGAGCGGCCTGCGCGCCCCCCTATGAGACTCGGCTGATCACAGATCGGAGTAAGGGATCGATACCAACCCCTTACCACGTGATCAGCTGTCAGCAAATGACAGCTGACCATGTAATGTAAACAGACCTGGTAATCGTCTATTTTTTCTCCTCGTAGCTAGTAGCGTGAGGAGAAAAAAATAAGCCAATCACTGGCGGCTGTTAGAGGGACATCAGTCCTGATCGTGGAGAGCCTCTGCAGAGGCTTCTGTGCCCACCTGTGCAACCTACCAGTGCACAACAGTGCCACCTACCAGTGCCCACAGTACCACCCATCAGTGCCCAGTGTCACCTATCAGTGCCCACAGTGTCACCTATCAGTGTCCACAGTGCCGCCTATAAATGTCACCAATCAGTGCCTCATCACCAGTGCTGCCTATCAGTGCCACCTACCAGTATCCATCAGTGCCACCTAACAGTTCCCATCAGTGCCACTCATCAGTGCCGTATTATCAGTGCCCTATTATCAGTGCCTATCAGTGTCGCCTTATCTGTGCCTATCAGTGCAGCCCATCAGTGCAGCCTCATCAGCGAATATCATTGATGGAGAAAAATTACCCGTTGCAAAATTTTATATCAAACATGTTTTTTTTTTTTTTTTTCAAAATAGTCTTTTTTTTTTTGTTTCGCAAAAAATAAAAACCCAAGTGGTGATTAAATACCACCAAAAGAAAACGTAATTTGTGTGAAAAAAAATGATACAAATTTCATTTGAGTACAGTGTAGCATGACCACGCAATTATCATTCAAAGTGTGACAGCGCTCAAAGCTAAAAATTGGTCTGGGCAGGGGTTAAGTGCCCAGTAAGCAAGAGGTTAACATTTGACTGGAGCGCTACATTTTCACCATTCATCATTTCTATGTTTTCACCATTCACCAGATTTGTGAGACTTACTAAGGGGTTGATGTTATGGTTTTTCCTCCACCAATTTCCTTTACATCACTGAAAGGTGAACTGTGACTCCACTGTATTTGCACCTTTTCTTGTATTTCGTTTTTTCTAAGATTTATCATTAAAGCTTTCAGTTTTTGAATTGAACTTGAGAGATAGAAAATGTATACATAGTTGCTTGCTCTGGCTTGGACCAATGTAAGTATGTATGTTCCATACCCATGGGATCCTTGTGGAAGCTGGAAAACATTGTTGTGGGCACTGCTATTACAGTGATTACTGCAACCGTCTCTGTCTCATGCTAAGCATCTGCACACTGCTTACCCAACAAAGGAGGTCACTGAATTGGCACGGGTGCCATTCAGACTATGCTTTCCATTTTCTCAATGAATGCAAGGTGTTCTCTGATTTGACGATGTGGAGCTTTAGATGTCACCTCTCCACCTTATCCAATCAAAGAACGCTTTGCATTCACTATGCTTACATCAGGGCTCGACAATCCCCGGGCGCCAAGGCGCCATGGCGACTAGAATTAGTGACCTGGCGCCTGGGGCAGCACATCTGGGGTATCCTGTCTCCGTACGGACCCCCCCCACGCAATTGCGTCGCGCCACGCCGGCCGGTAATCGAGGCCGCGGCTTTGCGGCCTTCTGCAAGCTTCCTTCTAAGATATTGGCGCCATCTAGTGGTGGCCATTGGTATGACATCCAGCAATGCTAATGGAGCCCTGCCTGCTGTAAAAAATTAACCAATCTTAAATTTACACAGGCGACTAGAACCAAACACACACACACACACATATTATATATATATATATATATATATATATATATATATATATATATATATATATATGTGTATGTATGCTTTGGTTCTAGTCTTTCTGTGTACATTTTAAGATAGCTTTTTTTCAATATAAAAATTAACCATTGTCGGTCGTTATTGATCGGCTTTTTTTTTCTCCTCGTGCTGTCAGGGCGAGGAAAAAAAATAGCCGATTACCTGCTGTGTTGACATCACGTGATCAGCTGTCATTGGCTGACAGCTGATCACGTGGTAAGGGGTCGGGATCGACCCCTTACTCGGATCGGTGATCCAGCGAGTCTCACAGACTCGCTGATCACAGAGCAGGGGGCGCGCAGGCCGCTCATACAGGGGACAACGTCATAGGACGTCGTCCTGGCAAAGCAGAACGACGATCTCAAGAAGTTAAAAAAAAAAACCTGGCTCCTAACTTTTTTAGCTGGCTCCTAGATTCCAAGCAAATTTGTCAAGCCCTGGCTTACATACTTACTTTAAGCTGGAGCTACTTTGCAAAAATTGCCATACCTATAATTCATCTTTAAACAAAACTCCAAGTTTAAAAAGGACAATGATTTCAGTGTCCTAGCTTAAATGGTGGAGTGACATTAAAATTTCTGGCTGGACACGTTGGACATTAAGATCCTTCACAGTCATAATAGAATAAGCTAGATAATTATTGCTATTTATAGAGCTGTTGTCATTGCAAGAGATAGAGATACTGCCTGTACAAGCTATGTAATTTCATGCTTATTCTAAGAACAGTAGGGCCCTTCAGAGAAACCACATGGTGATTTTGCAGTGTTGCCCCCCCTTCACTGTTAATTAATTAGCATGTTAGAATACTGAAAGGTCTAGGACCCAGCACAGGAACAGTTGGCATTGACAGCATTTTCAGCGATTTTGCTGGTACCACTGATGTCAGAGAACTTTGAAGTAAAGTGGAAGACAGAACAAGGTTTTTGTTAAAATTAGCTTAAAAGAGAAGTGCGGGAATGTAGAATAAGTATACTGTACATACCCACCTAGATGGCTGCAGCATCAGTCTAATGCTATAGCTGTCCCCTGCTGCCTCTACACTGAGAACTGAACAATCAAAGACCACTGATCACTCATTTCTCAGTCACCGCTCTGTTATCTGCCCCTCCAGAGCTCATTAGAGCACTGAGCTGTAGAGGGGGGGGGGGGGGGGGCGGCTGGCTAAGGCTATCAGCGGTGGTGTACTGAGAGGCTGAGCCAGCTACCAGTTAGGCAGCTGAGAGGATCCTGACATTATTTTCTGGATCTCTGCAGAGCCTGGATCAGTTCTGTAATGCCAGCCAATAGCATATTTTAGCGCACTGTTGGCTGAATTCGGGTTAATGGAGTGCAGTATTAAATGCACTTCTGTGACCCACAAGAGAAGTATGGCCAAAAAAGATTTGGACATACTTCTCCTTTAAGCTGGCCATACACCGATCAAAATTCAGCCGATCCAGGATTTCAATCAGTGGGTAGACTTCGATTGTTTAATCGACTCCTTTCGAAGGGATAAATTGGATGATTTTCCAGCAATCATCTGCTGCAGCCACTGATCAGTGAATTCTGACAGTGGCTGGTCCTGGTGTCAGAATACTGAATTAAACTGGTGCTGGCGGGTGGTCATGAGGCTTTCTTTTCTCTCGCACACCTCTTACTACTTGTTTGGTACCCAGATTTAGTAAAAACCTTGCAGGACTCCTTTTCAAGTGTTAGGATGCGTACACATGATTGGAAATGCCGCCAGCAAAAGACCAATGAGAGCTTTTGGTCGGAAAATGCGACTGTGTGTATGCTCCATCGGTCTTTTGCTGACGGAATTCCAGTCAGCAAAAGATTCGGTCGGGAAAAGTTTCTATCCGAAAATACGATCGTCTGTATGCAATTCGGACGTGCAAAAAAACACCCATGCTCGGAAACAATTTGACGCATGCTCAGAAGCATTGAACTTAATTTTCTCGGTTCGTTGTAGTGTTGTACATCACCGCGTTCTTGACGGTCGAAAGTTCAGAGAACTTTTGTGTGACCGTGTGTATGAAAGCCAAGCTTGAGCGGAATTCTGACGGGAAAAAACATCCAAGATTTTTCAGATGGAAATCCCGCTCGTGTGTACGCGGCATAAGGGTGATTCTCTTTGTGACTGCTATTTCGGAATCCCAGGTTCACTTGTTCAGTGCAGCTAATATAACTCATTTCATCGCACCATTGGGCCCACTGGAACTCAATGTGAGTATCTACAAAGCAAGACTGACAACCACAGCCAACTATGACCTAAACAAATGCTCCTCACAAAATGTGCTGTAGTGGTAAAGGGCGGCAGTTGTGTGGTATTAAACACAAAAGCAAACATTTATTTTATTGCAGATCACCAATTCTGAGACGTGGTGGCTGCATTCGTTTTCTTATTAGGGCCCTTTCACTTGGTGTGCTAAAAAATATATATATTTTTTTTTTATGCATATCGCATTTTTTTGGTGCGTTTTCTGACTGACTCCCAGTATGGACCTGTGAAACATGGACATTTGACTCAAACGCACCAAAAACACAACTGCAGCAAATTATTCATGGGTTTTTGATTGATTTCAATAGGGGTTGATTTTTTGGTGCTCTTTTGAAATAGGACACCAAAGATGCAGCATGCGTACTGCACCCGCAGCACACTGGTGTGAAGAGTTCTATAGAATTTAAAGGGAAATATTTTTCTTGTGTTTTTAAGTAGGAAAAGCAGATGAGTGTGAAAAGACGTTTCTCTTCCACCCACTCTTGAAGCAGGTGGTATATTCGGACTGGGAGCACACCCAGATAGGATGTTTGTGCCTCAAAAGAGATTTTCCCTATTATATGCAATGGAGGAAAGCTTTGGTAAAAAGTGGAGCATAATGGTTGTAGATGCAGTGGTCTCCTCCCTGAGTAAGACCTTAACTTGTCCAGTGGATAATGCACAGATCTTTAAGGATCCTGTGGATAAGCAGCTGGAATCCTTGTTAATAGGAGGTTCCGCTATTCAGCCCACAGTGGTAGCAATTGGTGTCTGTCAAGCCTTGAAGGATCAGGCTAAACAGCCCTGTAAGGGAGAACAGTCTGCTGAGAAGGTGGCAAATTTGCCTCAACTTCTATGCTTTGCTATAGATGCCCTCAGAGACTCCATACAGAAAATCTCCCGTATGGCTCTTTTATCTATGCACATGCGCAGAATTTTGTGCCTAAAAAGCTGGTCAGCAGAGCTTCCCCGTAAAAGGTTGCTAGCTGGTTTTCCATTTCATGGAGAACTTTTTTTGGGGAGGATCTGGATAAGTACATCCAGAAGATCTCTGGAGGAAAGTGCTCACTTCTTTCTGTGCAAAAAGTGGCTAAACGGCCCTTATTTAAGGGACCACGCACTGCTTCCTCAGGTTTTTCAGGCCATAGGCAGTTTGGATATCACCAGGGGTCTGAGGCCAAAGGTAAACAGCAAGGTCAGGGCCAAAAGAGGCATTGGGTCCAAAAAGCCTCTAATACTGTCGCCAAACATTCTTTGTGAAGGGACGCCCCCACTCATATGAGTGGGGGGAAGGTTGCTGCAGTTTATTATTAAACAGAATCACACTAGGGCTGGCGTGTGCTCTCTTTTGCTCTATATTTCCAGATCTGCCACCCAGTGGACTTGCTGGAGAGCTGCAACACCTAGAGCGGAGTTTATACATTCAGACTGCTTGCTGTTTGATTAGGAATATTGGGGACAGCGCTATATTTATTTTTATGTGTTTGGATTGCTGCAGTTTGCAGGAATTTGGCTAATTCAGGACAATTGGGTCTTTTCCAGAGTGTCTCAGGGGTACAGGCTGGAGCTCCAGACCTACCCTCCTCAAAGTCCAGTGTTCCCACAGAGCTTGCAAAAAAGGGCTTATTATTCCAGGCACTAGTTTGCTTAAAGCGGCAAGGTGTGATTATGGAGGTCCTGCTTCCCGAAAGGTGTACAGGGTTTTATTCGAACCTGTTCACGGTTCTGAAACCAAATGGGGACATAAGACCGATCCTGGATCTAAAGACGCTGAACCGTTATCGTGCGGCCCTTTCAGATGGAATCAGTCCGCTCTGTGGCAGCCTCTCTCCAAGTAGATTTCCTGGCATCCATAGACATCAGGGATGCATACCTGCACGTGTCAATTCTTCAGCCTCATCAAAGGCTTTTGCGCTTTGCGATAGAAGAGCAGCACTTTCAATTTGTGGCTCTGCCCTTTTGGTCTTCACAAAGGTCCAGGCGCCAGTGCTGGGTCTTCTAAGGTCTCGGGGGATCTTGATTTCAGGTTGCCTGGACGATCTCCTGCCCAGGGATCAGTCATTGCAGGTTTTGATATGGAATGTAACCTTTACAGTTCAATTCCTGGAACATCTCGGCTGGATCATAAATGTCGAAAAGTCGGCTTTGAAACCAGTTCAGAGTCTAGAATACTTAGGTCTGGTTATGGACACAGTCCAGACAAAGTTGTTCTTGCCTTCAAGAAGTGTTAATGCCCTAAAATGATCAAGTTTGCCAAATTAATAGAAAGAGACACCCTTCTTTCCGACTCTGTATGAGTCTTCTGGGAAAGATGGTGTCCTCATTCAAGGCAATTCCTTATGCCCAGTTACATTCCAGGTCATTACAGCAGAACATTCTGTCTTGGTCCTCCTGGTAGCTCCAGCCTGGTACCCAGAGATGGTGAGATTGGCAGTAGGCGATCCTTGGACACTCCAGCTCCAGTTGGATCTACTGTAACAAAGTCCTTTATTCCACCCGAATTTACGCTCCCTAAATCTGACGGCGTGGCTATTGAAGCCAGGGTGCTAGGAGATCGTGGTATCTCAGGACCAGTGATATCGACTTTGGTAAATGCCAGAAAGGAGGTTCACCAGGAAGATTTATCACAGGGTTTGGAAGGCCTATATTGCGTGATGTGATGTCAGAAGATGGCATCCTCACAAATACATGATGGGGAGAATTCTCTATTTTCTTCAGTCAGGCTTAGACAAGAAGTTAGCCTTTGCAACAATTAAAGGACAGGTCTCAGCCTTGTCAATGTACTTCCAGAGGCCTTTGGCTTTGCATTCCCTGGTCCAGACTTTTCTTCAGGGGGTAACTCATTTGTTGCCTCCCGTTAAGTTACCTCTTTGTCCTTTGGTTTTAAATTTGGTTCTATCGGTACTACAGAAGCAACCTTTTGAACCAATCAAGGAGATTTCGTTAGTTCTTTTCTTAGCTTTTCTTTTTGCAATTACTTTGGCTAGAAGGGTATCGGAACTGGTGGCCCTTTCTTGTGTGAAGCCGTATTTGATTCTGCATCATGATAAGGTGGTGCTATGTCCTCTTCCGTCCTTTTTGCCTAAGGTAGTTTCTGGTTTTCATTTAAATCAAGATATTGTTCTACCTTCTTTTTTCTCTCAGCCTGGCTCGCCAGAAGAGAAACAGTTGCACTTTTTGGATGTGGTGTGGGCTGTCAGAATCTATCTGAATAGGTCTGCAAGCATCAGAAGTTCTGATGCATTTTTTGTTTTGCCAGAGCGCCCCAAGAAGTGTCAAGTGGCTTTCAGTTTGGATTCCCCAGTTAATCACTCAAGCCTATAGCCTGAAAGGTAAAGCTCCTCCCATTGGGTTGAGAGCTCATTCTACCAGGGGTGTTAAAACCTCCTGGGCTTTTCGCCATCAGGCGTCAGTGGTGCAGATCTGCAAGGCCGCTACTTGGTCTTAGGTACATATGTTCACAAGATTTTATCAGGTGGATGTTAGGGCAGCGGAGGATTTGGCTATTGCCCGTAGTGTCTTACATACTGCTGTATAAATCTGATGGTGCTTTCATACATTGTGTCTCCCTCCCCTTAAAGGGATTGCTCTGGGATATCCCAGGTAGTAATGTATATGGCTGCTCTGTGTCCTGTGATGTACGAAAAAGAAAACTGGATCTTTTCTACTTACCTGTAAAATCCATTTCTTTGAGTACATCAGGGGACACAGTGGTCCCTCCCCTCTCTTTTTGAGAATTCATTGCTTGCTACAAAACTGAAGTACTTCCTGTATGGGAGGGGTTACATAGAGGGGGACTTCCTGTCTTTTTTATTCTGCAAGTGTCCAATCACCTATAGGTGGCGTATAACCCAGGAAGTAATGTATATGGCTGCTCTGTGTCCTGTGATGTACTCAAAGAAATGGATTTTACAGGTATAGACAAGTAGAAAAAATCAAATTTTTCTAGAGTAGTATGGGCTAGATGTGTCCCCTCATTTCCACATACATTTCTTGACACCAACCAGCACACTTTCTCTTTTTTTCTATGTACTACCTACACATACCCATATTATATTCGTACACTTGTATATTTTCTAGAGTGGTGTGGACTAGATGTGTCCCCTCATTTACAGATATATGGACCACATCACTTAAATCTAGCCTGTTCCTTGGCTGTTCCAGCATATTGGCTGGGATGCCCCTGTTATGCCAACTCTTATGCCCCGTACACACGGTCGGAAATTCTGACGGAAAATGTCCGATCGGACCATGTTGTGGGAAAATCCGGCCGTGTGTGGGCTCCATCTGACTTTTTCAGTTGGAATTTCCGACGAAAAAAATTTGAGATCCTGCTCTCAAATTTTCCGACAAACAAAATCCGATCGGACTTTTTCCGATCGTGTGTAGAGAATTCCGAGGGACAAAGTGCCACGCATGCTCAGATCAAACTTTGAGACCAAAGCTATTGGCTACTAGCCTCTACGTAGTTCCGTCGTACGCAACGAACGTCACCACGTTCGGAATGATCGGATTTTCCAACAACTTTGTCCGACCGTATGTATGCAACACCAGTTTCGGACAAAATCGGTCAGAAAAAATCCGACGGATTTTGTGGTCGGAATTTCCAACCGTGTGTACGGGGGCTTAGAGCTGACATGTAAGTATCAGACCCCTTGTTTCTTTAAGACCTTCCCTTTCTTGTTTAATATAGGAAATCTTTACCAATATACCATTCTTGTTTACTACCCACATTTTTAGATATTTCTGGCATTATACTCCTGAGGAGTGGACAGATCCACGAAACGCGTAGAGTTCTCAAATGTCAAAACAGTCTTACAACCTATATCTATCATGTTATCGCTCATGTAAACATCATCATGTATCTATCTATCATGAATTTATTTTACCAATCATGTGTTTTATGTCAGCTTTTTATGGCCTTTTTTGGCTTGATTTCCAAAAACCGCATGATGTATTTTGAGACTGCTTTTATTCTGTTTGTACAATCAATTTCATGTTTTACTTTTATGTATTTTCTGTTTTACCATTCTTTGAAGTGACATGCCTCATTAAAAGTCACATGACCACTGTTCTCTGTATATACAGTGGGGACGGAAAGTATTCAGACCCTCTTAAACTTTTCACTCTTTATTATATTGCAGCCATTTGTTAAAATCATTTAAGTTCATTCTTTTCCTCATTAATGTACACACAGCACCCCATATTGACAGAAAAACACAGAATTGTGGACATTTTTGCAGATTTATTAAAAAAGAAAAACGAAAATCACATGGGCCTAAGTATTCAGACCCTTTGCTCAGTATTTATTAGAAGCACCCTTTTGTTATAATACAGCCATGAGTCTTTTTGGGAAAGATGCAACAAGTTTTTCACACCTGGATTTGGGGATCCTCTGCCATTCCTCCTTGCAGATCCTCTCCAGTTCTGTCAGGTTGGATGGTAAACGTTGGTGGACAGCCAATTTTAGGTCTCTCCAGAGATGATCAATTGGGTTTAAGTCAGGGCTCTGGCTGGGCCATTCAAGAACAGTCACAGAGTTGTGAAGCCACTCCTTCGTTATTTTAGCTGTGTTCTTAGGGTCATTGTCTTGTTCGAAGGTAAACGTTCGGCCCAGTCTGAGGTCCTGAGCACTCTTTTCGTCCAGGATATCCCTGTACTTGGCCACATTCATCTGTCCCTCGATTGCACCCAGTCGTCCTGTCCCTGCAGCTGAAAAACACCCCCACAGCATGATGCTGCCACCACCATGCTTCACTGTTGGGACTGTATTGGACAGGTGATGAGCAGTGCCTGGTTTTCTCCACACATACCGCTTAGAATTAAGGCCAAAAAGTTCTATCTTGGTCTCATCAGACCAAAGAATCTTATTTCTCACCATCTTGGAGTCCTTCAGGTGTTTTTTTTTAGCAAACTCCATGCAGGCTTTCATGTGTCTTGCACTGAGGAGAGGCTTCCATCGGGCCACTCTGCCATAAAGCCCCGACTGGTGGAGGGCTGCAGTGATGGTTGACTTTCTACAACTTTCTACCATCTCCCGACTGCATCTCTGGAGCTCAGCCACAGTGATCTTTGGGTTCTTCTTTACCTCTCTCGCCAAGGCTGTTCTCCCCCGATAGCTCAGTTTGGCCGGACGGCCAGCTCTAGGGAGGGTTCTGGTCGTCCCAAACATCTTCCATTTAAGGATTATGGAGGCCACTTTGTAACCTTGGCCAGATCTGTGCATTGCCACATTTCTGTCTCTGAGCTCTTCAGGCAGTTCCTTGGACCTCATGATTCTCATTTGCTCTGACATGCACTGTGAGCTGTAAGGTCTTATATAGACAGGTGTGTGGCTTTCCTAATCAAGTCCAATCCGTATAATCAAACACAGCTGGACTCAAATGAAGGTGTAGAACCATCTCAAGGATGATCAAAAGAAATGGACAGCACCTAAGTTAAATATATGAGCGTCGCAGGTTCTGAATACTTAGTACCATGTGATATTTCAGTTTTTCTTTTTTAATAAATCTGCAAAAATGTCAACAATTCTGTGTTTTTCTGTCAATATGGGGTGCTGTGTGTACATTAATGAGGAAAAAATGAACTTAAATGATTTTAGCAAATGGCTGCAATATAACAAAGAGTTAAAAATAAATAAATTCCACCTTCAAAAAACCCCTTTCATGGCTGACTGTGGACTAACACATCACCATTTGTAGAACACAGCGGACTGGTATAACACTACTAGTGGAGCATACTTTTGGGGCCACTTTACCCTGCGAACATAACCCACTACTGCTACCACAATTGGTTGATTACAGAACTGATGAGCCACTTTTTGCAAATAGAACGTTTATTTTCTATATTCGATACTTCATATATGCGCTTTTGAAAAATCGCATGATTTATTCATATATGCGGTTTTGAGAAATCGCACAATTTGTCTGACACTTTAAGAATCCTATTTTAGGCAGACACTCATCAGTGATTTAATTACCCTACATTGATCTATGTTTATGACTGTCTTTTGTTTTATGAATAACATCATAATTCTGTACAGCTGATCAGACTTTAGTTATTATCTAGTTTACCGGATTTGTATCAGCCCGTCGGGATGGCCTGACGGACTGTATTTTTTCCATTTTGTATGCTTATATCCACTGATCACATCTCCATGCGTTTTTTTAACACAAGAAAAGTTGCATAATTTTTTTTACAACATCCTTATTGTTAGTTCTGATATGGGATTGCACACTCTGTTTCTATAGGGTCTGTGAGAACACAATCTAGACCTGTGTTAGGAGACAGAGTTTTATACACTCCTACCACGTTGAATTGTTTTATTCTGTTTTTGCACCTTATGAGAACGTGACCCTTCTTATCGTCGGGCCATTTTATCACCATAGATTGTCAAATCTTTTCGCCTCATATAAGAGATATGAGTGACTATTCTTTTCAATAATATACCTGCCATGCATCTTTGCCCATAGAGTTTGAATTCCCTATGTGGTTTTATGCAAAACAGGGACACTCATTTACTTTCTTTTTTCACACTTTTATTGTTTTTGTGTTGCACTTTAGGGACATATATCCCATTACCCACGTTTGCAAGCAAACTTTTCCACACAAGCGATGCACTTTTATAATTACAAAAATATAAGGGGGCCTGAATACTTTCCATCCCCACTGTACATGCTTACTATGGTCATCTTTTATTCATTTAGATATTTAATTAGTAATTTCCTTTTGGGATTAATATTACGTTAACAATTAATCATTTCCCTTTGGGATTAATAAAGCAATCTAAATCTGAATCCTGCTAACAGGTTGTGTTTCTTTTCAAAGCTTGATTGAGTTTTTCAATAAAATGAAGAAGTGGGAGGACATGGCCAATCTGCCTGCAGATTTCCGTGATAGGACCAAGAAGCTAGAGCGCAACTTCACAGTCACAGCTGTGCTTTTCAAAAAGTATGACCCTATCTTCCAAAAGATCTTTAAAAACAGCCAGGAGGAGCAGCCGCGTCAGCACAGGGGCCGGAAACAACGGTAAGTTTTATGATAAGTAAGAACACACAAGATTGCTTGCTTCTGTATTTGGGGAGGTTCATATATTCTCTAACTTACACTTACCCCCCCTTTACCTCTCTGTACTCCCCATAGTTAACTACCTGAGATCCGCGCTATAGCCGAATGACGGCTACAGCGCGGATCTGATGTGCCGGGACTACGTCTATTGGCGTCCTCCCGGCCACGAGCTGCCTGCGCGCCCCCTGAAGGGCGCGTGCGGTGCGCTCTGTGATCAGCGAGTCTGTGAGACTCGCTGGATCACAGATCCGAGTAAGGGGTCGATCCCGACCCCTTACCACGTGATCAGCTGTCACCCAATGACAGCTGATCATGTGATAATAACAGAGCTGGTAATCGGCTTTTTTTCCTCCTCGCGCTGACAGCGCGAGGAGAAAAAAAAAAAAAAGCTGATCACCGGCGGCAGTGAGAGGGACATCAGTCCCTCTCACTGCAATGTGCCCAATCCATGGTGCCCACCTTCGCCCCATTAAAGTGCCGCCTACCAGTGCCCACAGTGCCATCTCTCAGTGCCCACAGTGCCATCTCTCAGTGCCCACAGTGCCAGTGCTGCACATCAGTGTCACCTGCCAGTGCTCATCTGTGTCACCTAGCAGTGCTCATCTGTGTCACCTACCAGTGCCACCTATCAGTGCCATCAGTGCCACCCATCAGTGCCACCCATCAGTGTCATCCATCAGTGCCCATCGGTGCCACCCATCCGTGCTACCCATCCGTGCCACCCATCCGTGCCACCCATCCGTGCCACCCATCCGTTCCACCCATCCGTGCCCATCAGTGCGATCTTTGCTGTCCCCATCAGTACCGACTTATCTGTCCCCACCAGTGCAGCCTATCAGTGCCCACCAGTGCAGTCTATCAGTGCCCACCAGTGCAGTCTATCAGTGCCCACCAGTGCAGCCTATCAGTGCCAACCAGTGCAGCCTATCAGTGCCCACCTGTGCCGCCTCATCAGTGCATATCAATGAAGCAGAAAAATTACCTGTTTGCAAAATTTTATAACAAACTATTAAACAATATCTCGCCACCGCCGAGATATTCGGCTCCTCTCGCCGCCTACATAGACCTAGCCGAGCTGAGCCGAGTGTACTGTGTACTCGTGTACTCGGCTACTCGGCTCCGCTTGCAGTCACGCCCCCGTCCCGCCCCTTGGCCTGGCTTCTATGATGGACACAACACCGGTCCAATGGCAGGACGTAAAGGCTAGGAGGTGGGACTGCGAGCGGAGCCGAGTACACAGTACACTCGGCCCCGTAAATGTCGGCGGCCCTCACAGACGGCGGAGATCAGAGGGGATCGACCTATAACACGTACCCATGATTTCCCCCTGATTTTCAGGGGAAAAAAGTGCGTGTTATACGCCGATAAATACGGTATATCAAATATGAACTTAATATAAGGTGTAGGGTATATATTATAAAAAAAAAAAAAAACGAATTAGAAAAACATAGCATTACAACAATAGAGCAATAAGAATAAGATATGAGAACAATTTTTCCTATAAGGTTGTATAGTTCAAAACACATTATTGTTCTAAAGTGATATGTGTAATTAGGTTATATAAAGGTAATATTTAGGGTAGCGGTATGTCCCAGGGGGACCATTTTATTTTAAAAGTATGCATGGTGTCGAAGAGTGTATGGTGGATACGCTCTGAGAGTCTTATTTGTTCCATTCTTCTCAACACCTGGGGCCAAGGAACTGTCAATAAATGCCAATTAAAAGCTATCATCCAATGAATTGAGTTAAACAGTGTGTGTATTAGTCTAATATTATGTATGGGTAAATTAGGTATAGATGCAATCAATAGACACCTCTTAGGGGTGAGGGGAATTTTTTTGCCTATAATATGCTCAATCTTAGCAGCTGCTTGAAGCCATATAGGTTTCAAAATGTTGCAGTTCCAGAGAGTATGTAAAATGGTAACTTGATCTGAGCATCCCCTGAAGCATGTGGGAGATACCGAGGGATAAAACTAGTTTATTTTATATGGGGTTAGGTACCATCTTGTGTGTGCGCAATATTTAGGTAGCACTCTCGCCTAGCAGTAAAAAGGGTCGCTGGTTTGAATCCCAACCACGACACTACCTGCCTGGAGTTTGTATGTTCTCCCTGTGTCTGCGTGGGTTTCCTCTGGGTGCTCCGGTTTCCTCCCACACTCCAAAGACATGCTGGTAGGTTAATTGGCTTCTGTCTAAATTGGCCCTAGTATATGAATGTGAGTTAGGGTTCTTAGATTGTAAGCTCCTTGAGGGTAGGTTCCAAAGAAGGGTCCGATCTGTCTGCAATGTCGCAGTGCCGCTAAAAATTGCTGATCACCGCCATTACTAGTAAAAATAATAATAATAAAAATACCATAAATCTTTCCCCAATTTTGTACACGCTTTAACTTTTGCGCAAACCAATCAATATACGTTTATTGCGATTTGTTTTTACCACAAATATGTAGAAGAATAGTAAAAAGTTTTTTTTTTTTTTTTTCAAAATTGGCAGTCTTTTTTTGTTTATAGCGCAAAAAATATGTAGAAGAAAAGTAAAAAATATTGTTTTTTTTCAAAATTGTGTGTTTTTTTGTTTATAGCACAAAAATAAAAACCGCAGAGGTGATCAAATACCACCAAAAGAAAGCTCTATTTGTGGGGAAAAAAAGGACATACATTTTGTTTGGGTACAGTGTCGCCTGACCACGCAATTGTCACTTAAAGAGACACAGTGCCGTATCGCAAAAAAATGTCCTGTCAGGGGGTAAAATCCTTCCGGGGCTGAAGGGGTTAAATGTCTTTTTTGACATAGTACCTTTACATATTTTATATCAACTTCATTGCTATAACAAGGGATAAACTACATCCTTGGGATAGCATGGGCCGTGACAGGTCCTCTTTATGGGAAGATCTGGGGTCTATTAAACCCCAGATCTCTCCTTTGTCCTCTGAAACAGCCAATCAAAGCAAGATCAAATTGATTGGCTCCTTTGCTAGCCAGTTACAGCTAGTAAACAAATGGCCAAGAATTTAAATAATGAAATCCTCATTAGTTCCAATTTCATACACCATAGAGATGATCAGGAAACAGAAGTTCCTCCTTCATCTCTATAGTTAGCCAGCATGCCTGCCGGTAGTGGCCCCGGGCTCCCTGGTGGGACGAGAGAACTCAGAAATGGAGGCGGCAGTAGGAGGGGGCCATTGAGCCGCTTGCAAAAATTGATCGAACGGCTGTTCAGAAAGGGAATTGCTGGGTCTAAAGAATAATATCTGCAGCTTCAGCCATCATCCAGATATCATCACCACTTTCTGTGGACGTATATATATATATATATATATATATATATATATATATATATATACATAAATCAGTCAGGAAGTGGTTTAATAAAAAAAAAGGCTTACCTTTTTAGATATTTGTGTCATGCCTGAGGGTGTCATGCCTGATTCTAAGAATTTTTGGACAGCCTCACAGTGTCTTTGCCCCACACACAGTAAGGCAGGCCATACATTATGCAATATTCTTTCCTTCTACCATGGGTGGAAGGAAAGAAAAATGATCGATTCCCCCATCAACATGGTCAGTGTTGATGGGAGAATCCCTCCCGCAAAGAGCTTTTGTGTTCTGCCTGCGTTGAGACTTTAGTACATCCAGCCTGCTCATAGGTGGATTGGCATTTGAATGGTTCCTACTTAACCGGATGAATTTTAATCCATCTATGCCCAGCTTAAAGTGGAGGTCCCCCACTGCACTGCATAAAATTAAAAGCCAGCAGCTACACATACTTAAAAGCCAGCAGCTGCACCCAAAAGGTGCCAAATGTGGCATCGGAAGGGGGGAGGAGTACAATGAGCGGAAGTTCCACTTTTGGGTGTAACTCTGCTTTAAAGTGATTGCAAAGGTTTTTCTTTGTTTTTTTTTTTTTGTAAAATAACAAACCTGTCATACTTCCCTGCTCTGTGCAGGGGTTTTGCACAACCCCCCCCCCCCCGATCCTCCTATTCTGGGATGTCCTGGCGGCGCTCCTGGCTCCACCTCTTCATCAGGTGCCCCCACGGTGAGGAGCTTTGCCTGGGGGCACCCATGCAGGCCCGCTCCCGAGTCCTGCTGCTTCATCCATCCACACAGAAAGCAGGACTGGGCCCCACCCCAGGCTCCTGTGTCACTGGATTTGATTGACAGCAGCGGGAGCCAGTGGCCACTGGATCAATCTATCCAGTGAGGACCCGAGACATCGGCTGGATCCGCTGGGCTTGTACTCGTCGTTGGAATGATCGGGTTCAGGTAAGAAAAAGGGGGGATCTAGGGGGCAGCTGTAGCGCAGGTTTTTCACCTTAATGCATACAATACAAAGGTGAAAAACCTTGAGGGTTTACAACTCCTTTAAGCTATATTAAAACAGTGTTCAGATCTAGTTGCTAACTGATAATGAAGAACAGCAAACACAGTACAGACAGGATTAATTATGTGATCAAAATAAGAGACCTACCTCGTGCTATGCTAATAAATCATTACCACAAACAATGAACTATAATACGAATATCATGACCATAAATATAATAATACTAATAGTCCATAAGAATCCAAAATATAAAGTTTGTGAACTTCAAAAACTTTGCAGTGCAACTTCAAAATTATTCGGATGTGCGATATAAAGTACCAAGTGCTGGGAAGATCATCTGTGCAATTCGTGCTCCCCTCTGTGTGCCCTCTCACTCACCAAAATCCAGGACTCCCATAACAGAAGTCACAGATGCTTGAGAGGTTGGCTGGGCTCTGTAGTCCCACGTGCTATGTCACCAATTGCAGCATACGTTGTCCTCAGCAAACCATCAGGGATAGGTACAAATGGCAAAGAGAGCAATATAGCGTTAATCTGTTTGTTTATTACATAAAACGAACAATATCCACTCACATGTAAAAACGTTATAAACAGTGTTGGAACCCGGAACCGGACGTGGCCAATGGCTTGTGTCTCAGTAGCCCGTAGTCAACTGGCGCGTTTCGTCCCGCCCACGAGACGTTGTCAAAAGATATCCCCAGGTTGTGTAATGTGTCAATATAAAGGGCTCAACTTCTCCCACCCACACCTATTTTGAATAACTAAGTGGCTGAGAGTGACATCACATCCTCTTTCTATGTTTGGTTAGAGGTGTAGCAGACTTCACTTCCACCAAATCGTCCATGTTGGTACACCCAAATATCCTAGGACTTAGACAAGATGCTGTGAGCAATTAAAAGTGTCCTATGATATAGGAAAAATGCATAAAGGAAATATATGAATTCATAATGCATAAAATTTAAAATAAAAAATAAACGAAAATGATGTTAAAACTATACGCTTGGTATATATGATCTGTTAACCCAATACATTTGTTTTGTTTTTGTATGGACTAGCACCATCTAGTGCACAAATAGAGAATCTATGAATATAATGATATTAATGAAAACCTTTCAAATACAATAGTAACAGTATCTGAATATTTTCTAAGTTAGTTAATGTAATGGACCTTTTACACATAGAGTGAACTAATTAATATATTGGTTGAATGTTAGTTAAGAATTTTAGATATAAATTTATGTACTTTTAACCAGATAAACTACCGGTAACTGAACCCGGACAAACTACCCCTGACATCAAAAGGCATAATAAGGATTAATTATGTTAAACGTTACTCCACAGCTCCCCTAAACATCACAAATCGGGGGGGGGGGGGGGGGGGGGGGGGGGGGGGGGGGGGGGAATGTATGAACTTTTAAACAATAAAAAAGCACTTAGGCCTCCTACACACTGCTGCATGAAAATGCTCAAGTTTTCAGGCATACAGCAATTTATTTTTTTTCTAAAATGCAGCCCATTGTTTTCATTGTGCCTGTGCACACAGGCGTGTAAACAAGCGATGTGTATTAATCAGTAAAAGTAAAAAAATCTGCCTTGCTGGTCAGTATTTTGCTGCCCATATGCATGAATGCGCACACGCAAACACGCCCAACACAAACGTCTGAAATTACATCTAGAAATGTGATGTTAAAACATCAGTGCCGTGTGCAAGAGGCCTTAAAACGGTAACCAGCATTTTTTAAGTATTTCTTTAAAGTTATGCTTGTTCTGTGTTCAGGGTCAATCATCTGAAGGTAATTGCTGCAGTGATCTTCAGCCTCCCATTGGTTTCAATGGGCCTTCCTGCCCCCAGCCAGTCACAGGGAACTTCTGTTTGGTCTCCTGCAGGTCTCTCTAGAGCTGCATGATTCTGGCTAAATTGAGAATAACAATTTTTTTGCTTTGGTTCATGAAAATGTATTTTTTCCTCCAAAAAATTGCTTTTGAAAGACCGCTGTGCAAATACAGTGTGACATAAAATATTGCAACAACCACCATTTTATTCTCTAGGGTCTCTGCTAATATATATATATATATATATATATATATATATATATATATATATATATATATATATATATATATATGTTTGGGGGTTCTAAGTAATTTTCTAGCAAAAAATTATGATTTTAACTTGTAAGTACCAAGTGTCAAAAAAGAGTTTTTAAGTGGTTAAACTGACCTCATTTACAGATAGAAGTTCGTCCCATTGATCTAAATAACTATATGTTGCAATGTTTCTCTTTGGCAGGCTGCTTGCTTCTTTTTTTTTTTTTTGACAGCTGTCAGCTTGAGCACTGAACTGCACTGCACTGAATCGAGGAAATGTTTTTTTAAGATCGGGAGGGGGGTAGAATTGCGATCTCAACTCTTTAACGATTAATCGCGCAGCTCTACTCTGCTGTGTATGATTTGATTTGCATTAGATGGCTATATCATCTATAAACTGTAGCAATGGCAGAAGAGACTGTGGGCAGTGATGGAGACAAGAGTGCTTAGTGTAGCTTACAGGTTATACTTACAACCCCCCAAATACTGCTAGGAGTCATGATGTGAAGTTTACATTTTAAAGCTTCTCCTTGTTGATATTGATCTACTGTATATGGTGGGTTCAAAGTTTTTGCATCTGGAAACATTGTTACAGATTCCCCAAATTAAATACGATGAGAATTTTATGATTTATTGGGATGGTTAATACAATAATTGAAGTCATAGAAACCCATTAATGTGTGTTGGTAAACCTAATAAGTAATAAAAAAAGACACCAAGCTAAAACAGACTTTGCTTGATTTTTACATAATGATCAGTTTAAATAATTGCCAGGATCAGAATTAATCATTTTACATGCAGAGGAGGAAAAGTGATCTTGAAGGCATTGCATTACATTACACTGAATAACCAAGCCAACATGCAATTAGTGTACATCTACGTTACATAAAGAAACCCCTTACTAAAGAGTAGTGACATTTTCCTGCCCCTACCAACATGCAACAGTGCTGCTTACTTTTCTATATACTGTTGCCTTTTTAGTATAGTCAGAGTGGAAGTTATGCATAAGGCATGCAAACTTTAGGCCCCATTCACACTTGGCAATTGCCAATTTGGAATCGCGGGCAGAATCACTGTGATTTTGCCCACAATTGCAAAATTGCGTGGCAATTCTAAATAGCACCCCACACACAATGCGATTTTGTCGTGAGTGTCGCACATCAGAATCGCGCTGCAATCGTGCCAGAATGCGACTTTAAAAATCGCTTGGTACCCAAAAATGAGTAGGAGCTTCTTTTGGGTAACAAACACACGCATAGGGTAGCCTATTGAAGTGAAATGGGCTGCACTATTAGGAAATCACATGAAAATCGCACACACAAAAACGCGAGTTACCGCTATGTGTATTGTGAATGGGGCCTTTTTTTTTATTTCCTACATAAAACCTTAAATAGTATTTTAGGTTTAGAGATAAACCAACGTCACTATGGCTGATCCAGTAAGGCAGTGTAAACAGATGACATGCAAAGTTCAGGAACCCATACCAGCCACGTTTACAGATTATTCGGAAAGTATTCACAGCGCTTCACTTTTTTAAAGATTTTGTTATATTACAGCCTTATTCCAAAAAGGATTAAATTCATTATTTTCCCTAAAATTCTACAAACCATACACCATAATGGCAATGTGAAAGAAGTTTGTTTGAACTCTTTACAAATTAATTAAAAATAAAAAACTAAAAAAATCACATAGGTATTCACAGCCTTTGCCATGACACTCAAAATTGAGCTCAGGTGCATCCTGTTTCCACTGATGTTTCTACAACTTGATTGGAGTCCACCTGTGGTAAATTCAGTTGATTGGACATGATTTGGAAAGACACACACCTGTCTATATAAGGTCCCACAGTTAACAGTGCATGTCAGAGCACAAACCAAGCCACGAAGTCCAAGGAATTGTCTGTAGAGCTCCGAAAAAGCATTGTATCAAGGCAAAGATCTGGGGAAGGGTACAGAAAAATTTCTGCAGCATTGAAGGTCCCAATAAGCACAGTGACCTCCATCATCCGTAAATGGAAGAAGCTTGGAAACACCAGGATTTTTCCTAGAGTGGGCCACCCAGCCAAAGTGAGCAATCAGAGGAGAAGGGCTTTAGTCAGGGAGGTGACCAAGAACCTGATGGTCACTCTGACAGAGCTGCAGTGTTTCTCTGTGTAGAGGGAGAACCTTCTACAAAAAAAAAAAATCTCTGCAGCAATTCATCAATCAGGCCTGTATGGTAGAGTGGCCAGACAGAAGCCACTCCTCAGTAAAAGGCACATGACAGCCCGCCTGGCATTTGCCAAAAGGCACCTGAAGGACTCCCAGAACATGAGAAACAAAATGTCCTGGTCTGATGAAGCAAAGATTGAACTCTTTGACCTGAATGGCAAGCGTCATGTCTGGAGGAAACCAGGCACCGCTCATCACCTGGCCAATACCATCCCTATAGTGAAGCATGGTGGTTGCAGCATCATACTGTGGGGATGTTTTCAGCAGCAGAAACTGGGAGACTAGTCGGGATTGAGAGAAAGATGAATGCAGCAGACTTGATGAAAACCTGCTCCAGAGCGCTCTGGACCTCAGACTGGGGCGAAGTATCGTCTTCCAACAGGACAGTGACCCTAGGCACACAGCCAATATAACAAAGGAGTGGCCACAGGACAACTCTGAATGTCCTTCAGTGGCCCAGCCCAGACTTGAACCCGATTGAACATCTCTGGAGAGATCTGAAAATGACTGTGCACTGACGCTCCCCATCCAACCTGATGGAGCTTGAGAGGTCCTGCAAAGAAGAATGGGAGAAACTGCCCAAAAATAGTTGTGCCAAGCTTGTAGCATCATACTCAAAAAGACTTGAGGCTGTAATTGGTGCCAAAGGTGCTTCAACAAAGTATTGAGCAAAGGCTGTGAATACTTATGTACATGTGGATTTTTTTTGTTTTTTTTATTTTTAATACATTACAGTCAGTCACCAGTTTTGCAGTACTGAGGGTGGCATCATCAGTATCCCGTTCTTTGGGTGAGTGAAAGCTTCGTGCTTGGTTGAGGCATTCCAGAAATGAAGACAGGTTTTTTTTCCTGTTTATTAACTTCAGCCCCGGGAGGATTTACCCCCTTCCTGACCAGAGCACTTTTTGCGATATGGCACTGCTTCGCTTTAACTGACAATTTTGCGGTCGTGCGACATTACACCCAAACAAAATTGACGTCCTTTTTTTCTAAAAAATAGAGCTTTCTTTTGATGGCATTTGATCACCTCTGCGGTTTTTATTTTTTGCACTTTAAACAAAAAAGAGCACCAATTTTGAAAAAAAAGCAATATTTTTTACTTTTTGCTATAATAAATATGCCCAAAAAATATATAAAAAAACTAATTTCTTTCTTAGTTTAGGCCGAAATGTATTCTTCTACACATTTTTGGTAAAAAAAATCGCAATAAGCGTATATTGATTGGTTTGCGCAAAAGTTATAGCGTCTACAAAATAGGTGATAGATTTATGGCATTTTTATTATTATTTTTTTTTTATTAGTAATGGCGGCAATCTGCAATTTTTATCATGACTGCGACATTATGACGGACACATCGGACACTTTTGACACTATTTTGGGACCATTGTCATTAATACATCGATCAGTGCTATAAAAATGCACTGATTACTGTGTAAATGACGCTGGCAGGGAAGGGGTTAAACACTAGGAACGATCAAGGGGTTAAGTGTGTCCTGGGGAGTGATTGTAACTGTGGGGGGGGGGGGGATTGTGCCACTAGAACATGACAGAGCTCACTGCTCCCAATGACAGGGAGCAGTAGATCTCTGTCATGTTGCTAGGCAGATCAGGGAAATGCCTTGTTTACATAGGCATCTCCCTGTTCTGCCGCTCCGTGACACGATTGCAGGCCCCCAGAGGACATCGTGACCGTGCCCGTGGGTCCCGCAGACTCGGAGTACGCGGCGTGCGTGCGCCCACAATGGAGCGATTTAAAGGCAACGTACCTGTATGCCCATTTGCCAGCCGTGCCATTGTGCCAACATACATCGTCGTGCGCTGGTCGGCATGTGGTTAAGGTTTTGCGAAACACAACAGAGCCCACTCAGAGGGCGGCTCGGCCAACACAGCACAGAGGGACTGAGCCGAAAAAACAATACAAAAGAAACATATACAAAAATAGTGTATGTGTGTGGCTCCTGCTATAGCCAGGGTATCTACTCATAAGAGTATCTCGCTGCAAGACACTAGGAACACTAACATTTTCAACATTCCCCCCCATGCAAAAGACAGCAGGTTCAAAACAAGAAAATACAGAAATTCAAAGAGTATCCAACATCGTAGCGGTTGAATTATTATGTAGCCATTTTGACCATACTTTGTTGAATTTTTCTGGACATCCTCGATTACAGTAGGTGTCTTTATATAAAGGAAGTTGACCAGTTGCTTCCAGAATGCCACTGTGGGCAGGGCAGACTTTTTCCAGTCAAGGGTGATGGATTTCCGGGCATAAATAAGAGCAGTCCCAGCATAGTCTGTTCTGCTATTGTTGAAGCCAACTCTTCCACAAGGCTCAGGAGGCAGACTTGTGGGGAGGAAGGAACAACCACGCCTTGATGGACCGACTCCCAAAATTGTACGAGGCAGGGCAGGATCAAAAGATATGGATACAATTTCCAGGAGAATGGGGGCACTGCCAACAGCCCTGGGAAACACTCTGATCCATTTTGTGTACCTGGTAAGGGGTGAAGTACTCCCGGTGGATCTTAATTTGGATGAGCCTGCCACAAAGAGAGACCAGTTGCTTAAAGGGAAAGTCCCAAATATCAGACCAGTCATCGCCATCCAGATCTAGAATGTCAGCAAGCCACCTCTGCCAGAGAGAGACATATCTGTAAGAGCAATCATACATAAATGGTTATACAGTGCAGAGGTAGGCTTGCTCTAGATCCAAAGGGGAAAGCGTTAGGGCTTGAGAGTTGGGAAACTGGCTACTAAATGCGTGAGGTAACTGCCAGCATCGAAAGTAATAGGTAGTTGGAACATTGAAATTAGCACTGATCGTGGAAAAATAAAGGAGGTGACCTTTACTCACTATATGGGAAATAAATTTGATCTTATACTTGGTCCATGCATGGAGATCGGGGGTGTTGTGCATAAAAATCAGGTAGGTTAAGCCACAGAGGGGTATGCGGACATGCCGTATGTGATGAGTGAGATTCAAAATTCAATCCCACCTTTCAGACTTTAAGAGTAGTGAGCATGAGCGGGGTCAGGTCATACGGGGTTTTAGGGGCTAAATGCTAACAAATGCCTGGATTTATTGCAGTACTTCATAGCTAAACATGGCTTTTGAGCCAATAAGCGCTATACAACCTTTCTACCCCCAAATTCCTCAGAGATCCCAGTGCCTTGTTGACACCTGGGTGTTCAAGAACTTAGCAGGTTATATTCTGGTACCAGAATGTCGCATATCACTGATACGAAGAATTTAGAAATTTTGTATAAAATGAATTGGCATGTCTTAGCATGGCAATACTGGACATATAGAGGTTGATTTTCTGAAGGCAAATAGGCTGTTCACTTTGAAAGGTAATTTTTACTTTGCAAGGCATTTTTCGCTTAGCTTAATGATTGTGGTGAAAATTCACTTTGCAACAAATGCCTGACCCAGTGCAAAGAGGATTAAAAATAAAAGTTTTTGCTTGTATATGATTTGATTATTGCAAGTCAACAGAGCTTCACCTTATTCACTAAGATAAGGGAAAGTTTCCTCACAAGGTTAACAGCCTATTTGCCTTCAGTAAACCAACTCACCCCATATTGTCAGTACAATATATGTTGAGTTAATTTACTGAAGGGACACAGAAGTAGAAAACCTCTTCTGTACATCTTCTATCATCTACCAGCACTATCAGTTATGGGCTGTGGTACTGGTTTGGTTCCTCTACATTTTTTTTTCAGCTGTCACTGTCATTAATTGATATCTGTCTGCTTTTATTTCCAGGCGCCAGCCCTGTACAGTCTCTGAAGTGTTTCAGTTTTGCTGGGTGCTATTCATCAATGCAAAAGGTACAGTGAATAATCTTATGTATTTTCTTTCTTAAAGCAAGCAAATTGTCAAATTTGGGACCCCAGACTTTCTAAACAAAGGGTTGGTTCACTATTGCCTGTTGAGGGGAGGAAATGCCTTATTGTTGTCATTAGTGGAAGTAATAGTTCTCCATTGTTGGTATCAGTAGAAGGAATTGTGCCCCATTGTTGGCATCAGTAGGAGAATATATGTCCTGTTGTTGGTGTCAGTTTGAGGAATAGTACCCCATTGTTTGTGACAGAGGAAGGAAAAGTACAGTATCAGTCGGAGGAATAATGCCAACTTCCTGGGTATTAGTGGTAGGAATGATGCCCCATTGTTCATGTCAGTAGTAGGAATAGTGCCCCATCATATTTGCCAGAGGGAGTAATAGTGCTCAATTGTTAGTGTCAGTGGGAATAACCATGCTCCATCAATAGTGTCACTGAAAGGAAATGTGCCCTATGGTTGGTGTCAGTGGGAATAACCGTTCTCCATCAACAGTGTCAGTGGGAGGAAATGTGCTCTATTTTTGGTGCCCATTGGGAATAACCGTGCTCCATCAACAGTGTCAGTGGGAAGAAATGTGCTCTATTGTTGGTGTCCATTGGGAATAACCGTGCTCCATCAACAGTGTCAGTGGGAGGAAATGTGCTCTATTGTTGGTGTCCATTGGAAATAACCGTGCTCCATCAACAGTGTCAGTGGGAGGAAATGTGCTCTATTGTTGGTGTCCATTGGGAATAACCGTGCTCCATCAACAGTGTCAGTGGGAGGAAATGTGCTCTATTGTTGGTGTCCATTGGAAATAACCTTGCTCCATCAACAGTGTCAGTGGGAGGAAATGTGCTCTATTGTTGGTGTCCATTGGAAATAACCGTGCTCCATCAACAGTGTCAGTGGGAGGAAATGTGCTCTATTGTTGGTTTCCATTGGGAATAACCGTGCTCCATCAACAGTGTCAGTGGGAGGAAATGTGCTCTATTGTTGGTGTATATTGGGGATAACTGTGCTCCATCAACAGTGTCAGTGGGAGGAAATGTGCTCTATTGTTGGTGTCCATTGGGGATAACCGTGCTCCATCAACAGTGTTAGTGGGAGCAAATGTGCCCTATTGTTGGTGTCAGTGTAAGGAATTGTGCCCCAATGGCCAGTTAAATGCAAGCAGAGGGCTGCTGTTTAGGGACCACTGGTCAAAACTGAAGCATTGTGTTTACCTATATCCTAGTGTTTTCCAGCCCCTTGATTTATTTGTGTGGTCATGCAGCATTGAGAATAAAAATTTAAATAGTGTGTGTGCAGATGTAATCAAAAACTAACCAAAAAAACTGAAAAAGCTGTTCTGTGTAACTAGATAAAATATATAATGTGTAGGACAGCAGCACTCTGACTCCAGAATACTAGACAAAATACTTAAAGGGATAGTGCACCTTCTTTTGTATTATGGGTCTTGCCATAAACATATATCAAAAATCCAAATAGGTGTAAACCATTATGACGTGTGTGTAACAAATCATATGCAAATCTCAGAAGGAATAAAGTGCAAATCACATAATGTGTTAAACAACCACTCAGAAATGTCCATAAAGTGAGCTTTGCAAAATTACCAGAAAAAAAAATCACCTCAGGATTATAGGAGGTGATCAGTGATTTTTTGGTAAAGGATACAAGCAGCTCCAGCCAGTTAAGTCAGCGGCACCTTCACTGCCCAGTAATAGAGAACATCTCACCCAAATGATCATAAGCCATCATAAAACAGGAAGACAAGGAAGAGGCCAAACAGTGCAGTACCGTTAAAAATAATAAATTGTTTATTTAGTATGTTAACTCACAAAATGAATGATGAGAACAGCATGTAAGCCTCGCTGTGATTTATTGTTTTTAACGTACCTTATTTAACTCTTGATCTCATGCCCTTCATGACCAGGGCATTTTTTGCTATTCAGCACTGTGCTACTTTAACTGGCCATTGTGCGACAATGTACACAAATAAAATGTATACCTTTTTTCACACAAATAGTTTTTTTTTTTTGGTGGAATTTAATCACCACCAGCTTTTTTATTTTTTGCTAAATAAACAAAAAAAAAAAAAAAAACATTTTGAAAAAGAAAAAAATGTATTTTCTACTTTCTGTTATAAAACCTATGCAATCAAAAAAGAAAAAAAAAACTTCAACATAAGTTTAGGCCTGGGCTCTGGCTGGACCATTCCAAAACTTTAATCTTCTGGTGAAGCCATTCCTTGATTTGGATGTATGCTTTGGGTCGTTGTCATGCTAAAAAACATGCTCTTCATATTCAGCTTTCTAGCAGAAGCTTGAAGGTTTTGTGCCATTATTGACTTATATTTGGAACTGTTCATAATTCTCTCTACCTTGACTAAGGCCCCTGTTCCAGCTGAAGAAAAACTAAAGCATAATGCTGCCACCACCATGCTTCACTGTGGGTATGGTGTTCTTTTGGTGATGTGCAGTGTCGTTTTTACGCCAAACATATCTTTTGGAATTATGACCAAAAACATTCAACCTTGGTTTCATCAGACCATAACACACTTTCCCACATGCTTTTGGGAGACTTCAGATTTGTTTTTGAAAATGTAGCTGGGCTTGGATGTTTTTCTTATTACGAAAAGGCTTTTGTTTTGCCACTCTACCCCATAGCCCAGACATATGAAGAATATGGGAGATTGTTGTCACCACACAGCCAATACTTCCAAGATATTCTACCTCTTGGCAGCCTCCCTGACCAGTTTTCTTCTTGTCTTTTTCATAAATTTTGGAGGGACGTCCAGTTCTTGGTAATGTCACTGTTGTGCCATATTTTCTCCACTTGATGACTGTCTTCACTGTGTTCCATGGTATATCGAATGCCTTGGAAATTCTTTGTGTACCCTTTTCCTGACTGATACCTTTTAACAAGGCGATCCCTCTGATGCTTTGGAAGCTCTCTGCGGACCATGGCTTTTGTGTTAGGATGCAACTAAGAAAATGTCAGGAAAGACCTACTAGAACAGCTGAACTTTATTTGGGGTTAATCTGAGGCACTTTAAATAATGGCAGGTGTGTACTGACTCCTATTTAACATGAGTTTGAATGTGATTGCTTAATTCTGATTAATTGGAGTTTATAGGTCACATATTAAAGGTGGAAAAAGTTCTGAAATGATTTATCTTTGTCTCTTTTTTTACATCACAGAAACCTGACATTTTAACAGGGATGTGTAGACTTTTATATCCACTGTATGTACGTGCATGTTGTATTTGTCTTTATGATATTATGTGCCGGTGCTAAATGCTTCATTATATAGATGTGGGGGCGAGCACTGGGGGGTCCATTGTGGGGGTGATCACTGATGGGTGGCTACGTTCAAATACACAAGGAGGGCTTGCAGAATGAACATATCCACCCTAGGTCAGAAAGTCTCCGAACACAGGAATAAAGCGTGCATTTCTGAGAGGACACCAAGGAAGGGAGAGATAAAGGATACATTAAACAAAAATTTTAATATATTGCATTTTGTTTTATTTAAAGGGGTTGTAAAGGAATTATTATTTTTTTTTTAAAATAACAAACATGTAATACTTACCTCCACTGTGCAGAAGACCGAACCTGGTCTTCTGGGGTCCCTCTGCGGCTGTCTCAACTCCCCCCCCCCCGCAAATACTTCTCACCTTCATACGAGCTCCCTCGCATGGTGAGGAGTACTTGTGGGCGCGCTCCGGTGATACAGCCGGTGGCTATAGCCACTCGCTGTATCACTCGGCCCCGCCCCTCGGAGCGCAGCGTCATTGGATGTGATTGACAGCAGCGCGAGCCAATGGTTGCACTGCTTTCAATCCATCCAGTGTAACCAATCAACGGCCAGGCTGAGCAGCGAAGAGGATGTCGGGGGCGAGCGTGGGACTTTCGAGGGGTCAGGTATGTAAAATGGGGGGGGCTGGGGGGTCGGGATTGTCAGATGTTTTTTCACCTTAATGCATAGAATGCATTAAAGTGGAAGTAAAGTCAAAAATCGAACTTTTACCTACAGGTAAGCCTATAATAAGGCTTACCTGTAGGTAAAAAAAATATCTCCTAAACCTGTACGGTTTAGGAGATATTCCCCGTGCAATGTGCCGCTGACTGCAGCGGCGCATGCGCACGGGGGATTCTCGGCTGAAGGGCCGGCAGAATCCGAACCCTGCCGGGAAGAAGTCTCCCGTGCGCATGCGCGGGAGTAACGACGTCGCGGCTCCAGCCACTCACAGCGCTGGAGTCGCGATACCCGGAAGACACGCCGAGGCAACATGTCAGCGACCTCGGCGTGGACCAGGTGAGTTACCGACGCTTCGTTCTGAGGTAAGTATTTCATAATGAGCTAGTATGCAGTGCATACTAGCTCATTATGCCTTTTCCTTTTGCAGGTGTTAAAAAAAAAAAAAGTTCAGCGGCTTTACTACCGCTTTAAGGTGAAAAAACTTTTACCTTTACAACCCCTTTAATAAAAAATTTGAGTTTAGTGTCACTTTAAAGATTGGTAAGCTGCATTATATTAATACTGCTATACTTGAATTGTGCTCACATGCGAAAAAAACACATTTCAAACCCTTTTTTTTGATTACAGACCTGAATACAGATATATTGTTTTCAGTGGAGACATGCAAACAGCTGCGTAAACACGCACCGTGTTCATATCTGTGTCCAAAAATCACAAAGTCTGCTTCTGAGGACATGTATTTTATACACTTAGGAATGTAAACGTGTGTAAATGCATGTATAGGTTCAAAATAGCACTCTGGTATTAGAAAAAAAAGCAGGAGGATATATAACTACAATTTTACATATTTGAAAATGTTTGTAAAGGCAAGCATGTTACTGATCATACTGAAAAAGAAAAAACTTGCCTATGTGATTGGTAATCCTTATGTCCACGTGTATACAGCCTAATGCTTCTGTCAATGTAGTCCACTATTATTGTGGCTGACAAACACTGTCTGCATGTGAAGACATGGGAAATGTTTCAGATTTAATGTATCTCTGTAGGTTTAGAAGTAACAGTGAACAGGCTTTCTGTACAAAACCTCATTGTATTGCCCTTTTACTTTTAGATCGATGTAAACTCTCCCTCTGGTTTGGAAATGGTTAATGGTTTGCTAATGTGATTGTTAGTATGGCTCAGTAAACCAGTAGTATTGGTAATAACCCCTCCGTAATCCAGCCTGCATTAGGTTCAGCATTACTAGTAGCTTATCATAGCAACCACAGTACAGCAGGCAAGTTAGGGCTTGTTTGTGTGAGGCTTCTGTCATCTGAAGACCAATAGGAGACGGCTTCTCTGCAAACAGTTCAGCTTTTCTTTCCAAGTCTGACAGCTACTGCAGACATACATACACTGTGCGGGAGGCTGGGGACATGCCTGGAGCGTGAGTATGTTACCATTATTGGGTTATTTGGGTAGGTAAGTAGTGCATGCAAAGGAACTAGAATGTATACTGTCCCATCTAGATTAGGTGTTACTGTATATGATCTCCTATATGCTGCATGATGTGTGTTCAGAAGAGTGGACCTGTTTATGTATCTCCATGGGTTAAATCATTCACTTTTTAACATCCGATCATTGCTCTTTATCTTGGTTTGTGTTTAGTGAGAAACAACTTTTTTTCTAAGTGTAAGAAGATATGTCATTTACATGTGTGTGTATTGCAAACTAAGTTTTGTGAACATTAAAAAGTCCAGAAGAAAGAAAGATTAAATATTTAAGAACATGCATATATAAACATATCTAAAAATTACAATCTAGAGGGTAATTACAATACACATACAGTATCTCACAAAAGTGAGTACACCCCTCACATTTTTGGAAATATTTTATTATATCTTTTTATGTGACAACACTGAAGAAATTACACTTTGCTACAATGTAAGTAGTGAGTGTACAGCTTGTATAACGGTGTAAATTTGCTGTCCCCTCAAAATAACTCAACACACCGCCATTAATGTCTAAACCGCTGGCAACAAAAAAGAGTACACCCCTAAGTGAAAATGTCCAAATTGGGCCCAAAGTGTCAATATTTTGTGTGGCCACCACTATTTTCCAGCACTGCATGGGCATGGAGTTCACCAGAGCTTTACAGGTTGCCACTGGAGCCCTCTTCCACTCCTCCATGACAACATCACGGAGCTGGTGGATGTTAGAGACCTTGCACTCGTCCACCTTCCATTTGAGGATGCCCCACAGATGTTCAATAGGGTTTAGGTCTGGAGACATGCTTGGCCAGTCCATCACCTTTACCCTCAGCTTCTTTAGCAAGGCGGTGATCATCTTGGAGGTGTTTTTGGGGTTGTTATCATGTTAGAATACTGCCCTGTGGCCCAGTCTCCGAAGATAGGGGATCATGTTCTGCTTCAGTATGTCACAGTAAATGTTGGCATTCATGATTCCCTCAATGAACTGTAGCTCCCCAATGCCAGCAGCACTCATGCAGCCCCAGACCATGACACTCCCATCACCATGCTTGACTGTAGGCAAGACACACTTGTCTTTGTACTCCTCACCTGGTTGCCGTCACACACGCTTGACACCATCTGAACCAAATAAATTTATCTTGGTCTCATCAGACCCCAGGACATGGTTCCAGTTATCAATGTCCTTAGTCTGCTTGTCTTCAGCAAACTGTTTAAAACATCTTTAGAAGAGGCTTCCTTCTAGGACGACATCCATGCAGACCAATAATACAAGAACGGAGAGGGGTTTTAGGTTGGGACTTTAAATGAGGAAATGGCCTGGTAAGTTTGAATACCTCCATGCAGACCAATTTGCTGCAGTGTGCGGCGTATGGTCTGAGCCCTGACAGGTTGACCCCCCACCCTTTCAACCTCTGCAGCAATGCTGGCAGCACTCATAGCAACTCACATGGTTGGTGTTTAACAGCCTCATGGCGATATACGTTGGCAGAAGGGCACGTACAGGCAGAATCACGTACCTGCACGTTGCCCTTTAAGAGGCGGCTTGCGGGGGCTTCGTGAACACGATCGCGGGTCCCGTGGACTCGATGTCCGCAGGGATACCCGCAAGTGTCTCACGGAGAGGAAGAATGGGAAATGCTAATGTAAACAAGCATTTCCCCATTCTGTCTAGTGATAATGTCACTGATCACAGCTCCCTGTAAACGGGAGCGGTGATCAGTGTTGTGTCACACACAGCCCCCCCCCCCCACAGTTAGAATCACTCCCTAGGACACACTTAACCCCTACAGCACCACCTAGTGGTTAACCCCTTCACTGTCACTGTATAATCCACTGTCATTTTTAATTGCACTGATCGCTGTATAAATGTGAATGGTCCCAAAATTGCCCCAAAAGGGTCCGATCTGTCCGCCATAATGTCGCAGTCATGACAAAAATCACCGCCATTACTAATAAAAAAAAATATTAATAAAAATGCCATAAAACTATCCCCTATTTTGTAAACGCTATAAGTTTTGCCCAAACCAATCAATAAAGGCTTATTGCAATTTTTTTTACCAAAAATATGTAAGAGAATATCTGCCTAAACTGAGGAAAAAAAAAATAGTTTTTTTATATATTTTTTTGGGGGATATTTATATAAAAAAAATAATGTGTTTTTTTTTCAAATTTGGCGCTTTTTTTTTTGTTTATAGCGCAAAAATAAAAGCAGAGGTGATCAAATACCACCACCCACTAATATAAACAATGGGACATTATTCCTCCCACTAATGATGTGACACTATTCCTCCCTTTAATACCAATGATGGGGCACTATTCTCCCCACTAATACGAACTAAGGGGCACTATTCCTCCCATACCAATGATGGGACACTGTTCCTTCCACTAATACTAATTATGGGGCACTATTTCTCCCTTTAATACCAATGATGGGGCACTATTCTCCCCACTGATATGAACTAAGGGGCACTATTCCTTCCACTAATACTAATTTTGGGGCACTATTCCTCCCTTTAATACCAATGATGGGGCACTATTCTCCCCACTAATACAAACTAAGGGGCACCATTCCTTCCACTAATACCAATGATGGGGCACTATTCTTCCTGCTAATACCAATGATGGGGCATTGGTTACATCCACTTTCACCGGGGCATTTTGTACTTCCACTGGGCAAAGTCCGGCCCCCTTAAAGTATGAAGGACAATAAACTGGCCCTTCGTTTGTAAAAAACTGGAGACCCCTGCTCTAGATTATCATTTCTTTATATGCATGTTCTTAAGTTTTGGGATTTTTTTTGGATTCTTCTGGACTTATTAACATTCACAAAAAAACTTGGTATACAACAATGAGTTAAAACTCTATAACAAAATAAGTAAATAAGAATATTTAGTAGACGGACTCCTCAGTGTGATGTGTATCAACGTTTATTGCAACAATTCTTCCCCATCCGTTTCTACCCGTACGTCTGTAGGCTTTTTGTAATATTATGAGATTACACAGCTATCAAGGTGAGAATTGCAGGTCTAGCACTGCTGTCCTCCTCCTAGTGATTCTAGAATCCTGTCTATTTCTGGCTTCTGTCTCAGTTGCAGACCTGTGACAAGCATGTAGATTAGAAAGTGAAGTTCAGTCTCAAGATCTGCATAATTATTCAGAGACCTTATCTGACTAGGAATTGTAGATCAATATAACAGCCAGATAACAACATTTATTTCTATGTATTTAATTGACCTTTGTTACAATCGGTTCTCTAGCACACACACACAGATAATTGTTCAATTGATCAGATATGATAAAGAAAAATTCCACCAAAGATGAATGGTTTGCAGAGTAGAACTTGATTAATGCCGCGTACACGCGATCGGAATTCCGGCCAGAAAAAGACAGATGAGAGCTTTTCTTCGGAAAATGCGACGTGTGTAATTTCCGACAGCAAAAAATTGAGAGCATGATCTTAATTTTTCAGACGGAAAAGGTTTCTATCGGAAATTCCGATCGTCTGTAGCAATTCTGACACGCAAAATTCCTACGCATGTTCGGAAACAATTCGACGCATGCTTGGAAGCATTGAACTCGGCTCGTTGTAGTGTTGTACGTCACCGCGTTCTGGGTGGTCAGAATTTGGTGTGACCGTGTGTAGGCAAGACAGTTTGATCTGAATTCCGTCGGAATTCCGTCGGGAAAACCATCACAGCTTTTTCCGACGAGAATTCCGATCGTGTGTACGCGGCATTAAGAGTTCACTAAATCAATTGAATTGAGGGTCTTTGGTTTAACTTTATTCTTTTGAGTTATCATATCTATGTGCATGTTTCAACTATAAGGCCCCATTCACACCTGAGCGTACTGGAATCGCAGGCAGAATTGCGCAATCCTGGCTGCAATTCCAGCATCTCGGTAAAACTTGGGATGCGTTTGCAATGCCATTAAAGGCAGTCCCCAAGTTACGAACACAATAGGGACTATAGATTTGTTCATAAGTCGAAGTTGTTTGTAAGTCCCAACACTGCATATGTAAGTGTAACTTCCGGTCGGAACACTGCATTCGTAAGTGTAACTGCCGCCTGTGCATGGACGTGGGATGTTCCGGGCACTTGTTATGTTATGTGGGGCGCAGTACAGCAGTGTGGGATGTGTTTGGAAGTGCTCGAACGTGCTTGAAAGGTATCCAGGACCCGCATGGAGCACAAGGGGCCGGCATTTGAGGCTGTTTGTAAGTAGGAGTCGTTTGTAACATGGGTGTTCTTAACTCGGGGACTGCCTGTATTTGTTAATCGCACGCCAAATGTGGCGCGATTTTGCCACGATTGTCAAGTGACAATACTGGCTAAAATCGCTTCAAAAATTGCACTGCTATACTCTGCTGGCTCTGTACTTGAGCTTCTTTGGAGCGGAGGGAGGCCCATTCAAATGAATGGTGCTACTCCAAAAACACGCCACAAAAAGCTAAAAAAAAAACGCCGTGCAGCAGCTGTTGTTGCACTACTCTTAGGTGTGAATGGGACCTAAAATTTTATTTTTCTGTAAACTACTTGAAATATTACAAGCAATTATAAAAATCAACCTTGTGTAGAATTGTTCTTCACGGTTGAAATTATCTTTTTTTTTTTTTCATTTGAAGACAAAAAGTAAAATGGAAACTGTCCCTAAAAAATGGAAAAATTTATACAGTTTCTGCAGGTTCTGTAGATAGTAAAAATAATGAAAACAATGACTTCTACTCTGGAATCTTCAGCTATAGTATTCTTGTTCGGTTAGTTGACTGGCAACTCCAAAACGTCTTCTGTCCCTGAAAAAATGTCAAGCTCCAACTCGCGGAGGAATAATTCTTTCAGAAAGGAAAAGACAAAATATCTTGTAGCTAAATTATTAAATCCAGGCGCCTATTCCTAAAGGTCAAAATTTGCCATTTAATTTTTTCAAAAAATATCATTTGACAGTTTCACCTATTTGTACTGCTAGGGAATCTACGGACTGGAAGAAGTGTACATATTTATTTGTATTCATTTTACTGTCTTTTAACAAATCTTCAGTGCTTTTCATCATTTTCTTTAACCACTTTCCGACTGGCGCACGACGATGTACGTCCCTTTTTTGAAGAGGGATATGTCGGTAACGGCAGCAGCTGTTGCCACAACCGAGATATCCATCTCTCAGGCGCCGGTCGGCATTCCGATAATGTTGGTCATCGCGGCGGATTCGCCGCGAGATCACCGTTTTCGGCGGCGGGAGAGGTGCCCCCCCTCCCGCCGCTCTCCCGCGCCTTCCGCCGCTTACCGGAACCGTCGGCAGCGGCGGAGGCGATCGGGTCCTTTCCCCTCCTGTGCATAGAGATGAGTGACGCTAAGATGGCCGCCACTCATCTCTATACCATAGGAGGGCGGAAGCGACGTCAAAAACGTCACTTCCGCCCATACCTCTTAAAGAGGAATTTACAAATGTAATTTTTTTAAATGACATTTTTTTTTTTTTCATTGAAGTCCAAATATGAGATCTGAGGACTTTTTGACCCCAGATCTCATATTTAAGAGGACCTGTCATGATTTTTTCTATTACAAGGAATGTTTACATTCCTTGAAATAGGAATAAAAGTGAGCCAATAAATTTTTTTTTAAAACAGTGTAAAAATAAATAAAATCAAGAAAAATAAATAAGAAAAACAAAAAAAAAATTTTTTAAAGCGCCCCGTCCCGACGAGCTCGTGCGCAGAAGCGAACGCATACGTGAGTAGCGCCCGCATATGAAAACGGTGGTCAAACCACACATGTGAGGTATCGCCGCGATCGGTAGAGCGAGAGCAATAATTATAGCTGTAGACCTCCTCTGTAACGCAAAATATGCAACCTGTAGAATTTTTTTAACGTCGCCTATGGAGATTTTTGAGGGTAAAAGTTTGATGCCATTCCATGAGCGGGCGCAATTTTGAAGCGTGACATGTTAGGTATCAATTTACTCGGCGTAACAATATCTTTCACAATATATAAAAAAATTGGACTAACTTTACTGTTGTCTTATTTTTTTATTCAAAAAAGTGAATTTTAACCAAAAAAAGTGCGCTTGCAAGACCGCTGCGCAAATACGGTGTGAAAAAAGTATTGCAACGACCGCCATTTTATTCTCTAGGGTGTTAGAAAAAAAACAATATATAATATTTGGGGGTTCTAAGTTTTTTTCTAGCAAAAAAAACTGTTTTAAACATGTAAACACCTAAAATCCAAAACGAGGCTGGTCTTAAAGTGGTTAAGCTCCCCAACCTCACACTCTTTTATTTCAAACTTTATTAAACAGTTTCTAAAATTAAAACATTTTAGGGGAGTGGGTGAAAAAGGGTAAGGTGGGAATGTTTCTGTACCCTTCTATTACTTGTCTACCATAGCCCTTTTTTCGGTTTTTGCACACATTAAATTGCACATTTTTGGCCTGAAGATTAGTTAAACCCACAAATTAGTATGTATTGTCTGTAAACAAATACCCTGCTGATAGCTGCAATTTTTAAAATAATACATGTTACATGATATTAGCACACGTTTATCAAAAAAAAAAGAAAATACACTAATGGTGCATGCAAACACGATATGTTACCCAATGTTTGGTAAAAATATAAAAGATGAGGTTGTGTCAAGTACAAAGATATGCAACATGTCAAGCCTTAAAATTGCACACGCCCGTGAAATGGTACCAAACATTGCCCATGAGTGTCGCTTTAAAAGCCTTTACAGGCCCCAAAGGCCTGATCCTGAAATGAATGATCTCAGTATGACGTTTGTGGCAATATGTGTAGCGCAGTCATCATTTTTGCACACCCACCACATGCATTAATGTTCTAATGCCCCATACACAAGAGCGGATTTTCCGCCAGAAAAATCTTGGATGGTTTTTCTGACGGAATTCTGCTCAAGCTTGGCTTGCATACACACGGTCACACAAAAGTTCGCTAAACTTTCGACCGACAAGAACGCAGTGACATACAACACTACGACAAGCCGAGAAAATTAAGTTCAGTGCTTCCGAGCATGCGTCAAATTGTTTCGGAGCATGTGTAGGGATTTTGCGCGTCGGAATTGGTACAGACGATCGGAATTTCCGATTGAAACCTTTTCCGACCGAAAAATTGAGAACCTGCTCTCAATCTTTTGCTGGCTGGAATTCCGCCAGCAAAAGTCCGATGGCGCATACACGCGGTCACATTTTCCGACCAAAGGCTCTCATCGGACTTTTGCTTGCAGAACATCTTTGGGATTAATTAGAGCGGAGACTTCAAGCCAGGCCTTTGCGTCCAAGATCAATGCCCGACCTCACAAATGCGCTTCTGGAAGAATGGTCAAACATTCCCATAGACACTCCTAAGCCTTGTAGACAGCCTCATTGTGCAGGGTGACTGGCCTTGTAATGTGTCATTTTCTGCAGGAAGCCTGTACTGGGTAGTCCTACTGGGTTCATCACACAGCTCTGCTCTCTACACAGGCTGTGTGCACCACAGTGATAGTATCAGCATTACTTTTACAAGGTAACCTCTGGGTTTGCAAAGGCATTTGGTGCGCCCAAAGTGGGTTTATAGCCTAAATACATTTTTTGTATAATCTTTTCGTTTTATAAAACGTAAGAAAGACCTTAAACAATTAATGTAATAAAACTCAAGACTAGACCTCTTTCGTGGTGAGTTGCCTGTCACCAAATATGAGAGTAAACATTGACAGGGACTTTACATGAAAGCATGCATAGGAAGTAATACAGAACTGGTTTCTGGTGTTTTACACTTGGATTACTGGGTTGCAGTGGGGGAAGTGTTTGTGTGGTAGAAACCCACAGACGGCAAACCTTATCCTAATTGTCAAGCACTTTTTATAAATCATACATCGGCTAATAGTGAGGTATCATTGATAGTTTTAACCACTATTTTTATTGGCTCCTTTATTCTTCTAGTTGTGCTTTTTGGTTGACTGTTTTGAACATTTGTGTATTTCTTTCTACTACTACTACAAAAAAAAAAATAATACTAATAATGACCAGCATTATACAGTAAGTCCCCTACATACGAACGAGTTCTGTTCCTAGAACACATTCGTAAATCCAATTTGTTTGTAAGTCCAACACAGCTAACCTAGGTACCCAACTGTGGGGTCATGCACACTGCAGCTCAAAGAAGCAGCTCTTAGGCCTCCTGCACACGATACCCCCATTTGAGCATCTATTTTTTCAGCCTTTCTTTTTTTTTTGTATGTATTTGCACTTATTTCTGTGCATTTGCCTTCACGCATTTTCGCGCAAACGTATTCTCACGTTCACAATATGCTAATTTACTTTTGCGCGCAAATGTGCGCATACTCGTGCAAGTGCGTGCATAAAGTGTAAATTACTGACCAAAAATGCAAATTTTTAATTTTTTTTTATTATTGAAGAATACATGGCGCTTGTTTTTGTGCCTGTGTGCATAGTCACATTACAATTAATGGGCTGTATTTTAGATCAGTAAAAAAATAAGCTGTACAGGCTTTTGAGCTCTTATTTTTTCTACCTAGAAACTCCCCTCCATTTTAGCCAATGTGTCCATGCACACTATGGCTTTTACAGGCTTTTTCAGACATGTTCCTACAGGCAGAAAAAAAAAAACTTGTGTTTTTGAGAGGAGCTAGTGCCCCAAAGAGCTCAAAAGAGCTCAAAAAAGCTCAAAGACACTCAAACGCACGAAAACGTTTGTTCCAGCTTATTGTTTTGTTTATAGAGTGGTAAGAAAATACTGTCTAGGAGGGTTTGTGAAAAAAAAAAAACGCTTATGCTCAAAAAAGTTCAAGAAGCTTAACCACTTCAATACCAGACACGTAGACACCTTCCCGCCCAAGCCAATTTTCAGCTTTCAGCGCTGTCACAATTTGAATGACATATGCGCGGTCATGCTACATTGTACCCAAATTTTTTTTTTTATCATTTTGTTCCAACAAATAGAGCTTTCTTTGGTGGTATTTGATCACCTCTGCGATTTTAAATTTTTGCGCAACAAACAAAAAAAGACCGAAAATTTGGCAAAAAAAATAGTTTTTCTTTGTCACTGTTAATTTTTTTTGTAAATAGGTGCGTTTTCTTCTTCAATGACGGGCACTGATATGGCTGCACTGATGGGCACTGATAAGGCGGCACTGATGGGCACTGATGAGGTGGCACCAATGAGGTGGCACCGATGAGGTGGCACTGATAGGCGGCACTGATAGGCGGCACTGATGGGCACTGATAGGTGGCACTGATGGGCACTGATAGGTGGCACTGGTATGCAGCACTGATGGGCACTCAGGTGGCACTGATGGGCACTCATAGGCGGCACTGATGGGCACTCATAGGCGGAACTGACGGGTACTTATGGGTGGCACTGATGCACACATATAGGTGGCACTGATAGGTGGCATGGATGGGCACTGATGGGCACTTATAGGTGGGCATGGATGGGCACGGATGGGCACTGATAGGTGGCACTGATGGACGCTGATGGGTGGCACTGATGACACTGATGGGTGGCATTGCTGGGCATCCCTGTTTTAAAACATAAATATGATGTGCCAATCAGTGCCCATCTGTGGGTACTGATTGGCATATTTTGTGCATTTTTTTTAACATGTGGATGGCCATGGGGGATGTACCTGGCCATCCACATGCTGGGGGCTTCCCTGGTGGTCCTGGGGGCTTCCCTGGTGGTCTAGTGTGGGCATCTGAGGGGGGGCTGCGCTGATAAACAATCAGCGCATACCCCCCCTGTCAGGAGAGCCGCCAATCGGCTCTCCTCTACTCGCGTCTGTCAGACACGAGTGAGGAAAAAGCCGATCAACGGCTCTTCCTGTGTACATCGTGATCAGCCGTGATTGGACGTGGCTGATCACGTGGTAAAGAGCCTCTGCCGGAGTGTAGCGGTGTGTCAGACTGACACACCGCTCCAACGATCGCCGCGATGCGGGCCCTGAAGGACGTCATATGACGCCCAGTCAGGATAACGAAACCACTTCCCGGACATCAATCTGCTATTGACCGGGCGGGAAGTGGTTAAAGAAGCTTGAAGAAGCTCAATAAAAAGCATACACAAGAGCACAAAAACACAAGCCTCTTCAAGATGAAAAAAAACTCAAATGCATGTAAAAGCAGCTTTTTTGAGCTGCAGTGTGCATGAGCCATAACACAATTGGCCCAATAAATGTCTGTAATAGGTTTATAACACATTTCACACAAACAATACATGCAAAAAACGGTTGAAATATAGATACAGTACTGTATACAGCAAAGTACACAGACCACAGCCACCAGAAATATGAACTAACGATTGGACAGACAAACGTATGTTTGTATCTCAAAGTTCCCAACTCAAAGGTTTGTATGTGCCGTACTAACTGTACTCCAGTAATAAAAGAACTTTTGCCTCCATTTGATTGGAGAGATTTGTAGGATGGGTTATATTGTAAGCATTTAATGTGTGAGTGTTAGGCCTGGTTCACACTGGTGTGATTTCAGATGCGCCTTGAGTCACACAGAATCGCATGACAAGGGAAATCACATTGTTTTCAATGGTGTCCGTTCATATCAACGGCGACTCAGCAGGGAGGGATTTTGGAAGAGGTTCCTGTACTACCATACCGCCCAACTTTCTGAAATGGGAATGACGGACACCTATTAGCCAACCTATATGTAGGCATAGGACACGCCCCCCTTTAAGAAGAATTATACAGAAAAAAAAAAAGATTGGTTAAACCCATAGGTGCTTTTTTTTACCACCACTATTCCCTTATATTGGCTTTTATATATGAATTTTATATACAACTATATAGATCAGACCAAAATAAGGGACACATGAGGAGGAAGGAGGGATTTTGTTTCAAATGAAGAATAGTCCCTGGGAATCAGGGACAGTTGGGAGCCATGTGGACTACTTTGGTGCCATTCCAGTGTGATGTTGGCCCCATAGAATATACAAACCTTATCCAAGTTGCATCCAAGTAGCACTAGATAATGGCACTAAAATTCAGATGTAAATCAAACCACAGCAGTGTGAACCAAGCCTTATGCCTAGTATTAGAATATTGGACGAATGATTGTCTGTTTTTTTTGCATGCTAGTCTCGTCTCAAACTAAACTTACTGAAATTCTTGTACAATAGAATATAACCGGAAGTAATGTTATGTATTGTAAGCTATTGTTTTGTTTCTGGGCATGCATGGTCTTGGTCACATGATTTATTTCATACAAATACTATATACCATATACAGAAAAAATGTTCATGCTTGAAATCTGTGTAGTAATGATCAGATTATTGGACGAGTGTATCATCTTGTGTACCAGGCATTAGGCTATGATCATGTTTTTGAACCTCGTTTGACTTTGTCTTACAGGAAACTTCCCAATGATAAGTGATGATTTAGTGAACTCTTACCATCTTCTTCTCTGTGCTTTGGACCTTGTCTACGGAAATGCCTTGCTGTGTCCTAATCGCAGGGAGCTTCTGAATCCAGCCTTCCCAGGTAGTAATATATAATAATCACAAAGTAAACTGATAAGTTGTTTACTGGAGTCTTCTGGATTTTTTCAGTGAAAAGCATTTGCTTTGTCTACAGTCTTTAACTCATACAAGCTGCAGCTGACCAATGTCTAAAGAGTATTTTTAAGTTTGTTAAAAAAAATGTATCTACGTGTGCTGCCATGTTACATAGTTATATAGTAGGTGAGGTCAAAAAAAGACACAAGTCCATCAAGTCCAACCTATGTGTGTGATTAGGTGTAATAAGTGATTACATACCTTCTGTGCTCAGCTGCATAAGGAGCTCAGGGAGGAGAAACAGCTTCACGGGGTTGTCAGGACAAGACTGATCGTTGGAGGATAACAGGCTGAGTTCCCAGCACAGTTAGAGAACTGACCACCGTGAGCTCTCATGCCTAGTGTGGTCAGTTTTTTTTAAAGGAAAGCAGAGGGACTAGCAGGAACACCAGGGATTTCACACAAAGGAAGCGAAACAAAGAGAACAAGATACTTTTTCATACAAGTACATGATACAGCAGCGACATATCAGGAATATGAAATGTTGGGTTTTCATATTCTTTAAATACAGTGTGATTCAAAAAGGATGGTGCAAAAGTAAAGCTGATTTATTCTTAAAGGAATGCGCCTAACACAATTGTATTACCATGAAAAAGATACATTGACTGTCCAAGTTTTACCTCTGCACTACAAATGTTCGATGTGAGCCCCGTTGGTGACTTTTTGAGATTTTTGCTGTTTCTGCTGAAGATACTGTCACCAGCCTCTCCTACCTGGACATGATTACAGAATGGCTGAAGCCACAGATGGAGGAAAATCTGCCCAACCTAGCCTTTCAGCAAGAAGGTAGGGTATCATTCTTACCTGAATGATACCCTACCAGAACGTTGGATCAACCATGCAGGAAAGAACAATTCATCAATGTTCCTTGCTACTTATTCCACCCCCCCCCCCCCCCATGCCACAGAATCTGAACAACTGGAGATGAAGCATCACAGAATCAGTTGAGTCAGTTTCCGAGGACATGCTGGCATGAGTCTGGACAGAACTGGAGTACCGTCTCGCCATCTGTCCTGGCACCAAAGGGGCTCACATTGAACATTTGTAGTGCAGAGGTAAAACTTGAACAGTTAATGTGTCTGTTCTTGTAATACAGTTATGTTGGGTTTATTCTGTTATAAATAAATCAGCTTTACTTTTGCGCCATCCTTTTTGAATCATACTGTAGTTTTGACCAAGCTGGTCCAAACAATTTGAACTTTTAACTTCACAGACAGCAGATGGGTGGGTTTATGCACTTTATAAACTGTATGTAGCCTCAGCTTCCTCTGATTGGTTGAAGCGGAGATTGTGACATCATCCACCAGCTTCTCAAAATTAGCCAATCACAGGAAGGCTTGCACTCATTCGAAGAATATAAAGCTTCCTCTGAGCAGCACTCAGTCCAGTTTGATTTTGTTCCGGGAATGGAATGGAAAGTTCTCTTCCCGCTGCCGGAACACAGCACTATAACCGAGCTACATACAGTTTATACAGCGCACACAGCCGCTGCATCTGTTAGTGAAGTAAATAGTCCATTTGGACCAGCTTGGTCCAAACAACCTATTTAAAGTTTTCTGAAACCAAAAAAATGTAATAAAAAAAAAAAAGACCTAATATTTTTGGTACAATATTTTTTATTGTAACAAGCTCAACAACATAATAACCTATCACCCATGCAAGGGCACAGCAAATCAAACATATCATAAAGGCATGGGCAAAAATGGGATCAGCTAGATATTTCGGAGATACAAAGTGTCCACTGAGCTGACACTGCACTAGCCTGCATTGTAAAACAGCTTTGTTTTTCTCATGCAGGCTGGGATAAACCTAGCCTAAATTTATTTTACTTGCTCCCTTAAAATCAACCAATCAATCTAAATATGTTTTATTATATCTGTTCCACAAGTGCAAGTAGTAGTTCATCCAACCAGAAGCTTCCTGTACTCTCTGCCGCTAGACTATTAATCAGTTAGCATTGTTCCCTGCTATTCCTGTGGACTATGAAACCCCACCATCCTTAATAAAGAGGAAGGTGTTATGTAGACCTTACACTTTGCTCACTTCTGTTGCAATCCTTGGACTGGAATTTTGTGGTTGTAAAGTCAGATTTCAAAAAAACTGGCATCTCCTCTGTTGTAGTATCATCTAAGGAACTGTGTCAGATTTTTTTTTCAATTATAATCCTAAATACCGTCTTTCACAGTGCCACTGTGCGGTCACGTGACCTCTGTCTGCTCTTCTTCCTTGATCTAAGGAGAGCAGTGGGAGGGGCTGAGATTCCCCTCTGACGTCAGCCAGCCAGCAGAGGGAGATCAGGTGACCGCACATCGGTGCTATGAAAAAGGGTAATTAGGATGATACTGTAATTTTTAAAAACTGACAGTACTTTTCTTACTACAACAGAGGGGATGCCAGTTATTTAGAAATCTGACTTTACAGTCTCAGGGAATAGCAGTAGGAGGGGAGGGGCGGGTTTGGAGATCAGCTCTCACACACAGACTAGGAACTGACAGGCAGGGAGGGAGGGAGAGAGGGAGAAACTCAGAGCAGAGAGCGGGATGACAGAGGAACGCAAACTGACCACGGTATCATGGATCAGCAGCCATGATTACCATGGTCAGTACACAAAAGCGGACACAGGAACAGGCAGGATCAACTAGGTATTTTAAAACTTAGAATTGGACAAATTACACTGCACAAGCACTGTGGTATAAATCATGCTTTAAAGCAGTGGTCATCGACCCTGTCCTCAGGGCCCACTAACAGGCCAGGTTTTATGTATTACCTTGGGGAGATGCAGACTAGAATACTGCAATCACTGAGCAGCAAATGATATCACCTGTGATGTATTTCAGTTATCTTGCAAACCTGGCCTGTTGGTGGGCCCTGAGGACAGGGTTGAAGACCACTGCATTAAAGGAACAGAGGCTTTTTTTTCCTCCTTTTTTTAGGATTACAACCACTTTAATGACAGTATAACCTGGTTAAACTACAGGAAACAAAAGTGTGAGACACACTTGCAGCCACCACATCAAGGGACCAGTAAGCTGCAGCATTACCAATTTTTGTCTTTGGTTTTAAATACTTTTTAAAGCCCAACTCCAGGAAGATGAGAAAAAAAAAAACACCCTTGCAGTGGTCCAAACCCCTGCAATTCCCGCTGTGCCTAGGGGTTACTGTACAAACAGATTTACTTAACTTACCCGCTGCGGCCGGCTCCAGTGCTCTCCTCTGCCCAAAGATCCAGGCTGTGGGTGGTACCTCTGCGTCATCACGTACAGTACAGGGACATCAACTCTGTATTGTATGCTGAGGAGGTTGGAGTGCGACCAGAGACCGTTGCAACTTGCAGAGGCAGCTGCGGGAGACCGGTCGTAGTCCTGGAGGGAGCCTGCTGGAGTGAGGAATAAGATAAGTATTTACTCCTTAATTCTCTGCCCAGGTTATAAAGTTGGGCATTTACACTGTAAACTGAAAATGTTGGTTGCATCAGATGCAGAAATCTAGCTTGCTACAAGTCATGCAACAGAAAAATTCTTTCACTGCACATATTCAGGAAAGAATATTGCATGGATTGTGAAATGTGTAACCTCTGCAGGTGCACAATCCTTTTAGAATTCCAGATCAATCAAGGTTATGATGTCTTAATGAAGCATATACAGTGCCTTTCAAAAGTATCCACCCCCTTGGCATTTTTCGTGTTTTGTTGCCTCACAACCTGGAATTAGCATAGATTGTTTGAGGATTTGCATCATTTATTTACAGAACTCTGAAGATGTTTTTTTTTTTTTTTATTGTGAAGCAAACAACAAATAGGACAAAAAAAAACAGAAAAAGTCAATGTGCATAACTATTCACCCCCCCTAAAGTCAATACTTTGTAGAGCCACCTTTTGCGGCTATCACAGCTCCAAGTCGCTTTGGATAAGTCCCTATGAACTTGCCATATCTTACCACTGGGATTTTTGCCCATTCCTCCTTGCAAAACTGCTCCAGCTCCTTCAATTTGGATGGTTTGCGCTTGTGAGCAGCAATCTTTGTCTGACCACAGATTTTCTATTGGATTGAGGTCTGGGCTTTGACTAGGCCATTCCAACACGTTTACATGTTTCCCCTTAAACCACTCAAGTGTTGCTTTAGCAGTGTGTTTGGGGTCATTGTCCTGCTGGAAGGTGAACCTCCATCCTAGCCTCAAATCATACACAGAGTGGTGCGGTTTTGCTCAAGAATATCCCTGTATTCATCACCATCCATCTTTCCCTCAATTCTGACCAGTTTCCCAGTCCCGACTGCTGAAAAACATCTCCACAGCATGATACTGCTACCACCATGTTTCACTGTGGGGATGGTGTTTTTGGGTGATGTGATGTGGGTTTGCGCCAGACAAAAAAAGTTTTCTTTGATGGCCAAAAAGTTCAATTTTAGTCTCATCAGACCAGAGCACCTTCCTCCGTACATTTTGGGAGTCTTCCACATGCCTTTTGGCAAACTCAAAACATGCCATTTTGTTTTGTCTCAAAGTAATGGCTTTCTTCTGGCCACTCTGCCGTAAAGCCCAACTCTATGGAGCGTACAGCTTATTATCGTCCTTTGTACAGATACTCCAGTCCCTGCTGTGGAACTCTGCAGCTCCTCCAGGGTTACCTTAGGTCTCTGTGCTACCTCTCTGATTAATGCCCTCCTTAAGGATCTGTGAGTTTTGGTGTGCGGCCGTCTCTTGGCAGGTTTGCTGTTGTGCCATGTTCTTTCCATTTCGTTTTTGATAGATTTGATGGTGCTCCTAGGGATCATCAAAGATTTAGATATTTTTTTATAACCTAACCCTGACTTGTACTTCTCAACAACATTGTCCCTTACTTGTTTGGAGAGTTCCTTGGTCTTCATTATGTGAATTATGTGACTTCTGAAGGTAATTGGTTGCACCAGAGCTTTTTATGGGCTTCATAACAAAGGGGGTGAATACATACCGTATTTATCGGCGTATAACACGCACCGGCGTATAACACGCACCCCAAGTTTAGGAGGGAATTTTAAGGAAAAAACGTTTTAGGAGAGAAGTTTAGGGAAAAAAAAAACTTACATTTAAGCGTCATTTGCAGCTTGCCCAGCGTCATTTGCAGCTTGCCCAGCGTCATTTGCAGCTTGCCCAGCGTCATTTGCAGCCTTTCCCAGCGTCATTTGCAACCTCCCCAGCGTCATTTGCAACCTGCCCAGCGTCATTTGCAACCTGCCCAGCGTCATTTGCAACTTGCCCAGCGTCATTTGTAGCTTGCTAGTGTCATTTGCAGCTTGCTAGTGTCATTTGCAGTTCGCCATCGTTTAAATTTCCCGCCGCGAGAAATACAGCGCATGCGTGGCCGAAAAAGACCGAACCGCGGCCGAAAAAGGCCGAAGTGCGGCCGAAAAAGACCGAGCCGACTGTTCAGCTCCGCTCGGAGTCCCGCCTCCCTGCTGTTTCCGGAGCGTGCGCAGGGAGGCGGGACTACGAGCGGAGCTCAACAGCCGGCTTCGGTCTTTTTCGGCCGCGCTTCGGCTTTTTCCGGCCTTTTTTCGGCCGCGGTCGCCATTTTTCGGCGCCGCAACCGATTTTTGTCATTTTTTTTTTGGGTATCGGCGTATAACACGCACCCACGACTTTCCCCCGATTTTAAGGGGGAAAAAGTGTGTGTTATACGCCGATAAATACGGTACGCACATGCCAATTATCAGTTTTTTATTTCTGGAAAATAGTTTTATGTATATATTTTTCTAATTTTACTTCACCAACTTAGACTATTGTGTTCTGATCCATCACATATAATTTAGATTAAAAAAACATTGAACTAAAGGCTGTAATGTAACAAAATAGGTAAAAAGCCAAGGGGGTGAATACTTTTGCAAGGCACTGTAGATGGCTGTGCATGTTAGCTGGGTAACCACCTGCATTACTGCCTCGCACGCCATGTGCTATGGGTATACTGAACTACATCATGATGTCTCCCGGCAGGTACAAGGAGTAATATAACTCTTTGGCATCTGTCCACTGTTTTCAGTTCGTCTTGGAAAAGTTACACAATGACAACTGAGGCACAGATAATACCAGCTAATATTTTAACGAGGGACAATTTTTTAGGCCAGCAAATGAGTCTTTCCACAAAGTGACATCATTCAAACACCAACAGCAACAGTGAAGGATGATGACAGGGCCACAGCATGATTGAAATAAATAAATGATGTGGATGGATGGCTCTCCCCGCAGCGTCATTTGTGTTCTGACAGAATACATAGATCAGAGCTGCAGCCATTGGCAGCAAGCACTGATCAAATACAATGGAGCACACACACAGATATCCGGCAGGTTCCTGTTGAACTGGATACCTTTCGGTATGTGTATACCCAGCTTTAGGTACACAACAGTGCCTCCGGAAAACTAGAACTTAATACTACTAGTAAATGAAGGAGTACTTCTTCACTGGCCAGGGAGGAGACCTTGTAAACATGTGCAAACAATTAACCACACAAGTTTCCATTGAGTCAGCAGTAGATTTTATTTCTTTCGTCTGTTTATAGTGAAAGTTATTCAGTGCAGCTTTTGTTTAGACGGGTTTCTGCTCACCTTTGTAGCCTCTTCTGGGTTTATAAAGACAGGTAATATTCTTCTTTATGACTTTGCTTCTTTCTGCTGTATGCCTAACAAATATATGTGAGTATTATGTACATTTTATATTGGGGATAGACTGTACTATAAGGTTGTGTTGTAATGTGGCAGTGCACTGTTGGATAGATAAAGGCATATTTGTGCCCATTTCAGTATTAGTTCTGTATTGCCGCATACTGAAGTTATTTGGAAATCTAAAAAATACTTCTTGAGCTTGCTTAACCAGTTATAGCAGTGTATTATAGTAGTATGTATAATCATATAATATTATGGATTTTTGCATTTGGTAAATGTTTCTTTTTTTTCTTCTAAATAATGACCTATATGTTAAGAGATTTTCTCTTCTATACGTAAAGTGTTACTAAACCCACAACCATAAAATGTCTGCATTCTGTATATGCAGTAAAGCAGACTAGTTATACTCACTGTAGAACCTATGGGGTTCACTCACTGTGGGGTTAATCCTCCCCCTTGTGTAAAAAGGCTGATTGATCTTGTCTTCTCTGATCATCCCCTTTTTCCACTGTCCCTTAACCATGTCCTGATAAGATAGAGCCGTTGGAGTCACTCTGCACATGCTCAGTTTGGTGTGCATTGCTAGAGAGTTTTTTTTTTCTATCTTGGGAGAGTGCATGTGATCACCACAGGGCCAATCAGCACTGTCCAGACAGAGGGTCAGGGGTCCTGTAGCCTCATAAGACAGTCAGATTAAAACTCCTCCTATAAGCTTTAACCAGACACTGATAGAAGTCACAATATTGCTATATACTGCTAATGAGAAAAAGGTAATTAGCAGTTTATATTTACTAAAATAATTGCATTTCCATGTTCTGAGTACTATGGGAGACCAGATATAGTGAATGCAGGGTCCTGGGTTTAGTAACACTTTAAGTGTTTTCCTGCAGATAAAAGCTGTTACATGTGACCAGCCATATTTGCATTGCTACCCATTCCATTATCCAGTTGGCAGATTTTGATTTCTATATTCTTAACTCACAGAAGTTAAGGAGCCTTGATACAAACCTAACCTAAAATGGTTGTAATGGCTGAAGGTTTTTTACTTTCTGGTTTGCAGCTCCCCCCTCAGCTTCTCCCCCTAATACTTACCTAAGCCTGATTTCGATTCAGTGACATGCATGAGACCTGAGATTCTCACGGGCCTCTTAATCCCGATTGGCTGAGATTAAGCAGCAGGAACCAATGGCTCCTATCAATCACAGCCAGTGAGACAGGAGCGGGTGGCAGGGCTGAGCCACGCTCTGTGTCTTATGGACACAGAGAGCCAGCACGGGAGCGAACACGCACAAGTGCCCCAACAGCAAGCGGCTTGCTATTGGGGCACTTTGCAAGGGGGAGGGTCCCAGAGTGCCAGTGGGGGAACCCGAGAAGAGGAGGATCAGGGCTGCTCTGTGCAAAACCATTGGTAAAGCTGCTGGCCACTGGCAAGCTACACATGATGGACACTGATGGGGCTGCTGGGCACTGGCAAGCTGCACATGATGGACTCTGATGGGGCTGCTGGGATGCATATGATGGGCACTAGTGGGCTGCAAATGATGGGCATTGGTGGGCTGCAGGAGGGACAGCTGTGATCACAGATCTGCCTGTATAGCTTTTTAGCCGACGGCCGCGGGAGGGAGAGAAGGAGAAGCGACTGTCAGCTATACAGGAAGATCAGTGTTCACAGCTGTCCTTCCTGCTGCACCGATCATCCCCGGCTGTGAACCAGGAGACAATCCAGGATCAGCCCCTCAGCTGGGATATTGGGCAGCACCTACGGGTGTCCGGGAGCCACCCCCAAAATGCAGGAGGCTCCCGCACCTTGCAGGAGACTTGTCTGAATGGGTGGAGGTCAGAGGAGGGAACCAGTGAGAGCTGTGTCTGACACAGGAGATTGACGCTCCCAAAAGTTCTGTTTGTGCATTATTTTTCATGTAATGATTTAATAGGACAATGCCCACCTGTGTGTGTGGGCAGCCATTTAATAAAAGGGCAGGTGAAGCCAGTGGCCTATCTTTGGGGATATGCATAACAAACTGACACACACTCTCGATGTCACCTGCAGACCTGTGTAGCGATCTCCTATGCTGCCAGTGAACTGCTCTGACCTCTGAATCTCTGTCATGCAGGTGTCAATGCATTTGTCCCCGGCCAGAGCACTCCCTGCTGCGCCCTGGTATTTGTGGCGATAATAACCCAGGTGTCAACAGGAACACACACTGCATCATTTGCCTAGACAATCAGAGCTGGAAGTAGAGAGGGAAAAAAAAAGGGTATGTAGGGATCTTTTTTTTTTATCCTTTGGTGTTATTAGAGGGGGAAAGGATTCCAATAACAGCAACAAAAAAAAAAGATCCACGTTAACTCTGACAGGCTATTCAGCAAAAATTACAGTTAGAGGGCTGAAACAAACCATTTACCACGGACAGGGGTTCTATATTAATTTATGTAAAACCTGGTTGCTGTAACTTTCCTAAAAATTGTAAGCTGGAGTTTGATTTTATGCCCTGTACACACAATGAGATTATCGGACGAATGATCGTCCGGTTTATTTTGCATGCTAATCTTAGATTGAATGTTATGAGTTTACTAAAGTCACGAAAATTCCCGTACGATAGAAAAAAAAAAATGGGAGTGCTGTCATTTGTTGTAATGCATTTGTATTGCATTTTCGAACGATAGCTGTACTAATTAAATGAAAATCGTACGATATGGCATCGTACGGAAAAAAATGTGCACATCCGATAGAATAATCGGATGAACTGTCATGATCGGCTCTCGAAAGCTCTATACTAATGATCCGATTATCGTCTAATCGCTTTGAAAGCGGTATTTTCCGTACGATTTTCTGATCGTGTGTACGGGGCATTAATGTGTTAGTCAAATCCATCAAAATTTGCTAGTGTAGCCAACACTACCTTCTTCCCAGATTGACAATGTTGCTGTCCAAGTGTGTCTCCATTGCTTCTCCATCCAGAGTAGAGACACCCTAAGACAGGAGGTGTGTTACTGGCTGGATCACCAGGTGAAAAAAAGGAGAAAAAAAAGCCTAGAAAGAAAACTAATGCTGTCACTACATCTAAGGATTCATAAGCTGCAATATATGGAGTGTTTGTTATTGGGGTTAGATACGCTTTACAATGTTACTTGATTCTGCAATAAAGGTCCTTGTTTAGGTACTTCTGTAATAGGGTGACAATGGATGCAAAGAGGCTGCAGGTGAACAGCAGCAGTAACATGTAGCAAGAGATAAAGGATGAAAACAAGTATTTTATTTAAAAAATCATTCCGTTAGCCTTTACATCTACTTTAAAGCTATTGAGCTGTGCTTTTGTTTTTGTTTTAAAAAAAACAATTTAGTTGCCTGGCTGTCTCTGGCTTCAGCACTTTCTGAATAACCGGCCCACAATAAGCATGCACCAAGTGAAGTCAGAGCCCCTGTTCTTTATACCTGTGGACCAAACATCTCAGAAAGTACTGAAGCCGGTGGCTCAACATGGCACCCAGCACATTGGCATTCTCAGGATTTGGCACTGGCAGCCTATATAGTTTTCTCACTATAGGTTTCCTTTAAACTAAAATTCTGCAATATATTTGAGTTACTGATTGGAGCATTTTTTTCTTTTTTAAGGGCTTCCTGAGGATTTTTCCAGTAAGGATTTCAAACCACCGTCTGAACCCCCTTGCATCATTGAAAGTCTTTGTTGTCTCCATCACGGTTTGCTTTTGGAAGTCAAGGGCATTAAAGAACATTTTTGGAAACCATATGTTCATAAGCTGTTTGACAAAAAGGTATATGGGACACTCTGTAGGGTATTGTACTAAGACAGAACAAGCACCACATTTAATAGAAACTTTGCTCCCACCAAAACAAGAAATATAATGGTAAAGTTTGTATCTTAGGTGGGGTTACCCATGTCATTCTACTTTTATCTTTAGATGTAACATTACAGGTCCCCTTTACTTGTCTATAGTGATTTCTACATTGGAACTCTTTGACTTGAAATTTAACCTTGCAATGCTGGGTGGGGGTCGGATAGAGCAAAGCATCCTTTCCTGTGCATTCTGCAATACTAAGATAGCTAGTATTTTAAATTGGTTGTAAACCTCTGACATGAAATATTAACAAAGCATATCCCTCTATAATGTGTACTTGTCTCAATCCAGAACACAAAGTGTCCCTTCTCTCCGCTGCCTCTTTCCTCTGCTATCTTCATAAGTCACTTCTGACAGGGGATTGAGTTTCAGCACACAGTCTGTGATTGACAGCCTCAGCTCTGTTCCTGCATGCTGTGTGAAGGGGGGTGTGTCCCTCCTCACTGAGCTCTGCTGAGTAACGTCAGCTGCCCGCCCCCTGCTTTCTGGAAGCTCAGACAATCTGTATAGATTCTGCACTTTGAATATCTGTAGAGAGGAGAAGACTGCAGATAAACAGGTACAACTTATGCAGGAGCAATTGTTTGATCTCTGTGTATCACCTGAGGCTAGTTACTTCACTGGGTATACGTGAATGTTTACAACCACTTTAAAGTGGAAAGCGGAATTTCTGGTAAGATCTGATAAATAGTGACGCATTCTTTACACCCATCTGGTGCAGAACCACATACACCTCTAGACCCCTTTCACACTGGAGGCGTTTTTCAGGCACTAAAGGGCTACAAAATTGTGCCTATAAAGGGCCTGAAAAATGCTAGTGTGAAAGCCCGAGTGCTTTTACACTGGGGCGCTGCGCTGGCAGGACGTTAAAAAAAGTCCTGCAAGTGGCATCTTTTGGGGCGGTAGAGAAGTGGTGTATACTCTCTGTCCATTGAAATGAATGGGCACTACTGCTGAAGCGGCCTGCAAAGCGCTTCGGCAGCAGAGCTACACGGGCACATTTAGCCCTTTCTTCGGGCCGATAGCGGGGGTTAAAAAGCATCCTGCTAGCGGCCGAATACACCGCAAAAACGACTAGTGGCGCTTTACCACAAACGCTGCCAGCGGCTCAGTGTGAAAGGGGTCTAAAGACAGCCTTTTCATTTTAAATGTGCTGTAAATGCAACACAAGACACAAATGATTCAGGTAGGATTGGCTCTTATCTGTGCTGACTTAAACTGAAGTAAGACTGCATTACTGCAATGCAAAGGTGTTAAAACTTATACAGTATCTCACAAAAGTAAGTACACCCCTCACATTTTTGTAAATATTTTATTATATCTTTTCATGTGACAACACTGAAGAACTGACACTTTGCTACAATGTACAAAGTAGTGAGTGTACAGCTTGTATAACAGTGTAAATTTGCTGTCCCCTAAAATTAACTCAACACACAGCCATTAAAATGGTTGTAAACCCTTACAAACCACTTTGACCTACAGGTAAGCCTAGATTAAGGCTTACCTGTAGGTCCAATAAATATCTCCTAAACCTACATGGTTTAGGAGATATTTAGAAAAAAACAGGCACCGCTGTGTACGGCGCATGCCGAGATCACGGCGATATGCCGATTTCGTGCGCATGCGCGGGAGTGACGTCATCGCCGCTCCAGCGAATGACAGCGCTGGAGCGGCGATACCCGGAAGTCACTCCGGGAATGATGGCGACGGAGAAGGACATGGACGAGGGTCGCTTCGGGGGCTTCGCTCTCAGGTAAGTTATTCATAATGAGCTAGTATGCTAAGCATACTAGCTCATTATGCCTTTGCCTTGCAGGTTCCGTTTTTTTTTTTTTTTTTTTGAGCTGAGGCTTTACTTCCTCTTTAATGTCTAAACCGCTGGCAACAAAAGTGTGCATATTAACAACTGTCATATACTTTTTTAGCAAAATTATTGAGAAGCAGCAGTTTACCTAAAATAAATGAGTCTTCTTTTAACTATTTGGCCTCATTGTGGTATAGCAGACACAGCAGGAAGATGATTTGCCTGTTTGATGAGGTGGAAGATCCCTAGTATATGGCAGGTAGAAGTAGATTTATGCCTTCAACATGTCATCTTGTAGCCCATTTCTTGCATGCTAGTCTCATACTTTACTAAAGTTATGAAAATTCTCGTACGACAGAATACAAAATCGTATTGTATTGTATTCTTTCATTTCCAAGCATGTGCGGTCTAGCTCTTCCAAATTTTTTTTGGACGAATGCTGTTCTGATTTAAAAAAATTGTAAGATCTGGTATCGTACGAGAAATATTTTCATGTTTGTCTCTTCGGATAATTCCGTATGAACTGTTTGGCTCTCGAGGGCTGTGTGCTAATCAGAATATCCTATGAACGGTTGGAAAACAGGATTTTTTTGGCCGATTTTCTGATCATGTGTACTAAAGTTTAGGTTCCCTGGTTGTCTATTTGTTGAATTTTCACATTGAACTCATTTCCTGCTTTGTGAATGCCATCTGTGCTATAAAACAAAAAGATCGCACAGAAATGAGAAGAGTAACATTGATGTTTGGTGTTTCAGATCCTTAAAGGAAAATTAGAATCACTGACAGGATTCTTGGATCCAGGAAATTTTGCTGACAGTTTGTAAGTTGTCATTGTTATTTCTTATAAGCAATGTCAAGTGTCATCATAGCAATCATGGAAACTGTTTTTCTCATTCTATTATACATTATATGAATCTACAGGAAGGCCATTAATAAGGCATATGAGGCTTTTGTGCTGTCTGTTGGCCATCTGGATGAGCGGGTGTTCCTAGAAGATGCAGAAGAGGAGATTGGAAGTGTAGGACGCTGTCTGAATCCTGATCTGGGAGCGGAGTCTGTAGAGAGAGCCCAGGTGTCTTACCATTTGCAGCAACATTTTGACAGGGTAAGCTTAAAAAGCCCACGATTGCATAAGACTAGCCCGAAAACAAGAACCAACCTCTAAGTATGTGCATGTATATGGGCACAAACAGGAGTGGGGTGTCACAAAAGTAGCAGTTTTCCTATTTGTTAGCTTGTTCCATATACTACAGTGATTTAATTTTTTCTGCAAGGGATCTGTGCATGTTACCGCTAGGGTACATAGAAAACAATTGTTTTGTAAGTGCCCCATTCACTCCACAATGCTGGTGTGATGTGCAGTGCAGAAAAATATAGACTTAGGCAGGCCATAGATTATACAATTACTTGATTCCCCAATCAACACAGTCAGTGTTAATTTGGGATTTGAATCCTTCCCGCAGCGCTATTGTGTTCTGCTGGCGAGGAGCTCTCCCTGCCAGCAGAACACAATGGTTAGTGTTGCCGGCTATGGCTGGTGGCACTTATCTTTCCGGAAAAAACAGAGAGGCTGGTTGCTCGATAAATCTACTTCTGTACAACCAGGGGGCCCATACATGGTTTGGCCAGTTCAGCAAGGACCGGATGAAATTCAATCCATGTATGGCCAGCTTAAAGTGAGTGTAAACCCTCACCTTGTAAAACAAATTTACCAAACTCTAATCTCGAGTGTGGTCAGTATGTAATGATCTTATGTCTAGTGTGGTCAGTATTTAGTAGGGAAGCAGAGGGACTAGCAGGGACTCCAGGGATTTCACACATAGGAAGCAATACAAAGAGAACAGGATACTTCTTCATACATGTACATGATACAGCAGGCACATATCAGGAATATGTTGGGTTAACATACTCTTTAACTGCATTTTTTCACAGCAAGTACTTTTACCGTACAATTTTACATTGTGTGCCTTGTACACCATTAATATGTCAAGGCAAACTGAGGAAAAAAACATATTTAGTACATCTGTGAAATACATGCTCATTTCCTGTGTTTTACCCTTTGAGTGTGCAGAAATTGCAGAAAAAATACCTATTGATATGTCACGATTATAGTGTGCTCCTCTTTGACCAGACAACACGTGGTGTCAGCCCTACCTACTCCATTTCTAATCAATTATAAATGATACAGACCTCTTCCCATCCCCCCATAGCCCCTTGTGCACAAGCAGAGACACAGTGAGTTATCTGCTCAAAATATTTCAAGTAAAATCGATGGGTAGTCTTTTAGCACTTATCGAACAAATATAAGAAATACACTTTAAGTGATTACGTGTGTGGTGAATATAAGAGATATATTCTCATACAGTCAAATAAAAAAGGAAAATTGGTGCGCTAATATATATATATATATAATAAAAACCACAGTGGAAAAAAGTGATAAATAAATATATGTGCAGATCTGATAAATAGTGCTAATTAATTGCATCAATATTGAGTAATCCAAATATTATGAAAAGTGCTAAAAAAACGTTCATGTGAAAAAAAAAAAAAAAATGTGCAACCGCCAATTAATATTCCATTGAAAACCTCCACTGTGATGCTCCCTCACACCTCAATGATTGCACTTCCTAAAAGACCATCAATATGTGTAATCAGTGCAGACACAATAAATCATTTCCTAAAAAAACAACAATATGTGTAATCAGTGCAGAAAAAAATTATAAAAATAATTAAAATCCCAAAAAGTGCTATTTGTGCAATTCCTACAATGTGTTATATTCCAGATATTTGCAATATTACCTCCTGAGAAACATGCAAGCAGCCAGTGTTAATTGCATTCATAAAATGACATATACTACAACAGCAATTAGTCCTCCCTTCTCAGTCCTAATCAATTGCTGACAGGCTGGGGAATTTTCTCATGGTGAATGTCAATTCAATTCTCCCGGGTACAGATGTCCTCCGTTGCCCAATGTGTGGAGAGAAAAAAATGCCAAAAGTAGTGTACACCTGTGTACCATAAAACAAAGCCAAGGTATTATCTACAAAAATGTGCACTCACAAACCGCCCATTCAGTACAGCGTATAATGTGCAGGGAATCGGTCAGGGTAACTTCACATCAGGGCCTCGCCGTTAGCAGCAAACTCCTCAGGCTGACATCACTAGGCTTCTCCTCCCTACGGGATAGATTTATTGCATTTTTTTTTTAGTTTTTTTACTAGTAATGGTCGGCGATCTGCAATTTTTTTTTTCGTGACTGCGACATTGCGGCGGACACTTCGGACACTTTTGACACATTTTTGGGACCATTCACATTTACACAGCGATTGTTGCTATAAAATTGCATTGATTACTGTGTAAATGTGACTGGCAGGGAAGGGGTTAACACTAGGGGGCGCTGCAGGGGTTAATGTATTCCCTATATGTGTGATTCTAACTGTGGGGGGGGGGGGGGGACTCAAGGGGAGGAGACCGATCATGTGTTCCGACGTACTGGGATCACATGATCGGTCTCCTCTCCGTTGACAGGACGTGGAGCTGTGTGTTTACACACACAGCTCCACGGTCCCGCACGGTCCCGTTGTTTTGAAGGGGCAATCGCGGGTGCCCGGCGGACATCGCGGCCGCCGGGCACTCGCACCGGGTCCCGAGCGACGCCGCGGGCGCGCGCGCGCCCCCCAGGTGGCCGGGAATGGGAGGACGTCATATGACGCCCACCCATGATGGGAGATCCACCTTGTGGGCGTCATATGACTATGGGCGGGTACTGAAGTGGTTAATATACAGTGAGCCGTGGGTAGTAGATTTAGTATGAGCACTACGGCGGATATCATTCCTGTCGTTAACCACCTGGATATTGTACCTGTATAGCGCTGAGGCTGAAGGTACCCCAAACTGTAGTGATATAAAAACCCTTCCTTACTTTGCCCTAACTTGCCTCCCCCTTTACAGCAATACAAAAAGAGAGAGAGAAAAGAAAACTAAGACAGGGAAACAGGCAAAAGAGAAAGTAGAACATGTGCCCCTGTTCTTAACCTCCATATAATCGGCACCATCACACAGCTAGTGTATGTATACACCTCTAATGCTTGGTTCCTTTTGCCCTTCAATCTCTTCAGCTAATTGTAGCTTTAAGTCAAAGTGATGGAGAAAATTGCACATATTTGATAAAAATACATATAATGGAGAATATATACATTAGAACTAATACCTCAGGTGCAGGACATAAAACCCGTGATCCCCAATGTGTACATATATCTACTCCTTGTGCAATTAAAATTTTAATAATTAATTAAAACCTACAAAAAACGTGGATATTCAAAGAACCATTAAAATCTTGATAATAAAAAAAATAAAAAATCGGATATAAAACAATTGAGATCAAACTCAATGTTTAACCCCATAGGTGCAAAACAATTTATTTCATATATCCACCTGGATTCTGACTTGCTCAACTCCCTTACTTTATGACTTCCTCTCCGTGGGGTTTGTATTTGTCGATTGCCCAGAATTTCAGGTGCATTGGATTTTTGTTATGCACCTCCAAAAAATGCAGTGAAACACTATGTTTTGGAAAACCTGCTTTAATATTTTGTACATGTTCACGCAGCCTTTTCCATAAAGGGCGCTTGGTTCTTCCTATGTACTGCAGAGAGCACGAACATTCAAGCATATATACTACCTCCTCTGTGCAACATGATATAAAGTCCTTTATGGCATATTCTTTTTTTTTTGTTGTGTTCGATACGAATGTACAAAATATCAAAGTGGTTGTAAACCCTTTTTTTGGGGGGGAGTGATGTCACTCCCGTGCATGCGCACAGTAATGTCACACGCTAGGGAAGAAATGGCACAGAGTTTTGTTTCTTCCCCGTGCATGCGCTGTTCACATTATTGGCGGACTACAAGTGAAATATTTCCTAAACGGCGCATGTTTAGGAGACATTTCCACTTAATTTCCTTATTCTAGGCTTACCTATAGGTAGAAGTCCCAAAAAAGGGTTTACAACCACTTTAATAATTTTGTTTCAGCATGAACTAGAGCTTAGCTATGTAGCATGAGGCTGTATATTCTGCAATATTAAATTTTTTGGTAAACTCATTCAATTAAACCAAGCTCTGCAAGCTAAGATAACATGCACTGCATTGATGCATTCACACAATTTCACAGTAACCATGAGATAAACCAAAGTTCAGGAATATTCCTTTATCCCATTCTTTGCAAATCTATGTACACTACAAACTGTATGATTGAATCAGTTCTGATATCGCTGTTTTACTAACCGGACAGCTTATTATTCTAAATAAAAAACCTTAATTTTGTTTGCAAATATTAAAGATTCTAACTACCAGCAAGAAAAGGTCCTTACATTTAAAGAGCACCTGTCATTTGAGATCCATCATGGCAGCGCCTGTTTAGGAGGCAGACACTCACCTGCTGCCACCACATCCCTCACCTTGTTGTGTCATTGCCGCATCACCAGCCATCCCATTAAAGTGAATGGGACTGTCGGTGAGTCAGAGGAGAAGCCGCTGCGGAACAGAGATGACAGTTGCTCTTTAAAAACCATGATTTAGATTGTAATTTATATCAACTTGATTTAAATCAAATCCACCCTGCTGATGAGTTTAGAAATGTTATACATAGTCGCCATATGATTACTGGGAATATTTCTTCAGAGTTTACTTCTGCTTTAAAGTTGCAGTGTTCAAGTTTTCACTTAAATTAGTCAAGTGTTTACTTGTTGTTGCTGTCAGGGAGTGTGCATTACATACTGAATTGCGGCAGAGTTTGGTTTTACTTACAGCAAATAAAAGCTTTGACTTTCTGTTACAACCAGTGCATTGGCCAATTCCTATTCCTGCTTCAGAGAAAGCAAAGTTTCTTTGGAAGACACTAGCACAGGTCAAGTCAAGGAAAAGTGACAATAATACATGTTACAAATTTATCAACATCAATGTGCCATTTTATCACATATTTTTTTACTTTAATGCAGATGAAGTCGCTTCGGATTTCCACGCCGCTCACCTCTCTGAAATACATTAAAGAAAATAATCCGTACACCACGCCTGTGTCCAGCGCCACATACAGTGTCAGACGCTTGTTTGCCATCCTATCAGGACTAAAACCTGCTCCGAGCGAGAGGCTTCTCCAGATGATGAGGTATTCCCTGTTCTGGATGTATCTGTGCCTTATACCTTTCCCATAAACAGAACTTTATCATCTTATGCCGCATACAGACGAGCGGATTTTCCGTAGGAAAAAACTTGAAGGGTTTTTCCGACGGATTTCCGCTCAAGCTTGGCTTGCATACACACGGTCACACAAAAGTTCTCTGAACTTTCGACCGCCAAGAACGCGGTGACGTACAACACTACGACGAGCCGAGAAAATTAAGTTCAGTGCTTCCAAGCATGCGTCAAATTATTTCCGAGCATGCGTAGGAATTTTGCGCGTCGGAATTTGTACAGACGATTCCATTTTCGGATAGGAACTTTTTCCGACCGAAAAATTGAGAACCTGCTCTCAATCTTTTGCTGGCGGAATTCCCGCCAGCAAAAGATTGAGAGCAGGTTTTTCAATTTTTCGGTCGGAAAAAGTTCCTATCCGAAAATGCAAAGTCTGATGGAGCATACACACTATCGCAATTTCTGACAAAAAGCTCTCATCGGTCTTTTGCTGGCCGAATTTCCGATCGTGTGTACGCGGCATAAGAATATGATGTGCTTATATCACAAGAATGATGGGGTGGCGCTTTTATCCATTTATCAAAGAAGTCTACAGTTGGGACCAAGTGCTAGCAATGTGTGTGTGGAATATGACTACCTTTTTTCATGTTTTATTTTGAGGTATATCTATAGTAAATATGTTGAAGAGTATGTATGGAACAAAAGGAAATATGTGCCTCAAACAAGCTTGTCACTATGGTCACAAATTTGAGCAATTCAGGCTGAGAATGTGAAGTGAAGCTGGCCATAGACACATAAATCTCTCATTCTGCACAGCAGGCTGAACAAGAAAAATCACTTGATTCCCTTTCCAACAGTGTGGATGGACAAATCTACCCTGCTGGCTATTGGATCTTGTCAGTTGACACCCATGACTAACAGGGTACCTGAACTGTGACTGCAGTCACTGCTCCAGCAACAATATCCCACCTGCATATTTGCGTTTTCAGTCGAAGATTCTCGAGCCGTACGATGGTGGCAGGGCCTGCACAGTCAGAATTTCAGCCAATTCGCAGGAATCAGTTATATAAAGTGCAACAGACACTATTCGTAAGACAAGTACATTGACATATACATATTGGTTATAGAACATTGAAGGTCAAATTAACAAGAAGTGCCGAAGGTGAACATACAAAAAAGTAATACATGCTGTAGTCGGGACGCCAAGCGGCTCGTCATATACCGATAGAATTGTAGGTGCCCACAGAGGGGGAATGAAGGGGAGAATCATATGGGTAGGTACCCAGGACATACTTAGGAAAAGATTGGTAATTTTGATGGGGGATTATTCTTCAGCATTGCAGGTGGAACCATATTCTAACCACCTGTCCCAAATTTTATGATATTTGGTTGGACAGCCCTTATGTGAGTACAGTACCTTTTTGTAGGGAAGGGTGGTGTCGATAGCCCTGATCCACTGTTGAACAGTCCTCCTCAGAAAGGGAGAGGAGGGAGAGTACACACTGGCGGTGGGGGGAGCCGAGCCCATGCGATCATGAAGGAATTTGACCACCTATGACCAGTATCCTTGAATAGAGGGATAGGACCATAACAAGTGATAAAAAGAGCCCCTGAAATCACCACACCTAGGACATGCTGGACTGTGTTCCGGCCTATACCTGGAAAGGCAAAGGGGTGTTAAATAGGTCTACAGAGGATGTAGAGATGGGTGAGGCGGTCAGACTTGGGGGATATAGATTTGCAGATAGCTAGCACCTCCTCCCAGTCCTCATCCATCACGTCACTTAGGTCCGTCTCCCACCGAGATTTCAATTGATAAGCCAGGGCATTTTCAGCAGGCAACATGAGATAGTTGTAAAACAAGGAAATACGTTTTTTGGGATCCCGAACCGTGATTTTATCTACTGGATATAGCAAATCAAGGCTGGGGATGGAGTCACAGAATTGATAGTTGAGCGCATGTCGGAGTTTGAGGTAACGAAAGAACATGTGGTTGGGTACATCAAAGCCATCTTTCAATGCTTGAAATGATTTCACCGAGTCGTTAGCTATGACATGCGAAAGATATATGACCCCCTTGTCAAACCATAGACTGGTCTGGGACAGATAACAACTCAGGCAAATGCGGATTGTCCCACAATGGCGTATGAAATACAGGAGCCTTGCTATAGTTCACGGCCAGCTGCCAGGTTTTGCGGTGGTGGACTAACATACGGTTCCTATTGCCCATATGGGACAATTCGCAAGTGCCACAAAGTAGAATTTTAAATGGATGAACCACTCTTAACTGTATTTAAATTCATTATTTTTTTTTGTTTTTTTTCCCAGATCCTGCTCTAGGAACCCCTCACAGATGATATCAAAATGTGTGAAAGATATGTTTGATGTGTTTTGTGAACATACTGTGCCTGAAGGAGGAGAGACTCAGTACTGCAAAGGTTTGCCATATTGTTTGCACGCTGTTCATCTAACTGCAGACATTATTATGACACATATGACATGCATACAGTATTTGCACCCGGTGGACATCCATTCTGCGGGATGGGAAAAAAGAAAATGTCAGGAAAAAATAAAAATTCTAACAACAGATCAAAGTTCTAGTTTCCCTATTCCCTCAGCAAACCAGTAGTGAGACCAGAGTTGTATTGCAATTTAAACCCCATAAAAGTTTGAACTCCAGGTTTATTCTTTCATGTTTGTAAGACAAGAGATCAGATATCCTTTCTTTATTAAAGGATATCTAAAGGTTAGTTTTTTTTTTTTTTTTTTTAACAAACATGTCATACTTACCTCCACTGTGCAGTTGGTATTGCACAGAGTGGCCCCGATCCTCCTCTTCTGGGGTCCCTCAGCGGTGCTCCTGGCTCCTCCTCTTCTCGAGTGCCCCCTTGGAGAGCCGCTTTCCCTCAGGGCACATGTGCGGGCACTTTCCCATGTCCTGCTGCTGCGTCCATTGACACAGACAGCAGGACTTGGCCCCGCCCCTGGCTCCCACATCATTGAGTTTGACTGACAGCAGCAAATGGCTGCGCTGCTATCAGTCTATCCAATCAGGGTCCGAGCCACCGGCTGGAGCTGCTGTGCTCGTCCCTGTCTCTGGAAAGACCGGGTTCAGGTAAGTAAAAGGGGGGCTCTGGAGGGGTGCTGCATCACAGGAGGTTTTTCACCTTAGTGCATAGAATGCGTTAAGGTGAAAAACCTTGAGGGTTTACAACCGCTTTAATGCAGCACTTTGCTAAAGTATTTTGCACCTTCAAAGTCGTAGGCATACTGTGTACATTATATGGTACAAAGCCCCAACAAATCCATTTTAATTCCAGGTCGTAATGCAACAAAGCAATTAAAACAAAAGGGTGAATACTTTTGCAAGGCACTGTATTAGGCAGCATCTCAATAAAACAATCGCTTCCATAGCACAGGTATATACTATTTGAATGGCTTGTAGAGTGTGCAGTAACAGGTCCACTCATCCACCCATTTATAAGCAGACGCAGTTTCACCTTTCTGCAATCTGATGGGCATCTATTCATTATCATTATTATTATTATTATTATCATTATCATCATCATTCATTATATTCTAGATACTCTAGAATCTTCTGACTTTACAGTTTATTAATTAAGTGTTCTTGCATAGCAAGACCACTTAGGCCGCGTACACACGAAGGGACAATCCCGCGGGATTATCCTCTGGACTGAAGTCCAGCGGATAATCCCCTCGTGTGTAGGCGCCGGCGGACTTTTTGGCGCCAAAGTCCGGCGGACTTTTTGGCGCCAAAGTTTTAAGTTTTGTTTTAAAATTATCCGCTGGACTTGGCAGTCCGGCGGACAATCCCGCCGTTAGTAGGCAAGTCCGCGGGACTTTTGAAAAGGAACGGACTTGCCGCTCATCGGCAAGTCCGTTCATTTAGCACGTGACTTCAGGTTACGTAGCTAGCGTAGGTAGTAAATGCCGCCGCGCTGGCTCCGTAAGCTGGCATGGATTTAAAGGGACTCCCCACGCCGAAAAAACGGCGTGGGGGTTCCCCCCAAATCCATGTCAGACCCTCATCCGAGCACGCAGCCTGGCAGGCCAGGAAAGGGGTGGGGACGAACGAGCGCCCCCCCTCCTGAGCCGTACCAGGCCGCATGCCCTCAACATGGGGGGTGCCCTGGGGAAAGGGGGGCCGTGCGGCCCCCCCACCCCAAAGCACCTTGTCCCCATGTTGATGAGGACAAGGGCCTCTTCCCGACAACCCTGGCCGTTGGTTGTCGGGGTCTGCGGGCGGGGGCTTATCGGCATCTGGGAGGACCCTTTAATAAGGGGGCCCCCAGATACCGGCCCCCCACCCTATGTGAATGAGTATGGGGTACGATGTACCCCTACCCATTCACCTAAGGTGTAAAATGTAAAGTACAAAAACACACACACACTTTGAAAAAATATTTTATTGCACTGCTCCGGGGGTCTTCTTCCGTCTTGGGGGTCTTCTCGCCGGACTCCTCCGCTCTCTTCTGCTCTTTTACCTAGCTCTTTCACGAGCGGAGGAGTCCGGCTACCTTCTTCGTCGTCGCCGCCGTCGTCTGGGGGTCTCGATCCGCCTTCGGGGGTTTTCCGGGGGTCTCTTCTGTTCTTGCGGCGGTCGTCGTCTTCCGCGCCGCCGCCTTCTTCTTCTTGTCCTTCTTCTTGTTCTTCTTCTTCCGATGTTGACCCGACGCTCTCTCTGCCCGGAATGCCTGTGCCGCGATGCGCTGGGACTTATATAGGGGCATGGGGACAGGGTCACATGTTCATGTCACATGGTGACCCCGCCCCCTCGTGATGTCACAGTCCCAGCATCCTCCGGGACTGTGACAACACAAGGGGGCGGGGTCACCATGTGACATGAACATGTGACCCTGTCCCCATGCCCCTATATAAGGGAGTGGGAGGTGACAAAAGCTGACAACCCCATAATCAGCTAAAACATTATGAACCCCCCCCCCCCCCCCCATGATCAGCCAAAACATTATGACCCCCCCATGATCAGCCAAAACATTATGACCACCCCATGAAAAAAAAAAAAAAAATTATTATTATCACTAATTACTAGGTAGGTCATTAAAACCAAGGTTCCGTCTCATCCCCAGTAATGTCTAGATATTTTAACCGCTTCCCGACCAACCGCCACAGTTATAATGCATCAGGTTGGCTCCCCTGTGCGAGCCGTAGTAGCTATACGTCGGCTCGTGGGGTTGGAATAGAGGGCGCACATGGTCGTCGCTGGCGGTCACTATGACCGCTATCGTGGGCAGGAGAGACAAAACAGGGACGAGTGTGTGTAAACACACACTTCCCTGTTCTGTTCTGACAGGAGTGACAGATCGTGTGTTCCTATTAGCTAGGAACCACGATCCGTCACTTCCTCCAGTCAGTCCCCTCCCCCTTCAGTTAGAATCACCTCCCGGGGAACACAGATAACCCCTCGAGTGCCCCCTAGTGTTAACCCCTTCACTACCAGTGACATTTTTACAGTAATCAATGCAATTTTATAGCATTGATCGCTGTAATAATGCCAATGGTCCCAAAAATGTGTCAAAATTGTCTGATGTGTCCGCCATAATGTCTCAGTCACAATAAAATTCGCAGATCGCCGCCATTACTAGTAAAAAATAATAATAAAAATGCTATAAATCTATCCCCTATTTTTTGACTCTATAACTTTTGTGGAAACCAATCAATATACGCTTATTGCGTTTTTTTTTTTTACCAAAAATATGTAGAAGAATACATATCGACCTAAATTGTGGAAAAAAATCGTTTTTTAATATATTTTTGGGGGATATTTATTATAGCAAAAAGTAAAAAATAATGTTGCTCTGTTTTTGTTTATAGCACAAAAAATAAAAACCGCAGAGGCGATCAAATACCACCAAAAGAAAGCTCTATTTGTGGGAAAAAAAAGGATGTCAATTTTGTTTGGGTACAACGTCGCACGAACAAAGCGACGCAGTGCCGAATTGCAAAAAGTGCTGTGGTCAGGAAGGGGGTAAATCCTTCCGGGCTGAAGTGGTTAAAGACGATACTCTACATAAAATTAATATTAAATGATTACTTTGTCGTTGCATCCAGGCATTCGTAATTCGAGTCATGTACCATGACTTCTGACAGGTTTTGGTAGGGATTTCCAGCTTTCGAGTCTACAATTAATCAATTAAATTGACTTGAGGAAACCTCCTCTTGTCTTTTAGATTATGGCGCAAATCAATATACACATGCTTTACCTCCCTTCAAGTAAATCCATCTAAATGAAACTGTGTAGTTTAGAAAGAAGAAAGACTGGGCATTTGTAGACTCAATGGAAAGGAATTTGGAAGTCCCCTAAAGAATTACCCAGATATCTTGTGGATTATAAGGAAGACTTGGCACAGATCAAATGATTTCCTCTACATGTGCTACTTGGAAATAACATTATACTATACATTGCAGGATTTGATTGATAGAATCCGAGCCCCACCTAGTATACAGTCTATGCCAGGGGTCAGCAACCTTTTTCCACTTAAGGGCTGGATTCAATGTATGTGAATGCATGGAGGGCCGCATTCACCTACAAATACATGAAGATAACATTACACAGCCCCCCACACCTCTGGTACCCTTTACATTACACAGCCCCCTGCACCTCTGAACCCCTTTGCATTATACAACCCCCCACACCTCTGGACCCCTTTACCTTACACATCCCCCTGCACCTCTGGCTCCCTTTACATTACACAGCCCCTTGCACCTCTGCCTCCCTTTACATTACACAGCCCCCTGCACCTCTGCCTCCCTTTACATTACACATCCCCCTGCACCTCTGGACCCCTTTACATTACACAGCCCCCGCGCCTCTGGACCCCTTTACATTCACAACTTCACATTGCTTTGTTCCTTATATTTTATTTTTTTGTAATTTAAGGATTTTTTAGCGCTACTTTTTCTGTTCCATTACTAGATTCGAGACCTGATCAAAACCGTTTAGTTCAGCTGGTCGCTCGGGCCTCCCCGTGGGACGGGAGAGGCCGAGCAAGCTGCGGAAGGCAACAGGAAGGGGGACGTCCCCTCCCGCTGCTTGCGATAACAGCTGAGATGCTTCTTAGCCACATCAGTTGTTATCCCAAGAAAGCCAACCGCCGGCTCCAAAAAAAACGGTATCAGGGTTGCACGCATCACCCCGGTACAAGCCTTCAAGCCGAGGGTGCATAGTAGCGTACGATCGGCGTGAAGGGGTTAAAATGTCCACAGGCCGGGTGCACATGAATTCGGGCTGGACATTTAGCGGCAGCAGGCCGGGTGTGGGCCGTAGGTTGCCGACCCCTGTGCATATAGTCTATGCACTATAATCTTGGGAAGATTGCTGATTTAAAAAAAAAAAATATCTAAATATACTTTTCTCTGCTTATTTTTTTTTTGCTGGATGTGTACTTGTCTTAAGCTGGTTACTCAATATACAACTTTTATACAATTTTCTTGTACAACTTTCCTTTAGATTTACCAAAACTGTATAATATCAGGTCAAGCCTAAACACTTTCAATTTGTATGCAATCAGGCAGGCCCTTATAGGCACTATATGGTTGAAGGTAAATCTAAAGAAAATTGAACAACAAAAAATGTATATTCTGTATCCAGCTAAGAGGAGAAAGGAGGAGGAGCACAGTGACATGTTGCAGTAGAATTTCAGATTTGTTAAATTAATAAAACCAATTTTGCTATCCCAATGTACTTTCAATATGGGTGTAAAGATTTGTGACACATTGTTTAATGATACCAAATACACTGGATTTACAGCTAAACTCCAGGCAAACAGCAAAATAAACAGATGAAATACATGTATGGGGCTGTATCATCTGCCAAACAATTTGTATTTTTGTCCATCCAGCCTTTACACAGCACAGCCCCGTCTAGAAGGGGAGGAGACCTGATTCTTCTCCACTGCAGTTTTACTTCCAATAACAGCTCTCATCTCCAGTCCAACCCTGTAACAGGACAGTGAAAAGAAAAGCAGCACACTGATGGGCCCATCTTTCTGCTGCTCTGCTTCTTCGCACTGTAGCTCACATTAATGGTTTCTTGTGCTTCTATTCCACCCCCTTAGTGAGCTCTGCTGTACAGCCGGTAAAAGACTGATACCAAGTCAAGCTCAGGTGCCCTTAAACTGCCTTAAATGCATTGAAAAACGCATTTAACATTATATTAAGGTTTACAAAGCTGTGTTCATTTGTGTCTTTCGAAACAGTCTGGAGTTTAGTCGTATTTTAGTTGGCATCAGTATTGAGTAACACAGGGATCATAAACTGGTGGAAAAAAATGCCTATTGGCTTTACTGGCAATAGGTGGTGGGGTGTGCTATTGTGAAAACTAATAATAAACAATGCTTTTTGGAGCCACATCATGAGTTCTTTAAATGCAAAGAATCAATACAATAGAAACAATGGGAGGGTGAATTCAGTAAAGCATTTGCATTTGTACTTTTCCTGGCGATATATGGCTATTTGAAAAGTCCAGATTCAGATTCACGTAAGCTCTTTTGCCAGGTTTGGTAGTCTTACGAAATCGTACAACAGATTCAGGTAGTTCTTAATAGTGCTGCTTTTACAAAGTGGTGCTGTGGCTGTACCAGATTCAAACACAATCACCTCCAATTTATAGATAATGAAACTGGAGATGATTAAGACCAGCTCAAAAGAGGTGTACAGAGACAGGTGAAGTGCCTGTCTCTATAAATTGTGTAGCAACCACTACCCCCTCATTTGTCGCTGCTTGTCAACAGTGTTGTAGACACTATTTATGAATTCCCCAGGAGGAGTTACTGGGTTCTAACTGGTACAGCTACTATACTAGTGTGGGTGTGACATTGCAATAATAAATTTACTGGGGTGCACAGTTGAGAAAAATGCTATTTTTCACTTATAAATTAATTAAATACATTCCCTAAAAAATGTTTCTGCTGGAGTTGGGCTTTAAGAGACACAAAGAGCAACACGTTTAGGGATTTCAGAAACAACTATTTGAAACACTTATATTTTGTTACCATGTATAGAATTTCTGCACCATAGTAACTTGTGATCAAATGTTTTCCAGACATTGCAAAGAAATACTTCAGGCTGGCAGAGGTGCTGTATTACAAAGTTCTGGAATCCATTATTGAGCAGGAGAAGAAACGGCTGGGTGATGTGGATTTCTCTGTAAGGAAATATAACTTTTGTTGAATTTCTTTCCCGTGAGCGGTACTACTTATAATGTTCTTAATGGTTAATTTTTTTAAACCCTTCTCTACCAAGGTACATTTATAAATGTGCAGGTATTCAAGGGGTTAAAACATGCTCAGCAGACGTGAGCTTCATCTTGGTTTTAACATCCAAATGTTGGATTAAGGTAAAAGTGCTGTGCTGGTCTGCTCTAGAGCCACTCAATCACGTTTTTAGGGCTCAAAATGTCCCTTAAACCCCCTCCCCTTCCACCAGCTGGACCGTGGTAAGCAGGAGAAGCTCAGGGAACATCCCTGATCCCCCTCTGCGACTAATGAACTACTGTATCCGGGGAAGTACGTTGTACGTTGGCAATAGCGAGGAGTTTTGCACCCACTGGCTGCTACAGGAAAATGCGTATAAATCTGACAAGCCGGCTGATCGCTTCCACACACCCCAGCAACAGTCGATTCTTCCCTCATCATTTTTCCCGTGCTCCACTCTCACATCGGTGGACCCAGCGCTGACATGGTGGGTGCTGCCAGGGAGTGCTGGCCACAAGTGCTGGCTTTCAGAATACAGTAGCACACATGACACCAAAGGACCGGCTGCTCATATTCACGGCCACCACCAGCCGCTCCTGGTATCCATTCTGGACAGCGTGATCCAGTTGGTGTTGTGTGTATAACGCTGCACAGATCTATGGAAGTTCTGAGGACAGGATAAAGTCCCTATATTCTTGTCATGATCATGTGGACCTTGACCCTGAAGTATTGCGGGAGCAGTTTGTGAAAGATGGCAGAATTTACATAAATCAGGTAGCTGTCCACTAGAGGGCCACCTTCATGACTTGGGAAAAGAAGACAGCAAAACCTTTCCATAATTTTATCAGCTAGCAGAACCTATGGGCAGCTGAACTTGTCAGTTCCTGGAACAGCTCCCTGCTGCTAAAGTAGCATTACACTATGTATGGATGTTCCCTGGTTCCATTTTATGGTGACATGGAACTTGATGGAAAATGGTAGTAAGTAGTAAAACCAGAGCAGAGATGGGGAGAGGAGGGTACTCCAGTGGGGTGGAACTAATAACCAAAAGTGCATTGAGGTCCTTTTATTGGTTTAGGGGTTTGCATAATCCGGTGAGTGCAGATCCACTAGGGGAGAACGGCATGTGATTGGTCACCAATATATGAGCCTGTATTTGGTACACAGAGGGTGGATCACAAAACACTTGGATTGCGTTTACATTGAACACTGGAGTACTTTGCATGGAAATTGTGAATTGATTACAAGTACTGTGTATGCACTCTGAAGATTGGAGCACCTTGCACAGAAACTGAACTGATAAAAACACAATACATTATAGTAACCTTGTGGGAGCACTTTTTTATAGGGCATATGTGTGTAGGAGGTATTGTGTATACACTTATTTGGTACAGTGCATTCAGAAAGTATTCATAGCTCTTTACTTTTTCCACATTTTGTTATGTTATAGCCTTATTCCAAAATGTATTAAATTCTAAAAACAATACCCCATAATGACAACGTGAAAGAAGTTTGTTTGAAATATTTGCAAATTTATTAAAAATAAAAAAACAAAAAAAATCACATGTACATAAGTATTCAGCCTCTGCCATGACACTCAAAATTTAGCTCAGATGTTTCCTGTTTCCACTGATCATCCTTGAGATGTTTCTACAACAGAAGTCCACCTGTGATAAATTCAGTCAGTTGGAGATGATTTGGAAAGGCACACACCTGTCTATATAAGGTCCCACAGTTAACCGTGCACAGCACAAACCAAGATATAAACTCCAAGGAATTGCCTGTATACCTCCCAGACAGGATTGTATCAAGGCACAAATCTGGGGAAGGGTACAGAAAAATGTCTGCAGCATTGAAGTTCCCAATGAGTACATTCGTAAATGGAAGAAGTTTGTAACCTCCAGACTCTTCCTAGAGCGGGCCGCCCGGCCAAACTGAGTGATCGGAGGAGAAGGGCATTAGTCAGGGAGGTGACCAAGAACCCGAGGGTCACTCTGACAGAGCTCCAGCGTTTCTCTGTAGAGAGAGGAGAACCTTCCAGAAGAACAACCATCTTTGCAGCACTCCACCAATCAGGCCTGTATGGTAGAGTGGCCATATGGAAGTTACTCCTCAGTAAAAGGCACATGACAGCACGTCTAGAGTTTGCCAAAAGGCACCTGAAGGAAGATTAATCTCTTTGGCAAGCATCATGTCTGATGGAAACCAGGCATCGCTCATCACCTGGCCAATACCATCCCTACAGTGAAGCATGGTGGTGGCAACATCATGCTGTGGTAATGTATTTCAGCGGCAGGAACTGGGAGACTAGGATCGAGGAAAAGATGAATGCAGCAATGTACAGAGATATCTTTGATGAAAACCTGCTCCAGAGCGCTCTGGACCTCTGACTGGGGTGAAGGTTCATCTTCCAACAGGACAACGACCCTAAGCACACAGCCAAGATAACAAAGGAGTGGCTACAGGACAACTCTTTGAATGGCCATGGCCCAGACTTGAACCCGATTAAACATCTCTGGACAGACCTGAAAATGGCTGTGCACCGACGCTCCCCATCAAACCTGATGAAGCTTGAGAGGTCCTGCAAAGAAGAATGGTAAAAACTGCCCAAAAATAGGTGTGCCAAGCTTGTAGCATCGTACTCAGTAAGACCCGAAGCTGTAATTGATGCCAAAGGTGCTTCAACAAAGTATTAAGCAAAGGCTGTGAATACTTATGTACATGTGATTTTTTTTGTTTTTTATTTTTAATAAATTTGCAAAGATTTCAAACAAAGTTGTCATCATGGGATATTGTTTGTAGAATTTTGAGAAAAATAATGAATTTAATCAATTTTGTAATAAGGCTGTAACATAACAAAATGTGCAAAACGTAAAAAAAGCACTGTGAATACTTTCCGGATGCACTGTATATGTACATGGGAGGTATTTTGTAGGATTTATTGAACACAAACATAGGAGGTATAGTGTATGATTTATTGAACACAAACACAGAAAGAAGGAATGGAAAATCAAATATATTCCTCATAATAATCATAGTATGTTTTTTACTTAGTAAGGGGGTAGCTTTCATTTTATTTTAGTTATAGTATACATTTTAGAGCCCTGCACCTTCTTGTTTTGTTTTTTTAGTTTAGTATGATAGCCCATATACAGATTTTAGTTTGGTGTTCATCGGCTGGAAATATTTAACTTCCATACATATGTTTTACCATAAGCACAGAGTGTCTCCAATGTTTTATACAGACATTGCATGACGCAAAACAAGAGGTTCCATTTACATTCAGCAGTGTAAGAACCTCCTAACCCCGTCATCAAGAAATAACATAAAACCTTTTCATAAAAAATGTAAGGATGAACTAACTTATAACACTGGCTGCAAGCCCCTGGTCCCTGCTGCTGTAAATGTCACCCCCCCCCCCCCCCCCCACACCAGGCCAGACATGTGAAAACTTCACTACATAGCCCCAGAGAAAGAAAAGATTGCTAGCCCTTGTGTGCAGTAAGATGCTATACAGCCTTTGCGTGTGGTGACGATTTTGAGTGTCTGGCTCAGCATCAGCTAAAATGGTTCTAAAGCCTGAAGTTTTTTTTTTTACTTTAATGCGTTCTCTGCATTAAGGTAAAACAACCTAACAACCTTCAGTATGCAGCCCCTCTAATTACTTACCTGAGCCTGATCTCGATTTAGCGATGTTCTCCTGCTACTGTCAGTTACAGCTAGTGAGGAAGGGGTGGGGGGGGGAGTGGGGGGGGGGGGCGGGGGCCCGGGGGGGGGGGGGGGGGGGGGGGGGGGTGGAAGAGCTAGGAGCCACTCTATGCAAAACCATTACACAGAGCAAGTAAGTATGACATGCTTGTTATTAAAAAAAACAACATTTACAATGACTTTACGTGCAATGGGGACCAGGTACTGTCAGTCATGTGGTTGATGGCGTGTAGTTCTTAATAGACTGCAAGGGCACTGATCAGCGCTCTCACAGTTTATTCAGAAGCCCTGCAGCTTGTAAACAGTAAGCCTGTATTTGGAGGTACGGGCAGAAAGCTAAAGGCGTTGTCTGCAGGATCCTGACTTTGCACCCTTGATCAAAGGTCCAATGCTTTGCATTCTCCTGAAGGAAAAATAATGAATGCACATTTTTTTCCTGCAAAATAAGTTAACTTTTTTTTTTTTTACCAAAAGGCATACTTAGGCTATAATTTGTCACAGATTAATTTCATTTTAACACAATTTGTCACTGATTTATTTTACATTGCACACAAGGGGGCTTACCTTGTATACATACTTTTAAGTATTGGCCCGGAACACATATAAGGATATGGAAATCTGACACTTGCGTTTTTTTTTATTTTGCTGCGTACATGTTCTGGGTTGGTGACACACCTCACTTGGTGAAGTATAGAAGGCAGGCACACCCAGGCAGGTAGTATTTACAGAATAAGCTAAAAAATGAGAGGCTCTGTATTTCTATAGAGACATGGAAAAAATTGTGCACCAGCAGACATCACTGTCTGTGCCCAGGGCTGACCATCCACAGGTAATCACTACATGATCGATTACATGTGAATAGCTGTGGATGCTGTCAGGCTCCCATTGCAGCAAATCACAGGGAACCCCGCTGAGTGTCACAGATAATCACAAATGGCCCCATTTACAAGTGTGAATGAGGCCTTAAGGCTTAACAGGTGAAAGTTGTCAGGTTGGAAACACTTGTGTCTGATTGCTTCTGTTTTCTTCCCAATAATTTAACCTTGGTGTTGTTTGTAACAAGCTTCTCTCCAAAGGCTAAACCGATCAGTTACCTAATGTGACGGAAAAAAAAATATGATGGAAAGTGGCAGAAGAGTCAGCTCTCTGAGGATGGTCAGGTTTTGTCTGTGGATCCAACTTCTCTTTGATGCCTATGGTGTACAAACACTGCCCATGTGTTCTTTTCAATGTTGCTGTTGTGGTAAAGCAGATGCAGCCATTGTGAAATCACGTAACTGAAATGTTCTCGACTTTGCAGAGTATTCTGGAGCAAGAAATCTTCCACAAGTCCCTTCTGGCATGCTGCCTCGAAATTACCATCTTTTCCTACAAGCCTCCAGGCAACTTCCCTCAAATCATTGTCATGTTTGAGTTGGCATCCTACCATTTCTATAAGGTACGTATGATGAATTATTGCAGACAACATCTGTTATATACCAGTCCTCCACAATAATCCTGCTCTTTTATATGTATTTGACAGTAACATTTACATCTTTGTAATATAAATCTTACTTCAAGTAAACCTGTCATGACAGAAATATGGGAGGGGAGGACTGCTATTACTGCTCTTTGTTTTAATAATGCTAGTTGCCTGGATTTTATGTTGCTTTGCTAGCTTTACATCACTAACCTGTAACCGGTGTGGAGATCAGTTAAGTTGGAGAAAAGTCCTTGTTTGAAGATCAGAGGCTGAATATAATGAAGCAAGACTGTCAGCATGAACGCCACGGAACTAACTTTTTCAGAAGGAAAGCGGCAGCATTGGCAGCCTCCATGTTTCTGTCATGATAGTTTTTTTTTTATGAAGGATAGTTCAATATAATACTACAAATTAATATTTTTTTGAATTCGTTGATTGTAAACACATCAATGACAGCTTCTTCTGGTCAGCTTTTCGAAGATTAGAAATAGTGGTCACTCGGTGGACTTCCTGTCAGGAATTGAAGTCAAAGTATAGCTGAAGGCAAAACTTTTTTTTAGTTTAAAGGGATTAGATCCCCTGTCACGTTTTTATTGCTCTCTGTGCTTGCGACTGGGAGATTTGCCCTCTCTTTTTATCTTTTTTCAAGTGAAAGTGAAAGAAAATCCCAAACTTTGGGTTGTTACTGTAATTGATGGGAAATCTTCCAATTGGCAGTCTGGGTCTGATGACCCTGGTGAAAACCAGAGATTTCCTCTTTTTGGGGGGATTTCCTCTCACTTCCTGGTTTAGCTATGATAACTATGGGAGGGGAAATCTCCCCAATGGGACACAGATGACAAAAATAAACTGACGGGTGTTATAACCTTCAATTATTCTGTCCAAAAATTTGATTTTTTACTTCTTTACGTTTATTTTGGTGCTAGTCCAACACCCCCATTCCCCCTCCTGGTCAACATTCTTGAATTTCAACATCACTTATCCCAGGAGGCTTTAGGATTAGGGACTCAAAGCCGGATGGACACTGGCCTGAACCTGGAAGAAGCAGCCTGCTCACGATGACTGAGAAGGACCTGGGCTATGCCTGGGTGGTAGAGCACAGCAGGACAACACTGGGCAGGTGAGTATGTAAGTCAAGAACAATGCTACATAACAGGTTAGAGGGGCAAAACATTCAAAATGCAGAGGGGAGTGAAGTTCCGCTTTAGAGATGAATTATGGCAGATTTGCAAGGATAAATTCTTGATGGTTGTGACACAATGGGGGTTATTTACAAAAGGCAAATTCACTTTGCACTACAAGTGCACTTGGAAGTGCAGTCGCTGTAGATCTGGGGGGAAGCTCTGAAATGAGGGGAAGCTCTGCTGATTTTATCATCCAATCATGTGCAAGCAAAAATGCTGCTTTTTATTTTCCTTGCATGTCCCTCTCAGATCTACAGCGACTGTACTACCAAAGTGCAAATTGGATTTGCCTTTGGTAAATAACCCCCAATGGCGGTTAAAGAGTTCTGGATAGGAAAATGTATACCAATGCAGTGTTAAATATTTGTAACCAACAGGTGTCACTATTTCCTCATCTAATATTTGGCTTAGTTGTCACATCCATACTATCACTCAATACAATAATATTAGTATTTCAAATTTATTTAAATTCCAACTTTTTGGCTTTGGATAGGAGGGATTAAACTCTCAATTAAAGTGATACTAAAGGCATTTCTTAAATAAAAGAGGTTATACTTACCTGCTCTGTAGAACTTTGCACATAAATGTGTCTTTCTTCCTCTTCGGCAGTCCACACCAGTGCTGTCCTTTGGGTGCCTCCTGTAGCAAGCTGGGTGCTAAGGAGGCACCCATGCATGCGCACCCCCAAGACGGGTTGTGTGCATTCATAGACAGGAAATTTAATGCATAGACAGCACATTTTAGGTTTTGTTGATGTCTGTGTCCCCGTTGAAGGGATTTATATTACTTTCTGTCCTGGTGACACCCAGTCACCAGGGCAGAACACAGAAATACTTTTTCCAAATGGGGACACGGCAGAAAAATACAAGTGTTCCAGTACTTTACCACTCTTTTAAGAAAGAAAAGTGACTTGAGTAAAATTTTCATTGAATATTATATTGTTATGTGTTTGTGAATGTTATATTGTTTTATATTTGTGAATATATTAGAAGTGTACTGTATTTCCAGGTGATTGAACTTCTTATTAAGGCAGAAGAAGGCTTATGTCGGGAAGTGGTAAAACACCTTAACCAGATAGAGGAACAGATTCTAGAGAGTATGGCATGGGCAGAAGATTCGCCATTATGGGACAAAATTAAAGACAACGAAGGCAAAGTTCCATTGTGTGAAGAGGTATAAAGAACACTCTTCTGCAGTTTTTTTTCTTCAGCAAGGGATCATGAAGCACGAAGATTGGGTTTTTCTCTAGGAGATCTGATTATATAAAACCAAACCTGTTACAGTTTTAAAATACCTAGACAGCTCTTTATCATCTGATGTCATAAGCTGGCCAAACACTAGTAGATATTCATACAAACATTTGTACGAAAATTCTTAGTACATACAATGACTAGACGAATGTCTATTGAAAGTGCTTCAACATTTTGTTTGCTTTAAACATTCGAATTTGGAATGAATGGACTTTCCAAATGAAAATCGCATATACAGCTAGAAATGTATTTGTTTATTCTGCTCCTTTGAATATCTTGTCACTGCGGTTGAATGTCAATTAGACCTCAATAATGATTGGAAAACTAAATGTTCTTAAAATGAAAAATTTCTAATGAAATTCAAAAATTTTACTAATGTATGACCAGCTTTAATCACCACAGCCTTTGCATTGCCCACATCCCTGACAGTGGCTGATACCCACCTATTCCAGGATCCTCTTTTAATGCAATGGATTTTTATTGAATTTTATCATGAAGATAGCAGTACAAGTGCATGACGCATAACAGTGCATGGTTGAACAAAGCAATGCTTACTTCAAGGAAGAGTTAGTGACAGATCAGTCTTAGTTCTGCATAAAATAGTAATGTATGATGTATAAATAAAATTATGGGATGGGAGGGGTGTTGGCGCTGTTCAAAGTATACGGGTAAATATGGGGTATTGGATTGCAAATGGGAGACTGTGAGTAATGATGACTCAAACAATCCTATGACTCAATATAAAATAAGAACACACCAATGGAAAGGTGTGCAGAGAAACAAATATTTTGCAGTGGGCGTGAATAAAAATAAGTGCAGTCCAAAACAATACAACTAAATAAGTAAATAAATAAGTAAAGTGCACGTGCAAAAATATGTATATATATACACCTCAATACGGGTGTTAGCTGATCTGCGGATCATATAATACCTTCAGTTAATAAAACCATATTACTGTAAAAATATATAAAATATTTAAAACCAGGATGCTTAATATGTGAGTTGTGCGCACTAAGTCCTATATATAAGTGCCAAAAGTGAAAGTTGCATATGTGCTGATTCTATAGTCACTAAGATCAGCAAAAAAAGGGGGGAGAAAAAAACGATAATAAGTCCATATATTGGATGCAACAAAATTGTAAAAGAAAACAAAAAATTTTTTTTTTTTTTTTTTTTGTAAAAAAAGTCAATATGTGGATTCGTTCTGTATTCTCTTAATATGATCACAAGGTGGAAAGTGGTATTATGTTGAAGAACAATATAAGTGTAGATAGGTGGCTGTGGGGGTCCTTCCTTCCCCTCCTTCCATCCGTACCCCTAATGAAAATGCACTAACCAGAGTGCCCAACCCCTGCAGGGGTAATGGGCATATGAGTGATGTTCCTCTCGGGTCCTCCTCGTCCAGGTCAGTGGTGTCCTTCTCTGGGGGGTCCGTGCCAGCTGAGTTCTCTGTATTCTGCCGTCTGGTGTGCTCAAAAAAGAGTATGGGGAAGGGATGGACACATAGTGTGACTCCGTATAATTGAAAAAAGGAATTTTTATTGAAAAAAGCCAGCTAGTCACCCACCAAGTGGTATGACTAAAGGATATGTCAGGGCTAATAAGCCCTATACAAGTATGTAGATTAAAAAGTTGTTCGGTTAAAACATTTAGTAAAAGCCGGCGAGTGTGCTGCAGCTTTTCCGGGTATTCGGCGTGCGTTCCACGGCCGTGAGAATGCCGAAACCGGAAACGAAGGCTGCGCCGGAAGTGACGTATTGCGTACCACGATAGTCCCGCCTTACGCGTTTCGTCATTGGACGTCGTCTGAGGCTCGGCCATCTTGGTACACCATACGTCTTAAATAACAAGAGGTGTAGCCGCGCCGGCCAATCAAAGGGGAACGAAGTGAGTGAGGGAGGGATTCCCATTGGAGAGACGGTAAAAAAATTCTGACATTCTAATCCTTATATTTATATAACTGTCTCCCTACAAATCTTGCTTTTTGTTTCATCCCTTAAATATATAAGTAATAACGCTTCCCACAATGTAGCCTATATAGGGGTGTATTTCATATGTCACATGTCTCTTGAAGACAACAAATAATTCTCCTCCTTTTCCCCTTTTCTATACGTCTTTGTACAATAATTGCACTAAGTGCACAAACTGATTGTTCTTCCCTCGTTTACGGGCATAACCTACCCACACTTTTATACCACTCAAAGTTAACTGCACATTCCTTTCATGCACATAATTCTGCAGCTTCACATTTATAGAATCATATCTTTTCCACGTGTACGCAGCATTCACACAAGACTGCTTATAATATACTCTCTGTTTTTCCTACCAAATATTCTCCTTTCAACATTAGATGTCTCTCGGTAATGGTTGTGTAATTTTAAATATTTATTTTTGTATGCATCTAAGTCGCCGCGCCAAGTCATTTGCCCTATAAACATTAGAGGGGGAGGGTAGAGTATAGGACCATTCCTGCCCTTGGTATGGTTACCGTCTCTCCAATGGGAATCCCTCCCTCACTCACTTCGTTCCCCTTTGATTGGCCGGCGCGGCTACACCTCTTGTTATTTAAGACGTATGGTGTACCAAGATGGCCGAGCCTCAGACGACGTCCAATGACGAAACGCGTAAGGCGGGACTATCGTGGTACGCAATACGTCACTTCCGGCGCAGCCTTCGTTTCCGGTTTCGGCATTCTCACGGCCGTGGAACGCACGCCGAATACCCGGAAAAGCTGCAGCACACTCGCCGGCTTTTACTAAATGTTTTAACCGAACAACTTTTTAATCTACATACTTGTATAGGGCTTATTAGCCCTGACATATCCTTTAGTCATACCACTTGGTGGGTGACTAGCTGGCTTTTTTCAATAAAAATTCCTTTTTTCAATTATACGGAGTCACACTATGTGTCCATCCCTTCCCCATACTCTTTTTTGAGCACACCAGACGGCAGAATACAGAGAACTCAGCTGGCACGGACCCCCCAGAGAAGGACACCACTGACCTGGACGAGGAGGACCCGAGAGGAACATCACTCATATGCCCATTACCCCTGCAGGGGTTGGGCACTCTGGTTAGTGCATTTTCATTAGGGGTACGGATGGAAGGAGGGGAAGGAAGGACCCCCACAGCCACCTATCTACACTTATATTGTTCTTCAACATAATACCACTTTCCACCTTGTGATCATATTAAGAGAATACAGAACGAATCCACATATTGACTTTTTTTACAAAAAAAAAAAAAAATTTTTTGTTTTCTTTTACAATTTTGTTGCATCCAATATATGGACTTATTATCGTTTTTTTCTCCCCCCTTTTTTTGCTGATCTTAGTGACTATAGAATCAGCACATATGCAACTTTCACTTTTGGCACTTATATATAGGACTTAGTGCGCACAACTCACATATTAAGCATCCTGGTTTTAAATATTTTATATATTTTTACAGTAATATGGTTTTATTAACTGAAGGTATTATATGATCCGCAGATCAGCTAACACCCGTATTGAGGTGTATATATATACATATTTTTGCACGTGCACTTTACTTATTTATTTACTTATTTAGTTGTATTGTTTTGGACTGCACTTATTTTTATTCACGCCCACTGCAAAATATTTGTTTCTCTGCACACCTTTCCATTGGTGTGTTCTTATTTTATATTGAGTCATAGGATTGTTTGAGTCATCATTACTCACAGTCTCCCATTTGCAATCCAATACCCCATATTTACCCGTATACTTTGAACAGCGCCAACACCCCTCCCATCCCATAATTTTATTTATCTATACTACATCTAGGTGTAGCATATTGAGGGGGGCAGCAGTTCACCACATCCTAAGCGCGGGCACTTTTTACCTTTATAATGTATGATGTATGCCATCTCAACAACAATCAGCATATAGTGCCAGCACACTATATGCTGATTGTTAAACTATTTTAAAGCACAATCATGACAATAAATAAGTCACATACAGAGTAAACATAAAAAAAATATAAGTAGTATTGAAGGGGTAACTAATAAGTACAACTTGGGTACAAACTGCATTGCAGACTGAATTTCACATGACCAACATGAGCAATGAACGTAATATAGCTCTACTATATGTAATCTGTTATTGGTGTAGATAAGCTTCCCAGGTAGCCTAAGACTTGAGACATTTATCAGACTGAAACAGTGTACAGTGATACCTCAGTTCACAAACTTAATTTGTTACACAACTCTGGTCTTTTGAACCACAAAAATATGAAACAAAGTACAGTACAGTATGAAGGAAGAGAACACTAACCTTGCTTGAGACGACTTCTGGCGTGAAGGAAGGCGGGTGGGAGGTGGTTATTGTTTGGAGGGAGAGTCCCCCTCCATAAGGACATTGGGGAGATCTCCTTCAGGGGTTTCCTCTCATTTGTCTCTTAGCCGCAAGTTCAGTTTTGGTGAAAAATCTGTCCAGTGTCACTTGTCTTTTCCTGCGCTACATAACCCTCCGGAAATGAGAGACCAACATTAATCATCAGATTTAACAATGTTCATTACAGTTATGTTGGGGTGGTGCTTCTCAAAAAAAATCATGGCACTCATTCCATTTTTCCATAATGGATTGTATGGCACCACTGCTAACCTCCTCCCTGTCTTCCTCTTCCTCAGTGGAATGCTGCTTAATAAGCGTCTTCTGCTGCTCACTGGAGTTCAGAAAGTTCTTCCGTGGTCAGCTCCTCCTTATGTTCCTCAACAAGCTCCTCTATTTTTGCACCATCCATGCCCAGACCCATACTCTTGCCCATGGACACAGTCTCCTTCACTACCTCTGCATCAGACCCTTCAAAGTCCTGTTCAGTGACACATTCTGGCCACAGTTTCCTCCAGGCTGAGTTTAAGGTTCAGTGAGTGACATCTTCCCAGGCTTTGACAATGATGTTAATGCAGTGGAGAACACTTAAATGTTTCTTCAACAATTCTTTCAGACACAATGACGTCTCTTCAGTGACATTAAAACATCTAGTGAAGAGCACCTTTGTGTACAGTTTCTAGAAGCTGCAGATCACTTGCTGGTCCACGGGCTGCAGAAGAGGTGTCGTGTTGGGAGGGCTTGAGCTTTATGAAGTCATACGCAGCATTCATATCATCCACCAAGGCTGGAGGGTGTGCTGGGGCATTGCCCATCATAAGAAGGCACTTTTCAGCCATTTGGTTGTCAGAAATATATTTTCTTACGGTGGGTGCGAACACCTTGTTCGCCATTCAATAAACAATTGCCTTGTGACCCAGGCTTTCGCATTGGCCCTCCACATGACAGGCAGTCTGGCCCTGTTCACATTCTGTTCCTGAATGCACTAGGGGTCAGGGAATGGTACACCAGTAGTGGCGTAATCTTTAGATTGGCGCTTGTATTCGCACACAGCAAAAGGGTCAATCTGTCCTTCATGGGCTTGTGCCCTAGCAGTGCCTTTTCCTCCTGCGTGATATAGGTTCTGTTCGGCATCTTTTTCTAGAAGAGCCCTGTTTCATCACAGTTGAACACTTGTTGAGCGACGTATCCTTCTGTCTTCATTTATTCCGCAAATTCTTTCTTGTAGGCTTCTGCAGCGGCCTTGTCAGAACTGGAAGCCTCACCGTGTCTTGTCATACCGTGGATGCCACTTCTCTTGCGGAATTTTTCAAACCACCCTCTACTGGCTTTAAATTCTTCACTTGCTGCACTTTAAGAGTTTTTTTTTTTTGCAGTAAATCACTGTGCAATTTTCTGGCTTTTTCACAGATCATAGCTTCACTAACGCTATCAGCTGCCAGCTGTCTCTGATTCAACCACACTAACAAACGTTTTTTCACTTCTTCCAACACTTGCATCCTCTGCTTGGTTAACATCGTTACTCCTTTTGCCAAATCAGCTCCTTTAATGGCAGCTTTCTTCTTCAAAATAGTCGAGATTGTCAACTTTGCCATCTTGTAATCCAAGGCCAGATCAGTCCCACAGTCATGCCTTTCTACAATTTACTTCTTCAGCTCAATGGTTATTTTATTCACAACCTTATTCTTACAATTCCTACTCTGCACATTCTTGTCACCTTCATTACCACCCTACACTTTCTTTTTTCCACCATGCTTGCTCTGCACATTCTTGTCACCTTCATTACTGCTCTGCACATTCTTGTCACCTGCATTTCTGCTCTGCAAATTCTTGTTGCCTTCATTACTGCTCTGCACATTCTTGTCACCTTCATTATCGCTCTGCACATTCTTGTCACCTGCATTTCTGCTCTGCACATTCTTGTCACCTTCATTAACGCTCTGCACATTCTTGTCACCTTCATTACCGCTCTGCACATTCTTGTCACCTTCGATATTGCTCTGCACTTTCTTTTCAACAACCTGCTTGCTCTGAATAGTCTTGTCATCTTCTTTACTGCTCTGCACTTTCTTCTTACCACCATGCTTGCTCTGAATTTTCTTTGGATCCATACTGGATGTCCGGTACCGTGCAGTATGTGATAAAAAGCACACAAAAAAGCTTTACAGCAAGTGTGCACAGGGATGTACAGTACAGCACTATACAGTATGTGCTTAAAAGCACACCAAAAAGCTTCTCAATACTGTAAGTAGTTTCACAGTACACTTTAGGTGTCTATCTGTGACCAGGATCTCACCTACAGGAGTTTGCGTACCGAAGAAAATTTTTGTGAATTCTTCTGTTTGCGAACCGAGTTGTTCGTGAACCAAGGTATCACTGTATACGCAATGTGTTTCTCATATTCATAAATTAAATTAAATTGTATTTTCACTTCTGTAATGTTGGGAGCAGCACTGGCTTTCCATTTTTAGCTATAGACAACCTAGATGCAAAGAGGACATGCATACCTATTGGTTTAAGGTCTGTTGGGAATTTCTCAGCTCCCTACGCTAAGAATAGCTAGTTCAGGACTAGGTATCAAGATAATACCAGTTATTTCAGAGATTTATCTAAACACTGCTCTCCAAAAACTGCAAAGATGTAAACGGGACCATATCATGTGTGTCAAGGTTTCAGCTTGCCGCATCCCCACCAACAGGCGTTGAGAGATGCCGCTGTAAATTTGGCTACCGTATAAGCGGTCATATACCATCTGAGATGGATTTTTTGACACATTTTCCAGTAGTTTATACATTTAGAATATGTATCCAGGATCCTCGTTTTGTTTACATCTACAGAATGACTGATCAAATTCGGTCAGTTAGGACAGCAGCCGCCAACCACCGGTTGGTGGTCCCCAGGGTTTCTGCTGCAAATCAACATTGTGGCGGATGTATACCACCCAATGTTGTTTCCAGTGTTGTGCTCCATGTGCGCTGACAGTCAATACTGTCAGTGCGCATTGATACCCGATGCCTCCTTTGTAGTTCTGGCTCCTGTTAACTCAGAGGGAGATGCCTGGAGTAGTGCAGAGAGTGGGAGGTGAAGAAGGAGGGGACTTCCAATGACAGCGCTGATCAGACTGTGGGAGGGAGCACGGAGCTCAAGCACATGGCTTGATAAGGAGGTGAGATTCAATGAAGAGTCTGTGTAAGGCAGCAGTGTGATGCAGAGTGTAGGGGGGAGCCGAAGCATTGTGTGTATAAGGCAGCAGTGTGATCCAGTGGGAGGGGGCATTTTTTTGTTCCCCTAATCAGGGTTTTTCAACTCATGTCCCATGTCATTCATTTATATTTGTAATAGTAACCTCTTTGAAAAATGACCCAGAATGAAGTCGGAATCCTTTATTGTTTTATCCTTGATGTTTTCCAAATTAGAAAGTATAAGGGGGGAAGCCTGTCATCCCCAGCATTTTTACTGCTATAGACTTACTCTTGTGTGGCCTTTTCACAGTAGGAATCACACCTGTTTGTGTACAGCCTTGTCTCAATTACCTGAATTATTATATTTTACAGGTCATGCAGCCACACCACTTTGAACAGTCTGCTGGTAACAACATAGCCAGTTCCTCAGCTCCTCTTACTCCAAGAAGAGTCAATGAGATCCGTGCAGATGCATCTGGCCTAGGAAGAAGTAAGTGGTTTTACTTATCCATGGCAGGACACAAGTTTGTTTTTTCATGTAGACATACCAGCAGTTTCTCACAATGTCTCATGCATGATTGCAAAATATTAATAGAAGGTTTTCTGTATTCATTTTAGGCAGTGGTATTATAAAGCATAAATAAGAAGGTATCCCTTGGTTATCTACTACAAGAAAGTTTAGTAAAAAATACTAATACACCAATTCTTTTAAAATAATACAGTGACTTATAGCAACCCATCATCCTTTATGTTTCTGACATTAAGGGTGTGAATAAGGTTCAGGAGGGCAGTAATATGAAGCTAAGTTCAAGAACACCGGCATATGACCTCACACTAGCAGGAGGAATTTTCAAAACTGACCTTAGAAACTTTTTTTTACAAAAAAAAATAAAAAAATTGTTGATGCTTGAACCAGACTTCCAGCAGAGGTAGTGACAGTATGTGAATTCAAACACCATGCTTGGGACAAACAAAAAATCTATTCTCAGACAAAAGGGGTAAAAACAAGGGGCAGACTCAATGGACCACTTGATCTTTTTTTCTGCTATCATTCTTCTATGTTACACACTGATAAACTAATATTAACTGTCAAAAATACTGAAAAGGTAGTTCAAGCACTCCAATTTTATAAAATAAGAAAAGATTGGTGTCCGCCCTGTATGCAAATAATGCATCAGCCAACCCACATCCCTAATGAAATAGAAAAAAATCACTCAAACGAGAGTGTGTATCCTCTGTGGGATTTTAAATTGGGTTGCTGGCATTCAAATAATAGTAAAGGAGTAAGAAAGACATTTCTTAAAAGAGTACTCTTTTAGGAAATTTCTTTCTTACTCCTTTACTATTATTTGAATGCCAGCAACCCAATTTAATATCCCACAGAGGATACACACTCGTTTGAGTGATTTTTTTCCAATTTTATAAAACGTCCATCATTCTCTATTATATACTTATTCAAAGCAATGGTACTATAAAACTGGATTCTTCAAAATTGTATGTCCATAGAACCTTTTATTTTCTTATGGCCTTGGGCCTGGTTCACACTTGTGAATTGCGTATTGCTCAGGCACAGCATCCCATTCATTTAAAAAGGGTGCCGTGCCTCATGAAAATGCAGGGAAAAGGTCCCTGCTCCATTTTTAAATTGCAGCCCAAATTGAAAACGTAAGTGCAGTGTATTTGCCAGTACGGGAAGTGGCTGCTACGATTAGTATTAATGGCACCGAATGCATCTCTTGCGTTTTTCTGTGTGGTTGGCTGTGGCTGTAGGAACAGGTGCGGACCCACAGAGGGAACCATCTGCACAAATGTGAACCAAGCCTATGGTAAAAAAGGGGTTCGGAGGAATTGAAGCTGTTCTGTGGTAGTTAATACTTTTTCACAAGTGAAGTGGGTCTCTGCTTTCATATACCATAGAGCAACAGACAGAAATCACAGGTGTGGCATAAGATGTTGCTTTAAAATATACAGCAATGTAACCGCTATCAAAAGATGTATACAAAGATCTTGGGATAGTGCTGAATAGCTTGCAACATTGCAGACTCTTGTGCACCCCCCCAGCTTCACCTCTAGTCCTTCAAGGTGTAACTGCATATTTAGTGTAGTTACACTTTAATTGACTTATACCCTCCTGCCTGTCTTTTACTCTTCTGTCCCTGATCCAGCAAGATATGGACTATTTGACCTGGCTGGCACTGCTTAGTTGCTTTTTAAAATAATTTCTACTGAGCCTTCACATGCTCTGCACACTCTCCTTGAATCCCCTGGAGTGTTTCAGAGTACACAACTAATGCCACGTACACACGACCGGACTTTCCGGCAGAAAAGGTCAGACGGAATCATTCCGTTGGATATTTCGACGGTGTGTGGGATAATCGTCTTCCTTCAAAAAATTCAGACGGACCTAGAAATAGAACATGCTTCAAATCTTTCTGATGGAATCAATTTCTATCGAGAACCGTTCGTCTGTATGCTGGTCCGACGGACCAAATACGACGCAAGGGCAGCTATTGGCTACTAGCTATTGAACTTCCTTTTCTAGTCCTGTCATACGTCATCGCGTTCGAAGCGAACAGACTTTGGTCCGATCATGTGTGGGCAAGCCGTTTGGTCGTAACTCCGTCGGGAAGACCATCTGAGTTTATTCTGACGGAAAGTCCGGTCGTGTGTACGCGGCATCATTTTCATCGTATATTCCAACTGTGTGTATGCCCTATCGGACTTTTTACGTCAAAAATTCTGACAGACCTAGAAAGAGAACATGTTCTATATTTTTATCTGACGGAACCAATTCCTATTGGGAAAACCGCTCATCTGTATGCTGTTCCGACGTTCCAAAAACGACGCATGCTCTGAAGCAAATACGAGACGGAAGCTATTGGCTACTGGCTATTGAACTTTGTTTTTCTAGTCCCGTTGTACGTGTTGTATGTCACCGCGTTTTTGACGGGCGGACTTTGGTGTGACCATGTGCATTCAAGACAGCTTGAGCGGAATTCCGTCGGAAAAATCTTCAGAGTTTATTCCGACGGCAAAACGGTCGTGCGTACGCGGCATAAGGATTGGGCCTGCCATGCTTGCTTTTTACAAATGTCATCTTAAGTAAGTAAGACTTTTTAGAGAGGAGCCTGCGTAGAACTAGTTGCATGGATTAAGGAAGCCTGCTAAAGCCAGAAATAAGGTAAGTAATACACAGTACCCATGCACCCCTAGACTAAAGGAGCATTTAATCCTTGCAGTGTGTGAGTCCCCACAGCAAGGTAGATTTTGTCTCACCCGTGGGGTTAAGCTTTACTTTTTTTTGTGGTTGCCTATGTTGGCTATTTGGCTTCTTGGAAATTGCCTAGACTTGCAATTTTTTGGGTATAAGCTATAATTACCATTATTATTTTATACAATATCTATAAATTATTTCAACGCGTAACAATATATACAAAGCGTAGGAGATACACCAAAAGGGAAAGGCATAGAGCACAGAGATCATTTGAAGACAGATAATGGTACATGCGAGGGACAACCAAAATATCCCGAAAAACATCTGCAAATGTATAAAGCATACTGGTGCGAGAATGCAAGAGCTTGAGTTAGCATATGCAGTGGTTCAGTAGAGGGCAGTGTAAGGAATGTCTAGTGCAAAAAACAGCTTGGTTGGTAGAAAACGACAACAATGTCATGCTGTAACTGAGAACTGTGGGGTCCTGGAACTGAGGATAACTGTATATAAGCTATTATTTTTATTGTGAACTAACCAGTCATAACTCTTTATGCATTTTACTTTTTACCTTTAGATCCCTCATCTTCACCCACATTATGTGAACGATACAACTCACCGGTTGCTGGCACAGCTCGAAGACGACTCTTTGTAGACTCAGAGAGCCCTTCTGATGGAGGAAGCCCAGCACAAGCTTCTCCACACTCTTCTGGTGAAACAAACACCACACCAGTTCCTGGGCAGACACTAGTAACAATGGCTACTGCTACAGTTACAGCAAACAACGGCCAGACGGTCACCATCCCTGTGCAAGGTGAGTTCACAGCTATGAATGTATACCAAACAAAGCAGGGATATAGGTGATTTTTTTAAAGATACCATATAGTATTCAACAGAATACTATACAAAATACAAGACATATCCCGATCGTAGAGACGGTAAGGATGCAACTGGCGGAATCCAGCTCTAGGTGTGACCACAGTGTGACATCAGAAACCGCTAAGGGAAGCAGCCGGTCAGACTGATCTGTCTGATTGGCTGCATTGGAGGCCAGAGATGAGATTTGGGGTCTAATAGACTCCAGATCTCTCCATAAAGAGGACCTTTCATGGCCCATGCTATTACAAGGAATATTCATCCCTTGTAATAGCAATAAAGTTTGTTAAAAAATAAATAAATGTTGGGCTTTAACCTCCTAGGCGGTAATCCCGAGTCTGGCTCGGGTTCAGTTTTTTCTGCTAGGAGCGGTAACCCCGAGCCAGACTCGGGCTGCATTGCAGGATACAGGGGGGGGGAAGTTACTTACCTTTTCCCCTGGATCCTGCGATGTCTCCCCGCTGTGTGAGCGAGCTGTCCGCTCGCTCGATTCACACAGTGCCGAGTGCCGCTGATCTCCGTTCCCTGCGACGTTACGACTCACGGGAGCGGAGATCGGCGCCAAATTCAAAAAAGTTTAAAGACACAACACACATACAGTACTGTAATCTTACAGATTACAGTACTGTATACAAAAAATACACACCCCCTTTGTCCCTAGTGGTCTGCCCAGTGCCCTGCATGTCATCTTATATAATAAAAAGATTTATTTTCTGCCTGGAAACTGGAGATTGTCCATAGCAACTAAAAAGTGTCCCTTTATGTCAAAAGTGGTTTTAGACCAGCTAGAAAACACAGATAAAAAATTTCAGTGTTTTTGATTTGATTACATCATTGAATCATTTTTATATATATTTTTATTATATTATAATTTATGATTTTGTGTTTCAAACTTTATCATACCCGGGATGTCTACTAGACTCTGGTTCGGACAGATTTAAGTGAGTTATTCATAAGAATTGCATGCCTACAATATAAAAACGCCAAATTTCCATGCAAAATAATTGTACCGCTTTCAGCACAAAATTCCAGCCAGAATCATACCGCCAGGGAGGTTAAGCATTTAACCACTTCAGCCCCGGAAGGATTTGCCCCCTTAAAGAGGAGTGCCCACTAAAAAAATTTTTTTTAAAAGTCAGCAGCTACAAATACTGCAACTGCTGACTTTTAATAATCGGACACTTACCTGTCCCAGGGTCCAGCGATGCGGGGAAACGAAGCCCCCCCCTCGTTCCCCACTCCCCTGATACGACGCTCAGTCATCTGGGACACGTGAGAGGTCCCAGATGACTATGCGGCACCGAGGGGAAGTGATGTCAGTGCCCGGGCACTGAAGGTGGCAGACTACGAGGGACCCGCTAGCAGCAGGCATTTAGAGGTGAGTAAAAAAAAAAAAAAATTCCAATTATTTTTTTTTATGATTTTTAAACAAATTTATTTTTTTTGGTGGCAACACCACTTTAATGACCAGGCCATTTTTTGGCGATGCGGCACTGCGTTAATTTACCTGACAATTGCGCGGTCGTGCGATGCTGTACCCAAACATAATTTACCTCCTTTCTTTCCCACAAATAGAGCTTTCTTTTGGTGGTATTTTATCTCCTCTGCGGTTTTTATTTTTTGTGCTATAAACAAAGATCGACAATTTTGAGAAAAGAAAAACATTTTTTTTTACTTTTTAGCTATAATACATATCCAAAAAAAAAAAAATTTTAGGCAGTTTAGGCTGATATATATTCTTCTACATATTTTTGGTAAAAAAAAAAACGCAATAGGTGTATATTGATTTGTTTGCGCAAAAGTTATCGTGTCTACAAACTATGGGATAGATTTAGGGACTTTTCGTTTTTTTATTGTTTTTACTAGTAATGGCAGCGATCTGCGATTTTTAGAGGGACTGGGATATTGCGGCGGACAAATCTAAACCCCAAATTACACTTTTTGGGGACAGCGACATTATTACATTGATCAGTGCTATAAAAATACACTGATCAATGTAAAAATGAATAAATTAAATAGGGTTGGTCCCAGGACAGAACCCTGGGAGACCCCGCTTTCCAAACCGGACTATTCCGAGTACTCCCCATTTACCACTACCCTCTAAACTCGCCCCCGTAGCCACTTTTCAATCCATGTACTCACCCTTTGGTCCATACCAACAGACCTTAGTTTGTACAGTAAATGTTTATGGGGAACTGTATCAAATGCCTTTGCAAAATCCAGATACACCACGTCTACGGGCCTTCCTTTATCTACATGGCAACTCACCTCCTCATAGAAGGTTAATAGATTGGTTTAGCAAGAATGATTCTTCATGAATCCATGCTGATTACTGCTAATGATACTGTTTTCATTACTAAAATCTTGTATATAATCTCTTATCATCCCCTCCAAGAGCATGCATACTATTGGTGTTAGGCTAACTGGTCTGTATTTCCCAGGGATGTATTTTGGCCCTTTTTTAAATATTGGTGCTACATTGGCTTTTCTACAATCAGCTGGTACCATTCGAGTCAGTAGACTGTTCGTAAAAATTAAGAACAAGGGTCTGGCAATTACTTGACTGGGTTCCTTAAGGACCCTCTGGTGCAAACCATCTGATCCCAGTGACTTATTAATGTTACTTTTTTTTCAAGTCTATTTCTAATTCTATACTCTGTTAGCCATGGGGGTGCTTCCTGTGACGTGTCATGAGGATAAACGTTGCAGTTTTGGTTACTGAAGCCCCCCGTTTCCCTCTTGAAGACTGAGGACCTTCGCCATCTCTCCATCCTTAGTAACCAGATTCCCTTTATCATTCTTTATGGGACCAATATTATCTGACCTCCCTTTCTTACTATTTCATGTCTCCTGTCAGAACGGGGAACTGGTTGATTACACTGGCAGATCCCCAATCTGCCGGTGTACTAGGTGATCGTGGGTCGCTGGCAGACATCGAGTCTGCCCGACCTGCGGGCATGCTCCCGCCGTATAGGTACAGTCATTCGTGCAGCGCTGCCAACCTGTCGCAGTATATCTGTGTGAGCTGGTCGGCAAGTGATTAAACAAAGAAATAGACCCACACCCTTTCCCTTGAGGTGCTGAAGTTAATAGGTGACAGTTGCATTCCTTAATGTAGAGAACAATGATTTCACCAGAGTGTGTTAGTACCTAGCCCTGCTGTGAACAGCTGCTGGCCATAGACATAGGGAAGGGTTCAAATTCAATTTTTTTTAATGAATAATAAAGTGTAAAGGGCATGTTTTTTTGTTCTGCTAATGTATTCGTGCAACATATTCATCAGCATCTGCAAGGTTCATTTCAAAGAAGATCAGTCAGGAATGGGCTTGTTTGATTGCATTCTAAAAATGTTGTCTCTTTTATTTTTTTTAGGTATTGCAAATGAAAATGGAGGAATCACATTTTTTCCAGTGCAAGTTAATGTGAGTGGACAAGCTCACAATGTGGCTAGTGCCATACAGCCACTCACAGCCCAGACCCTAGCTGGCTCATTAACTACTCAGCAGATGCAGGTTGCAGGAAAAGTAACTATCCCGCAGGTCTCTCCAAGAAAGCAAAGTCTCTGCAGCAAAATGAAGAAGGCAGGATCTTTGTCTCTCTTTTGTAGAAGGGTAAGTACATTAGAGGCATTGTCAAAAATGTCTTGAGACTTCTAGGGTTTTTGACATTGTCAGTGACCTCTGTTGTGGCCCGTACACACCATCAGAAAATTGTACGAAATATACCACTTTCAAAGCGATCGTATGATAATCTGATTGTTAGTACAAAGCTTTTGAGAGCCAATCACGACAGTTCATGCGACATCCGATGGCACAAGCACAAAAATGTTCTCATGAGATACCAGATCGAACGATTTTAGTTTAATCAGTACAGTTGTCATTCAAAATTACAATACAAATACACTACAAACATTACATCACTTCACTTACATTGTACAAGAATTTTTGTAAATTTAGTAAACTCTTCATTTTCGAAATGAGACTAGAATGCAAAAACAAAAAAAAGTATGATCATTCGTCCGATAATATTGTGTGTGCCAGGCATTTGCTCTGTCAGCTCAGACTGTTTCCTAAAGTGATCAGTTGGAATCACTAGCAGTGATGTGTTTTCCCCCTTCTGAGCTGTATCACCCTAGTATAGATATACAGTATATACAGTATAGAGATTAGAAACATTCCCCACATTACTCTGTCATGGAAGGAAGCTTTCCACTCCAATGCTTACTTGATTAGTCCGGCCAAGAGAGAAAATGGTCCCTTATTGTTTATGGCAGATCCAAATATGGCCACCTATAGCCAATATCATGAACATGGAGGGATTTAGAGTGCATAGTGGCTGCCGATTCCATTTTTTTTTTTTTTTTATTCGTCATCACACATTGTAAATTGACCAGGTAGTTCAGCCATTTCACCTATGAGTTGTATCTTATAAAAGGCTATGTGAGTCCTTGTCTGTATTTTGTGTATTTCTCTTTGCCTTATTATTAAAAAATTGATATGCCCTTTTTTAAAATAAGGTTTACCACTTGGCCAGTGTTCGTCTTCGTGAACTCTGCCATAAGTTGGAGGTTTCTGATGATCTTCGTAAAAAGATCTGGACTTGCTTTGAGTTCTCTCTTGTCCATCATCCCACTTTGATGACAGACCGACATCTGGACCAGCTTTTGATGTGTGCAATCTATATGATGGCTAAGGTGAAACTTACAGATTTATTTCTTGTTTTGTGGGGCTTAGAACATAATAACTGTTAGCGTTTTGGACAAAGATATAATAATGTATTTTTTAAAAATCTGACAATGTAATTTATTACCTCTTTTACTTCATTGGTATCAGGTGACAAGAGAAGATACATCGTTCCACAACATAATGAGATGCTATCGTACCCAGCCTCATGCACAGAGTCATGTAAGTCAAGCAGCTCCTCACCTTAAAGCACTTTGTCACCTACATGTAGTTTACCTCAACATGGATCATTTCTTTTTAGAGATTACATTTATTTATAGACAGACTGTCAACTTCCAAATGAATGTATTTTGTTTTGTATACATATTAATTTTTATTTTTTGTTAACCAGAACTAAAAAAATCAGTTGCCCAAAATATATACTTTTAGGTTAAATGTGAAATCTATTGCATTTTCTATTTTCATATCCAGCCAACAGATGAGATCTTAGTTAATTTTAATGTGTTTTCCAAGCTATCTTTATCCACTTTCGTAAAAAAAAAATTTCATACATCTCAATAACTCATGCTGGAATTTGCACACAAATGAACAAGCCAGAGTTATCTTCTCCTCTCCCTTCTTTTCTACTGTCACAGTCACTCCCTCCATAGTTTCAGTTTTATCTGACACTCTCCCTTTTTAAGCTAGAGCCCTTCTGAGTCTGAGCTAGATAGAGTCTTTCACTCTGCAGGGAGTGCAAGTTTTGGAGGGCTCAAGTTTTGGCTCACAAGGGGTGTGTTGGACTACTGCTTAAATGCACAGTGCAGTAGTATGGTAACAGTGGGGGACAGACTTTTTTTTATGGCTGTGGATTGCTTTACCACTTACGCAAATGGCATGACTCTAGCAACTTAGGCCTTGTTTAGATGTGCTTTAGCTTGGATATCAGTGTTCATCAAGCTTTTGATACACTTGGCAAATTTTGAGCAGCATTGTTGAAGCCTGTGAAAAATTCTTCAGGCCTAGTCTGGGAATATCCAAACAAAAGAACTTGCTGCTCCAGGTGAGACAGGAAGCCTAATGATATCATGGGTGCCTGCCTCGGCTCGCCTCGCATACGATCAACACTGAAAAAAATGTCTGCACTCCAAGATCCATCAAAATTCTTATTTAATTAAACGAACATCCCAAGTGTTACAGGCAGTTCAAATGGTAGACGCGTTTCACACACTAACAGGTGCGCTTATTCATTACTATTAGTAATGAATAAGCGCACCTGTTAGTGTGTGAAACGCGTCTACCGTTTGAACTGTCTGTAACACTTGGGATGTTCGTTTATTAAATAAGAATTTTGATGGATCTTGGAGTGCAGCCTTCTAGTCTGGGAATTTTGAAAACAGATTTTAATGGGAGTGCTTGGCTGTCACCTTAAATAAGCTTCTAGCAGGCTTTTAACAAGGTTCATGTATTGCTGTAGCATATGGATGTCCGCTAGGAGCTTGCTTCTTTTTTTTTTTTTTTTCAAGCATAACATTTTTATTACATTTCCAGTATAAAAATACAGTTAGATAAAATATAATTATTTTATAAAATATAAACAGTATAAAATACAATTACATCAGCATAGGTGAGTTTCCATAAAAGGTAGCTAGTGTACAAATCCAGTATATGCCATATCAAAACTGTGCTTTTACAATAAGTTTTGATATAGAAACGTGTCATTGCATTGGAAAGGTTATTAAATTTGGAGAATCTTCACATCCTGTTTTATAAGGTATATACATATAATCACCTTAAAGGTTTGTTAATATGAAAAGTAATTAACCACTTCAATACCAGGCACATACACCTTCCTGCCCAAGCCAATTTTCAGCTTTCAGCGCTGTCGCAAATTGAATGACAATTGCGCGGTCATGCTGTACCCAAACAAATTTTTTATCATTTTGTTACAACAAATAGAGCTTTCTTTTGGTGGTATTTGATCACCTCTGCGATTTTTATTTTTTGCGCAACAAATAAAAAAAGACCGAAAATTTTGAAAAAAAATAAAGTTTTTCTGTTAAATTTTTTTGTAAATAAGTATGTTTTCTTCTTCAATGATGGCCACTGATATGGCTGCACTGATGGGCACTGATAAGGCGACACTGATGGGCACTGATGAGGTGGCACCAATGAAGTGGCACTGATGGGCACTGATAGGTTGCACTGAAGGGCACTCGTAGGCGGCACTGATGGGTACTTATGGGTGGTACTGATGGGTACTTATGGGTGGCACTGATAGGTGGCACAGATGGGCACTGATAGGTGGCACTGATGGACACTGATGGGTGGCACTGCTGGGCATCACAAATTTTTATTGTGCCATAGAGGTGCCAGTCAGTGTCCATTTGTGGGCACTGATTGGCATATGTTGGGCATTGATTTTCACATGTGGATGGCCATGGGACATGTACCTGGGCATCCACATGTTAGGAGCTTCCCTGGTGGTCCTGGCGGCTTCCCTGCTGGTCCAGTATGGGCATCCGAGGGGGAGCTGCGCTGATAAAAAATCAGCGCAGACCCCCCCTGTCAGGAGAGCCGCCGATCGGCTCTCCTCTACTCGCATCTGTTAGACGCGAGTGAGGGAAAGCCAATCAACGGCTCTTCCTGTTTACATTGTGATCAGCCATGATTGGACATGGCTGATCACGTGGTAAAGAGCCTCAGACTGACACAACGCACCACCGATCGGCGCAATGCACGCCCCCACAGGCACGTGGTGGCTGTTATCCTGCAGGACATCATATGACGCCCAGTCAAGATACCTGAACCACCGTCCGGCCGTCATTCTGCTATAGGCCGGGCGAGAAGTGGTTAAACAAAGAACATAGAAAACAAACATTTCTGTTCAGGTACTATGACACACCAGCCAAAGAAGAGCCTACGATAACAAATAGATCCCATAAGGATAGGTTTGAGAACTTAAATAAGATGTTAATTCTGAGTGAGGTCATGATGGGCTGACCATATGTCCTATGCTGTGTAAAATTGTTTTTGCCTCCCTATTTGGTAGGCTTCTTGTCTTTCATATGTCAAAATCAAGTCTAGTTGTTGTATAACCAGATATTGTTGGAAACATTGGGGGTTAAAGTGTTACTAAACCCAGGACCCTGCATTCACTATATCTGGTCTCCTACAGTACACAGAACATGAAAATACAATTATTTTAGTAAATATAAACGGCTAAATACCTTTTATCATCAGCAGTATATAGCATTCTTGTGACTTCTATCAGTGTCCCGCCCAGCACTGGTTAAAGCTTGTAGGAGGAGTTTTCTGAATAACCTATGATACTGCAAGACACCTGACCCTGTCTGGACAGTGCTGATTGGCCCTGTGCTGATCACATGCATCCTCCCAAGAAAAAAAAAAAACTCTCTAGCAATACACACCCAAGTGAGCACGTGCAGCCTGACTCCATAGACTCTGTGTTATCAGGAAATTATTAGGAGTCAGTGAAAGGATGGCAGGATCAGAGAGGACAGGATCAAAGAGCCTTTTTTCACAATGCAGAGGATTAACCCCTTAGGTCCCACAGCGAGTATAACAAACATGCGTTACTGCATATACAGACTGTTTTTACTGTTGTGGGTTTAGTAACACTTTAAGTTACCTCTCCACTTTCTAAGAATATTCATTCTGACTGCGAAGATTATGTGCATATTCACAGGTCTGAGCTCAGAAGGGAAGCCGTTTGTATCCACACTGAGGAGAGCCTGGGCTTGGTCAGTTCTCGAAATGCATCCTGTGATATTAGAAAGTAACCTGAATATCGCATTCGTAAAACTCTTTATGTGTGGGCAGCTTCGTAGTATGTGGTACTATATTCCCTCCTGTGAATAGACATGCCAGCATAAATTATCATTGGATGAAGAGAATTTAGCAAAGCGTAATGGGGTCATGTACCATCTGTGTTGTATTTTTTGAGAAAGTTCACACTACAGTATCTAAGATTGTTTTGAATGAAACGTACTCATTGGGTATCTATAAATGTGCCTTTCCCATTTTGCTAATGAAGAAGTCTTATTGAACGTATCTTTAGATTGGAAGAGTAAAGTAATGTGTACAGTATAGTAATTCCTCAGTACCTTCTTTCCTTTATGGGTACTGTGAGGTTAGGTATAGGATTGTTCCATAAATTTGAGGACATTTGGGCATATAGAGAGTTTTTGGAAGTCCCCTCTCAGATATGGTCTGCGATAAAAGAAAAAGAAAAAAAAAAAAAGCCAGTGTGATAGGTTATATTTGCTGAAGATAAACCCTGTTTCCAGAAACATGGCTGGAGTTGTGTTTGTAATCCATCTTTTCTGGTAAGTGGCCAAAATTAGACATACTGTCTGGACTTTGGAGATCTGTTCTGCATTGAGCTGAATGGGAAACCTCCCAGGAGCAGGACACAGCAAGATATACTCAAGGCTGCAGTCAATATTTTGTTCAACTTAGGAAATATTTTTAGCAAAAATTTAATGCGGATTTAAAAATGACAGAAGTAACGTTTTAGTGAAAGTGCGGCTTTCCTTCAAAAAAGGAAAGCCAGAGGGTAATTGCTTCCTATTGCTATGTTTTGTTTTCTACATTTTTCAGGTTTACAGAAGTGTCCTAATAAAAGCAAGGAGGAGGCGACAATCTGGCGGTAGTGACCATTCAACATCAGAGAACAACAGAGAGCTTGGTAAGATGAACTTCTCATGTGCAAGTGAATGCTCAGACCTCTTTTTTTTTAAGCTTTCTTTACAAGTAGTGTAGTGGTGACAACACAAAGTTTGTGACTTCCCTATGATTTCCCCAAATGGGAAACAAATCTCTTCAATGTTGGATAATGGCTGACTGCATGCATGCTTTCCCTTAAAGAGACCCTGTCACCAACTTTTGCCAGTAAAATTGCATCCAGCATTTTAAATGTTTACTTGCAGTATTTGTTTCCATAAGCGATGTTTTATTCACTTCCAATGTTCCCTTTTAATCTTGCAAAGGAATTTTACCAATTCCATTGCACAGCTGCAGCTTCTGCTCTCTCCTGCTATGGCATAGTCCATGTATCTTCTTGGAGTGTCTAATTGCTGTTTGTGCTGGTCCTGATCCTCTGCCTCTACACCAGAGGTGTCAAACACAATTTCAATGTGGGCCCACATCAACAGTATGGTTGCCCTCAAAGGGCCAGTTGTATCTGTAAGACTATGTATATACTCTTTTATTATTCAGGAGTGCATTACGTACATGGTGCAGAGTACAGGAGTATGCTACGTACAGAGTGCATAATTTTAGGAGTGCATTACGTACATGGTGCAGAGTACAGGAGTATGCTGCATGTACAGGGTGCAGAATTCAGGAGTGCATTATGTACAGGGTGCAGAGTTCAGGAGTATGTTGTGTACAGGGTGCAGACTTCAGGAGTACGCTGTGTACAGGGTGCAGACTTCAGGAGTTCGATGCATACAGGGTTCAGGAGTTTTCTACATACAGGGTGCAGAGTTCAGGAGTTTTTTTACGTACAGGGTGCAGAGTTCAGAGTTCAGGAGTTCACTACTTATAGGATGCAGAGTTAAGGAGTATGCTGCGCACGCAGTGCGGAGTTCAATAGTACGCTGCATACAGGGTGTAGAGTTCAGGAGCATTCTGTCTACAGGGTTCAGAGTTCAGGAGCATGCTGCGTACAGGGTGCAGAGTTCAGGAGTTCGGTACGTACAGGGTGCAGAGTTAAAAAGTACGCACGTGGTACAGAGTTTAGGAGTTCATTGCATACAGGGTTCAGAAGTACGCAGGGTGCAGAGTTCAGGAGCACGCTGCCTACAGGGTGCAGAGTTCAGGAGCACGCTGCCTACAGGGTGCAGAGTTCAGAAGTACGTTGCCTACAGGGTGCAGAGTTCACGAGTACGCTGCCTACAGGGTGCAGAGTTCACGAGTACGCTGCCTACAGGGTGCAGAGTTCAGGAGTATGCTGCCTACAGCACGCAGAGTTCAGGAGTATGCTGCCTACAGCGAGCAGAGTTCAGGAGTATGCTGCCTACAGCGTGCAGGGTTCAGGAGTACGCTGCGTACAGGCTGCAGAGTTCAGGAGTACGCTGCGTACAGGCTGCAGAGTTCAGGAGTACGCTGCGTACAGGCTGCAGAGTTCAGGAGTACGCTGCGTACAGGGTGCAGAGTTCAGGAGCACGCTGCCTACAGGGTGCAGAGTTCAGGAGTACGCTGCCTACAGGGTGCAGAGTTCAGGAGTACGCTGCCTACAGGGTGCAGAGTTCAGGAGTACGTTGCCTACAGGGTGCAGAGTTCAGGAGTACGCTGCCTACAGGATGCAGAGTTCAGGAGTATGCTGCCTACAGCACGCAGAGTTCAGGAGTATGCTGCCTACAGGGTGCAGAGTTCAGGAGTATGCTACGTACAGGGTGCATAATTTTAGGAGTGCATTACGTACATGGTGCAGAGTACAGGAGTATGCTGCATGTACAGGGTGCAGAATTCAGGAGTGCATTTTGTACAGGCTGCAGAGTTCAGGAGTACGCTGCGTACAGGCTGCAGAGTTCAGGAGTATGCTGCATACAGGCTGCAGAGTTCAGGAGTATGCTGCGTACAGGCTGCAGAGTTCAGGAGTACGCTGCGTACAGGCTGCAGAGTTCAGGAGTACGCTGCGTACAGGCTGCAGAGTTCAGGAGTACGCTACATACTACAGGGTGCATAGTTTAGAGGTGTGCCCTTCCCCCCTAAAGCTTCCTCACCTCTATAATCTCTCCTACCTTTCCCTATGTAGACAGCTCTAGTACTGCCCTCTGTAGGCGGCTCTCTCTACCACCCATGTATTTGGCTCTGTTATACCTCCCTGTGTAGGCAGTGCTGCCTTGCAGGGAGATTCTTCTCACTCACTTTCATATTTGTGAAATTTTAAATGCCATAAATCTTATGCCGCATACACACGAGCAGACTTTTCAACGGACTAGGTCCGACGGTCTTTCCGGCGGACTTTCAACGGAGTTCCGACGTACTCTTCGAATGAACGGACTTGGCCACACACAGTCACACTAAATTCTGACGGATTCGAACGTGATGACGTACGACCAGACTAGAATAAGGAAGTTCGTAGTCAGTAGCCAATAACTGCCCTAGCGTCGTTGTTTGTCCGTCGGACTAGCACACAGACGAGCGGATTTTTCGATAGGAACTGGGTCCAGCGGAATTCCAACAGGAAAATTTAAGACATGCTCTATTTCTAAAGTTTCTTTTCGATAGCAAAAGTCATTCTGTCGGACCTTTGCTGTCGAAAAGTCCGCTCGTGTGAACGCGGCATTAGAGTTCAAATTCTTTTTCTGTGATTTTAGTATTTTAATATTGCTTTTAATTAAATTATTTCGTTCACTGTACTGCCAACTTAAAAAAAGAAATACTAAATACTTTATGGGATTCCCATTTTGACATGTATCTAGCAGTTACTCAGCCTACCAAGTCTAGTGAGTAGCTCTGACCAAGGAAATAATGCTTTGTTCCCATAAATGCTAACCCTAGAGGAAATCTAATGGAGGTCTGTCTTTTTTTTCCTTCAATTTTACAAGGATACTTGGACAAACTAAGCATGAATATTTATGGAAAGGTCTTCCAAGAAAAATATCCTTTAGCAGTGAGATCTTTTCCATGTATTTGCCCGGAGCTATGCCTACCTCTGGGTAGCTCTGCTATATTGAATTCTATCCTGTAACTTTCAGACTAGGCAGTGAGCTGCCTTAAGCTACAATGTTTTTTTTTTTTTTTTTTCATTCAGCCAGCGGACTGAACTACAAAAAAAAAAAAAAGATGGAATCCTACATCTGTTAGTCCCCCTATCCCCCTGCCAGGACATTATATTCTGACAGCTGCACCTGCAAGAAATATTTTCCAACATGTACCTTCAACAGATGTCAAGGAAACAACTGATTTCTGTTGAGTGGGGATGGCCACATACTGATCAAAATTGTGCCGGCCCCTGCTAAACCAGCAACATTTCAAACAGTAAATGACCAGCTTTAGAAATCTATGTGCAGTTAGCAGTCTCATTGTGTCTAATTACTTTTTTGTTGTGCCATATACTTTGCAGGGAGCAGAGAGCCTAGTCCAGTAATGCGATCCAGTAGCACTTTACCTGTACCCCAGCCAAACAGTGCCCCACCAACACCCACACGACTGACTGGAGCCAACAGTGACATGGAAGAGGAGGAGAGAGGAGACCTCGTTCAGTTTTACAACAACATTTACATTGAAAAAATGAAAAACTTTGCAATGAAATACACGCAGCCAAATGCGGTAAATGTGCTTTGTCTTCCAAAATGTGTTTTTTTTTTTGTATTTAAAACCAAAAGTCTTTAAAGCGGAACCCCAGCCACAGACATCTGTATAAATTCATAAGGGAAAAAATTTAGAAATGTACCGGTCAGGTGTGTTAAATGTGCAGATCATTTCTGTTTACTGTACAGTTCATTCATACGTATAGACTGGATAATAAAGCCAACACTCTACTGCCAACTGCTATGAAAGATGTGCCTCTCATACACAAACACAGAAGAGTGAGTGTCCTTTCACCTAGTGAATGGGATGGCAGGAAAGAGCAGGGATGGAAGCTGTCTGCAATATAAGGGGCCAACTGTCAAGTGAACCTTCCACTGAATAAGTTTTTGAGTAATAATGTCTTACACACATCCATGACTGCTCTTTCTCTGTCATTAAAAATAGAAAAAAAATAAAAGCCCCTTTTAATTATTACCTCTTGTTTACAGAACGAATCAACACCTCTTTCTCCTTACCCGTCCATGCGGATCCTGTCCCCGCGACGTGTGCAGCTGTCTCACAGTTACCCCATCTACATTTCCCCTCACAGTGAAGAAAACACCAGCTCTTCGCCTCGGGAAAAGATAAGCTACTACTTCAACTTAAGCCCAGCTAAGGTAAGCATGGGATGCATAAACATTTCGATTTATAGATTTTTTGCTGAGCCAAATACAGAGGTTACATAGGGATTGATTTACTAAAACTGAAGAGTGCAAAATCTGGTGTAGCGCTGCATAAAAACCAATCAGCTTTCAGCTTTTTTTTTTGTCAAAGCTTAATTAAACAAGCTAAAGTTAGAAGCTGATTGGCTACAATGCACAGCTGCACCAGAGTTTGCTCTCTCCAGTTTTAGTAAATCAACCCCATAATTATAAAGTTAGTCCATCCATCCAATTGAAAACCTCCATATACACAATCCTTTACCCACAGTTGATCCAGAGGAAGGCAAAAAAACACGCAAGATCAAATTTTCCCCAGTGGGGGGGGGGGGGGGGAAATCATTTCTTCCTAATCCCTCAAGAGTCAATCGGATATTCTCTTTCGTTCATTGACAGACACAGCGCTCCATTATTCTGAACCATAGGGTTACACCGCCCCTTGCAGGAGTAGGACACTAGGCAGACTTGGCTACGCCTATGGGCAGTCCTAGGTGGTATACATCCCCCCCTCTGCTATAGGCCTCCATTTTTTTTCTGCCTAGTCAGGAGTAAGGACCTAGTTCCCTGCTGGGGTCCTGGGATTTTTTTTGTTTGTTGTTTTCTTTTTTCCTGGATTTTTCTCCGGTGAGATCTACAATCAACGGCTGGGCGACGGGCTGGACACTAAGATCCATCGGTCTCCCCGGTCTGGCCAGCGAGCGCGTGCAGACCACAGCTACGCGATAGGCCTCTGCTTTACGTTTTTGGGTGGGTTAAAACACTCGGATCGGCCCGGTCCCCCCGCGGGCCGCGCACTCGCGGCAGGCGGGCATAAATTTAAGGCTGCGGCCTGCTAGGCCTTGTGGCCGCCCCCCTACCAGAGGGGCAGCACTGTGGGGGTTTTGAGGGCTATCTCGTTTTAGGGGTCCTTTTAGGTGGGCCCGGCGTGGGTGCTTCTGGCATTCCCTGTGATGGGCCTTGGCCTGGGCCCCCTGTAAGGGGCCTCAGTGGTGCCCCGTGTGGACGGCCTCGGTCGGCGCCCCCCTGTGAGGGGCCTCAGTCTGTGCCCCCTGTGAGGGGCCTCGGTGGTGCCCCCTGTGCAAGGCATATGGCGCCCCCTGTGCGGGGCCTCAATCGACATCTCCTGTGTGGGCCTCAGGTGGTGGGGGTCTCAGTTGGTTGCCCACTTTTTTGTGGTGGTGCTTAGGCATATAGCCTAGTAAATGGCAACCCCTGCCCTCTCATACCTCCTCTGTCTCGAATGATCCTATATCTGGCTCTGCCGCAACGGACGTGGCCCACCTTGTGTGGTTGGTGGCCACGCTCCCTGTCCTGTCAGGGAGTGAGGATGATTCCTCCACAACTGCAGTGGTGCACGAAAAGGCGCTGTTGTTGCACTTATTACATCTGTGTGGGAACCTTTCAAGATGGGGGATGCAGCGGTGGCTGCGGTGGAGGGCTGGTTCCCCTTTGGCACCCATAAGCCGTCTTGCGCAGCAAAAGCGCTCCCTTCTCCTTATTTTGCCAAATTTGTCCATGAGACTGGGAGTGTCCAAAGTGCCCTTTGTGCTTCCGAAAAATCACTTGCTGTGAGGTACCCCTTTGAGGAGTCCCTCCATTCAGATGTGGACTGTTCCACCAGTAGTGGACCCCCCTTTTTCTAGGTGGCTCAAGGCAACAATGACTCCAATAGAGGAATCTCTGGAGTCTAAAGGTCCATCTGACATATCCAGAGGGGGAGCAGAATCTGCATTGCTGCATTGGCGGACCTGTTGGTCTAGGCGCTGCAGTCTGTCTGCTATGCCTCTTGGCTTTATATTAATTATGCAAATCTCAGTACATTTTATATGTATTGTGGGGGGCTACCCTGGATGACATCATTACACGTCTTGATTTTGTTTGGTTACAAGATGGTTTTCCGGCCTTGTTCCCCAAAAAGTTTTTTTGCATCCAATGTGCGTCTGTCTCCAGACTGTTTGATTGTCCCGGTTACCGTGTCCAAAACAGTTTCAGGGGTTTTATTCGAACCTGTTCACAGTCCAAAAGATGGAGGCCATGGTACGGCCAGTTCTGGACCTCAAGGCCCTGACCTGCCTTGTGTGGGTACAGAATTTCAGGATGGAGTCCATCCGCATGGCGGTGGCATCCCTTCCTAATGGGGACTTTCTGGCTTCTATCGACTTCACAAATGCTTACTTACACATTCCATTGTGTGCTTGACTCCAGCACCTCCTCTGTTTTGCTGTGGGTGCTGAGCATTATCAGCGCATGCTGTTGCCTTTAGGTCTTGCCACCACTCCTCGGGTGTTCACGAGGTGTTAGCCCCGGATCTGGCGTGGTTACGTCAGTGGGGGTTTGAGGTCCTGGGCTGCTTGGACGATCTTCTGCGAGTCCTCGATTACCCCGAGGGGCATCATAGCTCCTATACAGACTTTGACAGATTCAGTTGGCTTCTATACTATCTGAAGTCTGCTTTGGACCCTTCCAGAACATTGGATTATCTGAGCCTGACCCGGGCTTCAGCTCTGGACAAACTCCAGAAGTTGCATGCTGCGTTCTTTATTTACTGACACAGCACCCACCCCTCTAAGGAGTTTTAATACTTCTGACACTGCTTGTTACTAAACTGAAGGCCTATAGCAGAGAGGGGGGTGTATACCACCTAGGACTGCCCGTAGGCTTAGCCAAGTCTTTTTTTCTGCCTAGTGTCCAACTCCTGTAGGGGGCGGTATAACCCTATGGTTCTGAATAATGGAGCGCTGTGTCTGTCAATGAATTCAGAGAAAAGGATTTTACGGTAAGTCAAAAATCCCATTATTCCCTGGATCAACTTTACCTATAAATATTAGTATGTAGTTATTGTACATTTAGGAATGATTCCAGGCCTTTTGTAAAACAATCTACTGAGCTGGCCTAAACCAGCTCTTGAGGAAGTCTATTCCACATTTTCACAGCTCTTATTGTGAAGAAGCCTTTCTGTTTTTGAAGGTTAAATCTCTTTTCCTCCAGATATAAAGAGTGCCCCCTTGTCCTCTGTGATGACTTTAAAGTAAATAACTCTACACCAAGTTCACTATATGGACCACATATGTATTTATACATGTTGATCATATCCCCCCTTATTCTCCTCTTCTTGAGAGAATAAATGCAGTTTCTCTAATCTTTCCTCATAGCTGAGCTCCTCCATGCCTCTTATCAGTTTGGTTGCCCTTCCCTGCACTTTCTCCAGTTCCCCGATATTCTTTTTGAGAACTGGTGCCCAAAACTGAACTGCATATTCCAGAGGAGAATTCAAAAATATGTGTCTACCGGTGCAAAAAAAGTCTAAAATGCCAGATTAACCCCCACCACTACAACATCAACAGTGAAACTTGTACCGTCTGCTGCAGTCAAAAAATGTGGTTCTAAATAAAACCTGTGCAGACAAAAAAAAGTGTGTTGACTGCGCTGACTCTTGTATTATATATCTTAATACAATACACCACTGTAAAAATATATCACTGTTAAAACAAGTACATATATATATATACACACTGCAATATGTCTATATATAATCCACCGTGTGTATATCTCAAGTGCAACCAATATCACCATTTGTATTAACTTTAAATAATGTTACATGAATAAATAAGTGTGTATTTAATATTTGCTGGTATTTGTGAACCATCACATAAATAAGTCCCCCTTTCCGATTTTCTGCTGTGTAAAGATTTTTTTTTCCAGTTCTCCTCTTTCTTGTGATCGTGATTTTTTGTGCTTCGTATCCACCAATACAGTGATGATACCACCACCACCAGGTGTTAAGTGTACCCATCTTCCTTGGCAGAAGCCAAGAAGATTCACTTTTGTTAGTCTCATGGCTCAACCTCCATCCTCAACTTCTAAAGCCAAGTCTAAGCTTCACCCCCAGACCTCCTAAAGACTCTGGATTTTCAAGTCCCCCAAACCCTTAGATACCTTTTCAACATGAGAGGGCACACCCTACAAAGTTGGATGAAGTCTGTTGTACTTTGTGGACATTTGGACTGCCAGAATCTCAAATACTTGAAAGCAGGAGATGGTTTCCAGGGGTTACAAGCTAGATTTTCATTCTCAGCGCCCTCTTCTATTCATATCATCCACCCCACCTCTGTCACTGCGCAGATTAGCAAATCTCCATGCACACCTTGTGAGTCTTCTGAAGCAGTACCTCATTACCTGTGGCAGAACAATGCCAGTGTTCTACTCCGACCTGTTCACAGTTCCCAAACCAAAAGGGAGCATCCTCCCCCTCTTGAATGTCAAGGCCCTAAATGTCTTCATTTGGGCCCAGAAATTCTGCATGGAATTAATGAGCTCTTATTAGCCTCTCTCCATCAGGGAGATTTTCTAGCCTTTGTGGACATTAACCACTTCAACACCACGCCATAGCCAAAATATTGCTACAGCGTAGCTCTCTTGTTCTGGGCTGGCGTCCATGGATGTCCTCCCAGAACATGCCTCATGCGCGTCCTTTGGACACAGATGATCAGATATTGTGGTAAATGGCGATTCACAGCGGCCCTTAACCATGTGACCAGTGTCCTAACATAGCTGATCACATGTAAACAAACTTGCCAGTTATCGGCAGTCCTATCCTCGCGCGTTGTCACTGTATGAGGAAAGGAGAGACGATAACTGGAAATCTAACAGGGCATATGTACACTGGTAATCAGGGCACTGATCATCCGTGCCCTGATGATCAGTGCAGCCCCATCAGTTCCAATCAGTGCAGCTTATCAGTGTTGCCTATCAGTGCTCATTAGTGCCACCTCACCAATGCAGCCTCGTCAGTACCTCCTCATCAGTGCCCATTAGTACAGCCTCATCAGTGCAGCCTCACCAATGCCCATCAGTGCAGCCTTATCAGTGCCCATCAGTGCAGTCTCATCAGTGCAAAATTTTATAACAGAAACGAAGACAAACTTTTTCTTTTTTTTTTTCTTCTTCTAAATTTTTGGTCTTTCTTTTTATCGTTTGTTTAGCAAAAAAAAAATAAAAAACCCAAGTGGAGATTAAATACTACCAAAAGAAAGCTGTCTCAAAAAATTATAAAAACTTAATTTGGGTACAGCGTTGCATGACTACGCAATTGTCATTCAAAATTCAACAGCAATGAAAGCTGAAAATTGGCCTGGGCAGGAAGGGGGTGAAAGTGCCTGGTATTGAAGTGGTTAAAGATGGCTAATTTCATACCTGCACATTTCCATTGGCAATTCTTTCGCTTTGCTGTAGGTTCTTAGGACTTCCAATTTGTAACCCTGTCATTTGGCCTGTCTTCTGAGCCTCCAATGTTCACCAGGGAGCTGGCCGTAAAATCTGTTTATTAGAGTTCATTTGGGGGACATAGTTTGCACCCCTCTGTGCCTATGATGATTTTCTTAGTGCTGCTTTTCCACAAAAATTAGGCTTGCTAGGAGTTTTTCTGGGCTGACCACATTTTTTTGTTTGCCAGGGTCCAAATACTGCTGAGACTGGGAATTATGCAAGGAGTTCTTGTTGTTCCAGTATCCAAGACATATTAGTAGCTAGGGACCTACTGAGCCCATCACACTCCACTTAAATATCACATTGTATGTGCACTAAACCTTTAATTACTAAATCCTCTATTACACACATTGTTATTGTTCGTCTGGGAAGGAAACAGCAGGGTGTCGTGCCAGAGTGTGTGAGACACCTTTTCCAATGTCAGATACTATAGGGTTGATTTACTAAAACTGGAGGGGGCAAAATCTGGTGCAGCTCTGCATTGAGACCAGTCAGCTTCCAGTTTTTTGTTTTGTCAAAGCTGAACCTAATGAAACAGAAGCTGTGAAGTTCAAAGGCCTCTATGATGTATATGAATTGAAAGGATTATTGGGTTTGGCTCCGGAACTGGGCAGATGTTGGTAATTCTAAATGGGATTGTACATAGTTTGTAAAGTGTGTGGCTATCTTTTATTATCTTTATTACTCACTTTGCTAAAGTATATTTTCTATTTTCATCCACAGAGATTGCAGGAAATTAACAGTATGATCAGAACAGGAGAGACCCCCACTAAAAAACGGGGCATTCTGCTGGAAGACGGGAGTGAATCACCAGCCAAGCGGATATGCCCAGAAAACCATAGTGCCCTTTATAGGAGACTACAAGACGTGGCCAATGACAGAGGAACTTTCTGATCTAGTCAGAGTCTTGGACTGTCTGAATGCAGTATTTTATATAAATTATTATTTTTTAATATCAGGACTGTCAACATCAAACAGATTGCCCTGAAATATTAAACTGATCTCTTTGCAATTAGTGGGATTATGCATTGACATGGAGAAGGAACATTTACTAAAATGTATTGGAGCACTTAGGTGGTAGGCTGCTAATAGGTTGTACCAGATATTTACATACAGAGTCCCAACTTGAAAATGGGTCCTGGATCAAGCGAAGACCTAAATGTACCCTTCTATCGTAAATGGATTAAGGAAAAGCTCAAGAAAACAAAATCTTACAGTGAACTACTAATGGTATCTAGCAAATAGTGTACACACTGGCCTTTACTTTTGACAAGTTCAAATCCAGGCCTATGCAGAAGATAAGGTCACAGAATTATAGGGATTTACTTAGAGTGGTGTAGAAGATCAGTGTCATGATGAATGGTCAGGCAGCAGGCACTGTAGACCCTAGGTCAGGGTTAATACAGCATATTCATGTTTACCAGAGTATTTCTATACTAAAAAAATACATAAGCTCTTCTTTGGAAAATGCCGCTGCCAGTTGACTGCTGTGTTAATTAAAAGGTTTTAATATTTTGAGGCATAACAAACATGTAAATCAGGAGTGTTGGCATTCCCCTGACTTCACAGGGAAGTGCTTATTCCATGTCATTGAGTGAGAAGAGGCCAGAGGCAGCCAAGCAACTAGCATTCCATCATGAGGTCAGTATTGGTAGTCACTCTTTTTTTAAGAATGAGATTTTCTTTAAAGCTGATCCTCAGGTACAGTTATTTTTATTTTAATGCATGCCTCATTGGCCACAAACAATAGAAATCCACTTTGTATGCAACTAATGCATATGCAGAGCCAGTTATTATATTTTTAAGTAGCAATGATGTTATTCTCAGAACTCTGGGAGCGCACCTTCTGTGGCCTCACATAATTTCCTAGTGGCGCCTAGGCTGCTCTAGGGAAACTGCACTTTCCGTCACTCCCACATCTGCATTCGTTGGGTGGGAAGATTTGATCTGCACTTTTTTTGGTCAGTATTTGGCAGGCTTTGGGTCGTTTTTACTGATTTGCATATTTTGCCCATCAACTTTAATGGGCATGTATGGGTGACCGACTAGGGACCTCACACAGAGTAATCCCCCATAACATTTTTTTTAAGACTGAGGCAAAGTGCCAGAGCTCTCGCAGGCTGGATTACTGCAAATATCTAATTGTAATACTTAAAGGACTGAAGTTAGCAAACACTAACTTCTTGCATTTACACTATATTTGTGTAGCCAGAGTTCAACTTTAAATAAAATTAAAATTCTTTGAAGATATTGCAGATGATCTGTATCCATATCAGATCTTACCCTAACTTATAGTAATCCTAAACTTTGTAGAAAGCCTGTAGATTGATAGTCCTAATGAAATGCAAGGTCCTACAAATACCTGCACTTGGTTTTCACTATCTCTTTTTATACTTAGGAAGATCAAGTATAAAAACCTTAACTATTGCAAGTAAGCAAACGGTTTCCTATTAGTTCTTCAGCACTGATTTTGAAGTCCGATGCTTAGTAAGTACTTGCAGTAGGAGGAGGGTCAGCCCTTGACTTTTGCGTTAAAAGTTGGGTTTTTAAATGAACACCGCCGGTGAAAATAACAAAAGGTGACAAGTTTACTTTGAGATACGCCTCTATTTAATATAACATTTTTAGTAAGGAGAAGTGTATATCAAAGATAACTTGTCAAGTGAGAAACATATAGGGTGCCATTCTGGGGCTTTCCTGAAAATATATATGGGAACTTTTAAAGTGGATGTAAACCCTCTCCTATACCCAGTGAAGTGAACAGCCTCCGATGATACACAGAGAAGAAATAAATCTCCCTACATAAGTTTTACATGTATATCTGCTGTCTATAGCTTTCTAGACTCTTTAGAAAGTGCACATCATGTTAGAAATGTTTTTTCCTGTTTCAGCAGGGGGAGGGGAGTCTGGACATACATTGTGTGACAGCTGATTGGAGGAAAGACACACACCCCCCCCCCCTCCACATAGGCAGAGGAACCAAGAAACATGCAGAGCTGTGCTGTGACTAGACAAGCTCCCTGCTTATCTGTCTCTAAGTTTCCTCCCCAACACAAATTTCCAGCTGCTTTATCTCCTGTGTCGGAGAACTTATCATGCTGATAACAGGGGAACGGAGCAGCAGAAAGACACAGGACTTAAGGCTTTGGAGAGAGAGAAAACACTACAGATATATGTGCCCAGGTCAGATTTCATGAATTGGGTTTACATACACTTTAACTTTTTATGGATTTTCTTTGACTCTGAGTGTATGAAAGCAGGTAGGTCAGCATAGCAGCTAGGCAACAACCCCTTTTAGGCCTCATGCACGCTAGACGTTTTGCTATCTCTCTTGGACGCCTTTCCTCCTGGCAGCAGCTTTTTGGCAGAAAAAACTCTTGATGCTTGTAATAATACAAGTAAAATATTTTATTCTGGCCTTGAAATACTCAAACGATAAACGCATCTAGCGTTAACAAGCGTCAAGTATTGTTTTTGCCAAAACTGCGCTGCTCTTGGATGCGCTGGCAGTGGGGATTTTTTTCTGCCTCTATCTGCCCCACCACTCTAAATGCCTATGTGTGCATTAACACATAGGTTAACATGCAGGGGTATTTAGAGGCAGAAAAAAACTCCCAGTGTCTCTAATAACCATGTAAAAAACTACCAGTGTCCATGGGGCCTTAGAATTAGGTAAGCAATGGCATCCTCCTTTATTCTCTCATTCTCACTTTAAGAGTGATGACAGATAACACGTTGTTCAAAAAATGTTAGCTACTAATAAATAGTTTCAAATACCATGAACAAGTGGTTATAAGTATGAGTTACACAGTCTTTGTGAGCAGACCGTTGGGGGACCAATCACAGCTTTCTCACTAGGTGATTAGGATGTAATAATAAGGTGTTTGCAATGTTGTTTCTAAATCATATTTTGTTAGCATTCATGTGTGAATGAATATTAGCAAATTTAATGTTATTTCAGCCTAACAAACTGTAAAATAATTTACCGTTTATATACTCGAGTATATACTTGAGTATATACTCGAGTATAAGCCTCGGTCAAGCACATTTCTTCAGCAGAGAATGACATTTTCTGACCCGACTTTGGGGCCCCGTATCTCGGGGCCACTTGGTGCTAGGAACAAATTTGGTGTGCAAACCCAGTGGAACTAGCACTACAACATATCCAAAGATGGGGTTTCTAGCGCCAAGTGTCATTCTCTGCTGCAGAAAAGTGCTTGGCATTTTCCGACCCGACTTTGGGGCCCCATATCTCGGGGAAAATTTGGTTTGCACACCCAGTGGAACTAGCACTATAACATATATACATTTGGGGTTCCTAGCACCAGGTGGCCCCTGAGATACAGGGCCCCAAATTCGGTCAACTGTGTCCATCTGCAGCAATGTCATTTCGGGACTTTTTGGGTCCAGAGACCCCAAATTTTGGCTGCAGCTAGGGGGCATTTAGGAACCCTTACCAAGTTTGAAGTTTGGGGGACCTATTGCTGCAAATGAGCACAGTGAGGCATGCAAATGGGCACAGTGAGGCATGCGAATGGGCACAGTGAGGCTGCAAATGGGCATTGTTGACCCTCTTTTCCACTTACAGTAGCTGCGCATTTCTCACCCTAGGCTTATACTCGAGTCAATAAGTTTTCCCATTTTTTTGTGGTAAAATTAGGTGCCTCGGCTTATATTCGGGTCAGCTTATACTCGAGTATATACGGTATGCAGAGTTCAACTGCTAATTTACTATTGTCCTGAAGATAACATAATGTAAATGCTTCTGAACACAAATGCTTTGATTGAAAATGAGACCATGCGACCCTGTCTACTTGACGGTAAAGTGTTTTCCAATAGTCCTCACCGTTCAGGCTGGAAGCTTAGTTGAAGCTTCTGAAACCAGCCAAATGCACCCCACACTCCCAGTCTGATAGAGTTTACAGAGCTAAATGAACCTGTGTGGGTGTTCATTGGGTGGTGTTTTTGCATTTTTGTTTAGCTTTAAACATTATGTGAAACAATTTGACCATAGTTACCTTTTTTATTTATATTGCTTTGCACGATCATATGCGTGCGTTCAAAGGCAAAATGCAGAATTTGACAAGAAAAGGCTGTGTTTCACCTGCTTTGGCTGCAGTTCCAATGCATCTCAATATAATGTGTGAAGAAACACAATGAAAAGCAGGTCAAACGCAAGCTTTAAAGCTGTCATCCATGGAGTTCATTGAAGTCAATAGAAATCTGATAACCTTTGTTTGGGGTGTGCTTCAAACACCCATCAAATGCAGGAAAACAACATCCTACTTGAGCCCTAAGTCTCCTATTGCCCTAGCCATTCGTTTAGTGTTGTATAAATAGCCTAGAGATAAGCTGGGACTGCTAGCTGGTGGATTATTATTTTTTTTTCACTTTTGCATGGGTTTATGTAACTTTTAAATGCATACTGTAGATGTGAATTGATATGGCGCATATTATAATTGAGACCAGACTAAAGGAAAAAAAAATGAGTTTTAAGTTTGGCGACAGTAACCCCCAACCTCCTACAGGTGTGACCATATTATAAAAATGATTGTAACCCCAAGGTGCTAATTTAGTTTAAAAAAATTTGATTTTAGAAAATTATTTTTAAATAATTTTACCAGAAAAAAAAAAAAGCCAATAATTATTGGAAAGCCTGGTAGAATTGACTAAGCAATGTGCGTTTATAACATTTAGTATTACATAAAAAGGCATATAAAAAAAAGCATTAATTCTTTTAACATATAAATTATTTAATTTATTTTAACTTACAGTTTACTGGGTCTTCTGCTAAATAGTTAAACTGCGTGTATCCATGTTTTTCTGGTTTTAAAGGACACCTATCATGAGAGAAATATGTAGGGAGCCCTTTTGATACTATTAGATGTATGGCTGTAATCCTGGCCACTTAGCCACAGTGTTTTCTGAGTCGCTGACCCAGATCAAATATGAAGAGTTGGAGTCCTGACTTCACTGGCTCCATAACCATTCCCAGATTTTCAACAAGGTAATAATCATTTTCTGACGGTCCACAATGGTAGCTTGATGCATTAGTCTTGGTGCTGTTTCGCTAGTTTTCATCATGGGGCTCTTAGCCGTAAACCATACCCATCAAGCCCTGTAGCTCCTCAAAGTGGCACTAAGTCCAAAACTATCTGCTACCCTGCGGCACCCCCCTAACATGTACCCCTCCTGAACCCTTAATTCTCAACCTGACCCCTAAAGTGATTTAATGCTTAATTTTCACCCAACATTCAAACCTATCCTGTGCCCCAGCAATAACCTGGCCCTTCCCCTAGGAGGGGTTTTAACACGGACTACACTAAACTAACCCCTTCCTCATGTGCCCGATGCTGAGCTGCCACATTGACTTTTTAATTTGGAAAGTTTGGCATAAAAACAAACCACTGCTGAGTTTATAGTAGCAAAAGCCCAATGTTTTTCTCATGAATTGTGCCCTTTAAAAATAATCCAGATTGTAAAGTAGCTTTCTTTTTGCTTCTGACATTAATAAACCATCTTATGTATATAAATTCTAATGTTTAAAGTGTATTTGCTGTACAAACATGCTTGTTAATGAATAACACTTTATATTGAATGATGTGGAGTATTCTTTTTACTGTACACAACACCTGCCTACAAAAGGGAACATTTTGGGGGAAGAGTGCATATACAAAAGAGGCGAAAACCACATTTCCCTGCTCTTGGGAAAAGCTAACAAACATGGAATAACAAATGTGGATTGTCACAACTTTTTGGAGAGTTCCAGAGTGTTCTCTATAACATGTTGAAAAATCCGTTATACTTGAACTGTAATACTCATGTAACATTGCATGCTGGTTAATTAGTTACATAGTTAATCTGGTTGAATAAAGATGCAAGTCCATCCAGTTCAACCAACATAGAAAAACCACACAAATAGAAAATCTTCATATAAATAAATAAATAATAAATAAAAAAAAACCCTATAAGCATGATTCAATTTTCTCCTCGGGGGGGAGGGGGGGGGGGCCTCCCTGATTCCCCCAACAGGCAATCAGATATTCCATGGATCAACTTTACCTATAAATATTAGTATCCAGTTATATTATGTGCTTTTAGGAAATGCTATACTTTTTTACAATATGTAAAAGATAAATAGCATGCAATGTCATTTCCAATTAAAAAGTGGTATGTACATATGTACAATATACAAGCTTCCACCTACCCTATGTGGTATTGTTCTCTGTATCATTTTGGATCTGCCCACTAACTGAAGGAGAAGTCGGCAAAGACACATGAAAATAGAAATTGTTCGTAATTTTGGTAAGTGAATTAAAAAAAAAATATATATATGCTAATTCTGTTATATCAGTTCTGAAGATCCTTTTTTTAAAATGTAAATGCAGGTTCAGCTGTTACAAACTGTATGACCATGTGCATCTATGTCCATCACACATGAGAGATAAGGTGTGTGTGTATATCCACATACACAGAAGTCTGAATGAATATCCTACAAGTCGGTCGTGTAACACTGTACTAAAATTATTGGAGACAAATGGAGCTTTCTTTTGGTGGTATTTAATAATCACTAGGTTTTATATTTTTTTTTATATTATGAAAAAAATACCAAGCAAATGTTTTTAGGCTAGTTCCTGTGCTGGTCGAATGTTCTTCATTAATTTATGCTACCAAAACTAATGTTTGTAAATTGCCTCCAGCATTGTTCCTGTTTCTTCTTGCTGGAGGCTGCTGTTTTGCTGAAGCTCAAAACCTCTGAACAGCAGTAAATCATAAAGCGGAAATAAACTCATTGATTTAAAGTGGTTGTAAAGTCAGAACGTTTTTTCTCTTAATGCATTCTATGCATTAGGATAAAAAGCCTTCTGTGTGCAGCAGCCCCACTCAGCCCTCCTAATACTTACCTCTCTGTCCAGCAAGTAGCTCAGACTTTTGAGATTCTCCCTCCTGATTGGCTTCCACTGCTGTCAATCAAAGTCAACTAACCAATCAGGAGAGAGAGAGGAACGGGGCTCCATGTCTAAATGGACACAGGGAGCTGCGGCTTGGCTTGGGTGCCCCCATATCAAGCTGCTTGCTGTGGGGGCACTGAACAGGAAGGAGGGGCCATGATCACAGAAGAGAAGGATATGGGCTGCTCTGTGCAAATCCACTGCAACAGAGCAGGTAAGTATATCATGTGTTATCTTTATAGGAAAAAAAACAAGACTTTAGTATCACTTTAACAGTTTCAAAAAAGAATTACATTTCTGGAATTGCTGTCACATTTGCTTGTGTCCTCAACCAAACTGTCAAACCATCAAATGGCTGGTGTAACTGACACCATGGAAGTTGCAGATCAAACAAAAGCAGCTTCCTTGGCAGTAAAGGATAGTAGGGCTTAAATCTGCTTTAAGGTTGTCAGCAGATCAGCCTCTACAAACTTGGCAATGCCTAAAAATAGAGAGCAACTGAGCATGTGCAGAGCAGGGTGGATTTTAAAGCGGTAGCAAACTTGAAACAAGAAAAAAATACTTTTTCTTTGAAAGACAATGTTATAATGTGCTAGTATGCATCGTATGCATTCTATCGCATTATGTGAAACTTTCTGTGACAGACCTAGCCGGGACACAGGCTTTTTGAGAGGACTAAATGCAAGCCTCTTGCCAACCGATTATGGGCCCTGGATTTTAAGGGGCACAAGGTGAATGAGAACCCCACTATAATCTGTGCTAGTCAGATTTAATTGCAGGGTTAATTAGCACATACAACAATAGGTGAAATACTCTTTAGAATCTGTGTCAAGATAGACTGGACTCATTTGCATTATACAAGACAACAGACAGGTGGCTGGAGTTGATGATATTAGCATCTAACATGTGTGAAGCTCGGTGACAACAAGTCTGACCTGTAGTGAAATCCTGATGGGCACAGAGTCACATCGGCTGCTTAAAGGGAATAGTTAATTAGCTCATGTTAATTTGTTACAGGTGCATTGTTAGAGTAAAATGAGCAGGGGGGGGGGGTCTCCTCTTCTACTGTAATTAAAAACTTGTCAGTTTGGTTCTAATAAAACAGTCCATGCTAGCACTAAGCAAGTCTTGTCTCGTTTTAGTGCTTGGGAGCGGTTGGAATATCTGAGATCCATATTCAGACTGGGAGGAAGTGGTATATGACAAAAGCACTCAAGAGGAGTGTGGGAGCGTTTCGTCACATTGTTGGCAAGCAGTGGGATTATGCTTCCTGCAGTCAGGGACATCCAAACCTCCACCTGGATCCAAGCTCCGGATAGCAGGAGAGGAGGAGAGGTACAGATACCAGCCGCCATGGAAGAGGAATTAGGAAGGAGGTTGCGAGAGTTGCGGATACAGCACAGAGGATCAGTATCGGTGCAGGTCCTGCTGGGATGGTATGATTCTATCCACCTACAACTGTGGAAGGAAGCGCTAGCCTGTGAGCAGCGACATACGTTGTACCCAAACAAAATGCATGTCCTTTTTTTCCCACAAATAGAGCTTTCTTTTGGTGCTATTTGATCACCTCCTGCAGTTTTTACTTTTTGCGCTATAAACAAAAAAAAAAGCGCCAATTTTGCAAAAGACACAAACAAAAAAAAATGTCTTCATCAGTTTATGCCGATAAATATTCTACATATTTTTGGTAAAAAAAAAATTGCAATAAGCGTATATTGATTGGTTTGTGCAAAAGTATGCGTCTTCAAAATATTGCAAAGAGCAGGTAAGTATAGACATATTTGTTATTTGTTTATTTTTTAATTACCTTTACAAACACTTTAATTTTCTGACTAAAGTTTCACTTTAAAATGAAAAATACAGCATTTGGCCACTAGATGGTGCTAAGTATTATGGTAATTTAGCATTTTTAATTATTTGTTGGTTTATGTTCATATGGTCAAGTTTGGGACGCTTTTTCAAAAACTCAGTGTTCTACTGTTTTTGCCATAGTCCTTTCTGGCATATTTATATTACAAATGTTGATGGATTGCTGGGTTTAACTGTTATTTCTTATCAATCTCATTGGGAGAGTCTGAATTAATTTAAGCACGGGGACATGTAACAAAATTGCAGAGTTGTGTGATGCTGCATCACATTTATAGAGCATTTAATAAATGTTTTATCTCTGTTGTAAGAGGTCACATTTTTGTGTAAATGAAAACCCTAAATGAATACATGGTATATCTGGAGCCAAATACTAAAATCATGCGCATTACTGAATACCGTACCATAGAGCTGGACAAATGAAATGATGGAAGACTGTTACAAAACAATCAAAGGGACATGTAGGCATTTTTGACTGTTTATTTTGCCACTGTAACTGTTTAAAAAGTGCAGCTCCCCTAAAACTGTGTTCTCCTTTCTAAATGAATTGAGCATACTGTAGTTTGATGGCCTTCGGGACAGAGTTGGATCATCCACAATGCAACATAGACAGGAACTTAGCGTTTGATGGATAACCTCTTGCCACCCAGGCTCTGGCATTTCTCACCTACATGTAAAAAATCAAGTTGTTTTGTTAGAAAATTACTTTGACCCCCAAACATTTTATATCTATATTTGTGCTCAAAAGTTTACATACCCTGGCAGAATTTATGATTTCTTGGCCATTTTTCTGAGAATATGAATGATAACACAAAACATTTTCTTTCACTCATTGTTAGTGTTTGGCTGAAGCCATTTATTATCAACAACTGTGTTTACTCTTTTTAAATCATAATAGCAACAGAAACTACCCAAATGATCCTGATCAAATGTTTACATGCCCTGGTGATTTTGGCCTGATAACATGCAAACAAGTTGACACAAAGGGGTTTGAATGGCTATTAAAGATAACCATCCTCACCTGTGATCTGTTTGCATGTAATTAGTGTGTGTGTATAAAAGGTCAATGAGATTCTGGACTCCTGACTGACCCTTCCATCTTTCATACAGTGCTGCACTGACGTTTCTGGATTCTGAGTCATGGGGAAAGCAAAAGAATTGTCAAAGGATCTGCGGGAAAAGATAGTTGAACTGTATAAAACAGGAAAGGGATATAAAAAGATATCCAAGAAATTGAGAATGCCAATCAGCAGTGTTCAAACTCTAATTAAGAAGTGGAAAATTAGAGGTTATGTTGAAACCAAACCACGGTCAGGTAGACCAACTAAAATTTCAGCCACAACTGTCAGTAAAATTGTCCGGGATGCAAAGAAAAACTCACAAATAACTTTAGGTGAAATACAGGACTCTCTGAAAACATGTGGTGTGGCTGTTTCAAGATGCACAATAAGGAGGCACATGAAGAAAGATGGGCTGCAAGCTCGAGTCGCCAAAAGAAAGCCATTACTACACAAATGCCACAAAGTATCCCGCTTACAATACGCCAAACAGCACAGAGACAAGCCTCAAACCTTCTGGCACAAAGTCATTTGGAGCAATGAAACCAAAATTTTTCTTTTTGGCCACAACCATAAACACTACATTTGGAGGGGAGTCAACAAGGCCTATGATGAAAGGTACACCATTCCTACTGTGAAGCACGGAGGTGGATTGCTGATGTTTTGGGGATGTGTGAGCTACAAAGGCACAGAAAATGTGGTCAAAATTGATGGCAAGATGAATGAAGTATGTTATCAAAAAATACTGGAGGAACACTTGCATTCATCAGCCAGGAAGCTGCGTATGGGACGTACTTGGACATTTCTACATGGCAATGATCTAAAACACAAGGCCAAGTCGACCTGTCATTGGCTACAGCAGAATAAAGTGAAGGTTCTGGAGTTGCCATCTTAGTCTCTTGACCTCAATATCATTGAGGAAAGATCTCAAACGTGCAGTTCATACAAGACAGCCCAAGAATTTACAGGAACAGGAGGCTTTTTACCAAGAGGAATGAGCAGCTTTACCATCTGAAAAGATAAAGAGCCTCATCCACAAATACCACAGAAATCTTCAAGCTGTCATTGATGTTAAAATACGGTATTAAGAACTGGGGTATGTAAACTTTTGATCAGGCTCATTTGGGTAGTTTCTGTTGTCATTATGATTTAAAAGGATTAAACACAGTTGACTGATAATAAATGGGTTCAGCCAAACACTAACCATGAGTTTTTGTGTTATCATTCATATTCTCAGAAAAATGGCCAAGAAATCATAAATTCTGCCAGGGTATGGAAACAACTGTGTGTGTGTGTGTGTGTGTGTGTGTGTGTATATATATATATATATATATATATATTAGGGCTGTGGAAATTAAAGATTAATTCCTCGATTAATCATTAATTTTTTTGATCGATCAAAAGAATTTTGATCGGTACTCACATCTCTGCCGGCTTCCGGGTCTTCAGGGAGTTCTGAGATCCAGTGACGTCACGGACATTGACGTCACCGGACTCCTCCCCCCTTCCCCAAGTGCCTCCGTCTGCTAACGAAGGGAAGGGGGGAGGAGTCCGGTGACATTGAAGTTCTGATTGAACGTAACGCGTATGGGAGAGAAGCTACGCATGACATCACCTGCTACTGCTCTACGGAACTAACATGATTGTCGGCTTTACATGCTGTGTTTTTATCATCTTTATTTGAGTAGTTTGTGTTTGAACACAAAAATGTAATCTTATACTTAAGCGGTGAGCACTTAGATCTTTTCTTTCTACCCATGACCTGGCGTCCTTGCTAAGATCTAAGGAGACGTGAGAGAAGTTAAAAGTCATAAGGTGAGAGTGATTAGTTAGACAGGAGGTGGAGTGATTGTCACGCTACTGTGGGAAAAAAAATTACTTGCGTCAGTGCTACAGTTTGAATTTAAAATGTATTTGTGTGAACTGTGAAGTTAAGTCATGGATTGTGGAAACTAACTAGTGTCGGGTGACTAATGCAGAGTTGCAATGCAAGGAGATCAGCTAAAAGTAGTCGGATCTGTATGTGCGTTATAATTAATCGGAATTAGTCGATTAAAAAAAATTGATTAATTGAACACGAAAATTTTAATCAGTAACAGCCCTAATATATATATATATATATATATATATATATATATATATATATATACACACATTAATGGTGGATGTTGCAATTTTTTATGTCACATGGTATTTGTACAGCGGTTTTTAAACACAAATATTTTGGAAAAAATACACATGGATTTTAGTGCACACTAACACAATATAATACCCATTTTTTGTAAAATATAAAAATGATTTCATGCAGAGTAAATTGATACCAGACATATCACGCTTTAAAATTGTGCACGCCTGTGGAATAGCAACAAACTACAGTACATTAAAAATATCCATAGGCAATGCTTTAGCCTTTGCAGGCTGCCGGCTTAGAGATACACAGGAGGGCTGGTGGTAGAATTATTGCTCTCACTCTGACATTCCCAGCGATATCTCACATTTGTGGTGTGTTTTACATATACGTGCGTGACCTACATGCACGTTTGCATGTGAGCACGGGGGGACAGGGGAGCTTTAAAATGTTTTATTTATTTTATTTAAATTTACTTTTTTTAAATCATACTTTCTTTTTTGATCTACTTTATTGCTATCACAAGGGATGAACAACATCCCTTGTAATAGAATGGGCCGTGACCCGTTCTTCATGCAGAGCCACTGGCAGATGCATGTGCATCCACCATGGAGCCTCTGCGTTCGAATCTGCATACCCCCTCCTGTCCACATGTCAGACTTGTGATTGTGTCTATACAGCTGCTGCATGTGCATCCACTTCTATGGGCTGAGCTCCAAGGGGGATGCATTTGCATCTGCCAATGGCTCTGCACGGAGGATGGGCTGAATGAGCCCTATGGTGTTGTGAAGGGTTAATCACATAGGGATGAGCACTATTAAATCTGGGAAGAAGATTCCACATTATTTGGATGTCACATGTAATGCATATAAGACTGTTCTCTATTTGGGTTTTACATATGTTTCTATACTGATGTACTTGGACTTTTTCGTGAAAAAGATTATTTATTATTGCACTGCTAGTTGCACTTTTTTTTGGCCCCTGGAAATTTTCTTCCCCCTCATTTTTCTCGAAAATTTTCAATTACAATTCTGTCCAAAAGTAGGGCATAAAGTTTAACCTAAAATTTACATTTCAAGTAGAAGCATCATAGTAGTACAGACAATTTCAGAATATAAAAAACTAATGAGGGAGAAATTAGTTGTTGAAAGGGAAGCATTCCCCTGGGGTTCCTGAGATCTGGTAGGGGTCTCATGGCAGCTTGACTGCCTCTCCTGAGTTGCTATCACAAAGGTTTCCTAGACATCAGAATATTATGATCACTGCCAGCAGCTATAGCCACACAAAAAAAAAACTGACAGGCTGCATGTACTGAAGTTGATCGAGGGATTGACTTCAGTACAACCAGCCTTTCCATAGACGGATCGAAATTCATCTGCTTTCTGTTGAACTGGCCGAATTTTAATCTGTCTAAAGCCGGCCCATATGTTTGAAGTAAAGTTTTCTCCCTAGGGCTCTATTGCCTATAAGAACACCAGGTGCAGCGTTTTAGGAATTTTATGTGAAATTTTTACTTAACCGTTTTGGCAAATAACAGATATGTGGGCATGTGTTATGCCGCGTACACATGACCGGTTTTTCCATCGGAATAAACTGATGTTTTTTCCGACGGAATTACGCTCAAGCGGCCTTACCTACACACGATCACACTAAAGTCCGTGGTGACGTACAACACGTACGACGGGACTAGAAAAAGGAAGTTCAATAGCCAGGAGCCAATAGCTGCCATCTCGTATTTGCTTCAGAGCATGCGTCGTTTTTGGTCCGTCGGAACAGCATACAGACGAGTGGTTTTCCGGATAGGAATTGATTCCGTTGGAAATATTTAAACATGTTCTATTTCTAGGTCCGTCAGAATTTTCAAAAAAAAAAACTCTGATGAGGCCCATACATTTTTGATGAAAAGATTCCGTCTGACTTTTTCTGCCGGAAAGTCCAACCGTGTGTACGCGGCATTATGGTTATATTGAGAATTTTTTTTTTTAATAAAATAATTTTTTATTTTTTCATATTGCTGTTGTAAAGTGTATTTTGACAAATTTTGTTGTATGTATATATATATGATAATAATGTATCTTATCTGCTGCAATAGAGACTATATATGTAACAGACAGTTCTGGTGAAAGGTCTATTCAATAAGAATACAAATTTTATATATATATAGTATATATATATATATATATATATATATATATATATATATAATCCCTTAAACTGCCACCATCCAATGTTCCGTTAATGTCCAGCAGATGGGGCTTACACACAAGAATTTTACAATGTCTCACTGCATCATTTATAGGTAAAAGACATTCAGATATAGCAATATGGTCCTTGCACATGATAATGATAATCTCCTTGGTAGAAAGTTCCTGTCCAAAAAATATGAGTATGGTTTGCACAGTGAGTGTTAACATGCATAAAAAATTCTTCTGGCTCTTACAATTCTAAATAATATAGGAGAGTGGTGGTTTAAGGCTGTTATTTGCGTGCATTTGTGAGTACGTGTGTAAAATACCAGTAACACAGACTTTTGTATATTTTTTGGTAATTTGCTACATTTTATAACCTACCTCCCAACCTTCCAACTAGACAAAGAGGGACAATTTTTAAGGGGGCAAAATGTGGTGCACTGTGGGGACAAGTGGATGTGGTCAGTGAAAAGTGGACATGGCCATATGGGTGTGGCGTAAAGGTTTACCTGTGCCAGGTTTGATAGGAATCCCACCTGGCACTGGAAGATGTATGATAATAAGGACATAAACATCAAAGAAGGTATTGTTCATTAATAAAATTATTTTTGTATTTGGCCTAAAATATTTTAAAAATGTCCAAAGTTACACCTATATTTGTTTGGAATTCTCAATACTATAAATAGAGTGTTTCAGGTAACTATTCAGATGGACCCTAAGCCCTGTATCTTGGGGATCCTGGATGATCTTCCCATTGAAGATATTCCCAAACAAGCCATTGGTAGAGCTTTATTCCAGGCCCGGAATTTACCGTATTTATCGGCGTATAACACGCACCAGCGTATAACACGCACCCCAAGTTTAGGAGGGAATTTTAAGGAAAAAAAACCTACATTTAAGCGTCATTTGCAGCCTGCCCAGCGTCATTTGCAGCTTGCCCAGCGTCATTTGCAGCCTGCCCAGCGTCATTTGCAGCTTGCCCAGCGTCATTTGCAGCTTGCCCAGCGTCATTTGAAGCGTTGCCGACGTTTAAATTTCCCGCCGCCGAGACAGACCGCGCATGCTCCGCCGAAAAAGACCGAACCGCGGCCGAAGAAGGCCGAAGCGCGGCCGAAAAAGACTGAGCCGACTGTTCGGCTCCGCTCGGAGTCCCGCCTCCCTGCTGTTTCGGGAGCGAGCGCAGGGAGGCGGGACTACGAGCGGAGCTGAACAGTCGGCTCGGTCGTTTTCGGCCGCGCTTCGGCCTTTTCCGGCCGCGGTTCGGCCTTTTTCAGCGGCGGTCGCTATTTTTCGGCGCCGCAACCAATTTTTGTCATTTTTTGGGGGGGTATCGGCGTATAACACGCACCCCACGACTTTCCCCCGATTTTAAGGGGGAAAAAGTGCGTGTTATACGCCGATAAATACGGTAATACTGGAAGGATACTGAACCACCCTCGCTGAAGGAGTGGATTATACAAATGGGTGATACGTCGGATTAGAGAAATACATTTTCCAGAACAGAGGTTGCACAGGCAAATTTGATAAACTGTGGTCCCCGTGGCTTGATACCCTGGGACTCTCTCCTGTAGAAATAATTCTGAACTGCATTCTAATTTTAACCACTTGACAACTGGGCACTTAAACCCCCCTCGACCCCCCATGACCAGACCAATTTTCAGCTTTCAGTGCTCTCACACTTTGAATGACAATTACTCAGTCATGTAATTCTGTTCCCAAATGAATTTTGTGTCCTTTTTTTCATACAAATAGAGCATTCTTTTGGTGGTATTTGATCACCTCTGGGTTTGTTATTTTTTGCACTATAAATGAAAAAAGACCGAACACTTTGAAAAAAAAAATGTTTTTTCTTAGTTTCTGTGATAAAATTTAGCAAATTATAAATTTTTCTTCATAAATTTTGGCCACAATTTATACTGCTACATATCTTTGGTAAAAATAACCCAAATTAGTGGATATTATTTGGTCTTTGTGAAAGTTAGAGAGTCTACAAACTGTGGTGCAAATCATAAAAAATTGATCACATCTGATGTACTGGTGGCCTATCTCATTTCTTGCGACCCTAACATGCCAGAAAAATACAAATACCCCCAAAATGACCCCTTTTTTGAAAGTAGACATTCCAAGGTATTTAGTAAGATGCATGGTAAGGTTTTTGATGTTGTCATTTTTTCCCACAATTCTTTGCAATATTAAGATTTATTTATTTTTTCCACAAAATTGTCATTGTAATAGGTTATTTCTCTCACATGGCATGTGTATACCACAAATGACACCCCAAAATACATTCTGCTACTCCTGAGTATTACGATGCCACATGTGTGGGAATTTTTCACAGCCTAGCCACTTAGAGAGGCCCAACATGCAGGCAGCACCATCACGTGTTCTAGGAGCATAAATTACACATCTAACTTATTGACTACCTATTAAACTTTTGAAGGCCCTGGAGCACCAGGACAATGACACGTGACACTAACGTGGCACTGATGACAGATGGCACTAATACGGGACACTAATGACACATGACACTGATGACAGATGGCACTAATATCTGGTACTGATGACACGTGGCACTGATGACAGATGGCACTTATACGTGGCTCTGATGACACGTGGCACTGATGACAGATGGCACTAATACATGGCACCGATGACACGTGACACCGATGACAGATGGCACTGATACGTGACACTGATAACAGATGGCACATGACACTGAAAGGTGGCACAGATGACAGATGGTACTGATACATGGCACTGATGACAGATGGCACTAATATGTGGCACTGATGACAGATGGCACTGATACGTGGCACTGATGACAGATGCACTAATATGTGGCACTGATGACAGATGGCACTAATATGTGGCACTGACAGATGGCACTAATACGTGGCACTGATGACAGATGGCACTAATAGGAGGCACTGATGACAGATGGCACTAATAGGTGGCACTGATGACAAGTGACACTGATGTGGCACTGATGACAGATGGCACTTATATGTTGCACTGGGGACAGATGGCACTGACAGGTACTGTGGGCACTTTATTTTCCCTTTTTATTTTTTTCTTACAATGGCGCTGCAGCCGTTCGCTCTCCCTCCAAACACGCTGTCTCTGTGTGAGGAGGGAGAGAAGGCAATGAGAGATGATCTCATATGTTTACATATGAGATCATCTCTCATTGGACACTCAGATCGAGTGCTAAATGGCCGCTGTGATTGACCATTTAGCACGATTTGTGATTGGCTGTGTCCAAGGGACACGGCCAACACAGAAATTCCCTGATGCAATGCCCGCAGGCGCGCGCTTCACGGAAGTAAACAGGAGGACATCTAGGAACGCCCTCCTGGCCATTGGAGTCCACGCTGTACCCGTCTTTCGGCTATAGCGTGGACGCCTAGTGGTTAAGCTACTACTGTTTGTTGTTACTGCTAGCATCAATATTAACCATATATATCTATATCTATATCAGCACACCTGCACACTTGCATCCAAAGGAAACGAACCACCTCCCAGCTTTGCTCAAGATTCCATGAGTTCAGGACATGAAAATAACAAGTATAGAGACCATAAAGTACTCTGTATACGAATTTATTCCAAGCCCCAAAATAGATAAGTTAGACACATATCGGCCAATCACAGGCCTTCCACAGTAGGCTTAGGAAGGCCTGTGATTGGCCGTTACGCATCTAGAAGGGAGGAGCCGATAGTGACGTTCAGCCGGGCACTGTGAGTGTGTACACGGCGATGCTACTCTGGAGGTTTATATGTAAATTTTAAAAGTTTTTATCTTGTAAGTGTAACTTATCTATTTGGGGGCTTGGAATACATTGGTATACAGAGTACACTATGGTCTCTACACTTGTTATTTTCATGTCCTGAACTCATGGAATTGTATGGAGGACAACGACCCAAAGCATAGAAGTAAATCAACAACAGAATGGCTTAAACAGAAGAAAATACGCCTTCTGGAGTGGCCCAGTCAGAGTCCTGACCTCAACCCGATTGAGATGCTGTGGCATGACCTCAAGAAAGCGATTCACACCAGACATTCCAAGAATATTGCTGAACTGAAACAGTTCTGTAAACAGGAATGGTCAACAATTACTCCTGACCGTTGTGCACGTCTGATCTACAACTACAGGAAACGTTTGGTTGAAGTTATTGCTGCCAAAGGAGGTTTAACCAGTTATTAAATCCAGGGGTTCACATACTTTTTCCACATGCACTGTGAATGTTTACATGGTGTGTTCAATAAAAACATGGTACAATTTAATTATTTGTGTGTTATTAGTTTAAGCAGACTGTGATTGTCTATTGTTGTGACTTAGCTGAAGATCAGATCACATTTTATGACCAATTTGTACAGAAATCCACATCATTCCAAAAGGGTTCACATACATTTTTTTGCAACTGTATATGATGTACTTAGAGTGCAGTTGTCAGGGGTATGTTATATAAAGCCCTATGTACAGAGTGCAGTTGTCAGTATGTACAACATAGGGACTTTATTACAGGGCTCGGGATAAATGCACAGAATACAGGGGTCAGGAGTGGGTATCACAAAGAGTGCAGGGATCAGGAGTGGTTATTGTACAGAGTGTCAGCATCAGGAATGCATAATACACAGAGTACATGGGTCAGGCGTATGTAACGCAGAGAGTGCAGGGGTCAAAAGTACGTAACGCAAAGGCAAGTGTATAAAGTACACCCAAAAATTACACTCTCCTCCCTATACAAATCCCCTCTTTTCTCCCAAGCCCATATCCCCCCCCCAGTACAGATCTCCCCCACTGCCCCAACTCCCCTACCAGTACAGACTCACGCCTCCAGTAAAGACCCTCCCACCCCACAGTACAGACCCTCCCAATACAGTACAGACCCCCCCACCAGTACAGCGTGTCCCACATCTTCACCCTACTCCCACTGTACATGGGACCGTGAGTGTAGAGTGAAAATATGGGACAATCCAACGCAATCTGGGACTGTTAAGAGAAATGCATTATAACACATTAGAGTCACTAGTGCAGGACTGTGGCTATTCAAATAAATTTGAATGTTACTTTTCAAACCAACTGAAGGAAACTACTGTAAATATAATGTTTGCTATATTTCTGTTATCCCGGAGTATTCTATATGCCTTGCCACATTTTATATATTTTAGCTGAACTTGCTTGCTGATAAAGCTAGTATAAGTGTGTCAGTAGAACGCCACAATTTACAGGTGGACCCCAAGCAGATTTTTCAGATGAAACTGTGGGTCAAACTAGAAGGACTAGTTCTTTAAGGGGTCCACATATTGTTTACTGAGGATCACGTCATGTCTCCTTAGGGCCCCATCTACCTAACTACGGAAAAAAAAATTAAAGCACTTCACTTCGGAACTTAACCATTTCCTGAAGCATTTAGCTGAAAAATTGTTAGGAAGTATAATCAAGGAGCATAATGTTTTTTTATCCTTAAACCACCGAGGGCTGCAGAGAGGGAGCAGGAGGACCATAAAACACCAGTTTTACAAGCCTTTTTAAGGTTTTTTTTTTTTTTTTTTTACTTGGGGTTGAGAAAATACGCTTTTAGAGGATACATTTATTTGTACAATAAAATAAAATTTATACTGATTATCATATCTGGTTGATTTAAAGTGGCACTAAATACAAAATAAAATTGCAGTCTGTCACTAGCATTAACAAAGCATTCTTTGTTTTTCTTTGTTTTTTTAATTGTTGAATTTACTGTTATTTTTCAAGTACCTTTAACAGACCAAGCTGTGCAGCAAAAGTAGCAGACTGTTGAGACAAACCATTCAACTTTGACATGGGTGCTTACAATGGTCAGATTTTATTTATTTATGTAAAACCTTTATCCCAAAAGGAAGGAAAAATGTTTCTATAACTGCTTATAAAGTGTTAGCAGGAGTTAAGCTTTAATTTGTTTGTCACTTAGACAAAGTCCAACTAAATCCGCTAGGCAATGTAACATTGCCCTCTCCAGACAATGGTGCTGTCCAAGGGTGACTCTGTTGTTCCTCCATACATAGAGGAGCCCCCCTAAAGCCCCATACACACGGTCGGATTATCGCATGGATTCTGTCCGATCGGACAATGTTGTTGAAAAATCCGACCGTGTGTATGCACCATCGGACAGTGTACGTCGGATTGTCCGACGGACAAAGTCCTATCTCCTGCTGGATAGATTTTTTGACAACACGGTCCGATCACACCAAATCCGATCGTGTGTGGCGTTGTCCGACGGACAAAGTGCTACGCATGCTCAGAAGAAATTCTGTGACGGAAGCGCTCGGTCAGGTAAAACTACCTTTCCTAATCGACACAGCACATTCGTCACGCTGCAATGTTAAAATGTCTTTAATGAAGCGCATTCTCTTTTTCTTTACAATGCAAGAAGAATGACATGTTTTAGCTGCTCCTATTCACCCGCACTTCTCACAAACTTACTTCTTTATTACTTTTCACGATTTCTACACTACATGTTTATTTTTACTCAGATTGTAAAATAATCTTTGTTATATTTTTAGCATGATTTGTCTTTTATTTTTTTTATTTTTTTGGAAGACATATTTGAAGTAGATTTTGTTATTTTTTTTTGGAGGGGGGTTGTGTGTCTCAACTTAGCAAAAGCACATTATTAACATTTGTATTTGTTGCTTAAATTTACTATGAGTTTGTTGGTTGTTGGTGCCCCTTGTTAATAATAGTTTATGATTAGTGAAATGTACCTGCCTACTCACAAATAAACTGTCATTGTAGAAAAGTAAAACACAATAGACAATGATTATTTCAAATCAAAAAGACCTTTATTTCGGTCTCAGCAACAAAACAAAGAGGAACGCAGCCATGGTGAAACTTGGGGATTTTGCAAAGCCTTGGACCCCCACGGCAACCATCATTTTTCAAGCTTAGAAAATTGGGGGCCTGAGGAGTACGTATATTAAGGGGAGTGCAATCTGGTCCTGAAGTCCAAAACATCCGGAACTGCAGCAGATGCCATCTAGGTCCCCAGGCTCTGGTACTACGAGAGGCTCCATCTTCTCTCAGACCAGACTGAATCCAGGTCGTCACTCTCAGGTCTTCCTTCCACGCTTCCTTGCACGCTGTGGCTGTCGTGCTGGTGGGGTGGCAGAAGGAGGAGGAGGAGGCGGAGCATGGTCACTATGGCAAACATGTGTGAGTGGGGTCATCTCCCCAGCCATCCCCTTATTTAGGACCTTGAGGATGAGCCCCTCACACATGTTGCGTTGCCTCACCTCCATACCCTTCATTTTAGTGACAACCACGGAGCCAAAGGTCTCCTCGTCGGTGGGTGTGGCATGTAGGGAGGCTGAAGCCTCTCTGATCATCCGGAGCGCTGACTCTGCCGCATCACCCCCCCTTCTCGCCCTTCTGTACGGAAGGCGGAGGGGAGGGATTTGGGAGTCAGTCAGGCTCCGAGGCCTAGCCCCCTCTTGGCTGCCACTACCCACCTCTTGGCTGCCACTAACCCCTGCCTCCTCCTGACTGCCACCTTCCACAGCCTCCTCCTGGCTGAGGTCTTCCTGTGTCTGAAAAAAGAACATAGTTTCAGTTATTTGTTCATCAAACACACACAATTTTCATCTAGTGACTGTTGCAAAATGTTTACAAATAGAAAACCATACAATTCTCAGCCCTGCAGTTTAGATTCTTGCCCCAAATGTCTCCAACACTACTGTCTGTTGATATGTCAAACACGTTAGGAACTAAGCAATTGGTGATCCTGAATTCAGTGAACATCATTCCTTTTTCACAAAAATGGTTCCCAAACTACTATACCTCGAACAAGCTGGGCTCCTCCACCTCTTCCAGACTGGAAGGCCCAGGTTGCTCCTCGGAAGCCTCATCAGGGGTGGCCTGCGCGCAAGGAAGCGTGGAAGGAGGAGTCGAGAGTGACTCCGTGACATCAGCCTGGTCTTTGAGAAAATGGAGCCTGTCATAGTACCAGAGCTTGAGGGCATAGACCTCATCTGCTGCAGTTGCAGTTTCTTCAGACTTCACGACCTTCTTGCGCTCCCTGATATACGCACTCCTCAGGCTGCCAATTTTCTTTCTTATATCATCAACAGTTGCCGTGGGGAACCTTGGCTTTACAAATTCCACAAGTTCCAGCAGGGCTGCGTACCTCTTTGGTTTGATGCCATAATGGGGGTGTTTGGCCTGCCATAAAATGGGAAATTCCCTGTATTTATCAATGAAGAGGGGGAGAAAACTCACGTCGTTGAATCCCTTCATAATCTCTGCAAGACACAACACCACACAAAACACTATAAATTATGTCAGGCTAAACTCTCCTAATCTTCTCCATAAAGAAGCCTCAAGGTCGAATCAGTCTAGGCTAGTTATGTACCAACGTCAAATTGTACCTTCGTTTATAGCGATCGTCTCGTGCGTGAGCTTTCTCTCCCCTCGTCTCCCAGATCGTGGCTACGACACAGGCGTGTGACGTTTTATATACAGTGCGCATGCGTCAAACTCCGCCCGCCCCTGACGATCTTTCTCGTCTATTCCCCACCCCTTCTCTTTACGGCGCAGTGGGGAGAGCACATGGCAGGGACACAGCAGGTGCGGCCGAAATATCCCACCAACGAGGAGGAGGACGAGGAAAGTCCGGAGGCAGAAACGTCCCGATCCCGGAGCCTGAAATTCAAGGCCTCCAATATGTCATTTGGAGAAATGTTGGAGATGGTGGACATATTAAAGAGGAGCGACTATGATGGGAAGTATGGGCCTTACCTCAACCCCAATGTCCGCAAGGCCAAGATCATGTCTAAAGTTGTGAGGAGGCTGTACAATCATTTTGGGGTACAACGATCCAAGGAGCAACTGAGGAAACGCTGGTCAAACCTGAAACTGAGGGAGGCCGATCAGTACAGAAAGATCAAGCGAGTTCTTCAAAAAAGTAAGTAGTTGTGTTTTGTGTTTGATTTCTTGCTTGCATACTGCTCCATGTGTTTGGATTTTTACAAAGTTGTACATTCCAAAATGGCCACTTTCAGGTTCGTCTGTGCATTCGATCGTACTCAACCTCGATCTTTCTGCCACTGTCATGTTCGTGTGTGTGTCCATTCGATCGTACTCAACCTCGATCGTTCGGCCACTTATAATACGATGTTTGTTGTTTTTTGGGGGAAAGGAAGTTTGTTCTCTCTAGAAATGTCATCAAGACTGTCCAGCCAATTTATTGAATGTAAAGGAGACGTCACCCAGTAGCTGTTTACCCATCTGGACTCTAGAGCACTAGTGCTGGGACACCTAAACCCCCTTTTTATTAGGCTTTTCCACACATGTGCTCCAGTGGATACTAGAGGGGGGTCTCCATCACCCAAACGTCGACCAAAAAGCTATAAGTTTAGGACCTTTACAAAGTGACTACATTCATGTTGGTGTCATTTGTAACTGGACACCCAAAAATATTGTCCCTCACGTTCAAGCAATGTTTGTCATTTCCTATTTCTGCCCTCAATAGATTGTGTTGCTAAATCTTCCTTTTGTACATTCTCATAGGGGAGCGAAAACTTGGGACGTCTGAGGAAACCCCAAAAACAACACCTCCCAAAAAAGGGGAAAGAGCAGAAGCAGAGGAGGAGGAGGAGGAGGAAGGAGAGATCAGAGAAATTGGAGAACTTGTCACCACAACAGGTGAGTGTGGGAGAACACAGCTACTGGTAAGCTAATCAATGTATGGCAGCCTCATTTCCAAAACCCTATTTTTTTTTGTGTTTGGTTTTTAGGTGACGTGGATGTTGTGGAAGAAAAATCGCACTTTACCACAGAGAGTGCCCACGTACTCATCGGGGAGATAATGGTCTGCAATAGAGATCTAGATTACATAAAGCAAAACATCAATGATGTTCAACAAAAATTGAAGAACATCATTGATGTTTTAGGAAAAATCTGAAAACGCACCAAGTAATTAACACACATTTGTGGCTGCTTCTGACCACATTTGCAAGTTAAGAACTGTGTGAAATTTGGAACATGCACACATTGTGTCCACATGTGCTAGCTCCCATCATGGTGGATGAATGACAAGGTTTTTTTGGGGGTGCAACCACTTTACGAACTACGAAAGTGGTTGTGGTGAAGGGGTTGCACCCCCAAAAAACGTCCATTCATCCCCATGATGGAAAATGCCACTTTAGAATATTCTAGGCATGTGTTTTACCATCTAATGACCATTTTCAGACCCAAATTGTGTGCATGTTCTAAATTTCCACTTTCCAGGGGTGACCCTCCATGTGATGAAGGCAAGATCAAACACACTTTGAACATATAGTCATGTCTGATCTTGTCTTCACTTTACAAAGTTGAACTTTCCTAGTTCCTAGGTTCTGTTTTGCTCCATGCCTGGTTTTACCAATTGCGGAATGTTTGTAAACAATGTTGTAAATAACCAAGATGTTGTCAGTTTGGGCAAGAAGTTTGTAAACGCACTTGTGAATGTTTTGCAAGTAAACTTTTTTACTTTTCTAAATGTGTGGCTTCCTTATTTGAAAAACACAATGCATTATGTATGTCAAATGTAAAGGATATGGGGGGCAATGGGTGTTATTTACTAAAGGCAAGTCCAGTTTGCACTGCAAGTTTCTTTTCCAGGGCACTTTTGCACTGCACTTGTAGAGCATAGTGGATTTGACTTATGTAAATTACACCCACAGTGCTTTGTACGAAAACACGGAGCACAGCATTTTTGTGAATACACACATGTCTGACCTGGTGATGAAAAGGAGTATTTTGGGTGTCAGTTATGCAGTACAAACCTTCTCTAGACTAAAGATTAGGTATCAAACACACAACATGAGAATAATCTTTTTGGGAAGAAGAGACTGTTACCTCCTTTTGCCCAGAAAGTGCATTCCCACTGTCAAAGGCAAAGGGAAAAAAGTTCAAGGTAAAATAAGCTAAAAAGAATACGGAAATGACAAGAAATCATAGGTTGGTTGAAAAAAAATATTTATTTAAAAATGCCTCTCACACATCGTCAGGCAGAGCAATGGCCCCCCTACCCACAAAGTACTCCATATATTGCTCGCGGACCGCGCGGGCATTTAGAGGGGGCAAGCCTGGACGTGCCACTTGAAGGGCTGTGAGGTCAGCATTTGGAGGGCCCTCCACATCTGGGCCAACGTTAATTGCCGTCAAGAACAGGCGGAAGCGGCTGGCCAGGATGCCAAAAGTGTTCTCAACAACTCTTCGGGCTCTGGACAGCCTGTAGTTGAAGACCCTCTGGTCTGGGGTGAGGGTCCTCATCGGGAACGGCCTCATCAGATGGGGAGTCAACGCAAACGCTTCATCTGCGACAAAGACGAAGGGGAGTCCTTCTGCATTCTCCTCTGGAGGTGGCAAGCACAGACTGCCACTTTGGAGACGCCAGTAGAACTCCGTGTGCGCAATGGCACCACCATCCGAGATCCGGCCGTTCATCCCCACTTCCACATACATAAACTCATATGTCGCCGACACCACCGCCAACATCACTACACTATTAAACCCTTTATAATTTATAATAGTAGGACCCCGAGTTAGGCGGTGGGACGATGCGGACGTGTTTCCCATCAATTGCCCCTCCGCAGTTAGGAAAGTCCCAACGGCTGGCAAAGTGGGAGGCCACAGTCTGCCATTCCTGTGGCGTGGAAGGGAACTGTGGAGTGAAACCAGAAAAAAAAATTAGTCACTTTGCACATAAACATTGCAAGCAGATTAGACAATCAACATCTTGGAACAAGAGCATTGTTTAAAATTTGAGGCTGGAAAGTATTTGCACAGAAAAGTAGAGGCTCCCCTTCACAGATTAATCACCCCCCCATCAATCCCCACACTTCTGATGGGCCATTGGCAATAACTAGGGTTTGGGGGGGGGGGGGGTTGGACAGGTAACCCTCTGCACTTCATTGATTGGCAAATGGCTCAATAATGTGTGCTAGTTTGGCCAGACCCTCACTTAACACTATTGGCAGCCCCCAGGAAAGCTAAAATAACATTTCAAACACCCCCCCCCCCCACAAAAAAAAGGAAAGCACATTGTGACATTATGAAATTACCAAGCAAGCTAATAGGAGGGAAAGAACACCAAAAAATAGGAAATGGAAAGTATGGAGGCAGCCCCTTGCACTACATGCTTTGCAGAATTCATCCGTAAAGATGCCCACTATAAAGAGGTAGGTATATAGTGTGTATTGACCTTGGGAAAGCCAGCAGATAGAGGATTGGTACCATCTGACAGAGCAGTTGGGGGAGGGGGTTCCTAATGAGTTTGCCCCCCCCCAAAAAAAAAAGGGGCTCTACATGAAGTAAACCACACAGCAAACATTAGTGCGTATTTTAGGGGGTGTTTGGGGGCAAACAATACTATGCAGCAGACAAAAGACATTGCTTAAGTGACTAGGCCATAGGTGTCTATTGGGCCAGAAGAGCATGCTGGGGAGGTAAGTGAAGGGAAAAATGCATGAAGGAGAAAAGGGGCACAGCATATTAGAGCATATTGCAATCATGGTAATTAGGGAAGGAGGTCAAAAATACAAGACATTAGCAAACAGAGCATACATAGAAGGGAATAGTAAAGTAGAAATGTTACCTTAATATAGTCCTCCTGCAGGACCTCGATGATGGCAGAACAGGTCTCTGGAATAATGATTCCCAGGGCCTGGGGAGAGATACCTGAAGAGAACTTCAAATCCTGAAGACTTCTCCCTGTCGCCAAGTACCTCAACGTGGCAACAAGCCTCTGCTCCGGAGTAATGGCTTGTCTCATGCAGGTATCCTGCCGGCTGATAAAGGGGGTCAGCAAAGCCAAAAGACGGTGAAAATCGGGGTCCGTCATCCGGAGAAAGTTCCTGAAATCATCAGGATTATTCTCCCGGATCTCACGAAGCAAAGGCATGTGCGAGAATTGGTCACGCTGAAGCAACCAATTCTTGGTCCACATCCTCCTCGTCACTCTGTTCATGGACGGGTCTTGGGTCAAAGCTAAAAGCCCGACACCAATTCCGCGTACAGCACGAACTCGGCGACGAGTACGCACGGGAAACATCGCTCACAAGGTCACAAAAGGTCGGCTGGTCAGAACGGACAAACAGAAAGCACCGATAAACAGCAAGGCCTGAAAGAACGAAATGAATACCAGAAACGAGCAGACAATAAGCAGTGAAAATCAAAGCGTCCTATATCAAGATATAGGCCGCAATGACCAACAAATGCGAACTGACTACACGCACTAATAAACAGATACGCACGACAAGCACAAACTGAAGAGCAGTAACGATCTGAGTCAGAAAACTGAGAAGCGCGAATCTTAAGTCACCAAACTTCGACTAACTCGCGATAAACACGGGATCAGCAGAAGGAGCCCAACGGGTGCCTGACGTGGTGCTGAACTTCCCTTTTCTAGTCTCGTGGAAGACGACTTATGTCACGACGTTCTTGCAGACCAGATATTCCGACAACGTTGTCCGACCGTGTGTACGTAACAACAACATCGGACAAAGTACGACGGACAGGATCCGACCGACCTGGTCCCCGGATAATCCGCGCGTGTGTATGGGGCTTTAGACAGGAAGTGTCTTACTGGATGAATCACCAGGTAAAGATAAAGGGAAAAAAACCTTAAAAAAAAAGAAAGAAAACTAATGCCCATCACATTTAGGATTGGTGAGCTGCAATATATTAAACTTTTGTTTTGGGTTACATACCAATTTATTGCCCATAATGACAGCATCATCAAACTAAAGTGATTGTAAAGGCTTATATATGTATATTTTTTATATGGCCCCCGAACCTCTAGGCTCCTCCTCTTCTCTGAATGTCCCCATAGCAACCGTTAGATATGGGACACTTATGCGAGGGTGCTCTTAAGCCAGGCTGTGTGCGTCCATAGACACACACAATGCGGCTTGGGCCTGGCCCTCACTCCATCCTCACTGGATGTGACTGACAGCAGCAGTGGCTCCTGCTGCTCTCAGTAGATCCCATGTATGCAGGAAGAGAGCAGAGCGTGGCTACCAGTGGGGGACAGAGCTGGACTGAGTGTGGTATCAGGTAAGAGTTTAGGGAGGGGCGGGACACAGTGGAAGGTTTTTACCTTAATGCATAGAATCCATTAAGGTAAAAAACCTTCTGCCTTTAGAACCATTTTCAATTTTTTTGCAGACTTGCCTTTAAAATAGTCCCAAGAAACAGGTCTGAAAATGAAATGTTCTAATGCCGCTTACACACGATCGGAATTCCGGCCAGAAAAAGACAGATGAAAAAATCAGATAAAATTGTTACACAAGTTATACTGTAATTTAATTATATTCAAAATTACCTGCAGCACTGTACATGTGTCTGTAAAATTAAATGCAATATGGCAACCTTGAAGTGTCTGTACACTGCTAAACACCTCCAAAAATATAATTTTTGCCCACTAGATGGTGTATATGACCTTACAAGCTAACAATATAACACAGAATAGGACTAGTCTTGTTGAAGCTATGTGGATGCATGCCACATTCATTCAGCAAACTTTTTATACATAGACCAATACGATACAGATCAGATTTTAGGCATTGTTTGCAACATAAATTTCATTTTTGGTGAGATACTCCCCAAAGGTTAATAACCCAATGATGTCAATACTACAACATTTCTCATCAGAACACAGAGAGTTCACCAGCTGATTATAATGAACCAGACCCTCCCGTCCATAATCAGCATGCATGGCAGTGGTGTAACTAGAACCTTCAGGGCCCCGGTGCAAGAAACCATGAAGGGCCCCCCTGAACCCCAGCCGAGGCCCTTACCTCCGAGTCCGGTGGTGGAACTCCAGGGCTCAGTTACAGGTACGACTTTTGTGAGCCTGTAGTTCCACCACTGGTATCAGCAGTTTTTTTAATTATTTTTTACAATTTTTTAGGAGTCACATTGGGGGACTTTGGTGAGATATCAGAGGTCTAAACAGACCTATGATGTTACACCTTTGAGACAAAGAGGAAGAAGGGAAAGCTAAACTGGGACCCTGTCCTCTGGGGAGAAATGGGCCCTGTCCCAAGGAGAGATTGGGTCCTTGTCCTTAGGGGAGATGGGGTCCCTGTCCCCACGTAAGTAGGAGTCCCTGTCCCTAAGGGAAATGGGGTCCCTGTCCTCTGGGGAGAAGTAGGCCCTGTCCCCAGGGGAGATGGGGTCCCTGTCCCCAGGGGAGAGATGGAGTCCCTGACCTTAGGGGAGATGGGGTCCTTGTCCTCAGGTGAGAAGGGGTCCTTGTCCCCAAGGGAAATGGGGTCCCTGTCCTCTGGGGAGAAGTGGGTCCTGTCCCCAGGGGAAAAGGGTCCCTGTCCTTAGGGGAGATGGGGTCCCTGTCCCCATGTGAGAAGGGGTTCCTGCCTCCAAGGGAAATGGGGTCCCTGTCCTCTGGGGAGAAGTGGGCCCTGTTCCCAGGGGAGACGGGGTCCCCATTGGAGATGGGGTCCCTGTCCCCAGGTGAGCAGGGATCCCTGTCCTCAGGTGAGAAGAGGTCTCTGTCCTCAGGTGAGAATTGGTCCCTGTCCCCATGGAAAATGGGGTCCCTGTCCTCACGGGAAATGAGGTCCCTGTCCTCTGGGGAGAAGTTGGCTCTGTCCCCAGAGGAGATGGGTTCCTTGTCCCCAAGGGAAATGGGGTCCCTGTCCTTTAGGGAGAACTGGGCCCTGTCCCCAGGGGAGATGGGGTCCCTGTCCTTAGGGGACATATCTCCCAGAAAGACCTGTCAACATCTGTGTATGACGGGGAGGAGGGGGGGTGCTGGCAGACAAGCCTGCGGTGTCCTTTGGGTAGCCGGCTCTCATAGGGCTGCACTGCATCTGTGTGCTTAAAGTTTGTTTGCCCGGGAGAAGCATGCAGTGCAGTGTGAGCCGGACTCAGGGGGCTGGACTGGGGAGGTCAGACACCGGACTGAGCAGCACTGCATGGAGCAGGAGAGGGGGACCCGGAGGAGCGGCAGAGGACACCAGCCACCCGTGGGCCCGGTGCCTAACCGCCTATGCTGCTACCGGCCATATGTAGAGGGGGCGGCATGGGCCCCTTGCAGCACAGGGCCTGGTTGCGCTTGCAACTGCTGTACCCCCTATAGTTACGCCCCTGATGCATGGCAAGGCCTGTTCTGAGTGGAAACTGTCCTTTTAAACCGCTGTATGGCTGTCTTGGCCACCGTTTTGCAGTTCATGTTTCAGGTTCTTGGCAATCTTCTTATAGCCTAGGCCATCTTTATGTAGAGCAACCATTTTTTTTTCAGATCCTCAGAGAGTTCTTTGCCATGAGGTGTTGAACTTCCAGTTACCAGTATGAGAGAGTGAGAGCGATAACACCAAATTTAACACACCTGCTCCCCATTCACACCTGGGACCTTGTAACACAGAGTCACATGACACTGGGAAGGGAAAATGGCTAATTAGGCCCAATTTGGACATTTTCACTTAGGGGTGTACTCACTTTTGTTGCCAGTGGTTTAGACATTAATGGCTGTGTGTTGAGTTATTTTGAGGGGACAGCAAATTTACACTGTTATACAAGCTGTACACTCACTACTTTACATTGTAGCAAAGTGTCATTTCTTCAGTGTTGTCACATGAAAAGATGCATGCCACATTCATTCAGCAAACTTTTTATACATAGACCAATACGATACAGATCAGATTTTAGGCATTGTTTGCAACATAAATTTCATTTTTGGTGAGATACTCCCCAAAGGTTAATAACCCAATGATGTCAATACTACAACATTTCTCATCAGAACACAGAGAGTTCACCAGCTGATTATAATGAACCAGACCCTCCCGTCCATAATCAGCATGCATGGCAGTGGTGTAACTAGAACCTTCAGGGCCCCGGTGCAAGAAACCATGAAGGGCCCCCCTGAACCCCAGCCGAGGCCCTTACCTCCGAGTCCGGTGGTGGAACTCCAGGGCTCAGTTACAGGTACGACTTTTGTGAGCCTGTAGTTCCACCACTGGTATCAGCAGTTTTTTTAATTATTTTTTACAATTTTTTAGGAGTCACGTTGGGGGACTTTGGTGAGATATCAGAGGTCTAAACAGACCTATGATGTTACACCTTTGAGACAAAGAGGAAGAAGGGAAAGCTAAACTGGGACCCTGTCCTCTGGGGAGAAATGGGCCCTGTCCCAAGGAGAGATTGGGTCCTTGTCCTTAGGGGAGATGGGGTCCCTGTCCCCACGTAAGTAGGAGTCCCTGTCCCTAAGGGAAAATGGGGTCCCTGTCCTCTGGGGAGAAGTAGGCCCTGTCCCCAGGGGAGATGGGGTCCCTGTCCCCAGGGGAGAGATGGAGTCCCTGACCTTAGGGGAGATGGGGTCCTTGTCCTCAGGTGAGAAGGGGTCCTTGTCCCCAAGGGAAATGGGGTCCCTGTCCTCTGGGGAGAAGTGGGTCCTGTCCCCAGGGGAAAAGGGTCCCTGTCCTTAGGGGAGATGGGGTCCCTGTCCCCATGTGAGAAGGGGTTCCTGCCTCCAAGGGAAATGGGGTCCCTGTCCTCTGGGGAGAAGTGGGCCCTGTTCCCAGGGGAGACGGGGTCCCCATTGGAGATGGGGTCCCTGTCCCCAGGTGAGCAGGGATCCCTGTCCTCAGGTGAGAAGAGGTCTCTGTCCTCAGGTGAGAATTGGTCCCTGTCCCCATGGAAAATGGGGTCCCTGTCCTCACGGGAAATGAGGTCCCTGTCCTCTGGGGAGAAGTTGGCTCTGTCCCCAGAGGAGATGGGTTCCTTGTCCCCAAGGGAAATGGGGTCCCTGTCCTTTAGGGAGAACTGGGCCCTGTCCCCAGGGGAGATGGGGTCCCTGTCCTTAGGGGACATATCTCCCAGAAAGACCTGTCAACATCTGTGTATGACGGGGAGGAGGGGGGGTGCTGGCAGACAAGCCTGCGGTGTCCTTTGGGTAGCCGGCTCTCATAGGGCTGCACTGCATCTGTGTGCTTAAAGTTTGTTTGCCCGGGAGAAGCATGCAGTGCAGTGTGAGCCGGACTCAGGGGGCTGGACTGGGGAGGTCAGACACCGGACTGAGCAGCACTGCATGGAGCAGGAGAGGGGGACCCGGAGGAGCGGCAGAGGACACCAGCCACCCGTGGGCCCGGTGCCTAACCGCCTATGCTGCTACCGGCCATATGTAGAGGGGGCGGCATGGGCCCCTTGCAGCACAGGGCCTGGTTGCGCTTGCAACTGCTGTACCCCCTATAGTTACGCCCCTGATGCATGGCAAGGCCTGTTCTGAGTGGAAACTGTCCTTTTAAACCGCTGTATGGCTGTCTTGGCCACCGTTTTGCAGTTCATGTTTCAGGTTCTTGGCAATCTTCTTATAGCCTAGGCCATCTTTATGTAGAGCAACCATTTTTTTTTCAGATCCTCAGAGAGTTCTTTGCCATGAGGTGTTGAACTTCCAGTTACCAGTATGAGAGAGTGAGAGCGATAACACCAAATTTAACACACCTGCTCCCCATTCACACCTGGGACCTTGTAACACAGAGTCACATGACACTGGGAAGGGAAAATGGCTAATTAGGCCCAATTTGGACATTTTCACTTAGGGGTGTACTCACTTTTGTTGCCAGTGGTTTAGACATTAATGGCTGTGTGTTGAGTTATTTTGAGGGGACAGCAAATTTACACTGTTATACAAGCTGTACACTCACTACTTTACATTGTAGCAAAGTGTCATTTCTTCAGTGTTGTCACATGAAAAGATGCATGCCACATTCATTCAGCAAACTTTTTATACATAGACCAATACGATACAGATCAGATTTTAGGCATTGTTTGCAACATAAATTTCATTTTTGGTGAGATACTCCCCAAAGGTTAATAACCCAATGATGTCAATACTACAACATTTCTCATCAGAACACAGAGAGTTCACCAGCTGATTATAATGAACCAGACCCTCCCGTCCATAATCAGCATGCATGGCAGTGGTGTAACTAGAACCTTCAGGGCCCCGGTGCAAGAAACCATGAAGGGCCCCCCTGAACCCCAGCCGAGGCCCTTACCTCCGAGTCCGGTGGTGGAACTCCAGGGCTCAGTTACAGGTACGACTTTTGTGAGCCTGTAGTTCCACCACTGGTATCAGCAGTTTTTTTAATTATTTTTTACAATTTTTTAGGAGTCACGTTGGGGGACTTTGGTGAGATATCAGAGGTCTAAACAGACCTATGATGTTACACCTTTGAGACAAAGAGGAAGAAGGGAAAGCTAAACTGGGACCCTGTCCTCTGGGGAGAAATGGGCCCTGTCCCAAGGAGAGATTGGGTCCTTGTCCTTAGGGGAGATGGGGTCCCTGTCCCCACGTAAGTAGGAGTCCCTGTCCCTAAGGGAAATGGGGTCCCTGTCCTCTGGGGAGAAGTAGGCCCTGTCCCCAGGGGAGATGGGGTCCCTGTCCCCAGGGGAGAGATGGAGTCCCTGACCTTAGGGGAGATGGGGTCCTTGTCCTCAGGTGAGAAGGGGTCCTTGTCCCCAAGGGAAATGGGGTCCCTGTCCTCTGGGGAGAAGTGGGTCCTGTCCCCAGGGGAAAAGGGTCCCTGTCCTTAGGGGAGATGGGGTCCCTGTCCCCATGTGAGAAGGGGTTCCTGCCTCCAAGGGAAATGGGGTCCCTGTCCTCTGGGGAGAAGTGGGCCCTGTTCCCAGGGGAGACGGGGTCCCCATTGGAGATGGGGTCCCTGTCCCCAGGTGAGCAGGGATCCCTGTCCTCAGGTGAGAAGAGGTCTCTGTCCTCAGGTGAGAATTGGTCCCTGTCCCCATGGAAAATGGGGTCCCTGTCCTCACGGGAAATGAGGTCCCTGTCCTCTGGGGAGAAGTTGGCTCTGTCCCCAGAGGAGATGGGTTCCTTGTCCCCAAGGGAAATGGGGTCCCTGTCCTTTAGGGAGAACTGGGCCCTGTCCCCAGGGGAGATGGGGTCCCTGTCCTTAGGGGACATATCTCCCAGAAAGACCTGTCAACATCTGTGTATGACGGGGAGGAGGGGGGGTGCTGGCAGACAAGCCTGCGGTCCTTTGGGTAGCCGGCTCTCATAGGGCTGCACTGCATCTGTGTGCTTAAAGTTTGTTTGCCTGGGAGAAGCATGCAGTGCAGTGTGAGCCGGACTCAGGGGGCTGGACTGGGGAGGTCAGACACCGGACTGAGCAGCACTGCATGGAGCAGGAGAGGGGGACCCGGAGGAGCGGCAGAGGACACCAGCCACCCGTGGGCCCGGTGCCTAACCGCCTATGCTGCTACCGGCCATATGTAGAGGGGGCGGCATGGGCCCCTTGCAGCACAGGGCCTGGTTGCGCTTGCAACTGCTGTACCCCCTATAGTTACGCCCCTGATGCATGGCAAGGCCTGTTCTGAGTGGAAACTGTCCTTTTAAACCGCTGTATGGCTGTCTTGGCCACCGTTTTGCAGTTCATGTTTCAGGTTCTTGGCAATCTTCTTATAGCCTAGGCCATCTTTATGTAGAGCAACCATTTTTTTTTCAGATCCTCAGAGAGTTCTTTGCCATGAGGTGTTGAACTTCCAGTTACCAGTATGAGAGAGTGAGAGCGATAACACCAAATTTAACACACCTGCTCCCCATTCACACCTGGGACCTTGTAACACAGAGTCACATGACACTGGGAAGGGAAAATGGCTAATTAGGCCCAATTTGGACATTTTCACTTAGGGGTGTACTCACTTTTGTTGCCAGTGGTTTAGACATTAATGGCTGTGTGTTGAGTTATTTGGAGGGGACAGCAAATTTACACTGTTATACAAGCTGTACACTCACTACTTTACATTGTAGCAAAGTGTCATTTCTTCAGTGTTGTCACATGAAAAGATATAATAAAATATTTACAAAAATGTGAGGGGTGTACTCACTTTTGTGAGATACTGTATGTTTAATCCGCACGTTGCTAGCATTCATAAATAGATAGCAAGGTATAATATAGTTACTTGTTTTAAACTTTTTTTTTTAGCATTTCTTCAGTTGCTTCCTGGTGTCTGGCTTAGTCCAAAATGATGTTAAACAACCCAGGAGTCTTCATTTGCTTTTTTGTTTTTCATCTGGAGTAGGGAAGGAGAGGAAGAGGTGCTTTCTCAGCTAAACACACCATCCTGTCTGCATGCTTGGGCTACGTGCAGATGGATTCCACAAAGTAAATGATACATGAATCATCTACCGTTACTGAAGAGGGCCGCAGCTAGAATTGTAAAGCCCCATACACACGCGCGGATTATCCGAGGACCAGGTCCGTCGGATCATGTCCGTCGTACTTTGTCCGATGTTGGTTTTGCGTACACACGGTCGGACAAAGTTGTCGGAAAATCCGATCATTCTGAACGTGGTGACGTTTGTTGCCTACGACGGGACTACGTAGAGGCTAGTAGCCAATAGCTTTGGTCTTGTAATGTGATCTGAGCATGCGTAGCACTTTGTCCGTCGGAATTCGCTACACACGATCGGATTTGGTGTGATCGGACTTTGTTGTCAAAAAATCTATCCAGCCGGAGATAGGACTTTGTCCGTCAGACAATCCGATGGAAACTGTCCGATGGTGCCTACACACGGTCGGAATTTCCGACAACATTGTCTGATAGGACAGAATCCATCGGAAAATCCGACCGTGTGTATGGGGCTTTAGGCGAGTGTCAAAGTGAAAGTTCAACAAAATAAAGCATGGGAACATAGATGCACGAGTGTGTATGCTTTGAAAATGAAAAATAAATGAAATAGAGTTTTCCATTTGTGGTTCTCAGATACAGTGAAGTTGCACTTTAAGATATATTGGAATGGAATCCTCTAGTGTGCTTATTAGCTTTCCGGAGCTTAGCATTAAAACATTAAATGTGTATTTTTCAAAGTCAGAAGCTAGCAGTAAAGAATGACAAATACATTATTAAATTGCTATAAAGTTCTGACTATTATCATTATTGGTGAGAAGTTCATACACAAGCTAAGAACATAAACAATCCCTTATAGCTTGACCCAGACAAATCTGGCCATGCCAGAAATTCTTCATGTAGACAAGCCCATTGAAAGACACAAACTGAAGGGTTTCCATAGAGATACTGCAATAAACAGTGCTAATGTGTTTCACGTGACTGCTAAAATTGGCAACTACATGTCATTAATTGCCAGTCATTTGACTTTTTCCATGTTTCTCAAACTCAGGATCTTTGGCGTTGCTGTAAAAATACACAGGACTTATTTACTGATGAGCATTAAAGTTGATATAAACCCAATCATTAAAATATCATATAACCATTAGCATGTTAATGTAATACTTATGTAGCTTTAAATCTTTTTAAATTTACATCTTTCATGGAAAAAAAAAAATCCTGCCATGGGGGTCCTTGGTCAAGCTCTTCCTGTTACAGGGTGACAATTCTCTGTCCCTGCCTCCCGAATGCTTTCTTGTGTTGCCATACTTTTAATGGAGACTATAATGTATGTTTTGCCATTGTATCCTGCCATAAGCAAAGACATGCAGAGCTGGAGTGTATGTAAACAGGAAAAGTCTGTAAAGTGGATGCAGGGGGTCAGATATATATATACTGTATTTATCGGCGTATAACGCACTTTTTTTCTTTTAAAATCAGGGGAAAATCGTGTGTGCATGTTATACGCCGAATCCCCTGCCGATTGTGAGCTTCTCGGCGGTTTCAGACACTTTCGGCCACCATCGGCCGCTCAAGGGTGGCTTTCGGCCGTCCTCGGCTTTCGGCCGCTCTCTGTGGCATTCGGAATGCCGAGAGTGCGGCCGACAGCCGCTGAGAATGGCTGAGTGCAGCCGAAAGCCACCGAGAACGGCCGAGAGCTACTGAGCGCCGCCGAGATACAGAGCGGATGTCCTGTGTATCTCGGCGGCGCCATTTTTAAACGGCAAGCCTGCAACGACACTGACAAGGCTGCAAATGACTGAAAAGGCTGCAATGCAAGGCTGCAAATGACTGACAAGGCTGTAATGCAAGGCTGCAAATGACTGACAAGGCTGCAAATGACTGACAAGGCTGCAATGCAAGGCTGCAAATGACTAACAAGGCTGCAAATGACTGACAAGGCTGCAATGCAAGGCTGCAAATGACTGACAAGGCTGCAATACAAGGTTGCAAATGACTGACAAGGCTGCAATGCAAGGCTGCAAATGACTGACAAGGCTGCAATACAAGGCTGCAAATGATTGAAAAGGCTGCAATGCAAGGCTGCAAATGATTGACAAGGCTGCAATGCAAGGCTGCAAATGACACTGACAAGGCTGCAGATGGACACTGATAAGGCTGCAATGACAAGGCTGCAAATACACTGACAGGGCTGCATTGATGGGCATTTAAAGGTTATTTTTTACCTTAAACTTCCCTCCTAAAAGTTTTTTTCCTTAAAATTCCCTCCTGAACTTGGGGTGTGTGTTATAAGCCAGTGCATGTTATACACCGATAAATACGGTAATATTTGAATGACTTAAAAGTTAACATAACTTTTAATGTATGTAATTGCTTTCAGTTTAAAACTACAAAATCTTTTAAAATGGTCATGAAAAACAATCCATAAAGGGCAGATGAATAAGAATGTTGAAGTAGGGTAAGTATTTGCTTGGACAGTTATATTGACACATGTGCAGCCAACATTGGAGTAATAATTACAAGTGGTGAAAGATCAATTTTCTAATAGAAAATCATATCACACTTAGCTGAATGTGTTTGCCATTCATTATTATTTGTGGGGTGCGTGTAAGGAAGTTATAAATATCCTTAGAACCAGGTGGAGAGAAGAATGCAAACTAGACTTCTAATATTCTTATTTACAGCTTGGATATGCAAGAAATAAATGCAACAATGAGCCCTGGGGCATAGAGCAATGATTCACCCTCTCCAAACACCAAATGTCAAACAATCTATTATTTAAGTGCCACTCATGGCCATCACACATATTTGTATAGTTAGGAAAGCAGACAAAAAGCGATTTCGAACTGTACAGGGAGTAAACAATTTGAAATAAAATCATACAATTTATTAATCACAAAGATTAAAAAATCAATCCAATGTACATATCGGTTAATAAAAACAACATTAGTGCTGATAGAGTTCACTGTGTATACTTCTACATCAAAGGAGAGTGCTGGTAAAATAGGTTCTTATATGCCGATGCGTTTTCTCCAGACTTTGCTTCATCGGGGCCTATGAAGACATTACAGCACTCCTCTCAAGCACAGACACCAGCACCATCACTCATTGGGTGGGCACTGAAGCATCAAGGAACCCCAGCACCAACCACACTTCCATTGGATCACCAAATGTGAGCTGGGCATACAGTCATCGTCCAATAAAGATGTACTTCAACTGACAAAGTCTATTCTACTGGTGCTCCTCACACTGTCAGCTGGTCTCAGTGTCCAGGAAGTAGGGTGGTCTGGCTGGACTTTTTAATCTTTGTGATCAATAAATTGTATGACTTTATTTCAAATTGTTTACTCCTTGTGTGGCTTGTTCAAAATCACTTTTTGTCTGCTTTCCAAAATTTCAAACAATCTCCATTTTACCAAAATCAGGATTTTTCATTGAAGAATGGAAAATCGCAAATGAGCACTAAACAAGACTGAATGTAATAAACAGTTTGGTACCTGATGTGCTTTATAACTAGGGCAAGACACCATCAATGGTATACATGTGTAATAAGCTATTTGTGTTCAGACATGGCCTTGACTATGTGTAAGTGATGGGACTGTTTTAGGACTTTTATTTTTCTTTTTTCTGACAGGTTCTTTCTTTGAGCTGCCCCAATAGGAGGACCTGCTTCAGGAAGCCATTTAAGTGAACCAGTACCACAGCATATATACTTTTATTATTAGTTAAAAACTTTTTCCTGAACTGTAAGCTTTTGCACACAGGTTTTATTCAGCTGTTGTAGTCATCTTGGGCATCTCTGTTCACAAACATGCCCTCTATATCAGTGGTCATCAACTCATGTCCTCAGGACCCACTAACAGGCCAGGTTTGCAAGATAACTGAAATACATCCAGTAAAACAGTATTTTGTTGCGCTAGAGATATCAATTATGAGCAAGGCTGTATTATATGTGGGATGAGAGGGAAGGGGTTAAAATTGTCCAGGAGTGGGACACAATTAAAACAATATGAAAGCAGTAAGTTGTTCAATAAATGAATGACTCCTGATGTGAGTTCAAATGATGGGAAAAAATTGAATCTTTAGCCTGGATGTATAACCACAGGGAAATGTAACTGGCACAGACAGGAGGCAGCACGCTGAAGGGTAGAAACACCTTTAGGAGAAAATATAAAAACATAGAACAAGCAGCGCCAACCTGAGTGCAGTAGTTTAACACATGCTTTTAATTGTAGTAAAAAATGCACTGCTCTGTGTAAGATGTAAGCAGGCACATCATAAGAGAAATCCAAATTTCACAGCAGGATGGACAGCGGGGCTTCACAGGAGATGATCCTCTCAGGCTGTGTACTCTTTTCTGGTGGCGCCATTGGCTTCCAGTGTCCCAGATCAAAGTAAGCAGGGCCCAGGGGAGATTGTCAGTTCACAGAGTCCTGGGTCGCGGTCGGATGATGCTAGTGGCGTGCACGCATTCGGAACATGCGTGCTCCTTTGTCAGGCATAGCGATCCTCCATTTTGGATGTGGTATAAGGCCTGATTCACACCTATGCATTTTTAGTGCTTTTCGCATTTTGCTGATTTGCACTACAGAACGTGTTCCATAGGAAACCATGTTAAATGGACTGTAGTGCAAATCTGCAAAATTCAAAAAGCACTAAAAATGCATAGATGTGAATCAGGCCTCAGAGGGAAAGGGCAGGATGGGTGAGCCAAGTTTTACAAGACCGAGCGCTTCCGGCTCGTACTTGTTTCCGAGCATGAGTGAACTTTTGTGCGACGGACTTATGTACACACGATCGGAAAGTCCGACAACAAAGTTTTGTTGGTGGAAAATTTGAGAACCTGCTAGCCAACATTTGTTGGTGGAAAGTCTGACAACAAATGTTCGATGGAGCATACATACGGTCGGACTTTCAGCCAACAAGCTCACATGCAACATTTCCCATCAGAAAGTCTGATCATGTGTACGGGGCATTAGACTTCTCAGTTGAGGGAAGTCCCCACTCTGCGGTAGAACTTCCAAGGTTCATCAAGCTCAACCGATGCTCCCTGACTATCAGATAATAGATATGAGTCCAGTGCTTCACATCCATGTTTTCTCAAATAAAAAATAAAGTCTTTGTACGGATTTGTATATATTGTGTTGAAGTATGTTTTTAGATAAACACAGTAAACAATAAGAGAAGTATTTTTATAATGAGGATAAACCACCGTACAATAACATCATAGGGGAGTGATAACATCTGAACATTTGGTGAAACGCCAAAGCCTTAAAAACGGAAACATTGTATTTGTAAAGAGGGTTTATTTCTGCTTTTACATAGATAGAATTACATTTACAGAGGGTCTGGTGTAGAAAAGACCTGCCATATGTATTAGGGATACACTACCAGCTGTGCTCAGCAATGCACCATCCTGAATACTGCAGTATAGTGTGTGCACATAAATGTATACTGTTGGTATGTTTTATACTGTTCTTATATTGTGATATGGAAGATCACATCACTGCAATAACCTTTTCCCCTTTTCCCTCTGCACAGTATATTATTTATATGTAATCCACATTTGCTATAATTGGGTTCTCAGTTGGTTTCCGCTCCACCTAGGTTATAAAACGTACATGCTTTGATAAAAAGGCCTGTGTTCCCCTATGAAATGTGACTATGCACAAGGCTCATTTTTCATTTCCTCATCTCCCGAGTCTGATCCTGTGACACTTGGCTATTGAGCTTTTATCCTTTAGTATGGAAGGAGTTAAGAAATGACAACTAAATCCAACATCTGCTTCCCTAGCAATCATCACCTACGTGAGGAATTCAGGGTGTAATTTCTGCCATCTTTAATTGATATATAAATAAACATGAGCTGGTCTCCTTGGTGCTCTGTGAAGCATTACATAGTAGGGTAGAAGTGCTATTGAACTGCTTTGGCACTGGTCTAAGTAACTCTATGTAATGTTGTCCATATATCAGGATTGAAGGATTCTTGGTGAGCCCGTAACATCATTAGAATTCAGTCTATGCGTGTACAGTATTTTTTCCATATCACCAAGTTTTCCATTAGGATTCTTGACCATCAGAAAAAAAAGAGGCGCATGATGAATACATAATGCCTTCAGCTTTTCAATGGAGTCTAAAAAGTGTACATAGTGCTTTTTACTGTATTTAAGAAATAAAAAGTTTTATGACCTAAAAGTGTATCAGTGTCTGACCAAGACACTCGTTAAAGCTTGTAGGATGAGTTTTCATTCTCCTCTGACTGTCCCAGGAGGCTGCATGACCCCTGAACCTCTGTCTGGACAGTGCTGATCACATGCACCCTCCCCCCCAAAAAAACTCTCTGGCAATATACACCAGACTAAGCATGTGCAGAGTGTCTCCAAGGCTCTGTACTATCAGGGTATGGATAAGGGACAGCAAAAGAAAGGGGGATCAGAGAAGACAGGATCAAGCAACCTTTTAACACAATGCGGAGGACTAACCCCTTAGATTCCATAGTGAGTATAACAAGCATGCTTTACTGCATATACTGACAGATTTTACTGTTGTGGGTTTAGTAACACTTTAAAGTCCAACTCTGGACACAAGTACAAAAACATTCCTTTGCCTCAAAAGAAACTCTCTGTTATGCAGGCTTTAGTCTACATAAACCAAAATTCTGTTTGTTTAGATGCAATTCATACAGCTCATGCCTTACTGGTCATATCCCCTCTCCTCTCACCTCCTGGCCATTCACCAATCACAGAGACCCATGTTTGGTTTTGTGAATGGCCTGTGATCTGCAGCATTTATATTTGAGTGGCCCGCAAGTATAGCTGTAGCTGTACTAATCTCAAAATCTACACAAGCAGATTTGTAGAAGAAAGCCTGCATGACAGGAGGTTGCTTTTGGGGCAAAGCCTGGTAAGGTTCTTAAGGCCAAATATTCTGACTCCGATTGTTGTGAAGCGACTATCCCCTGTGAGACCTCTATACCTGGCCTGTATAAGATATAATCACTGAGGACAATCCTCATCAGATAGCTTGAACTCACCAAATACTGATTCCATCCACAAGATGCTTTTATTCTGAACATCAGGTTATAGCAGATGACAGAATACAAACAGATGAATAGGTTGTAGTATTTATGCGGTCAAAAGATGATATTGTCTGTAGCTTACAATGCAGAATACATGTGCCCTTCTACATGTGGCTTGTTGCTGCATCCATGACACAGGAAGTACAAACACAGGAAGAAGGGTGGAGCATTACATATAAAGTAAGTGTGTCATAACATTAGGGGAAAAGAATATAAGAAAACAAGTGCATTACCACAAAAGGTTACTAGATGGCAGCATGTGAACTAAATATAAATGTCCATAGAAAATGGTTAGGAAAACAGTCTATATAAATTCATTGGGGCAGCACACCAAAGCTAGCTTTAAAGTGTCTTGAATATCTGCCCAATGAATGTCTTACCTTACTCTATATAATTGCAAGCATCCTTTATGTACACAATTCAAAACATGAAAATATGGTCATGGTTCTTACGAATTTGAGTAATTATGTGAAAAGAATGGCTGCTAAAGTTCTGCTTTCCTAGTCACATCTTCTGCCCAAGCCTGCTTACTGAACAATAAAGAGGCAGTAGTAAAATAGAAAAGTGGCGGCAGAAAAAAGATCAACCGATCCATTGAGTTTGCCCATTTTTTTTTTCTTCTTTTTCATACACATTTTGTATTTTTTATTGTTCTTTTTTTTTGTTTTTTTTTCGTTAACCTTTTTGTCTGAGCATACTGTAGATCTATCTTTGCCCAAAGGATATTTGAAACCACTAACTGTTGAATGACTCACTAGCTCTGCTGGAAGTCTATTCCAAGGATCAACTACCTTTTCAGTACAGTAATACTTTCTAAGATTAATTTTGAACTTTCCTCCAGTTAGTTTGAGGTCATGCCCCTGTGTTCTTGATCTCGGTTTCATATTGAAAATACTGCCCTCTTGAACGTTATTCACCCCCGTGATGTATTTAAGTTTTCGGTCACACTGAATCCGAGTTGAAATTGTGTGACTTCACTTGAAGCCGCACAATTTCAAAGTCGCATGTCAGTGCGATCTTGAAGATATCGATGTGACTTCATGCACAGATGTCTATGAAAGTAACACCTGACCTTGCAAAAAGTAGTGCAGGAGCTACTCTATAAACTGTCCATTGCGCACATTAGGGTGAGACTTATCATGCATTTTGAAACTATCAAATCGCATGACAAGTTGCACTGGTGTGAACAGGGACATAAGGTTTTAGTCATGTCTCCCTTTTCGCTTCTTTCCTCTAGACTGTACATACTGTACACTAGGGATGAGCCGAACACCCCCCTGTTCGGTTTGCACCAGAACCTGCGAACAGACCTAAACTTTGCGTGAACTTTAGAGCCCTATTAAAGTCTATGTGACTCGAACGTTCAAAATCAAAAGTGCTAATTCTAAAGGATAATATGCAAGTTATTGTCCTAAGAAGTGTTTGGGGACCTGGGTCCTGCCCCAGGGGACATGTATCAATGCAAAAAAAACTTTTAAAAACTGATGTTTTTTCAGGAGCAGTGATTTTAATAATGCTTAAAGTGAAACAATAAAAGTGTAATATTCCTTTAAATTTCATACCTGGGGTGTGTGTATAGTATGCCTGTAAAGGGACGCATGTTTCCCTTGCTTAGAACTGTCCCTGCACAAAGTGTAATTTCTGCAGGAAAAAAAAGCATTTAAAAGAACTTGCGGCTATAATAAATTGTCGGCTCCCCGTAATACAGAGAACAGTCATTGAAAGTCATTGATTAAAAAAAAAAAAAAGGGTCAAATAAAAAAATAAAAAAATGACGTGGGGTTCCCCCCAAATATCCATACCAGACCCTTTATCCGAGCACGCAACCTGGCAGGCCGCAGGAAAAGAAGGGGGGACGAGAGAGCGCCCCCCCCTCCTGAACCGTACCAGGCCACATGCATCCTCCCTCAACATTGGGAGGATGCTTTAGGGGTCTGTGACCCCTCAAAGCACAATGTCCCTATGTTGATGGGGACAAGGGCCTCATCCCCACAACCCTGGCCAGTGGTTGTGGGGGTCTGCGGGCGGGGGGGGGGGTTATTAGAATCTGGAAGCCCCCTTTAACAAGATCCTTACTTATCCCTACTGTACACAAATCAGCCATAACTTTTTGAGCACCCACCTAATATTGAGTGTGGCCCCCTTTTGCTAAAACAGCCCTGACCCATTGAGGCATGGACACCAAAGTAACATCCATATGAATGGCAGGATCCAAGGTTTTCCAGTAGAACTTTGCCCAAAGCATCACACTGCCTCTGCCAACTTGCCTTCTTATACCGCATCCTGGTGCCATCTCTTGATGACGTACACACAACCGGCCATTCACATGATGTAACAGAAAACATGATTCATCGCACCAGGCCACCTTCTTCCATTGCTCCGTAGTCCAATTCTGATGTTTATGTGACCGTTGTAGAAGTTTTTGGCTGTAGACATGGGTCACCATGGGCTTCACAGCCCCATACACAACAAATTGCGATGCCCTTTTTTTTCTGCTGTCACCACATCAACTTCATGGACAACATGTTCACTTGCTGCCTAATATATCCCACCAATTTTCAGATGCCTTTGTAACAAGATATTCCCTTTACCTGTCAGTGGTCATAATGTTATGGTTGATCGGTGTATTAAGTTCCTGAAGTCACTTTTAATATGTTTTATCCCCCAGACCTTTCAACATTTTTGTTACCCTTCTCTGGACTCTTCTATCTTATTAATATCTTTTTTTGTAGTGAGGCAGCAGACACACAACAGGATATTTTATTTTATTATATCCTGTTGTGTGTCTGCTGCCTCTGACACTAAATTCACTGAATTTTATGGGTGCCCCTTTGGTTATGTTAAGGGCACTTATCATGGCCCCCTATATCAAGAAGGTTGACCACCGCTGTTCTAAACCTTAGACTATTTAAAATGAACATACAAAGGATAGTATGGATTTTCTTAAAATAAATTATTAAACAGATTTAGTGTATATTAATACAGTATGCACACTTCATAAACTTATTTACCTGTAGAAGTGAATTGTCCAAAACAGTTGTATTTATATTGAATCTTCAAGATCAAGATGGCCATTCCACTAAAACTACCATATTGCAATGTGGGCAGCTACATCTTTTTGTCTGGCAGTGAAATGGTCTTGCATCAGGAGTCCTATTGTAAGAGGAATAGATCAAAATGAAAAATAAACTGTACTCTCTAAAAAGTAATACAAGAATGACAGCTGGTTCCTGCACACTTGTGTCAGTCCTTGGCCTGAAATACAATTCACCCATTCACTTTTCAGGTTAAGGTTTTATAGCAGATAACAGCTGGAGGCTAATCATTCTCAGGTTTCATAGTGTTTAAAACACCTGTGCTTACTGTAAAAAAGCATTTCATTTAGGCAAACAGACAAAAAGTTTTTTCTTCTTGTAAGAAGTGCCACATACAAAACTGTTGCATTACCCTAAAGCCAAACTCCAGCCAAAAGGGTTAGATGTAATGTCTAAGGTTTTGCTGAGCACAGGCTCAGACCAAACTTTGCTTATCCAGGAGTTTCTCTGTTGGACCTTCAGCCCATTTGGCAGCAGCAGAAAATAATTTATAGTGGCGTTTTTTCCTGCTACTATATAAGACACCTTCCTTCTTCCGCTGTCAAGGTTGTTAGGGAAGTACCGGGTGTCAGCAACTGCGGCATCCTTAGCAACCAGTGACGTTACCTGGCCCCATTCATTTACTGGCCAAGAATCAAAAAAAAAAAAGCAGCCCAGGATATCTAAAAAAAATTATCTTGTAGTGCTACCCCTGGAGGAGCAACTGAACTTTTGTGATTTCTCTGAACACCTTGCTCACCCAGCACTTACTGAGGTACCTTGAGGTATTTCAAAGAATTTATTAGGCCAAGCATAAGAAAAGATTAGCAAGTGTACTTATACAAACAATCATGTTACTCAGACAGACATGGTTAAACACCTGCAGTATTCTGAATAACAGTGATTAACAGAACTGAACTGCATTGACCTAGCAACAATATTTAAAGACAGTCTTAACTTGCTATAATAGTCCCGGGTTTTTCCACTGGCCAGTGATTGATGAAAGAAAAAAAAATAACTCATTGGTCGGGTTGGGGCCCATGAAAAAAGCACAACAGTTCCCAGCAGACAACAGATTAACTTGTACAATGTTAGTCTCTTACCAGACCCAGGGCACCCTCTTCTGGGTCTCCAGACACATGCACTAATTCAGTAAAAGTCACGTTCATATCAGACAGGAATAGAAGTTGCCGTGATTTCTCTTTGTCGATCCTGCTGAGACAGTCCCTCTTTTCCTTCCTTAAAAGAGGTGGGAGTGCTTTGTAGTACAGTCTGATCACCCCCCCCCCCCCCCATGAAGAAGGTTCTCTGAGGCAAGGTCCTGCATTATGAGCAGTCTTTTTGCTTCTCTCAGGTCTCACTCGATTGTGATTAGCTATAGCAGGGTTCCATTTAGTCAGCAGCCCAGTCTTTTTCCACACCTCTGCTAGCTTGAAGACCATCCTCCGGTTTCCTCTCAGCAGCCTGCAGCCATCCTTCTCCTTGTTGGATTAGCCACCATCACTATCCTCCAGGATTGATGCAGACCCAGCCAAGGTGGCTGCCCCTTGCACTGGAGACACTCCATAGACAAGCATTACAAAGTGGTCTCCTTAAAGATAGCTGCTGCCTTTCTGCGTGAATGAATATTCAGTTTAACCCTGTTCAAGCTACAGAAGGATAATACAGCAGCAACAGAGGAAGAAGTTCCACAGGAATTATCAGCTACAGTCCAGGTTACATATATGTAGTGTTACTCTCGTAGGAGCCGCATAAATTACTGTCCAGGTCTTCCCGACTTCAGCCCCGCAGCCAGGCACACAACAGGCTCTATGACTCTTTATCCAAAGACCAGTCTAGGGGATTTTGTTTTTGTTGTTTTTATTTTTGAAGAACTTGGATAGCGATGAAAGAAGTGGTGGGATACTCCAAGAATAACAACTATGTACAACTGAGGACTTAGTCTTCGTTTTAGTTTGGACAGAACTCTTCAGGACACCAGCCAGTGTCCTCTTCAACAGACCCACAACTGACTATAACTAGGCATCAGAGAGGTAGCAGGAGGTAGCTGGAGCACAAGGTCCCTAAGATCTTTCCAATGTCTGCACTCACAAGGCCCAAGGACAGATGGATGCCTTTTTCCAATCTTCCAAGTGATGCCCTTTAGTGATACCAGACAGATCTGTGGCAAACAGCTTCCCTCGGTCAGCTTCTCTGCATCCTCCCCACAGGTCGCTCACATGAGACCTCCACATGGAAGCCTGTGCCTGAGAGGGCAGCGAGCCCCCCTCAGGCTGGACTCCTCCACTGTGGGACTAACCCAACAGCTCTGTGTGCTCTAAGAATAAAAAGTTTCCCAGCCCGCCTCTCTGAGATAGGCTGGAGCTGTATCAATATTCATGCTGCTATCTGCATAGCTACACACCTATCATCCAGAAACTTCTCAAGTTGCCTGGATTTAGAGGGAGTTATCCAGCAGACTAGCAGCAGCAGAGCACACAGATTAGGCCTAACTAATCAATTGCAGTTCACTGAATACAGTTAGCCAAACTATGCTTTTACCTAGGCCAATTTTACACCTACACTGACTACAGCGTGACAACTAAATTTAACTATTAAAGGCAAACACTATCACTTACCCAGCTATCCTAAGAGGGTGCTACATATACAAGGCCCTTCAAGTCTGGTATTAAATTTAAGAGTGGAACCCTATCTAAAAAAAGAAGAAGCCCTTGTCAACATGGGGACAAAGTAGCTTCCCAAGTTACGGACATCTGGCCTGTATGGTTCAAGAGCTGGGATACACGCTTGCCTCCCCTTCCTTTTTTGGACTTAGAGATACATAGATATGGGTCTTGGTGGATTTTTGGGGGGGCCCCACACTTTTTTACTTCATTTATGTTTTGGGTTTAACTCTAAATTTCTTACCAAACCTGAACAGCGTAGTATAATTTAGGAGGGAAAGCCTTGTGGGGGATCTCCAATTAACATCTATTCTAGAACCTTAGGATAGGTAAGAGTCTCGTACAGATGAAGGGAATTCCTAGCTGTTTGTTTGCATGCAGAAGTAAAGTGGCTGTCAATTACAGGCAATTAAATATGTATTTTTTTCTTTGTTAGGGCCGGTTCCCACTGGTGCGATGTCCAACATCGGATGTGCGTGGCACCGCACTGCAGATTAAGGGCACCCCCTAGGCATGTTATTTTTTTTTTGCTTAGGTATGTGTTTCCCAGGCAATGCCCTGCCCCCATTTAATTTGTTTGACAATCCCTTGCCTATTAGCCAAGAAAAACATCTACAACACATTTTTAATATTCGCCTCCCTTCATGATGTTTTAACTTCAATGGGGTTTGAATTCAGCATCCAAACATCCATAATATTAGCCAAACCCGTCCCGAACCAAACCCTGGTACAATCAGCTCACCCTTAGGGCTCGTTCACATGTGTGTTGATTATGAACAATTCTCAATAAATGCTCCTAAGGCTCCCTGGAGGATAGTTTTTCCCAGTCTAAGGATGACCACTTAGTGACCGCTCAGTCACTGTAGGCAAAGCAACGTACCTGTACATTGCTGCCTACTTCTGGGTTTAGGGCGTGCGCATACGCACCCCCCGCCTGGCTCCTGCTGTGATTATACACAGCAGGAGCCTGCCAGCAAGTCCTGGCCAATGATTTATGTCTGGAACCTTCTGATTGTCTGTTTGCAATCACAGCCCAGAGCTCTGTGTTGGTAAAAAACACAAAGCTTTGTACAAAGGGGAAAATCTGTCAGTTTCTCATCCCTGCAAAGCAGGGATCAGTTAGTAAAAGCATCACACTGGGGTTGATTTACTAAAACCGGAGAGTGCAAAATCAGGTGTAGCTGTTCATGGTAGCCAGTCAGCTTCTAACCTCAGCTTGTTCAATTAAGCTTTGACAAAAAAAAAAACCTGGAAGCTGATTGGTTTCTATGCAGAGCTGCACCAGATTTTGCACTCCAGTTTTAGTAAACCAACCCCACTGTACACACATTACATATAAATACACATACAATTTAAACAGAAGCCAATTCACATACCATCATGTTTTTGGCGTGTGGGAGGAAACCCACGCAGGCACAGAGAGAACATGCAAACTCCATGCAGCTGGTGCTGTGGTTGGGATACAGATGCCTATGTCTCCATCCTTTAACCCCCACCATGTCCTATAATGACATAGGAACCAGAGAAAGAAAACACAACAGGCATAAGACACTAATGGAAATGTAAAATGCTGAAAAGTTTGATGAAGGCTGCAGCACTGGATAAGAGGAGAAGTAGTAGGCATGGGCTTTTGATGAGAGTATAAGTTCTTCTATTGCAGAGAAGTTCCTTTTGGATCTCTTTATTGTACTGACAGGGTGACTTTAACTACTTAGCGACCTCCCACCTACAATGTACTGCGGACGGGCAGCTGCTGTAGGCAAAGTGACGTACCCGTACATCGCTGCCTACTAACGGGTTTAGGGTGCGTGCATGCATGCCCCCTACCCAGCACGTGCTGTGATTGCACACAGCGGGAGCCTGTCAGCAAGTCCTGGTTAATGATTTGTGGCTGGAACCTGCTGATAAGCTGTGTGCAATCACAGCTCAGAGCTCTGTGTTGGTAAACAACACATAGCTCTGTACAGAGGGAGTGACCTGTCAGTTTCTCATCCCTGCAAAGCAGGGAATGAGAAACTGAGAAATCTCTTAGTAAAAGCAGTACACTGGACACACATTACACATGGTTAGGCACACATTTAACCCCTTGATCACCCTAGATTGTAACCCCTTCCTAGCCAGTGTCATTAGTACATGTCACCCGTGATGTCAGTGGCAGTTAGTCAGTTCCTCCTAGCATCAGTTAGTGTCAGATTGTCCGCCGTAATATAGCAGTCCCATTATAAGTTGCTAAACACTGCCATTAGTAGTATAAAAAAAATGTAAAAATAAAAATTCCAGTATATGAATGAATGAATGAATGAATGATTTGTATAGCGCTGCAACTGCGAACTGAATCGCCTCGAGGCGCTTGACTGCTCATGTTGGGATGCCATGTATTAGAAGAGGTGGGTCTTGAGTTTTTTCCTGAAGGCCTGATGGTTTTCTTCCATGCGGATGTTGTTTGGTAGAGCATTCCATAGCCGGGGTCCCTGTACTGCGAATCTTCGTTCTCCCTTCGATTTGTAGCGGGCTTTGGGGATGAGAAGGCGATTTTGGTTTGTCGATCGAAGGCTGCGATTCGGTATGTATTTTTCTATTTTCTCACAAAGGTATTGAGGCGCATTTCCTTGTGTACATTTGTGGGTGAGGCAGAGGGTCTTGAATGTGATCCTGTCTTTTACCTTGAGCCAATGGAGCATCCTTAGGGATGGGGAGATGGATTCCCAGGGTTTCTTTCCAGTGACTATTCTTGCTGCTGTGTTTTTGACAATTTGAAGGCGCGCAATCTGGTAATCCGGTAATCCTATGTAGAGTGAGTTTGCGTAGTCGAGCCGTGAATTGATGATCGTTCCTACTACTACCGCTTTTTCCTTTTCCGGGATGAAGGGGAGGAGTCTGCGTAGCATGCGAAGGAGATGGTGGGATCCGCTGATTACGGATCCTATTTGTGCCTCCATTGTCATCTCTGAATCAAAGATGACTCCGAGGCTTTTGGCTTTGTTGCTTGGAAGGATGGTCTGTCCCAAGATGGTTGGTGGTGTCCAAGGGGTCTTCGTCTTTTTCCTTGAGTTTGCGTCGAGGAGCAGTAATTCTGTTTTTGATCCATTTAGTTTGAGGGAGCTAGTGGTCATCCAGTCATCTATCAATGTGAGACATTTTCCTAGTTCCTGGTATTGGTCTTTTTGTACGGTGATCCGGAAGTACAGTTGAGTGTCGTCCGCGTATGAGTGGAAGCACAGATCCAATTTGCTAATAATTTTGAAGAGTGGTCGGATGTAAATGTTGAACAGTACTGGTGACAATGGTGATCCTTGAGGGACTCCATAAGTGATTGCCCGAGTTTCCGAAGTGAAGGCTCCTAGTTTCACTGTTTGTGCCCGGTTTCCTAAGAAGGAAGCGAACCATGGCAGATCTCCATCTGTAACTCCTGCCACTTCCTTGAGGCGACTGAGAAGCATGTTGTGGTCCACTGTGTCGAACGCCGCACTGAGATCCAGCAATACCAGAAGACACGATTCTCCCTCATCCGCTGCTTCTAGGGCGTCATCCCATATTTTCAGAAGTGCCGTTTCTGTGCCATGGCCTGGGCGGAAGCCCGATTGTAGTGGGTCTAGGAGCTTGTGTGTGTCCAGATGAAGTTGAAGCTGTTGTACTACTGCTTTCTCCATGATCTTGGAAATGGTGTTCAGGCTTGTTACCGGTCTGCGATTGTTCGGATCCTTGGGGTCGAGGTTGGGTTTCTTTAGTAATGGTTTGATGATGCCTTGCTTGAGGGAATTTGGAACCAATCCTTCTTTGAACGACTGATTTACTAGGTGTGTGATAGCGGGGGCCAGAATGTCGGAGCATTCTTTCAAGAGTTTTGTGGGGATGATATCGTTTGGCGAGGTGCTGTCTCGGAGGCTCTTGATGACATTTTTGGTTTCATCCGTTGTGATCGGGGTAAGTGAAAAATGTGGTACTTGTGCGCTGTGGATGTAAAATTCCTTACCTGGGTTGAGTTGAGTATATATACCATAGTTTGTAGGCACTATAACACAACGTCATCGCTACCACCAGCACTGTGTGGTATCATTGTAATATTCATGGCAGACGTTGACAGGGAGTTATGAGGCATTAGAAATGCCACGTGTGAATGTTTGCTTTCCTGCTATTGGAAAGAGTTCCCTTTACTTTCTGAGCTGGTGACCACACAGGAAATCAGGAAGGGATAGAAAGACCCAGAGCTAGAGATGAAACCTGACCAAGTTTCTGTACCGAGGTGCTTTTATTGCATAGTCTCCACTAGAGAGATTTCTTCTCACTTTCCACCCCAATGACCAAGGACCACCCAACATGGGAGGAGAAACACAAGGCTTTCATTTTTCCACACTGGAGCTCCAGCCCTCCCCGCCACCATAAAATTTAAAGTCAACAGCTAAAAATACTGTAGCTGCTTATTTTTAATTTTGGGACACTTACCTGTCCAGGGGTCTCGCGATGTCGGCTCCCCAGCCAATTTTTTAATCTGGGTGCTGCTGCCGCCACAATTCCTTGTAAAGGAGACTGGCAGTGAAGCCTTGCGGCTTCACAGCCGATTCCCTACTGTGCATGCGTGAAGCGCACTGCACTTTGTGAATGGCCCAGCAGCTGGGGAAGGAGGAGGGGGGGGCGAACTTCCGGAGGACCTCGCTGTGGCTCGCCCCTGAAAGGTTCAAAATGTGGCAGTGGAGGGGGGAGGAAGCAAACAAGGGGAGCTTCCCCTTTTGGGTGGAGCTCCGCTTTAACGTGGGGGTACCTACAGTATCTGTGCACCTGCAGGGTTGTCTTTACCCACAAGGGATGCACAGGCAATCTGTGCATCCCATAATGACAAAGATTGCCTTCCACATGGGTTTATGGGTAGGTTTGCCCATGTGAATGATATCTAAGATACTTCTGTTTATTAAAGGTATTTCTAAAGTATAAACACTGTAATTTTCTTATATATGTGCAGAAAGAAAAAGTGAAATTCCAAACAGTGCTAGGCTCCAGTGGGATCTGTAATGATTGCAATCATTGGTGGTGCTTAGCTAGTTATAGAGTATCCCTTTCATTCCATAAATCTGCTTTATGCTTCCCACGCTCCTGCACAGACTGGCATATTTTTACTTACGGTTGTGTTTCTGTAGGGAAATATTAACCAATAAACTGAGCACTTGCCCTGTAGATACTGTTCTCTAACACCTCGTTTATTCACTATTGCCAATGCCCACTTAACTGTACTTTTCAACTGCTTCTTGTCTGGTGTCATCTTCACTGATGCCTAAAGCTATCTCAATTACCACAAGGCATGATAACGTGTATCATGAATGGCACGCTAAAGCACTAACCCAATGGACCCCCAGAGAACATGTGTTGCAATGCACAATAATGCACTACTGGGTGTTATGGTGCGCTGTGTCAGAAAAAATGCTGCATGTGTGTTAACACAATGTACTAGAATGGCGAACTGTAAATGGATCCTAAAAGTTCTGGAATTTTATTTTTTTATCCATCTAGTTAAGTACTCTCAGGCAGTGTTGGTCATCCTACTTTAAAAAAGTAATTAGTTAAGTTACAAATTACTTCTCCCAAAAAGTAATTGCGTTAGTAACTCAGTTACTACATTGGAAAAGTAATTAGTTACACAGCAAAGTAACTGACTTTTTTTTTTAAATATCCTATACGTGTAACTAAGGGGCGGGTCTAGTATTACTGTAACCAAGGGGCGCATTTATTATTATTGTTATATATCGTGTAACCAAGGGCTGCTCTATTATTACTCTAACTAAGGGGCAGATCTGTTATAGCGTGTAAGCAAGGGGCGGGTCTATTATTATTATATCGTGTAAGGGGCGGATGGCTACAGAAGAGGGCGAATGTTAAATTAATGGACAGAGCTCGATATATAACAATATTAATAAATGCGCCCCTTGGTTACAGTAATACTAGACCCGCCCCTTACTTACACGATAGACGCCCCTTGCAGAGTAGCACGAGCATCAGGAGCGTACGGCATCGCCTCGTACAATTACATGTTAACTGCGCCTGAGCGGTGTAGAGTTCACTCAGAGCTGTTTAGGTTCGGCAATTTTCGGAAGCTCCATAGTCCTTCGTACTGTGCAAGCGCTGCGCCTGCGCAGTACAGGGGGTCCTTATCCGGCGGGGGAACTTTTTCAGCAGGACACCGGAATTACACTACTGCCATCTAGTGGCGGTAGATGTAATTGGGGTAACTAAGCCAAAGTAATGGTAACTGAGTTACCATGAGGGGAAAAGTAATTAGTTAGATTACTCGTTACCCTCTAAAGTAACTGAGTTACGTAACTCAGTTTATTTTAACTCAGTTACTTACATCACTGCTCTCAGGTCACTCTCTGCTTGATTCATTGTAGTATATTTTCAGCTACTTGCATGTTTTAGAAACTATTCTCTCTAGTCAGTAATAATTCATTAGCTATCAAAACTAAAGATGAATACTCTTTACTTAAGCCAGCCATACATGGATAAAAATTTGTCTGGTTTAGGAAGGACCGGCTGAGATTCAATCCATGTATGGGCAGACTGACTTGGGTACAATGAGCCAGTCAGGTTTTTAACATACGATTACTTCCGTTAGCTATAGCCACTAGCAGTAATCATTTTGTTCTGCTAACTGGGAAGGCTCCCCCCTGTCGGCAGAACATGAAAGCGATGCGGGAGACATTCCCCCATCAACACAGTCCATGATGGTGGGTAGGGATGGGCCCGGTGTTCGATTCTAACCCATGTTCGAATCAAACATCGGCTGTTCGACCGCTCGTCAAGCCCTGAACTATTTGGGCCGTTCGCATCAAATTTGCGTGATACGAACGGTCCACAATGCACTGCGCCAGTCGCAGTGCATTGCTGGCTGATGATTGGCCAAGCATGCACTGTGACCCCGCATGCTTGGCCAATCATAGAGCCATGAAATACATATATAAAAATTAATACATATATGTGTAAGATGATTGGCAACAGCCAATCAAGCTCCAGCAAAAGAAAAAAAGAAAAATATTTTAAATAAAGTTCAAATAACCGCTGGTGGTTAGTGCAAAAGTTCAAAGATGAATAATTGAAGTGAAATAAATCAATCAAATAAAATCTTCTGTGCTCTTCCACCACACCACAGTGACTTGTGCCTCCTCCCCAAAAGAAACGCACTCACCACAAAAGTATGCCCACACTTTCGTGAAGGGCCACTGCGCATGAAAAGTCCCTCCAAGGGGGGTCAATCGAATTCCCACAGATCAAATGATGTGATTGGTTAATTGGTTGACTGGTTAGGCTCCACACATGAAATAAAAAGGAAGCTCTCCATAGTGTGAATCAGTAAAACAATTTTTAATGCAAAGTTTAAAAAGCACTTCAAAGGTTCCACTCACATTTATCACATTAAAAACCAGCATAGATAGTGACACACAGCACCGCACTGCACTGCAAATCCAAAACCAATTCCAAACACTGTCTGTTAGGTGGTCACGGCGGACCCAAGGTGTACCAGGCTCAGCCTGTATATCTCTCACCCCCGTCTCTATGGCCGGACCTCCAGTTTAGACAAAACTCCACTCCTTCCTGGGCTCTCTGCGCTATGGTATCTCTCTTGTTAGTTGCCGCTTAGCCACGCCCCCGACATGTTTCGTCATAGGTTAGACTTAATCATGGGGTTGGCTAAGCGGTGCGACAATCACCTTTATATACCCTCCCCAATTGCGGTCATCGACTACTGCGCATGCGCGTATCAGAATCTTCGCGCATGCGCAATACACAGTTGGCGCCTGCGCACACCTTGTGTCCCCGTTCGTCCAATATAGCACTATTAGAATTCCTAAACAACAAATGCTACTCCAATTGCATGGAGTTGATGATCCTTCTATATTATTCGCTCCCATATTGATTGTGCGGCGGAGCTATTTAAACACTTCACAGTACATTTATATTAATTATATTATTAACAACACATAAATGTCTGATCTGTATACCTATCACATGAACGGCTAGATTACTATAAAATATGGGTATTTGTATTCAATTTAAAAGTATTAAAAGTTTTCAAAAGTTTTAAAAAATTGTTCAAACAATTTCACTTTCAGTTTAACTCTTTAGCGGTCACCTATTTTCGGATGGCCGATAAATTAATAAATATAACAATGAAAATAAGAAAAAAGATGAAATTAAATAAAAATACAAATAAAAATAAAAATAAATATAAAAATAAGAATAAATAAAATAAAAATAAAAATAAAAAAAATAAAAATAAAAATAAAAATAAAAATAAAAATGAAAATGAAAATAAACAAAAATAAAAATAAAAATAAAAATAAAAATAAAAATAAAAATAAAAATAAAAATGAAAATAAAAATAAAAATAAATATAAAAATAAAATAAAATAAAATAAAATAAACTAAACTAAAAAATAAACCAAAATATAAAGCGAAAGTGTAAATGATGCCATAATGTATCACATCAAATATAAGTGAGACGACTGTATGACCCTAGAAATTACCAGATACACTCTAAGTCTCCTGAATGTTATACATTATAATTTTAAAACAACTAAAATCGTCTTATGATTATCTAAAAATTATCTAAAAATTATTGATGAAACAGTTTAGATCCAATTCAATATTTAACCCTCTCGGGAAAAGACATTTGAAAAGAAAAATCCATTTTGTTTCCCTTTGGGAGAGGTCTCTAATACGGTTAGACCCCCTCCATGTCTGATGTACTATGTCTAGCCCAATAAATTGTAACAAAGAGGGGTCTCGTTGATGTTTTTCCCTAAAATGTAACGATACACTGTGATATCTAAACCCCTTCTTTATATTGGCCAAGTGCTCGGCTATGCGTACTCGCAATAGCCTCTTGGTCCTGCCAATATAAAACAATCCACACGGGCACCACATAAGGTACACTACATATGACGAGTTACAGGTAATGAACTCCCTTATATCAAATCTCTCGCCATCACCATTAGTTACATTCGTTGTGCCCCTATTTTGTACCCTTACTGTGCGGCAACAGATACATTTCCTGCAACTGTAAAACCCTTTGAGATCTATTCTCATAATATTTTCATCAGGGGGATCTAATATCTTTTTTACCACCTGATCTCCAAAGCTCGGTGCTTTTTTATAGATGAATTTGGGTTGCCACAGCAACCCAAATTCATCTATAAAAAAGCACCGAGCTTTGGAGATCAGGTGGTAAAAAAGATATTAGATCCCCCTGATGAAAATATTATGAGAATAGATCTCAAAGGGTTTTACAGTTGCAGGAAATGTATCTGTTGCCGCACAGTAAGGGTACAAAATAGGGGCACAACGAATGTAACTAATGGTGATGGCGAGAGATTTGATATAAGGGAGTTCATTACCTGTAACTCGTCATATGTAGTGTACCTTATGTGGTGCCCGTGTGGATTGTTTTATATTGGCAGGACCAAGAGGCTATTGCGAGTACGCATAGCCGAGCACTTGGCCAATATAAAGAAGGGGTTTAGATATCACAGTGTATCGTTACATTTTAGGGAAAAACATCAACGAGACCCCTCTTTGTTACAATTTATTGGGCTAGACATAGTACATCAGACATGGAGGGGGTCTAACCGTATTAGAGACCTCTCCCAAAGGGAAACAAAATGGATTTTTCTTTTCAAATGTCTTTTCCCGAGAGGGTTAAATATTGAATTGGATCTAAACTGTTTCATCAATAATTTTTAGATAATTTTTAGATAATCATAAGACGATTTTAGTTGTTTTAAAATTATAATGTATAACATTCAGGAGACTTAGAGTGTATCTGGTAATTTCTAGGGTCATACAGTCGTCTCACTTATATTTGATGTGATACATTATGGCATCATTTACACTTTCGCTTTATATTTTGGTTTATTTTTTAGTTTAGTTTATTTTATTTTATTTTATTTTATTTTTATATTTATTTTTATTTTTATTTTCATTTTTATATTTATTTTTATTTTTATTTTTATTTTTTATTTTTATTTTTATTTTTATTTTTGTTTATTTTCATTTTCATTTTTATTTTTATTTTTATTTTTATTTTTATTTTTATTTTTATTTTTTATTTTATTTATTCTTATTTTTATATTTATTTTTATTTTTATTTGTATTTTTATTTAATTTCATCTTTTTTCTTATTTTCATTGTTATATTTATTAATTTATCGGCCATCCGAAAATAGGTGACCGCTAAAGAGTTAAACTGAAAGTGAAATTGTTTGAACAATTTTTTAAAACTTTTGAAAACTTTTAATACTTTTAAATTGAATACAAATACCCATATTTTATAGTAATCTAGCCGTTCATGTGATAGGTATACAGATCAGACATTTATGTGTTGTTAATAATATAATTAATATAAATGTACTGTGAAGTGTTTAAATAGCTCCGCCGCACAATCAATATGGGAGCGAATAATATAGAAGGATCATCAACTCCATGCAATTGGAGTAGCATTTGTTGTTTAGGAATTCTAATAGTGCTATATTGGACGAACGGGGACACAAGGTGTGCGCAGGCGCCAACTGTGTATTGCGCATGCGCGAAGATTCTGATACGCGCATGCGCAGTAGTCGATGACCGCAATTGGGGAGGGTATATAAAGGTGATTGTCGCACCGCTTAGCCAACCCCATGATTAAGTCTAACCTATGACGAAACATGTCGGGGGCGTGGCTAAGCGGCAACTAACAAGAGAGATACCATAGCGCAGAGAGCCCAGGAAGGAGTGGAGTTTTGTCTAAACTGGAGGTCCGGCCATAGAGACGGGGGTGAGAGATATACAGGCTGAGCCTGGTACACCTTGGGTCCGCCGTGACCACCTAACAGACAGTGTTTGGAATTGGTTTTGGATTTGCAGTGCAGTGCGGTGCTGTGTGTCACTATCTATGCTGGTTTTTAATGTGATAAATGTGAGTGGAACCTTTGAAGTGCTTTTTAAACTTTGCATTAAAAATTGTTTTACTGATTCACACTATGGAGAGCTTCCTTTTTATTTCATGTGTGGAGCCTAACCAGTCAACCAATTAACCAATCACATCATTTGATCTGTGGGAATTCGATTGACCCCCCTTGGAGGGACTTTTCATGCGCAGTGGCCCTTCACGAAAGTGTGGGCATACTTTTGTGGTGAGTGCGTTTCTTTTGGGGAGGAGGCACAAGTCACTGTGGTGTGGTGGAAGAGCACAGAAGATTTTATTTGATTGATTTATTTCACTTCAATTATTCATCTTTGAACTTTTGCACTAACCACCAGCGGTTATTTGAACTTTATTTAAAATATTTTTCTTTTTTTCTTTTGCTGGAGCTTGATTGGCTGTTGCCAATCATCTTACACATATATGTATTAATTTTTATATATGTATTTCATGGTTATATAGAACACTGGGCAATTATTTGGTGTGTTATACACATATATGTCAAGTTTATTATATTTATATTTACATTTTCTCACTGGAATATTGTGTGTTTAGAAGTGTGATATATATTACAGCGCCGCTATTTGTTACACATCTTTTTAATTTAAGATTTTTTACACAAATTCACCTTTATAAATTATGTTTAAGTGGCAGCTATAGTTTAGGGCCGTTATTACCTGAGCGCGGTGGGAGGTGTCCGAATAGGGGCGGTTGATTTGGACTCCTGTGTTACGAATCATAGAGCCAGCAGCGAGGAGAGCAATAATTGGCCACAGGCAGGATGCCTGTGGCCAATTATAGCTCAGGGGGTTTAGTACACGCCCCACACTATATAAGGCCGCCGCGCCAGCGGCCTCATGTAGTGTGTTCCGGCGTTAGTCAGTGACATTATCTGCTGTGATTCATTCTGCACTGTGCTGAGTCTGCTGACATTATCTGCTGTGTTATTCATTCTGCTGAGTGCTGACATTATCTGCTGTGATTCTGGGGATTAGTGTAGTGTGTGCGTGCTGTTAGTACAGCATTGCAGTATAACATTAAACCACTTTTACCCTTCTGGCCTGTTGTCATCTAAGGCAGCCATCTGCGGCTAATGAATTGCCGGATCCCGTAACACAGAGAACAGTCATTCATTGAAAGTCATTGATAAAAAAAAAGTCATTGATAAAAAAAAAAAAAAAAGCGTGGGGGTCCCCCCAAATTCAATTACCAGGCCCTTCAGGTCTGCTATGGATATTAAGGGGAACCCCCGCTTCAAATTTTTAAAAAAATGACGTAGGGGTCCCCCTAAATATTCATACCAGACCCTTCAGGTCTGGGATGGATTTTAAGGGGAACCCCGGACAAAAAAAATAAAAAATGGCGTGGGGTCCCCCTCAAAATCCATACCAGACCCTTATCCGAGCACGTAACCTAGCAGGCAGCAGGAAAAGAGGGGGGGGGCGCTCTCGTCCTCCTGAACCATACCAGGCCACATGCCCTCAACATTGGGAGGGTGCTTTGGGGGTCTGTGACCCCTCAAAGCACCTTGTCCCCATGTTGATGAGGACAAGGGCCTCTTCCCCACAACCCTGGCCATTGGTTGTGGGGGTCTGCGGGCGGGGGGCTTATCGAAATCTGGAAGCCCCCTTTAACAAGGGGACCCCCAGATCCCGACCCCCCCTGTGTGAAATGGTAAGGGCCTACCATTTCACCAAAAAAGTGACAAAAATTGTAAAAATGACAGGAGACGGTCTTTGACAATTCCTTTATTAAAATCTTCTTTCATCTTCTTTCTTCTGGTCTTCTTCCTTTCTTCATCCTTCGGTTTCTTCATCTTCTCCTTCCGGCATCTTTTTCCATCTTCTTCTTCCATCTTCTTCTTCCTTCGATCCGCTTCTTCTTGCTCTGGTCTTCTCGTCCGGCATCTTCTTCCATGGCGTTCGCGTCTCTTCTTGGGCCGCTCCACGCAATGGGAGGCTCCCGCTGTGTGAGGCTTCGCTGTGTCTGACAGCTCTTTTATAATGGAGGGCGGGGCCACCTGGTGACCCCGCCCCCTCTGACGCACGGGAACGTCATGGAGACTTCCCTATGGCTTTCCCCATGACGTCAGAGGGGGGCGGGGTCACCAGGTGGCCCTGCCCTCCGTTATAAAAGACCTGTCAGACGCAGCAAAGCCTCACACAGCAGGAGCCTCCCATTGCGCGGAGCAGCCCAAGAAGAGACACCGACACCGTGGAAGAAGATGCCGGACGAGAAGACCAGAGCAAGAAGAAGCGGATCGGAGGAAGAAGAAGATGGAAGAAGATGGTAGGAGATGGAAGAAGAAGAAGATGAAGAAACCGAAGGATGAAGAAAGGAAGAAGGAAGACCAGAAGAAAGAAGATTTTAATAAAGGAATTGTCAAAGACCGTCTCCTGTCATTTTTAAAATTTTTGTCACTTTTTTGGTGAAATGGTAGGGGTACTTTTGTACCCCCTTACCATTTCACACAGGGGGGGGCGGGATCTGGGGGTCCCCTTGTTAAAGGGGGCTTCCAGATTCTGATAAGCCCCCCGCCCGCAGACCCCCACAACCAATGGCCAGGGTTGTGGGGAAGAGGCCCTTGTCCTCATCAACATGGGGCAAGGTGCTTTGAGGGGTCACAGACCCCCAAAACACCCTCCCAATGTTGAGGGCATGTGGCCTAGTACGGTTCAGGAGGGAAGGGGGGCGCTCTCATCCCCTCTCTTTTCCTGCGGCCTGCCAGGTTGCGTGCTCGGATAAGGGTCTGGTATGGGTTTTGAGGGGGACCCCACGCCATTTTTCTTTTTTTTTGGCCGGGGTTCCCCTTAAAATCCATCCCAGACCTGAAGGGTCTGGTATGGATATTTAGGGGGACCCCTACGTCATTTTTTTTAAAATTTGAAGCGGGGTTCCCCTTAATATCCATAGCAGATCTGAAGGGCCTGGTAATTAAATTTGGGGGGACCCCCACGCTTTTTTTTTTTTTTTTATCAATGACTTTTTTTTTATCAATGACTTTCAATGAATGACTGTTCTCTGTATTATGGGAGTCGGCAATTCATTAGCCGCGAGTGATTTTGAATAGCTTTTTTTCCTGCAAAAATGACACTTTGTGCAGGGACAGTTCTAAGCACGGGAAACATGCGCCCCTTCACAGGCACACTATAGACACCCCCCAGGTACGAAATTTAAAGGAATATTACACTTTTATTGTTTCACATTAAGCATTATTAAAATCACTGCTCCTGAAAAAACGTTCGTTTTAAAAAAAAAAAAATTTGCATTGATACATGTCCCCTGGGGCAGGACCCAGGTCCCCAAACACTTTTTATGACAATAATTGCATATTAGCCTTTAAAATTAGCACTTTTGATTTTGAACGTTCACGTCCATTGTAATAGGGTTCTAATGTTCATGCGAACTTTCGGTCCGTTCCCAGGTTCTGGTGCGAACCGAACCCGGGGGTGTTCGGCTCATCCCTAATGGTGGGTGAATGCCTGCTGCAACGCTATTGTGTTTGAGTGAATAGAAGGAAATAAAATCAAATAATTTATGGCAGGGTGTGAAACTCAATTTCATTGTGGGCCACATCAGCATTATGGTTTCCAGCAAAGGTCTGGTTGTATCTGTAAGACTATATAAATGTATCTTCTCTTTACCATAAAAAAATAATTGCCTTACATTTGATTATTACTGATTATATTAATAACTTAACACTAAGGCTTGATTCACACTAATGCATTTTTTGATGCATTTTGCATTTTGCAGAAATGCAGGGAAATTTTTTAACATGGGTTCCTATGGAACATGTTCGCATCAATGCATTTTTGTGCCTCTGCGTTTTTGGAAAGGGTCGGGGACTATTTTTCATGCAAAATGCAGCGTTTTGCATGTAATAGAAGTCAATGGACCCGCATCCAAAACGCAAGTACCACGTTTTTACTGCGTTTTTACTGCGTTTTACTGCCTTTTCACTGCGATTTTGCGTTTTTCCCCAGTTTTTTACACTGTATATAGCTGGTTGCTAAGCAACCACAGTGTAAAAAAATAATAAAAAATGCAAAACGCAGCAAAATCGCGCCAAAATCGCAGTAAAAACGCATGTCTAAAAACGCGGCAAGCACCGCAAAAAGCACTGCAGAAATGCTCAAAAGCAACATGCATAGATGTGAGTCGAGCCTAAGGCCCGGTTCACACTTGTGCGATGCGAGAACCCTGCGAATCAACTGCGGGTTCCCGCATCGCACCTGACACGCAAGGCAGTTCACACTGCCATATGCGAACTGCTGGGGAGTATCATTATATGTTAACGACACCCCCATTTCAGCTCGCATATCACACTGCGAACTGACAGTTCGGACATGAATCAGATCGCATATGTGTGAACATACATGCGATCCGATTCTGGTCCGAACAGAAAAAAGGGTCCTGTCCGGTTTTGGACCGAATGCGGTGCGATATCAGCCATACTATCTGAATGGCTGACATTGCACCGCACAGACATCGCATGTAATGGGAACAGCAGTGTGCTGCGAATTACATGCAATGTCTGCCAACGCACAAGTGTGAGCCGGGCCTTAAGCTGTGAAGGACAGGTGCAGATCAGTACGGAGCCCACTCACACTTCTGTAGCAGATAATGCAAGTCTGAAAAGTATGGTTGCACACCGCTGGTATCATCCACAAGAAACTTTATTGGAGACTTCTCAGACAGAACATGGTTCTGACATGGTGTTCTGTCTAAGAAGTCTTCAATAAAGTTTTTTGTGGATAATACCAGTCGTGTGCAACCATACTTTTCAACTGGCAAAATTTTTTATTATTCTCATGATAATTTTGAGCAGATGTCCACAGCAGCCCCCCCCCCCCCCCACCCCTTTACATCAGATTTTAAGAGCCCCCACACCCCACAATAAGAAGAGACCTCCACCTTCCCTTACATCAAGGTGCACACCCCCCCTGGGGGCGTGGTCTAAGATGGCGGAGTAGGAGAGACGCATGTAGGCTCTGCTCCCTCTAGACCCCTGTGGGATGCTCTGTAAATGAGACGGCATTGAGGCATTGTGTCACCGAACCTGACATCGAACCTGACACCCCCTGGTCGGTATGAGAGGAAGAGACGGGGCCGAGCAGAAAACCCAGAAAACACCTATACAGCCGGAGATACCCCAGTATTTCTCGCGGACGAGAGCAGCGGTAGCAAGGCACCAGGAGCGGACATCCGGTGAAGGGAAGGTGAAACCGGACGGAGGACTCCGAGAGGCGCTTGACGTCACCCCTCCGCCCTGCATACCTGACACGCTGACGGCGGCGGCAGTGAAGCGCGGTGGGAACGGTAAGGGAGAGGAGCTCCCCAAGCGGTTACAGGAAGAGGCCACAGGACACACACAGCAGATGGCAGGGGAAGACGCTGACCTTAGAGCTCTCCTGAGAGCGCTGCCCACAAGGGCAGATCTACAGGCACTCCCCACGAGAGCAGACCTGGAGGGATGGATGACTAGGATGGAAGAGATCCACCGAAGAGATCTGGAGGAGGTGAGGTCTGAGGTGCATCAAGTTACAGGTAGAGTGGCGGTGATAGAAAGTACACAAGTGTCCTTGATCGATCGGATTTCGCAGATGGAAAAGGTACAGTCTGATTTTAATTTCTATGCTCCTTCGATGCAATTGCGATTAGAGGAATTAGAAGACCGTAACAGAAGGAAAAATTTAAGATTCAGAGGGGTGACAGAGACAATAGGTGGCGAATCGCTACAAGCAACTATAGCCGCTATATGCCAGCAATTGGAAATTCAGGTTCCAGCTGCGGACTTAGAGTTCGAAAGGCTCCACAGAGTACCAGGCCCCCCCTCAGTTAACCCCGCCAGACCTAGAGACGTGATATGCTGTTTCCATAGGTATGCACACAAGGAAATGGTTAGCCGGAAGGCATGGGAAGCCAAAGAAATATCATATGAAGATATGAGGGTTAAAATCTTACCTGACCTTTCAAGGGCCACCTTACAGAGGAGAGCCATGTTACGGCCCCTACTGGAC